>JAEPBF010000269.1:4800000-6000000 GCA_019739055.1 Passiflora organensis
GAAACCACCAGAAACAAAGAACTTCATGAGATAAGACAATCAACCTGACCACCCTCTTGCATCCAGGCAATCATATCATCCATTGCAAGCGCAGCTACCTAGCAGCACATGATTCATTAAAACCATGTACAATGGAGATGGTTACTAATAAGTGGTCATTACGAATGTGTGAAACAGAATTCGGTAACAACAGCATTTTTACAGGCATGAGTTGATGCTTACCCTTTGAATGACAGGCTTCAATAGTGCTCACAGCTTAGATATATAAATGATTAACATCCAGAGTTTGTGTTTAGACACATGCAAAAAAGAAGCACTCCCCTGATTTTTCATTACTGCTAATCTGCCCAAGTTCTTTCTTTGAATGGCATTTATTTTTCATTAGGTTAAATCAGCTTCATAGTAAAAAATGAAAAAAAATTCACGACACAAAATCTTCAACATGAGAGAAGTCAACAATTCTATTTTATTGCCTATATAAGTAGCTACTGTACAAGCAATTATTCAACAATTCTATTTTATTGCCTATTTTAGATCATCAACAGCATGATAAAAGTTTTCAACAAATCTCAGCATCCATAAATATCACTAGCACATGAAGATATTGATTGTGGCATCTATAATCAAACAAACCCCTGCTAATAACTCAAATATTTGATTCAGCTTCATTTTAGGAAAGGCATCATCAATTCAAGGAGTCAAAAAGAACATGGATGCAACAAGTAAAATCCAAGCATATAATAAACCAAATATTTAGCCAGTCCCTTTAATTAGCTGATTAATTCGTAGACTGACCTCATTAATTAGAAAGGCTCAACTAAAAATCATATAAAGAATTAGAATGGCCTGACTAAAAAAGATATTTATTAGTAGGACAATTACCTCATTTCGTGCCTCCATTCCCTCGGGGTTATCAGCTCGGAAAAAATCAGCTGACTGTACCAAGACAGTTCATTAAGTAATGCTCAACATCTATGGCATACTAATCCAATATCCTTAACATAGAAAACAGCTTCAGAGAAACAAACTGAATAAATGTACGTAAGTAAGAGTTATTTATGCTCAAAATATATATTATACATAGTAACTATTGAATTCAGATCTCGATTCTGTATTATCTTCCTTTTATCATCCTCAGAGGATCAAACAATCTCCATTGACCACGTGAACATTTATACAGAGGAAAAAGATTGTATGCTTAAGTTTATTATGATACTATATACAGGCATTGCAACACATTCATTAGTTTGTAAAATGATAAGATGTGTGCAACTTTGAAACATTAACAGAGACAAAGTCAGTGCTCCAACTTACACGGATGAGAGAAAATATTTACTTCTAAAAGAAAATAAGGGTAGCAAACTGGAAACAGATACTTCTTTGAAAGTAATTAAATCACGAGAGTAAGTAGACATTGGTCAAGGAATTTAATCACATGTAAAAGAGCAGCCAAAGAAATGATTGTCTATCCGTGGATAGTACCTGATTAGCTCCATGCTTAAGCCGGCGATACTGTCATGTCCGAAAGTAGAAAGTTATCAATACTTTTCTGGCATTCCAACATAAATAGAATCAAGGACCATCGAGACATAACTAACCTTCCCAACGTTGAAGTGTTTTGTATCATGGCCCAACCACCGTAGGTACCGTGTAAGTTTAGCTGCAGTAAAAGATTTCCCTCGAGCAGGTAAGCCAACCTATAGAAGCAAGCACACATTAGAATTTTATTTATCTACACAGGATAATGCACTTACATTATTAGCTGAAAAACACAAGTCTATCAGTATCAAACCAACCCAATAGAAATAAGAACAAAAAGAACGCATAAACAGTTATCCAAGAACTTGCAGGAAATACCAGAACAATTGCCAAATGTCTATCCTCCTTTGGTCCAAGCATTTGATCAGCCACAGCTGCAGCTGTAACAGCTCCAGCAGCTGCTGGCATTGAGTTCTAACAAACAAGGATCAGGAATTATAAAAAAAATATATAAAGAACACAAAGATATAGAAAGACTGACTAATCTTATGCAATCAATAGTGCTGTGAGGGACACATGGAGCAAACCTTGGTTTCTGTGTACAGTTTGAGATCAAGAGAAAAGGTGCTAGCACTAGATGACTTAACAAGCCGAGGGGATCCAACACCTCTATCCACAAAGAGCCCCCTGTGACTCTCCTGCCTTTGAAAAGGTGAAAATGTACCCACTGATTTTGATTCAACCATTTCAGTACTTGAATAGACCTTGGATGGATCTGGAGTAACAACTTCCATCTCCTATGTAATCGTTAGCACAGTGTATTAAATCCAGTACAATGAAATAGAAATTTGCTATATGAATGCAAATGTGAACAAGCTATTTGTCACAGAGTTTTGGATATTAGCAACAACATATGACTTGTGATCACATTGCTAGTAAGCTGAGACTTCAGAATATGCCAGGTTAAAATAAAACATTCTCACCTTTATGGTTGCAGGTTGATCAACAGAAACACCATCATCCTTGATAGAATGAGAAGAAGCATTAAGTGATCCATTAGCAGAGGAAAATCTCGGGTTCTCTGTATTGTTAGCTAAATATGTCAGACCAGAGTTTGTGGAAGTTGATGGCGCTGGGATGACATAATGTTCAAGATCAAGCTCCAAACTAGCTGAAGATCCATTCTGTTAACAAATCAGAACGAGAATTTCTTCAAACATTAACCATAATAATACTTGAAAACTTGCACATCTAAGGTTGCTAGTGACAAACCTATAGCGAATTGCTTTAGGCCAACAACAACAATCCTACATGATCGGTAATAGGTGCTACAGTTATACACCAAACTTTACATCTAAGCCATTTAGAATTAATGAACGGTGTTTTTCATGCAGGCACAATTTTTGGATACTAACAGTCACCCATACATTTAACCACGTCACAACAAAACATACTAATATTATAAAGTCATCTAAAGAAGAAATAGTAATTTGATCTGTAGCGTATAAAAAAATGACACAATTAAAAGATATTTGAGGCTGAAGCACACCTCCGATCCTGGCATGGGTGCAGAGTTAATACTGACATCCGGAATCCCACGGACCGTAGAAGGCTGGAGATTCTCCTGATAAGCTCTCCAACTTGCCGCAAGATCAAAAGGTGACACTCGATCAGCTTTGATGAAAACTCTATACTCAAGTATCTCATCTCCATTATTAAACACGGCAAGCCTGGATTCCCCTAGCAATGTTCCCCCAGTGAGAAGCCGGTTAGGGCCTTCCTCTACCACAAAGTGACCGTACTTTGGCTTCAACAGGAACTTGAAATCCAGAGTTTCTACATAATAAAACCTAGAAAATTAATCGCACCGACACCGCCACTGTTTGATTAGAGTTTAAAGTAAATGTTCCGGTCACTCATTTTCTTGGAAACCAAACAGCAACCATATTCAACCACTCTTCAGCAGAAAAACAACTACCATACCATGGTTTGGTGGAACAACGAAGCTCAACTCCCACATTGAGGCCGATTCACGCTCCATGGAGAGCTAAAGCCAATAAACGACAGCAGATAAACAATTTAAAAGAAAATAAAATACACAAAATGAGTAAAACCAACAGAAAAAATGAATAAACCGTGAGACGGTTAGCTATTTACCGCTTTAGAAGGATCCCAGGAGCCAATAAGAGGCGCGGAGCCGTAAACATGCGGAATAAGGTCGCCTTTGAGCTTATAATTCTCCATTTTGAGCGACACGTAGAGCTGACCACCAGCGTGGTCCAGGCTCCCTTCTTGCTCCCCCCCGCTGTACGACCCGTGGTCTGCATCCCTCGACGACCCCGTCCCCATCCTCAGCGCTCCCGGAGAAGCTTGCTATTGAAGAATGAGCGAGGAAAGATCAAGTTGAGGGAGAGGAGTATATCCTGTTTGGCTTGCCAGGCTGCTGCTACTAGTCAGTTGTAGGGAAGAAGTATAGAGAGGAATCATAAATGCCTGTTGAAGATCACGCATGATATGCAGATATAGCGTAATATGTTGAAGATTATGCGGAGATTACATACAGAATCTAGGAGAATAACAGAAATATCAGCCCATTAGTTTTGTTAGCTAAATCAATTCATAAGCTAATTTGTTATTAGGTATGTATAAATAGTTATACTCATTTGATAAAAACTCGAGGTAAGTGGTATTAATTTATCTTCAAGGTTAAGAATTTGAATCTTAATATTTACGAGCCAGAAGGATTAGTTATTCTACATAATAAAATTTACTTTCCCAACATTCATTCAATGCCTTTGTTACTGATTTGGAATTGAACTTGATACTAGATTTTAGATTAAATAAAAATTAATTAGGTTAGATTGTGCTTTCCAAAACTTCAATTTATTACATTATTTACAGATAATTAAATTTTTTATAAAGTTATAAAATTATCCTTTATTACACCAAATTTTGGGGTACTCGCTCTTCTTGTTGAGATGAAATGAACTCGCAGGCAAATGACACTTGGGTAAAGCTGGGGACCTGTTGATGGTAGTTGGAGCGGGCGTGGCGTTAGTTAAGCCACCGGATCCAGGTGTAAGTAGCCATGAACACGTAAGCATTCCAGCTAAGATACTGGATAATGAGAGCATTATACTAGCACAGATCATGGGCTCCATTGGGCTTGACAATTACAACAACCAATTGGACTCTTATCTTCTCCATCCAAAGAATAACGGATCCGGATACATTAGGTTTTGGCAATAAAACCCTTTGGATCTCGAATTGTCTTCCTCTTCAGCAAGGATCTGGATTAACCTCCTCGTAGGAACACAGCACTGGAAGTTAATCTTTCGTCCTTTAACTCGCGCACTCTTCAACCATGAGAGCCAAGGTAATTAGTCAGTTCTTCACTCTACCGTTTCTCTTCTCTTTTTTTTTGAAGAAACTAATAGTTCGGTGACGTTTTCACAGTGGAAGAAGAAGCGTATGAGGAGACTGAAGAGGAAGCGCCGAAAGATGAGGCAGAGATCCAAGTAGTCGAATTTTTCATTCTAGTGTCTCTTTACAATCTTCGCAATTTGAACGATTTGATCTGTTGTTGGATGCTGCATACAGTTACTGATTTTGTTAACGGAGATTTTAACTAGTTTTGGCTCAGTTAAGAATGCAATTGTTTGTTGCTCTATCAATCTGCCGTGGATGCAAAGATGAATTTTTGCTTAACGCAAACGAATTAAATAGCAAAGCCCCCGCTGTTTTCGATTTTAACTAATCAGCGGATACAGTTCATGGTGGTGGCTTGCTAATATACACCACTCTATAATTTCTTTACTCATATTTGATATGCCAAGTTGGGTTCATCACTCTAGTATTTGTGATTATCCACGGCAATCTTCTTCAGCTTCTGAAATGCTTGGATTGTCTCTGCATCAAACCCACCTGCAAACTGCATGTTTTCTCTTAATGGTTGGCGTGAGACATGCAGTACAAAAGATTGATTTCTGGGGTTGGTTTGAATCCCTTACCTGGTGTGAGCGATAAGCGAATCTGACTCCCTGTAGCAGAAGATTATCCTCTCCCAGATTCTCATTAACTGTCAGTTCTTTGGTTATCTTTCTCATGTATTCTCTTGCTAGCTTCAAAGAACTCGTTTTTATCTGCAACCAAATTCAAGATCATAAAACAGGGATAATCTTTTGATTGATGGTTTTGCTTGGAGTGCGTTGCGGAGTTGTTTTCCCCTTTAGATTGTAATACTCTACAATATTCAATATGCGTACTCCGTAACTATCATTACTTTTAGTGTTGGCAGGTTAGCCATTGCCATCTACATCTTCTTTGCATGGTTGCAAAATCGTTGTAGTGGGCTGTGAGATGCATATCATAGGCGGAAAATTTATAATTATTCAGAAAGTGTCACATTAAGCGACAGTAAGTAATGCAATTTGACTTGTGGTGATTGTTATTATTGGTTGGTAAGATGTTTTCATCTGTTGAACCATCAGCCTTTGCGGTAAAAATCAACTAGATGATGGCGGTACCTACCTGGCCAACCAAACCGGTGTTTAGCAACCACTCCCAAGGGATCTGGAAATCCCTGTATCTCTTGATGGTGGCATCCCTAATCCTTTCCGTGTTGTTTACACTGCGCTCCAACCTGCAAGATTCATGTCTGATCGTGTCATTCATTCTCGGTGTAAAGTGCGATCATGAAATTAATCATAATTTAAGTTTGTACATGCTCGCCTGTCTTGCAGTGCTTGCATTCTTCCAAGAGCCTGAACCAGAGGCTCTTTGGGATTGTCTGTGAATGATACAATGTCGGATTCCAGGTTTTTCAGGTCCCTGTAGTTGAAAGCAGATTCTCGCAGGGCATCTGCTTTTCGTTCTGGCCATTGTGGGAAATGCTTCAACACTGCCCTTTCATCAACCAGGGACGATAGTTCATCGTCTAACCACATCACAAATTCCTTCACATCTGATATATGTTTGAAGGATGCGGATTCCACCTCTTTGATAAGGAAGTTAATAAATTCCTTCTGTTTTGCTACATCTGATTTTATCTGCCGGTGATCACCCATTTTTGTCACTCAATAGATCATTTTATTTTCGAAAGAATCATGAAAGAAGTATAAAAGTAATACTGAACTTACAGCAGAAAGATAAGTGGAACGGTTCTCGATCTCCCCAATCATGTTGGGGGTAAATGCAATTGTTGGGGTAGCAGTAGGATTGGTTTTGTTCCCCATGTTGGCATCTTTCCTTGTGAGGAATCTATAGAACTCAACCACTTCCGGCACGCGGCTTATTGATTTTGAACTCGTAGAAGTCTTTGGTGGCGGAGGTGGTGGGGGCGGTGCTGCTGCTATTGTTGACGATTTGGAGTATGCATCTTCTTTGACCGGAGGGGTTGCTACAGAAGCAGGTCTCGGTGGTGGATTTGGCACTTTAGCTGGTCTTTCCCTTCTGTTTGCAGACTCTTGAGAGTTTGATTTTGGGATCAAACTTTCTACACTCTGTTTCGAATGTTTGACAAAATCTGATGGTTTCTCTTGAGAAACGTCAATCTTGGAGCCATCTATTGGGTTCTGCAACTTCTTCCACAGCATGGTTTTTCTCTCATTATCATGTGCTTTGAGTGAAGTTACCTGTACTTTCAGACGGATCACTTCTTGCCTCAGTTCCCGATTCTCTTTCTCCAGCGAATCATTCCTTATCAGTGCAGCTTCAGCTTCTTTCTTGAGGTAGATGATCAACGATTCATCCTCTTCTCGTGGCATTTTCCTCTCTTCTTCTGCATTCACCAGAAGAACATCATTAAAACATTCGAGTCACATTTAATCGTTGGATCTTTCCCCACTTTTATTAATGTCCTTACTTTTAAAGAAAGGTAATCTCACCAAAGCTTGAAGAGTGATGCTCAAGTAAATACCCTTCAGGAAACTAGCGAATGGCATTTGTGAAAACTGCAGATTATGTTATCATTACAAAACAGAGTATTCCTGACACCATAATTATAAGATAATTTACTTGCTCTACTTAAATGCCTTCCCCTTGCTTCCATGTCTACTAACTGTCCATGAGATGTAATGTTAGGTGCAACATTAAATTAAATCGGTCTTAAGGCTCCATCTTTTCCTTTCTTTTAATTTTTTTAATTTCTCGTTCACTTGCCCTTGAAATGCCGGTACCATCAGCGGAACCCATACATCAAAACACGACGTAGCTTAAATAGTCAAACGTAGAATATTATCAGGCGGGGTCCAACACAACACAAGAGCTGGGATACGATTGATTGCACTTCTCCCAACTGCCCATGTGAGAAGCTTCCCTTAAATCCCTTTCCAATCTCCACTGTCCACATGTAAGCCACGCAGAAGGACGTTGGGATCATTGGGTCAACATGGTTTTGCTTCCCATGCTTATTTAAGGTTGATATCTATCAACTTCCGGAGTTCGAGTTCTGGAATCCTATTTACTGTTCTTTGCTTGTTAAGCAATGCGAAAAGGGGGTGGAGGAGGAGGTGGAAAAGATTGGGAAAGGAAGCACAGAGAAGATGCTGACAGCAGTTAATTAAAGAAAAAGCAAAGGCCATGATAAATACAACCTACCAGAATAAGGTTTTTACCTGTTGGGCTCTGTTTTCTCCTTAAAAATGCAAAAGAGGTATCAGGTTTATTCTTCGAGAGTCACCCTTTTCTTGCACTGGTAATCTTTTGTGATTCCAGTATGTATAGGTACTGTGGAATTGCTGCATTGTGAATTCTTCAGTTTCCTTTTTCTCATGTGGTCTCGAGAGAGGAAAAAGAAAAGAAAAGAAAAAGAAAAAAGAGAAGAGCCTGCCTGAAGCTAAACGAAAGCAAGTAGCCTTTGAGGCTTAACTGGAACCATAGCCCTTGGGTAATTTTACTTTGAAGTTCTTTGAGTCAGCTTTACTTTCTGGAGGGCCCGTAGTCATCTTTAGCTTGTACCAATTCCCTGCGGCTTAGGGAACCATACAGGATACAGCAGAGTGATAGGAACAGAATAAGACTGTCCAGAAGTTAGCACACAGAAATGAAGTGGAACCTAATTGCATCAGGATTTGAACAAAAAGTTCCTCAACAAACTGTTGGCCCTGCAAAATTTTCCAAGTATTATCTGTTTGACCGGTCTCTTGCAATTATATAGTATGAGGCAACTTCCACTTCCACAGAACATAATATCGAAATCTCACCATCAGACATTTTGGTCCACTTCATTAGTTGCAGGTCTTACTGTTCGTCGCTTATTTATTTCGAAAAACACAGAGTTGAAACCCGAAGGATGTAGTTGACAGGATACCCGTCTTGGTATGTAAACGAGGACGGTAACAGAAATGTTATCATTTCCATTCCATATAGACGGCAACAAAGAAGAATTCTTAATCAACAGGGAGCTTCAAACTCAGAATTGATCAAGTCCAGCCACATACTGTCAGACTAAAATATGTTTTTATTTCGGTTAAACTATTACATTAGCTAAATAACCGAGATTTCAAGAAAACAGAATATACAGCTTCAGGTAAGTCGTTAGTGTGCTCGTGTATCCTCTAACTCAACAATATCAAGTATAAACAATGTCTATCCAGGGTCATGGATGTCTCATGAAAACCTAAACTTTGGAGACTAGAAAGTAGGAAAGCAGAAAGCTCTCCAGGATTGGGGTCAACACCTTCATATTGGATAACCCAAGATCTTTAGCTTCAGTTAGGGTCTGTAAATCACCAATTTGGTTTCCTCTGTGGATTGATACCTAAGTTGGCAGTAGACAGTCAGACACAGTGCTTCAGAAATCAAACATAATAAATCATGCCGACCTCCAGCGATGAAGTGTGAGGCACATTCAGAACAACATCAGCTTCTCTGGAATTCTTACTGAGAAAAGTGTAGACCACATCAATAACAAATTTCTTGAAAATGGAGGATGATTTCTTTGCCTTTGCATGGGAATGACCAAGAATGTAGGCAACACCAGACTCCTTGGCTCTCAATATTTGCAGTGACTCGTCCTTAAGTTGAGCATTTTCTGGACAGTCAATGCCAGGTTTAATAATCATTTGGTTATCATCTGAAGATTTCTTCATCTTTTCCCAGTGTTTTGAATTAGTACTACAAGTGTGGTCCGGGGGAACCTCGTCTTGAAGATAAGAGTTGTCAGACTCTGATTTACTGGTTGGTTTCGTAGCGCCTTCATCTTCTGTTTCAATGAAGTGTATGATTCCAGACACCAACTTGTTCTCAAAATCATAGTCTTCCTGTTGCAGATCCTTGTAACCGTATCTTACGATACACCGAAACATTCCATAATCCTTAGGGCCTACCCTGCCAATAACCAGCCGCTCCTGTTCACTCACATAGGGAAATTGAACAGATTTCACACACAGGAAAACAAGCACTTGATGGAATGCCGGCAGGTTTGTCACGAAGTGTCCAAAAACAGCAGGGACTCCTGTCACCAGGTTGGTGTAAACCAAACCAATTCCTGGAACACGGACCATTCCAAGACTAGGTCCCAACGACACTATCCGATTCATCGAAACCTTGTTCTCCACATCAAATTCATGTTTCTTTATAGTTCCATAGTTCCAGATGAACATTACAGCCATAAAGAACAATGACAGAGTGAGTGGAATCCAACCACCTTCTGGCACCTTGTAAACAGATGCTGTGATGTAAAGCAATTCAATCGACCCAAAAAAAGATAAGAATGCAATTGCAGTGATTATCTTTTTCTTCCACACAATTATCATTACCAGTGCCATCAAGAAAGTTGTCACAAGCATAACAGTTGTGACTGCCATCCCTGGAAAAGTCAGCAAAAGGTTCAAATTATAACCAATTACGATGAGAAAAGGAAAGGAATCAAACTTTTATTTCATAGATCATAACCATACCATAAGCATGTCCCATCATGTTAGTATCCCTTAACCCTATTGTCACTGCCAAGCAAAGGCACATTAGCATCCAATTGACCTCTGGGATGTATATTTGCCCATATATTTTACTTGAAGTATGAACTATTTTCACAGGGGGAAAGCAATGTAACGCACAGCACTGGCTTATGATTGAAAAAGTTGCTGATATGACAGCCTGACTTCCAATAACAGCTGCCAATGTAGCCACTACAAACACCGGCCAAAACACAGGTTCTGCCATAGAGCATACTTGTGTTAATTGGAGAGAATAGATGCACATAGTAATGTCCATGTCGTGCGTGAAAAATTCTTGCCTGGTATTGCTTTGTAGAAGCTTCTCTGAATATCTTCATGGTGCTTGGAAAGGAAAGCTGCCTCACCCATATAAGCAAGAATCAAGCAGGGATACACTAGGAATGTGAAAGCAACCTGAAAAGAGTTAATTCTGACAGTTCATACATGGGCATAGGTTCAAAAAGTAGGAAAATGTGAGAAGCTTTGTCTGGTCATGCTAAGGCATGGATGCTTTAACATGAAACTGACTAACCTTTATTGATGCTGCTGAAAAATGGCCTAAGTCAGCAAACATAGTCTCCACTCCTGAAACACAATCGAAGGAAACTAGTTTAGTGCCCCTTGTTATCCTCCTCATGTCATCAAATCAAGTAAAGCGTAATACAATGTTTGAAAGGGTGAAAGAGACACCTGTGATTGCAAGAACAACTCCCCCTAATGATGCCCATCCTTCCATTCCAGTATTTCTAAGGAACCTCACCATGTAAACAGGAGAAATAGCATGAAATATGTGTGGATTCCACTTGCATATGTTGTATATTCCAATACTGCTAATGCATAGAAGCCATGCAGCGACGATAGGTGCAAACATGAAAGCAACTCTGTTTGTTCCATGATGCTGGAGGGAGAAAAGGCCCACCAGGATCACACATGAGATTATTACAACGTAATCTGGCAGGACGTAAAGAAAATATTAAGGTTATGTGGATAGAGCTAGCTGTTAACAAATCACATACATCAATACAATTAAATAAGATGAACATACTCTCATGAAGTCCAGTTATCTTGACTTGAACTCCTGAAACAGCAGAAAGAACTGAAAAGGAAGACAAAATATCAGACTGCTAAAGAGCCAAAACCTGACTGAATGCCAAGTGGCATAAAAAGTGCAAATGCGTAGGTACACATTGAAGAGACGGTAGAAGAGAGGACTGTCAATTCTTCAGTTGAGCATTCAGAATGCCAAGATAAAAGTTTCTTTCTTTCCCAACAAAGATATCATCTTCTGGAAAATGAAAATACTAACTACCATCAGGATTGACATTTCCATATAATTCAATCTTATCCATTCTAAAACAGAAGACTTTTTCTTGACTAAATCTACGAATATATATACTGCAATACCAGAAGCAAATTATTTCACTCCATGTTCAGCATAGTGGTAAAGCGAGATCGCTAATGCGTGCAGTTGAAATACTTTTCTGGGTTAAGTTTGCAGTAAACAATGAAGAAGAGAAGTTCAGAGCCTATAACAGATTCTACTACCTGATATTGTGGGAGTAAGTACACCATCACCAATTGCCATGCAGGTTCCCAGAAGGACAAAAATGAGCAGCGCTTTATGGAATCTAGGGTGTTTCTCAAATAATGACTTCATAGTAGAACTTTGCCATGTGTCTATAGATTCTTCAGTTCCATAAGCAGACAACTTCTCATCTGCAGCTTGCTGATTAGGTAGAATGCTTAGTTTGGCATGTCGGCAAAGGAGAGAGTACAGTGCAAAGGTACCACCTGCAGCATAAGCCAAAAGTTGACATTCATAAGCTGTCATTTCCCCCTGTCCAATCTGCAGCCATTTATCATGCAAAATTAAAAACTGTACCCCAAACATGTGCCCAATTAACATTTCTACTCAATGTTAATCACGAAGGAATCTTACCGCAGGCCTGGCAACTCATTATTCTAGAACCAAGTCGCCTATAAGTGAAGTAAGAATAACGAAGGGTGATGAAGGGAAGCCTATTTTTCCTAACTTATCCAAAGTAATAGTTCATGCCTCGTGGTGGATGAAATGTCATGAAGGTGGATCTAGCTGAGTAATGGCTTAGGCATATCATGCTTCATCTCCTCCCAAGGGCCACTGCCTTTTTGGATAGAACCTATTCGTGTGTTAAGATATAACAACACGAAGAGGGAACTTGTCTTTGCATCCCTTCGCGATCCAGAGTCAAAATACGTATAATCGCCAACTGGATGGCATACATCAAGTTACTACTCGTTGAATGAATTAGGGAGTTCACCTTCACCATTGTCATCGGCTGACATCACGATGAAGATGTACTTGAACAGTGCAACGAGCGTAAAAGTCCAAAAGATAAAGGCAAGCACCCCGAAAATTTCTTCATCGTCCTCATGAAGGCTCAACTTCCCAGAGAAAGTGGTCTTGTAAACATACAGAGGGGATGTGCTAAGATCACCATAAACCACCCCAAGACTTTGATAAGCCAACGAGATCACGGTAGAGCAGGAAGCCCTCTTCAAGTTCTGATTCAGAAGGGAAAAAAGGATCATTAGTCTGCTTGACTAAAAGCGCAAAGAGCACGAATGACAATTACATAACAGGATTACTTCTAGGTACTGACCCTTATTTCACTATAAACTGAACAGAGCATAGCTCCGTTCTTATAGGTCCTATACTAACTCAAAAGAAAAACAAACTTCCATTTATCAGAAGAGTCCGGAAGAAGCAGAGAGACAGAGTCTCAGACAGTATTTTATGTCATAGAACTGTTCTACATTTTAAATGGCGCGGAAACCCTTTTCTGACGATAGAATCATTTTAACATTAAACCAAGCATGGACTGAATCCAAACAAATCCACATTCTCCCTATTAAAACAGAGTCTGGAACTGGAAATCTCCACCAAATGCTCTTCATTTAGAAATTTACAAGGCATGTTATGCAATTACAACCTCTAAAAGCCCCCACATTAGCTAAATCGATCGAGCATAAACTCCCCAGAACAAGAACCCGAGAACAAAATTAAGCCAACTAAAGAAGAATCTCTCAACACTGCAAACAGCCTGTAAAACTGGTGGACTGCAGAGTACCTGTGGAGGTAGTCCTTGCTCCACATATCCCTCTGTTGGGTTCATTTCCTGTAGATTTTCTGTGACTAATGATGACACTAAGTGTGCGTTGGATGCATAGAGGAGATGGAAAGAGTTTCAAGACACCTTGAGGCAAAAGAATGGCGCTGGGCAGTGAAGGCGGAAGAAAAGCTGCAGAGGGAGAATATAAAGAGAGTTCAAAACAGTAGGAAGCGAGACAGAAGTAGCCAAGAGGCAAGTAATGCGTGTGCAATTAAGCTATCAAATGCATTCAATGCTCTTTCTCTCTTTGCACAGTCCTGTTATTAGAGTATTATTTTTAGATTTGCTTAAACTAAAGCCTCGAAACTTGCATTAAGTAAAATCTATACCCAGAAATCTAATGGTATGATCTTCTTAAGATGTAGTAGCTTTCACATCTTTTTTTTTGCAGGTAGTAGCTTTCACATCCGTTGTTGTGGATTTCTATCCTTTTCAAAAGCTATTTATACCACCATGCAAAAAGCCTTCAAATTTACAGTAGTTGAATGACTTTATTAAACTTTTCTACTCTTAGTTGTAACGAGGAACATTATCCATCCATTTCAGTCAAAATGGATTGCAGAGAGTCTTAACATACTCCAAATTTCAGTGAAAATCTTTTATTACTCTCGCGTTGCTGTAGTTTTTTCCTGTTCCTGTTTAGTAGTTAAGCTGTGAGGTTATGCTTTTAACTTCAATGAAGTAATGATGCAATTTCTCTCTGCATAGTTGTTGTTCAGGAAAAAAAGTTGTAATCCAGGAAAAGGTCAAACAGCTCTTCTCTTTTTCTTTTTCCCAAGAAAAAAGGAAAAAGATGCTCTTTTCTTTTCAAAAGCATATTTGCATTAACACAAAAGCTGTGCTAAAATTATAAACTGACATATTGATATGTTCTTGGTGGTTTAAAAAACAAGTTTATCAGTGATTCTGTTCTTGGGTTAGGCAGTCAACCTGCATATACTAAGACTTTTGTCATGTCCAAAGGTAGAATTAGGTGGCATACTTTATACCAAGCATTTTAACCTAATCTCATACCTACTGGCTAATCATGCACTTCCCATTTAACTAGTAAGTAATGGGTTCTAGGCCACCAAGCCAGAGCATGGGCCTAACTTGCACTGTTCTACTACCTGCAAAATAAACAGTGTGGGGGACTATGCTATCCAAGGCAAGAACACAATCCCAAAGACCCACTTGAAGGCACAGATGGACAGAGGTTTCCCATACAATAGCGTTGTTGAATAGTTTATCATTATCAAGAGATTCTTTTGGCAGAAGACATACTCTCCTCTTTTTCCTTTCTAAGTGCTTGTCTTTTTTAGGAAATGGAATTTAAAATTAAATTCCAAAGGGTCAATAAATGTGTCTATCTATTATCATGCAGAGATTTTTTTTTCTTTTGTCAGTGCTATTCACAGATTGTTCTGTAGTTAAGATTCTCATTAGCCAGGAACTTTAAAAGTCCCTCCTTGCCAACTGGCATGTGCATGAATCTTCCTCCATAGCCAACTAAACTAGATTGGTTGGTTGTTATAAAGACTTCACTTTTTAGTGTAGCAAAAGGGCTTTTTCTCCCCTGCTATGGGTCCTAACAAATGTGCACTGTTTCTGGTGTCTTGCTCTTTGGCAACTTTGAAAGATAGCGAATTGCTCATCTTTTAACGTTAAAATCTCATATCCTAAGATATCTCAGTGACCAAATTGTATTATTTAGTAATAAAATAAAAATTTGTCATTAGAGGTAGAGATATTGGTTTGTGGGAATATCAACATATGATAAGGAAGAATGTGCGATGCTTCAGATAACACCACCGAACCAATAACCTCTCCATCATAGGACCATAAAACCATAGGTGTTCGAGACTTTTTGCGAAGTAGTGTCCTTTTGGGTCCCGTACGTCAGGCAAGTAATCTTTGAGAGCAACACGTACACAATTCTCCCTGTCATGAAGGTTATGCTTCTTTGTTTTTTACATTAGGCTATTTCCCTCTTGCGTTTGATTCTTGTTAACCTCTGGATGTATTCACTGCGGGGTGGCAATGAAATGGCTAATCTATGGTGAAATTGGGTGCTTCGAGCAATCCTGGTCTTTCCTCCTCCTGATGTCAGAAAATACTGTTATATGTAATTGCTGCTATCTTTGATCTTCTTTGTGTTTGAGGCTTTAACTACATCGCTTTCCCAACCACCCAAAAAAGATATCATTCTACCTAATTGTCAGCAGAAGAAGCATTTCTAGCCATTCACTAGCTTTAGCTCTCTCCTGACTGGTACAGCCTCTAGTTAGGAGAAGAGTTGCCAGCACGTACGATATCAAATGGCAAACATTTGACTGTGATACCCCTTACATGATCAGATAGGTTTTCGAAGTGATTGATCCTAATTATCATCACTTCGAGATAATTAAGACTTCTCTCACTTCTAACTTTTGTTGGCTTTCCTTTATGGCCACTTGCACTTGAGGAACTAATATATATATATATATATATCCATGCAAAATAGTTGTTTAGATTTGACTTGACTGTGGTGAGTCTGAGAGAGGAAGCTTTACTGAGAGCAACCGCTATTGACAAATGCATGTCACCAACCAAATCCTTCGTCGATTGTAAGTTTTCTACAGAATTGATTAATGCTCCTCTCCATAGCCATACAATTGTTCTGTCATCTCCTCGTTGTGTGAAAAATAATTGTCTGAGTCTGAACTATAAGTGGGTTGTGAGCGCATTCTGGTTTTGTATGTATATAAAAGGAGAAGGAATATCCTTAACAGCCAAAACCCTCCATACTTTTTCTCCTCATTATTGGGCTCCCAACCGTACCATGTTTATAATTGCCAGTACATTGTATGGAGGAACTGATGCAATTTGAAAGGAAGGATTGAACCCATCAGGAAGAGTTAGGCCAGCTTTCGTTATCAAACATTTATGTCTCCCTCTTTAGTATGGTCCCATTGATTCAGTACTCTGGCCATTTCGAACTTGGTAGGTCTCGTTTAGCTATTATTCATTTTTGTCCTTTTATTTCTACAATAGCGCAGGAATACCTTATCCTCCAGTTGTTGTAGCGAACTAAATAATAATAAATAAATTGAGTTTTTGAAAAATGGTCCTTTAGTTGCCAGGATGTGACAAAATACACCAATAATACAGGAAATTTATACTTTTAGGATATCCTATCAGATTACTGTATGTGTCTTTATATTATCGTACATCTATGTATATAAGAAATGCTTTATCAAATTTTGTGGGCACACACTTCCAGTTGTCATGGTTTTTCATGAATCATGTCTTTTTTCATTCTTGAATGTTTGTGTGGGTGAGATGACTTTTAGTCATCCATGAATACTTTTCATTAGTAGTCATTACGTCTCAAAAAGTTATGTCTTTTTCATTTTAAGAATATTAAAATTCAAAATTCAAATGAAATTACCCAAAATACCTTGTACTTTTGTAGCTGTAAACAGTAAACACCAGAAAAAAAAAACACCTAACACACATAGAAGTGCCCATGATATCTGAACTTTACTAGTTACTGGATTATATCGCTCGCCGGGATTACAAAGCACCATATCCTTTGAGCTATAGTATCTTACATTTCTCTCTATCTCCTAATAGCTACCATTTCAATTTGTTTGGACCACCTCGTCACTCGTAGGACTTCAAATCCCGAGTGTGCTCGTGGTTTTTTTAGTCAGGGTTCATTAATGGTGTGCATTTTTTTTATATAAATGTCTTAATAAACCTATTCAGAGGTGGAATTATTATACTTTGAATTTGACAAAAAATGCAGTCCATCCACTTCATATAATAAGGGCATAAGCTGTCTAATTTTTCAACTTTATGGGCAAAGAAAATCAAAATTCAACTGGCCCCATTGAATATCTGCTTTCGGTGTTATATAAGCTCGAATCCATCAATATTGACGTGTTATACATCATATCCCTGCGTAAATCATTTAGCCCGTAAGACCCTTTACATTTAAAATGTCTCTTTTTAAAAAAGAATGTAGTTATGAGCCGATCTATTTGTTTGGACTTTCCTCTATAGACTGGGATGTAATCTCTTGTTAATGTGAACTTTTGCCTGTTGGTTTTGAGCTATAGTAGAATATATTGAGATTTTTTTGCATTTTGTTAGCTGAAATTCTTGTTGCAGTTTTGTTCGAAAGCTTGACCTTGTAAAATACAGCACTTTTATGCCTAACTTTTATAGACACAAGAATCGTTTTAATATTTTTCCATGACCGTAACATTCCTGAACTCTTTTTCCTGTTTCCCATCATCTTGTTTCATTCTTTATTCATACTAGGTAACAAAGATACAAAGTTTCAGCTTCCAAAGAATCTACTGATATGCAAAATAAAGTTCCCTCCAGTTTGGACTGTACAGTTCATGCCTATATACAACTCTCTGCTCTATTATTGCTAGTTTGTTTCATTCTGCTGTTGGTATTGAAGTTATTTGAGTTGAAAAAAATATTTTAATTTTTCAGTGACTAGAAATAGCATATTTTATTTATTTATTATTTATAATTTGTTAAAAATTAAATAGAAAGAAGCTAATATTTATATATATAATTATTCCAATTCTTGAGCTTATTTCCATCCAAACCAAACGAGCTGTTCGTGTTATACTGTGTTTGATTTTCGATCGCATATACTCTTCGTCTTTATAGATTTGAAAACAACCGTATAAAAATTTATTTATGCAGGCAAAGAAAAACAGAGGTGATATGTTAGTACAAAATAAATAACAATAGATCTTTCAAAAAAAAAAAAATAACAAAAGATAGTGTTGTCTGTACCTCAAACAACCAAAATATGCGGAAGGTTAATGGTGACTGGGCCAGTGTTGGGCTACCCGGTTCTACCTGAAATTCTCTTTCCCGTAGACATCCCCCTCATCGAGGCCTACATTAATCCAAAATCGTCAAAACTGCTGTCCAATTTTGTTTTGTGCTCCTTTCTCACAATAAGCTTTCAATTATGGTAAAGTAACTTTTTTTTCTGAAATTAGTTAAGTACAAAAAGAAATTGAAAAGAAAGGAAGCATCAGAAACGTCAAACATAAAACCATAGCAGATTTTTTTGGTGAAAACTGAAGTTACCCGTATCAAAAGTGAAGTAGTATATCATGACAATGAACGGATAGTCGCCCAACTGTATACTTGTCCCACAGATTGAAGTCAGTATGGACTGACTCTGGAATTCGGAGCTCACATATCCTATTTGTCTCCAAATACAGACTGGTACATGAAATCTCAGCCCGAAGATAATGGATAAACAACCTTTTTCAATCGAGGACAAAATAGCACACAGCACACAAATCTTTCCCCAAAAAAAAGAAACATAACTTAGACTCTGCACAGTTCAAGTTGTCCCGGCTAAAAAACTCTGTTACTAAGTAGTTCTTTTTCTCCTGATCGTTGTAACCATCGGACTTACACCAAGTAAACAATATTTCAAACGAAAACCCTTAAATAAACTTGCTGACAATCCCCAAGTAGCAAAATCACAACCCTCAACATGCAAACACGACCCATAGTTTGACCAGATGTTGACAGACTCAAACAGCGGAACGCATATACCCCATACTAGTCTCGTCCATAAATGCAATGCATTTCAAGCGCACGAGCAAATCACGAGACAGACGAGACATAGGGAAGACAACCAACCTCACCATTATCTAACACACTGAAATAAATGCCCTATCAACTTCAAGAAGCAGGCTCCTTTTCTTTCTTGTCTGAGTCAGCTTTAGTTTCTTCCTTTGGGGAAGTAGGTTCCTTTTCTTTCTTGTCTGCGTCAGCTTTAGTTTCTTCCTTTGGGGCTGGTTCAGGCACCTCTTCCCCAACCTTTACCTCAGCTTCAACATTTAACTTTTCCAAGGCATCAGCAGCAGCAGTTGCATCTTCGTTTTCCTCATTCTTCTTTTGGGATTCGGCAACTTCTTCAAACATCTCCATAAAGTTTTTGCAATCTGATGAAATACATATAATTAACAAATAGGAGATAGCAAAGGGTTACAAGAAGTCTTAAAACCCGGGTTTAAATCCAGGTTTCAGGATTCAGTCAGAACATATGAATTTATCCGAATTGCCAAAAGTGAGTGTCAGCGTAAATTAAATGATCCTCAGGTGCACGAAAAAATTACACAAACAAAAGTGTACATAGGAAGTTAAAGCATCTCCTTCTAATTGTAGTTGGTTTTGAGACAATAAAATGGTTAATAAAGAGACAACTTAATCCAAAACAAGCCACATAATACTATAAACCCATCACCTCACTCTACATATTCAGTTTGTAATCCAAGCAACAGCTGTAACAAATTCATGTAATTTGTATCAAACTTCGATTAATACTAATGCAATTCCGAAGCATTTGGATCAGCAAAACATTTCCAGAGTCAAGATTAATGAATACTTCTCAATTATAACACTAGTCCTCCCAGATTGCATGAGTACACAGAAAATTCAGCCAAGCCTTCCAAACCAGTAGCAACAACAACATGCATTTGGAAGTGTAAGCGTATGAAACTAACAGCTCCATAACCGCCAAAGTGTTTACACTACCAATTCTCATAAGAAAACCACTAACCAGAAGTATATTCAACACCGTGTAACCATATAACCTCATTGATATGCATTGCAAAATAGTCCAACCATGCATTAGCAAATAGATGTATTTCCAATCTGGTATATCCAACTTAAAGCAAATAAATGTAGTGAAACTAAAGCTACGCCAGCGCAACTTACTCTCAATCGACGCAAAACGTATGCAGAATAGCTCATCTTTCAACTCGCCATCAGCAAAATCAGTGGCGTGCCACACGCAAGACTTCTCGTTACCCGCGTGCTCCTGCACTGACATGGTTGGAAGAACTGCAAGCGAAGACATAACCACGAACAGTTTCAAAAACCTACCGTAACCGGAAACAAAACAAGATTCAATACCGAAACAGTGATACGAGAACCAAACCGAGATGATTGGCGCAGATCTTTAGAGTCTTAGATTGCCTCATAACCAGGCGAACTTTCCCGTTCTCCTTATGCTTCAACAACTTAACACTGCCAGCGCCTCTCTCTTTCCACTGATTTCCTTCCTTGTCGAATCGGTACAGCTTCGCCTTACTGCAGAATCGCAAAGAAAAAATAATTAAATATAACTCTAACCAAAACCCTATGAATCAGCGAGACTCGAGGTGACAGGAAAGGAATAGTTACAGATCAAGGATAGCATCCTCGTCTTCCTCGCCAGTGGCGACGGCAACCTCCTCGAGCCTGACGATCGGGGCGACCTGAGCGCCTGTGTCCTCATCATCGGCGGCGGGAGCGTCCTCGTCTTCTCGATGTTCATGCTCGGGCTCGTTACTAGCCATCTAGATTACAGGGAAGTATAAGAGAGGATGAAAAATGGCGATTGGTAACAAGATTGTCAATGTCTACCGGCGATAAAGATTAGGGGTTCTGTTCCTTGTGCGATTTTAGGTTAGGAGGTTTATATAGGGATTGGGGAAGCGTACAAAAGAAGAAATGGAATTAAGAAAATTTCGTTAAGAGTGTCTATTACAGGTGAATATTGACATGTAACAACCTCAATTTCAAGTCTGTGAGGGTTTTTTTTCCAAAAATTTTTATGAATATTTTTTTCAAAATTCATTTTATGCTTTTTGTTATTATTTTTAATCTATAATTTTCCTTATTATCTTCGTCCCTGCTGATAATAATATAATTTAGATAAAAATTTTAAACATAGAAGATGTCTAAGGATGGCCTCGGAAATAATATCTGTCAAAAATTATTGATTATTGATTATTGATCATTAATAATAATTAATCCCTATGTTTAAATATCAATTATTGGTGAATCGTATTTATAAAATCAATAAATATGATTTAATAGTAAAATTCATCATCAATATTATAAGTCCAACCATATAGGTTCGAATATTTCAGTCTGTCTATAACTGAGTAGAGGAGAAGTACCTATATAGATCAATGGACAAAAAGAAATGCGAGTTGCATCCTCTTTTCTTTCTTGGTTTGTATATAATACAACGGAGCTAATTTCGCAGTTGCTGTGAAACGGATCCAATGAATGGGCTTTAATTTCCAGATGAATTAATGGCCTTTTCATTTATTGGGCTGCTTGGTGGTCGGCCCTGTTATGAGCGGACCAGAAATAACGTGAGGTTAACAGATCAGGGCCGGTGCTAGGTTATAGCCCACGTTCAATTCCTTCCACTTACTGCATTATGTTGGTCGTCTAAGGATATCCACACTTGCTTGACAATGTCATTTAAGGTGTGGATGGGTGCAAACTGCAAAGACATTCACTGGCAAAATAGGATCATATCCTTCAACATAGTTCCCGTGCCTTTACGACATGTCGATTGTCACAATCCGATCCGCTTAACTTGTTGCCAATATGGGCTACTGTTGCAGCGTCTCTGAGAAACAACGAAGCAACAAGACAGAGTCAGAAGATCTGACAAATGTCAGAGGATTGAAATCTAGCTACAGAACCGAGCCAGAAGTAAAAGTAACAATATCTAACTAACATTTCAGATTTGACACATGAGGAAACGATTCTTAGTGTATTTTAGCCTTTGTTCTCTTCGAACCTAACAACGGCAGAAGGGTCCAAGCAAGCACTTGCAGGGATTTGAAGTTGCAACTTGACGGCTCCTGCCTGCAGAGCCCATAACTCGTTAATTACTTCACATCTGAACTTACCCATCAGAATAGAGTTTGGTTCACGGTGACAATCGGCACATCTACAAATTGAGGCCAGAATCAAAAGATAACAAAAATCACAATAACGACCGTATATTCTCATGAGATTTAGTAACATGATCAATAAATTGCACAGTCTGTGATAAATCCCAATCACTAGCAAACACCACATCGCCGCGAAATGCTCAACCTGTATCCCACGCCGACAACTCGAACCAGCATCCTCGCACCCAGAAGGTCCCAGGGTGGAGCCACAAACATATAGCGATAAATAAAAACTACTGCCGACTGAATTTCCAGATTCCCGTTCTGTCCTTGCTTTCGCTTCCTTTATCCGCTCGGAAGCCGAATACCCCGAACATGTCCCGCCCGTTTTGTGTTTGATTTTTGTCGTTTCCGAATATGCCGAATTCGTCACCAACTCATCATCATCATCATCATCATCCCGCTCTCCAACTTCTTCTTCTTGTGTTTCTCTGGTGCAGCTCCTCACTACTAACCAACCTTCCGTTTCCCATTCTGCCCCTGTGGTTGTCGTTAATTTGCGAATCCTGTCCCTGACAGAAACTTCGTAAGTAGTAGTTATTTCATAATCTAAGCTTGAAATGTCGTGGTCTTCCTCTTCGAAGTATGAGGTAAACGAGTCGAGAACGCAGCGAGGAGATGATTCGGTATTCATGTCCGGCGATGCGGACGATATGAATGGATGCTGCAGTAGCTGATTACAGCTCCATCTCTCGCTCCGATCTCTTCTCAAACACTTCACCACGAAATCGCTACCGAGTTCCGACAAACAAGTTGGAATGTCGGGTAACTCCTCAGAAAACCCGATTCGACTCAACGTGTTCCCTCCCCAATCCTCCCAAGCGGGCTTCCCGGTAACCATCTCAATAACTGTGCAGCCCAAAGACCAGACATCACTCTCCGGCCCCTGATACTCGCCTCGAATCACCTCAGGTGCCATCCATAACGGACTACCACGTGGCAATGCAAATTCTCCTCGCTTGGCGCCGAGCTCCATCGCGGAACCGAAATCGGCGAGTTTAGCGGAGCCTGTGTCTGGCCCCACCAGAATGTTCTTCCCTTTAACGTCACAGTGAGCAATGCCTTTCGAGTGCAAGTAATTCAAAGCCGACACAATGCACCATGTGTATGACCGCACAATCTTCTCGTCCACGTCAGCTCCCGAAGAGACCAGCTCAGCAACGGTGCCAGACGGAAAGTACTCCATGTGGAGGTTTCGGTACATCGTCGTGGATTCGTAGGAAAAGTCGTCGCCGAGATGCTTGACGATGTAAGGCGACGAGAGGGAGCTGAGTAACCGAATTTCGTTTTCCAAAGACTGGGCTTGGTTTGGGCCACCATAAAGTGGGCTAGACTTGACGGCGAAAACGGAGCCTGTTCGTTTGTTGAACGCTGCACTGACGGTGCCAAAGGAGCCCTTGCCTATGCAGTGTCCTCTGATCCAATAGACAGTGTGGTTTTTGATGCTGTTGTTTATTTTCTTTCCCATTGCTCCAAAAAAGGTGAAGTAAAAAAAAAAGTGTTCCTCTTTCGCGTTTGCTGAGGGCCCAAACCGATTCATATATGTGTGGGAATTCGTGGTTTGGTTGTCACGTGGAGTTTTAAAACTGATAATTGACAAAAAGAAAGACAACAATTGACAGATTGATGTTAAGAGTGTTTTTGCTAAAGGATTTGCAGATGAGGATATTGAGGTTTATCCTTATCCATGCTTGTTTTTGGGGTTTAAAATTGGCGGTTGGGATCACGGTGATAAGTTGGATTGTTTAAAGGTAGGGAATTCTATCGTGGGCTACGCATTGTGGATGAGAGCAGATTATAGGGACGCCAGCCTGCTAGAAAAATTTTATGACAACAATTGATAAATTTGGATTTTTTTTTCAATTTTATAATTGATTTTATCGAATATTTTAGTTTAGATTATGACAGGATCCATCTAATATAAAAGTTGAATTTGAATAAAGGAAATTTCTGATTATTAGGATGTTTTGAATTTCATGTATCGTTCTTTCAAAACACATCTACCATACAAATTTAACTGTTTTGATACTCTTTAATATCAAAGAAACAATTGCCGAATTGGTGGTTGAAACGGACAAGATACGTAGTTCACTCGACGAAGCTGATGGTGTACATACCGACACTTCTATATGCTTACGCGGCAGGAAATGGTAGGTACACGTCTCAGCAATAGGGAACCTGAGGCTGATGAGCGATGCCCGTAGGTTTCCTTCCTCCGGATTCTTGTTTGTAGCGGTTTGCAGTGAGTGATACTTGTTTTTAGGTCAGAGTTTGTTGACGTGGCAGTAGATCGACCATTGTTTAGAAGTTGACAACACATCTTTTTCCAATACCGTATCCTATGCCATCAAGCCTACTGGGCTTTTGCAGAAACGGCCTGAATGATGTGAGACTGAACACCATCAATTGTAAGAGACGGACTTGGGACAAGCGATCCTCTATTGTTAGAGACGGGCTTGGGACAAGCGATGAGAATTGGAGAAAATCCCTTTTTTTTTTTATAAGAAAGCTTACGAAAGATATATTAATCTCCTGGTCTGAAAAAGTAAGATCCAATACAATCCTTATGCATCAAATAAATAATACTAGAAGGAGGCACTGCAAATCTATGGACTCCAGTGCTAACAAAACGCCCCATATGGGCAAGTGTATCTGCTATTGCATTAGCCTCCCTGAAGATGTGCTCCAAGTGAACAGAGGAAAAGCTACTAAGCAGAACATCGCACTCACGAACTAGGTGATGTGCTGGTTTGGAAGGTAAGAGGTTGAGTAAGGTATCCACAGTCTCCCAAGAATCAGTTTCAACTTGGAGAGAAGTGAGATGCAACTCTTTTGCTAAAGCCAAGCCGGAGTGAAGAGCCCCAAACTCAGCCTCCCAAATCGATGAAGGACCAATATTCTGTGTGAAGCCAGCGACCCAAGCTCCTCTATGATCCCGAATGACACCACCAGCATAGCCTAAACCAGTAGTCGGGTCATAGGAGCCGTCACAATTGAGCTTGAAACTGCCATCAATGGGGGGAATCCAGCGAACCCACTTACCGAGGCGTGGGGATCTACCAATCTGCGCCCTGCAAAGAGATGAAGTACACTGTAAAAATTCCATGACAGTATATTTAATAATAGGTACCTCCCTGCTTTCTGCCGGACAACTATCATGGAACACCAATTGGTTCCTCCAGCGCCATAGCAACCAAATAGTCGTGGCAAACATCAGGGGCCAGGAATTGAAACTAGAGGTAGTATCCCCCGTGATTGACAGATTAGCTGCAATCCAGTCCTCCAGGTCCAATTGGAAGAAATTAGGGCGAAGGGCTGCAGGGATAATGACACCCCACACACGAGCTGAATGTCTGCAATCACGTAGAGCATGTAGAGTGGTCTCGGCTAAGCACATGCATCTCGGACATTTCTCATCCTGCACGACCTTCCTCATGTAGCATAAATGTTTAGTCGGAATCCTATCATGGGCCACCGTCCATAGAAAACCTTTAACTCTCTCTGGTGTCTCTAATTTCCAGATACGGCCCCATAAGGCTTTGAGCTCCTGATCTTCATCCTGTTGTAGTATGGACACAGCAGATTTGATGGTGAAAGTTCCACTGGCAGAGCCTGTCCATAAAAGCTGGTCCTCATTTTCCCTATGGTGGATAGGAGACATCTGGGCAATCTGCATACAAGCATAGGTAGGGAGAAGATGACGAAACTTCTCCCAACTCCATTCTCCATTTGCCTGCATAAACTCATTGATGGTGGCATCTTGAAGTGGAGTAGGAATATCCTGCAAAGCCACATTCATGAGTATATCAGAATTAGGTAGCCATTGATCCTTAAAGAAACGAATATTGACACCATTTCCAAGTGACCAGGATACTCCATGTGCTATCAGGGGCATGACTCTGGCTAGAGCCCTCCAGGTATTTGAGCACCCAGGCTTAGCAATCACATTACTCGGATTCATCTGCTTCAAGTTATATTTTGCCTGTAGCACCTTGGACCATAGCCTGTCCCCCTCGGTGAGGAACCTCCATCCCAGTTTCATAATGAGTGAGATGTTAGTTTCCTTTGTGCTCCTGAGACCTAAGCCACCCTGGTTCTTTGGTCTTGTCAACTCTTCCCAAGCAATTAGGTGAATCTTCCTCTTGTCAGGACTGGACCCCCAGATGAAGTCTCTCGTGAGTTTGTCCAGTTCCTTGCATACGCGTTCTGGGAGAAGCATCGATTGCATGGTATGGGATGGGATGGCTTGTAGGACGGATTTTGCCAGCGTCACACGTCCCGCAAAGGCCAAATTCCTAGTTTTCCAGGTAGCCAGTCTATTCCTCACTTTGTCCTTTAGTTCCTGAAAAAGAGAGACAGTTTTCCTTCCATGAATGAGAGGAACACCAAGATATTTGCCCAAATTATTTGCTATTTTAAAACCAAGAAGATCGGACACTTCCCTTTTCTGAATGAGACTTGTGTTCCTGGAGAAGAATATCCTGGTTTTTCCATTATTGATCCTCTGTCCTGAGCTTTGACAGAATCTCTCCAGAGTATCCTTTATTCTTTCAGCCTGAGACAGTGAAACAGACGAGAACAGGAAAATATCATCTGCGAAAAATAAGTGAGAGAGAGGGGGACCTTTCCTTCCAAGACGGATAGGCTTCCAACCACCACCAGTAACCTCGTCATTGATTAGATGGGCTAGCCTCTCCATACATAACACAAACAGATAGGGGGACAAAGAATCTCCTTGCCTCACTCCTCTTGAAGGATAGAACATATCTGACATACCACCGTTCCATAATAACCTCATAGAAGGAGTAGATATGCATCTCATAATTCTAGCAACAAGGAGATCAGGAATGCCTGTCATGTTTAAGGTCTCCTCAATGAATTCCCATTTTAGCCGGTCATAAGCTTTCTCCAGGTCAATCTTGATAGCCATCCATCCTTCCCTTCCTGTTTTTCTACTCATAGAGTGGATGACCTCCTGCACAATAATTGTATTATCTGTAATTTGCCTCCCTTACACAAAACTCGATTGAGTGTCTGCAATCCAAGAGTTCATCAAAGGTTTGAGACGATGAGCAATCAATTTGGTAATGATTTTATATGACACATTACAAAGACTGATAGGCCTAAAATGTGTGATCAATTCAGGAGATTTAATTTTAGGAATCAAAACTAGCAAGGTGTCGTTTACTTCCCTGTCGAGGACACCATTTTCCCAAAAATCTCGAATCATATGGAGGACCGAATCCCCCACAATATTCCATTGAGTCTGCATAAAGATCGGTTGGTAGCCGTCCTTCCCCGGAGCCTTGAAGCTGCCCATAGATTTAAGGGTCTTGACTATTTCTTCCTTTGTTACCTGAGACAATAAGAGATCATAATTAGCAGTATCGATTCTAGGAAAAGTATGAACTGTGGTAAGGGGGGAGAAAACAGGAGAATCATTCATGTACAAGTTACTAAAGAAATTGATAGCCAGACTCTTCAAGTTCTCCTCATCTTTTACCCAGTTACCTTCCTGGCTACGAAGAACCGTGATACGGTTTATACCTCTTTTGATGATGGTTTGAGTATGGAAATAATTAGAATTCTTATCACCATATCTAATCCAATTCGTTCTAGCTTTTTGATACCAAAGAAGCTCCTCTTGAAGGAGGACATTTTCCAAATCACATTTAAGGTTCGAGTATACCTGTTCGAGGGTAGTTGACTCCCTCCTTTCCAGGATGTGCTCAAGATCAGTAATTCTCTTGAGAAGGGTCTGCTTCCTGCGAAAAATGTTTTTAAACACATTCTTATTCCAAACCTGTAGTTTATTGGTGAACTCGCGCTGCTCTGATGCCCAACCATTCTGCATATTCCAGTTATTCTTGACGAACTCCTCAAAACTGGGATGAGTTAACCAAGCAGCCTGAAACCTGAAGGGTCTATTGCTCATACATTGACCTCCTGGTTTCTCAACGTATAATTGGATGGGCCTGTGATCGGATTTTAGACGCGGCAAGTGCCAAACCTCAGAGTTTGGGAACTTGTGTTTCCACTCTATATTGCAAATGGCTCGGTCTAGCCTTACTCGAAGAGTTCCTCGGAACCAAGTAAATTTTGGTCCTTTGTGACCCATATCAAGAAGACCACAATCATTAACCATTGACTGGAAATCTTTGCTGCCTCTATGAGTGGAAATACTAGTTCCCGATCTTTCTTCAAGAGACAAGGTTGCATTGAAGTCTCCAAGAATAGCCCATTGCTCATGAGTACAGCAACTAATGTTACGTAGAGAATTCCAGAGTTCCCTTCTTCGATTCAGGTTTGGGCTAGCATAAACTGCAGTACACACACCAGAAAGATCATTGTGAGACCATTTAAAATGAACTAACTGGGCATTAGAGTCTAAAATTTGAATAGAAGTACTTCCCTCACTCCATAGGACCCAAATGCCACCTGCAAAACCTTGGGCATCCTCCACAAAGTGGTCAGTAAAGCCTAACTTACTGATGACCTTGCGAGCTCTCTCCCCACTGATCTTGGGCTCAATCACAATAAAGATGAAAGGTTTGTGAGTACGATAAAGCTCTTTAAAATGAACTCTGAAACTGGGGCTCGCAGCTCCTTGTGAGTTCCAGGCTATTATAGAAGACATAGGTAGGATTAAAAATTCAAGGACAATAGGAAACAACTATTCGTAAAACAAATTGGCAAAGACGTGTAAAAACCAAAGTATAAATACTCAGTGCAAAAGGCAAATAAGAAAAACCAATAGAAAACGAGTTACACTGACGCCGCCGAGGGGCAAGCCAGCGACGCTCCCGGCGTTACCTCCTGATTATCTGAGCTCTCCCTATCCGTTGGGTGGGCATGCTCCTCCTCCATACTAGCCGCCGCCATGGTCACCGGAAGGGGCGCCTTTCCCACAGGATCGTGCCTTGTCCTCTTAGATGGTCCAGGGTCGGGGGGTTGCTTTACAATTTGCTTTGAATTTTCCTTCTTCCCCCGCAGAGCTCTTTGCTGGCCACCACTTTTTTGGATAGCCATTGCCTGCGCTTCTCGCTTGCGATTTTTGGTCAAGGCAACGAGCTTTGACCTGTTCAAGGCATGGTCGAACCACGTGTTCGTGGAAAAGAAGAAAACAGGTTCTGTTACTGATTTGTCAGACTGATGTGTGCTGGGCTGGGTAATTAGCTTGTGGGTCAAAGGTTTGGTCAAGGAGGTGCTAGGCTCAAATGGGCCGGTCGCATAATTATTGGACTGGGTAAGCATGGACTGGCTTGGTTTGTTTCTGGTCGACGGGGTCAGCTTGTTGTCCTGGTTGGGCTGACCTTTTCCATTGTCTTGGGTTGTTCTTGGGGTCTTAGGTTTCAGGCGTGGGTCTATGACTTTAGGGGTGGTAGAGGGCGGCTGTAGGCCTTGGGCATGTGCTACAGTGTAGGTTGCGCTCACAGAGGGAGAAGCATCAGATGCGATGTCCAACCGTTGAGATGATGATTCACCTAGATTAGGATCCTCACTCAACGCCGAAAATCTCGAACCATTATACTGATTTTGTTTATCTTTCCTTAACTGTGACTGATGTTGTGCCTTGTCCTGTCGGCCGCTGCCACGTCTGCTGGGTTTGGAAGCGTGGAGCCAAGGACCAAATCTCTGATCGTCGGACACTTTTCCCGCAGGTTGAGTCGAGAGTTTATCCATAGAAGAATCCGGCACTGGTTGGAGGTTGGATGCGAGGGGCTCGACAGTGCCTTGAGGGCAGATGCTAAGATTGTGACCCACTTTACCACAACTAAAACAGATTGTCGGAAGATTTTCATATTCAACACGCTGCCATTCTCCATTGATCCTGATTGCCGACGTGAGTGGGCTTGCTAGATCCAGTTCGACTGCCACCCTTGCAAACCGGCCCCTTTGGGATTCAGCAATGTTCATATCAACTTTCACAATATTGCCGACCATACTACCAATAGCTCGAAGAATATTGTATTGATACCTGTGTAGTGGTAAATCAGGGAAGCGAATCCATGCGATGATCTTGGAAATTTCAGCCGTAGCTGCTCTGAAAGTAGGAGTCCAGCTCTGGATTGAGAGGTAATGTCCCAGTATGACCCAAGGGCCTCCCGTCAAAACATAGTTTTTATCTCGTATACTTCTGAAATTGACTGCAAAAAAAACCGTTTTCCATGTCAACCACCTTGAAACTTTCTACTGTACCCCATAGTGCTTTCAGCTTGGTATTGAGTAGTGCAAGTCCAATAGATTTTCCCAAAAGTTTGACCACAACCGCAAAACTCCATGCCTGCTGTGCGTGCTCTTCCAATCTTTGAGAAATAGTGAGGAGCTGGCCAACCTCGTCGACTGAGAAAACTAGGTCATCAGACGATACTGTAAAATCTGGTTCCTTATCCTCGTCCATCTCTTTCCCGAGTAGTCTATCTTTGTAAGACACCGATGGCCTATCAGTCATCCCATTGGATAGTTCCTTAGGGGGGTCTGTAGACATCTCAGCCACTTCTTCAGACGTAGAATTATTTTCAATCGGGACGCTGGTCATTGTAGGCTCCACCTCCACCATTGTTTCTTCCTTTTCCTTTTTGTCTTCTATCAAGAGGTGCGTGGGCAAGGCTATTGGCGTGGTCCCAGGGGCAGCCGTGGGGTCGCCTATGTCTGGCGGCAGAGTGGCCTCCCCCATGGGAGGAGGTTGGTGCATGATGTCAGGGGGTGCCGAGGAGAAATCGAGAGAAAATCCAGGTTATGGCTGCTTTTGTTGATACTTACGCAAAGTTTTATGGGAGGAGTTTCGTCGAACAGGTAATATGCGTAAAGAGGGAGCTTTGTTCTACTCAGACTTGCTGTGACAACCTGGACATTAAAGTGGAATAATGGTGGTATTGTTCTCGTCCTTGCAACTCTTCTTGACCTTGTGGACGGTACTGATACTCTTTCATCAATTTTCGTCGCTCTTGGTGCTTCTAAAGGAAGAAGTTTCGGTTGTTCCTCTGTTGTTGAGTCATAGCCCAAGCACTTGAGGAACGTAAGCGGGGAGCGCAGCACACAACTTTAGACTATGGAGAAAATCCCTTTTATACACCTCTTTTAATGCATAACGACTTTAATAACATAATTGTCCAGTCGAACGGTAAGGGAATTTCATTGTTATTGTGATTGTCCTCATAATCAGTGCAACGTCACATATTAATTTTTAAAAATAATAGTAGCATTGGATTGGTGGGTGATTGTTTTGACTCGATGATATTAGTCTTGAAGACTGGTTTCTGCACGTTTTAACGAATTAATAAGCAGCATTCAAAAGGAATAAAATTTATTATATTAAATAGGGTGAATAATTAAATAATAATGAAAATAAAAAATGATAATATAACACAAAAATAACAGTCCATATAAATTGTGCACGAGTAAAAAGACCTTCCCTTCATCTAGTGTAATGTAATTAATATTGTTAGATCCAAAATTCTTACGAAGTCCGAAAGAAAAATAGTAATGAAATACTGATTTCCCTGAAGCATACTAGGTTCGAAAGCCGCCGAGTTAAGAACGGAGGGGAACAACTATTTCAGGCTTCACAGATAAGCATAAACTAATCGAATCTTTTTAGCATAAGCGTCAGTAAACACAATAAAGCGAAGCCTTAAACTAATTTTCAATTCCACCAGACCATAAGATCAAAGAAAATCGACAAATTCGGAGAACGTATAAAGAACTCAGTCCCTTAGATGTTCGTAAAGAATTGCGATCACACCCGCAAATCATTACAGGTCTGTAGACTCATCACCGTTCTATGACACAATCCCCCTTCAGCTTTGCATTATAAAAGCAGAAAAAAATGAACAAATCTTGTTAAAGAGATGGAATCTAGTTGCCCAAACGTACTCCCAAAAACAACATGCTTAAGGGAGAGATATGATCGAAGCAACACAGACAATGTTGCTTCAAGGGAACGAGTCAAATGGGAACTGACATCAAATCCTCAATGACCAGATAGTGAAGCCATCAAAATTTAGAAAACACACCATCACGATCGGGATCACATGAAGAAGCTAAATAGCACATATAGATTACCAAAGTTGATGAAAAGAGAGATCCTACCGGTAAACATCAAGGACGATAATTGTTGTCTAAGCGGCTACTGGTGTTGTTTTATAGGAGGAGGTAGCAGATTGCAGGCTTAGGAATAGCCGATGGAACCGAAGGATGAAGCGGCTAATAACCCTAACTGAGATATCCTCGTAATATGGGCTTCAAACCCATAGATCTTTGTTAGTCTGGGTTCATGAATGGGCCAGTTGTAGGCCCGTTTGATGTTATGGACCTAGTTATCTAAGAACTTTTAGTTTATGATATTTTCGCTTTTTTAATCCAAATCGCAATTAGTTGATGTTCCAGTTGTAGCCATCACTACGGTCAATTTCACAACGCAATCCTTTCGCCACATCCTTATACTTTTCAACGTCTAACGAGATGTGGACATGTTATCCAGAATGTCATCGAGGTGGCAAAATTTCCATCTCTTGACGAGATTTTGTGCAAGAAAAGAAAATCCATTCTCTAGTATGACTTTTCAACGATGAGACTGGCATACCAACGGAAGAAAAATCGACGAAAAAAATAAAAGGTGAATGAACAAAAATTAACATTAAATGTTCCCTTCCCTTAAATCTTGTTTAGCCAGCCTCTGACAAAAATTGTCGTTCGGGTATCTATTTAGATTCATAAAGGGGGAAGCATGCATCAACCAAAGCAATGGGTGTGGAAGATGCAGAATGGTCTGAAAGATGGTACTGAAGCTTAGAAAATATATCTATCCTCCCACTAGGAGTTGCTGAATTCCCAGACTGAACAAGCTTTTCCGTAGCGCCACCGGACACTGGTCCAGGAAAAAGACATGCATGGACGGTGGCTGTGGGGCACCCACTTGAAATGTGCCACCTGGTGTATCCCCAGTTTGTATTCTTGCGAGATGAAGATAAGTTCTCCAGCAGAGCTGCTGGTATAATATCTCCATGCATTTCTGGAAAAGTGGAAAGTACGTTAATCTTATCCGCCTGAAACGAGTTTGCATTTTCTCTCCCTCTCAAAAATTTCTTCCTTTCTGCCTGTGACTTTCGTTGGTCTTAATTGTGCATCAACGTCTCACTTCTTTTCCAATATAAAAGGAAATTTCTAACGGAAGGAAATAAAAACAAGATAAGAAGCGTATGGCAATAGGTAATGGCAGTCACATAGAAGGGATAGTAAAAAATTTACGATATGATTTACTACCAAATCAATCAATCAAATTAGTTTGGCCGAAAGACGTTTTGGTGTTCAATAATCGTAATCAACTGTCAATTCGTTGTCCTAATAAAATATTTAATGTAAATATCATTAATCGTACCTCGTATCGGGGAGGTAGACCAGAACGAGAACACAATCACAATCGCAATCAATCACAAATATATTATTAAATAGGGTTAATCTAATCAGCATGACTTAGAATATATGTCTGATGCGAGATAAATACCGCGAAAACTTACCAATCAATGCCCACTTAGTGTCCGGGTCCCGTCTTACAAGGCCGCCACGTGGATAAAAAACACATGACTTTGACTTCTTGCTGACTCAGCAGAACATGAAGAGATTTCATCCAAAAGGATAAAACTTGGTCTCACCAACCGGATTACATCACGTGTAGATGTGTCAGAGCATTCCCGCGAGATTCCAGTGTTTGAAACCAACGTCCCCGATTGGCGCTGTAGTTCTATGTCCGTTATAAATACGTGTCCTGAGATAGGTAACGAACTTGCCTATTCTATGCAATTATACAACACGCGACTACGTGTAGTTCTGCCCTGTTAACACTCCACCGCTTTGCCTCTCCGTTTCTTTTGGGAGCTAACCAGCTTATCCATCCCCTTTTATTTCAGTTACCTTTCTTCCTCCGCCATATTTGTTCTTTTGCTTCTTTGCCATTACCGAGATTTGAGTCTTTCTCCGACTATACAATACAATACAATACAATACAATACAAGCTTTTAAAACATGTGTGGGATACTTGCTGTTTTGGGTTGCTCCGATGACTCTCAGGCCAAAAGAGTTCGCGTTCTCGAACTCTCTCGCAGGCAATTCCCTTCTTTATATCCTTTTGTCGTTCGAGATATAACTCTGCCCAGTCCCCCACCATATATTTTACGATTGTGCTTGGTTATTTTAAATGTGTGGGTAGATATTTTAAAAGATTATTGGTATCAGGCATGGTTTAAGAATGGAAGTGGGTTGTGGAATTTAGTCAGATTGAAAAGTCATAAGTTAATTAATAACGAATCTTCAAAAGATCAACAGTAATGGCATAGTACTAGAATGATGTTGGATTCCTCGTTTTTCATTTGTTTGATGAAAATGTTGGATTCCTCGTTGATGTAACAGATTGAAACATCGTGGTCCTGATTGGAGTGGTATGTATCAGCACGGAGGTTTTTACTTGGCCCATCAACGCTTGGCCATCATCGATCCTGCCTCTGGCGACCAACCGTTGTTTAATGAAGACAAAGCCATCGTTGTCACGGTTAGCATATGCTAATATACTGTAGCTTGTATTGGTTTTGTGTTTCTCTTCTTCTGTTCCAATCTTGTTTTCCAGCCCATGATTGTATTATTTGTCCACAATTTGGCTTATTAATCAAAACGCAAATATGAGTCATTAAGTAATCGAGAATCATCAAGGATGTATTGATAATAACAGGTTAATGGAGAAATTTACAACCACGAAGAACTGAGGAACCGTCTGACAAATCACAAGTTTCGTACGGGCAGCGACTGTGATGTTATTGCTCACCTGGTTGGTTGCTTAGCAAAATTTTTGATCCTATGCTAAGCATAGTCGTTGATCAGAATTTCTCGGTCTCACTAATAATGCATCCCTTTTTCGACATCTTTGAAAAATTTACAGTACGAGGAGTATGGAGAAAATTTTGTGGACATGTTGGATGGAATGTTTTCAATTGTGCTGTTTGATACTCGTGACAAAAGTTTCATCGTTGCTCGCGATGCCATCGGGATCACATCCCTATATATTGGCTGGGGACTAGATGGTGAACTTCTTGCAGGCTCTCTTTTCAATATATCTATTTGTGTTGTGCTCTTGCCTATTTTTTTGGGGATGTGTTTTCATAGAGTGCTTTGTTCCTGTAATGACCAGGCTCCATTTGGATTTCATCTGAATTAAAAGGTCTGAATGATGACTGTGAACATTTTGAAAGTTTTCCACCTGGTCATCTGTATTCGAGCAAATCTGGTGGGCTAAGGCGCTGGTATAATCCTCCTTGGTTCTCTGAGGTTGTTCCATCAAGTCCATACGATCCACTTGCTCTAAGGCGTGCATTTGAAAATGTAAGGCACCAAACAGTATTAGCTTAGGGGTCACTCATGTGTTACCTTGCATGGGTATGGCTTACTTGATAAACGGCAATTATATATGCAGGCTGTCATCAAAAGGCTTATGACTGATGTTCCTTTTGGAGTTTTGCTATCTGGAGGCCTAGATTCATCCTTGGTTGCCTCTATCACGGCTCGTCACTTGGAAGGTACAAAGGCTTCCAGGAAATGGGGAGCACAACTCCATTCCTTCTGCGTAGGACTGGAGGTAACTGAACAGCTTCTGGCTCCTTCTTTCCGCAATATTTGTAGCTCTTAAAGATTCTTTCAATTTCATGACCTTCCTTTATTATCTTTAACAGGGTTCACCGGATTTGCAAGCTGCAAGAGAAGTTGCAGATTATTTGGGGACGGTTCATCATGAATTTCATTTCACTGTTCAGGTTTCTAAATTAATACAATTATTTAACTTCTTGTATGGATTTTGAGGCACTCCCCGATCATAAAGAATTTATGTTTGGCATGTGACAGGATGGAATTGATGCCATTGAAGATGTCATCTACCATATTGAAACATATGATCTTACTACCATTAGAGCCAGTACCCCTATGTTCCTCATGTCACGTAAGATCAAGGCCCTTGGAGTGAAAATGGTTATTTCTGGTGAAGGCTCTGATGAGATTTTTGGTGGATATTTGTACTTCCACAAGGCACCTAACAAGGAAGAGTTTCACCGTGAAACATGTCGCAAGGTAGAGCAGTATATTTCTTGATGGAAGTAGTCAAGTAGAGCAAGAAGGGAGGTATTTATCCTAGTCTTTATTTTGTATATGTAGATAAAAGCACTCCATATGTACGACTGCTTGAGAGCGAACAAAGCAACATCGGCATGGGGTTTAGAAGCTCGTGTACCCTTCTTAGATAAGGAATTCATTGATGTTGCAATGGCTATTGATCCTGAGTGGAAGATGGTAAGATCTTTTCTTCATTCGTGTTTCTTTTAATGGTTTTGGCACTGGCAATTATGATCAACGATCTCGTTCATTGGGTTTCTCTTATCTGATTTCTATCATTATCAGATAAAACCTGAAGAAGGGCGTATTGAGAAGTGGGTTCTGAGGAGGGCCTTTGATGATGAAGAGCGCCCCTATCTGCCGAAGGTTCATATAATAATTTGTGCTCTATAAAACGCTAGAGACTACATTTGTTACATGATCTTTGTTGTTCCCTGCAGCACATTCTGTACAGGCAGAAAGAGCAATTCAGCGATGGTGTTGGTTATAGCTGGATAGATGGTCTCAAAGAACACGCTGCACAGAATGTAAGAATTTGCTTTATATTTTTTGGCTAAAGAGGTTTTTGTTTGGAATCTGGAAAACGGCAATAAGATTGCTTTTCTTATTTCCAGGTGACGGACAAGATGATGCAAAATGCGGTACACATCTTTCCCCACAATACTCCTACCACCAAAGAGGCTTACTACTATAGAATGATTTTTGAGAGGTTATTCCCGCAGGTGAGCCAATCAGGCTATCAAAAGACAATCTTGTCAACAATTTTCTTGCTGATCAATAAGAAATGATTTGATTTTCTTATTTGCTCTCATGTGACAGAACTCAGCAAGGCAGACAGTTCCAGGAGGAGCAAGCGTAGCTTGCAGCACAGCCAAAGCTGTAGAATGGGATGCTGAATGGTCGAACAATCTTGACCCTTCTGGCAGGGCAGCACTAGGTGTCCATCTTTCAGCTTATGAAAAGCAGGCGGCTGCCTCAAATGCTGGAGCAGCTCAACTAAAAGTAATCGATAATGTTCCCCCGAAGATGGAGGTAAGCGCTCCAGGAGTTGCAATCCAAATCTAGCACCTCCTGGTGTTGGCTTGAAGTATATTTATAAACTCCAGTGTAGAAGTTTTATAGTCCTTGACACTAAATAGCTTTGTATGTAAAAACCCACATACGCAATATATTTTTCCCGATTACCCTATGTTTGCCACAGTCCTCGTATTGCATTACGTTGTTGTTTTGATACGAGGTAAGGGATACTATCATATGTTTGTAATAATCTTCAAGATTTTTGAGAAAAGTAACCACCGCTGTATTCTGGACTAAACATTGCATCGAACAACTTATCTTCTTGTTGCAAATGATGAGACACGACGAACAATAAGGTTGATAAATCTTTCAACAACTTGCAGGGAGGATTGCGCTTTAAGAAATCCTCCCTTAACATATTTTAACTAAGAATCATAGTCATTACATCCTCTGAACAGCATCATCTGACTTTAGTAGAACAAGGCAGTAAAGAACAACTGATTCCAAGTATCAGGCAATCCAGGAAGGCACCAATGGCTACAATCAGCTGATCGGTCAGGCTTAGCTCTCTGTGCAGGGCTCAAATCGCCGCTATAAATTGATGGGTGCCCATCTTTTCTCATCTCTGAAAGCATTGTAATATCCAGCAAATATGCAGGGCTACGCATGTCTTGAATTACCGAGTCGACAACCCTCATCTGATCAGGGTACGCCCCTGGGTAAGTTGTCCCCTTTACTGGTCCTGTCTCCCCATAACAGTTTTTTGTCGTCGTTACCGTCGTTCCACCCACGCCCCATTCACTTGGACTGTCAAAAGCATCCAAGAAGTACAAGGATGTTATTTTATTACTCCATATTGTTTGATCTTCCGTATTGATAGAAAACTGAAATGTCTAATCCAATTTGCTTTTAAATGCTCATTTTGGCAAAGTACTAAGCTTTTGCAACTTGCATGAGCTGCTTCAGCTTTTCTCTGTTCAGTTCTGGGCCAACGATATGAGTGGGGGGTCCAGCCTGAACTACCTATCATAGCTCGCATTGATCCTCACACCACGACAAGAACTGGCGTATAGATTGCCACAAAAACTAAGACAAAATATGGAGACAGGGAGCTTACTTGTAGTGTGTAGGGGAGATGGAAAGGAAAAAAACTCTGGTCTTCGAGCTGTCTACGTTGCTTTCGACCCACTTGGCCCATGTTCTTAACCCTTTTTCCAAAGCGACCAACCTATCCATATCTTTATAATATGTACCCTCTGATTCCATGTAATCCCACCTGTCCATTATTAAATCATTTCAAAAACATGTTATTTCTCGTCGTCAAACCCAAATTGGCTTTTTTAACTGGCAGCAATAACTGAGTGCTAACCCTTTTAGAGAGCCTTGGTGAGTCCACCAATGGCCGGTGTTAAACGACAGCACATCAGCATCCCGCCAAGCTTTCGCGTTGCTGGAAATTTCCTCTAGCCTTAAAACTCTCCTTCCTCGAACCTCGACTATGTCGACCAAATATGGTGCTTTGTAGAAAGAAATGGTCAGACCATAATCCTGCAATATCATTTTACAATAAATGACCTTTAGACAGTGACTAATGGGTCCCTCGAAGAGATAAACTTTTTAAGCTTTTCATGCTTCTACTTCACTGCTTCGATTTCGATCTGAATCACAATCAATACAATCAATATTCTCTTTTTGACCAAATCTGTTAAATTAAATGATAAATATCGTAGGTTTACTTTCTTAATACATATTAAAACCCTTTACTGCTGGAAATCCAGAACAGAGTAAGGTGAATGACTTACTAGCTGAAGTTAGTTTTTTATTTTTTTGCGTTGTTTAAGGTATTGGTCGCATAACGTAAGACCAACACAGACAATGTGCCTGCAATGTTCATATCTTGTAAGATATTTTTGGAAAGAATCCAAAAAGGAAAACCAGTATTATCCTGTTATCATTTATGAAGGAAACTCGATTACCAAGAACTTGAAGACGGAGAGAGGGTTTCCTCCGCTCATTTGTGTCGATGTTCTTGGCATTGAAGATGTTATCATACATATCAGAGACTCCCATTGATTCCGTCCAAGTGAGTCACCGACAAACATCACAGTTTTTCCCCTCATTTTCAGCAAGAATTCAAGCCCATTGAACCTGCTCATACCATGAAAATTGTCCTTACTCGAGCAAGTTCCATTATACAGAAAGAAACGGAACAAAACCAAGTCAAGAGAACAGTGCTACCGTATATTTTACCTGGGAAGTTCACAGTTGAGAGGCTTCCATCTATACTTGAGATAGTCAGAATCAGGTCGACCGAACATCTGGCAATTGAATTCAGGGTCAATGACGGAACAACTAGAAGGCTTATACAAAGGGTAAGAATCATCCCGAACCCAAGTGCCCGCAAACAATGCACAACTATTTTGGTTAGCTCCCAGCATTGGCATCGTATGGCGATGGGGTTTATGGTGGCTTCCCGAGCTATTTATCAAAGCTGAGGATACTACACGAGTCTGAAGCAGAACTACACATAGTACTGCAGAGCATGTCGCGAATAGACTAAAGGAATTTCGTCCGCAAGTAGGAGCCATTTCGTAACATATAGAGGAATGATGAGAAAAAGCAAAAGCTAAAAGCTAAAAACTAAAAAGCAAGGCAAACAGTGAAACAGGGGAGGAGAAGAGGCAGAGGAATAATGGCTTGACAAGAGAACGGTGGGTTTTATTTTCTTTTGTAGTGTATGCATGTGAAAGTAGCTGGAAGGGGCTCACGTGACTTAAATACTGGATTGATGGAAGGTAGCTTTGAACTTGGAACGAACTCAGTTCCTCAGTTCTAGCAGGGGCATTGGCTCATCGGCAACTGACCAACTGTAACTCTACTCTGTCCACAGAAACATGATGTGGCCTGGATTTATTAGCAAGCTGTAGCTATTAATTCACACCGCTTCTCCTGAAAAAGTAGATCAAGGCGCAAGTAGGGGTGTCAAAATCCGACCACAGTTGAAGTACTGTGATTTTTCTATACAAAGCAGGAGAAGAATAATAGCCATCTACTTGGATTTTTGCTCAGGTTTTTCACTTTTTCTTTTATATTTTTATTGCGTGTTCTTCCCTTTCCGACAAGCACATGTGCAGAATAATACAAAGCTCGTAATCGTTAAAACAAAGTTAATTAGTCACTAATCTGTTAATTAATTGGGAACCAGAGAACATTGGGTTCTTCCTTCTTCGGTAGTTTATACCGAACGACAAAGCGCCACTAAACATGCATTACAGATGTGGACATCTAAACCACCCGGGAGGCCTATTGTTTTTCAGTCTTTTTCATCAAGAGCAGTGGGCCATGACCATTTTAACAAAATGGCCCAATTGCTTTCCAATCATGAGTCGATAAAGAGACAGATCTGGGCTGTCATGAAAGGGAATGGGGATTGCTATAGATACCATCCTTAATTGCACACTAGTCAATGGCATGAAGGAATCCTCAAGTAATGGAAAAGATAGCATCTTTGGCTATGAAACTAATCAGCGACACTGCCTATCTTAAGCAAATAAAGAGACAGATCTGCTATCATCATCATATTACTGGTATTTAAGTTCTAATGATTAATTTCCTATCTTAATGGTATCATTCCAAAATCCCAAAATGTTTTATTCTTCTCAGGTCTTTATCAATAATTATTAAAATAGATATTTTATTAACATAATAAATGAGCAACACTTTATCAATAATTTCCATTTAATTCTCAAAATTCGAATCTTGATATTCTATTCCATTAAAATTAACCCGAATTGATAACTAAGATGTGTTGATATATGTTAACCCCAAGGTCACTCTTAGTTTTACCAAATATGCACGTATATAGGTCCAGACTCTGATCCCCCTCTCTGCATCCCACACTAGTCTGTCATGGAAAAAGTTTAAAAATTGTTCCAAGGCTCCCAAAAAAAAAAGTCATCAAGAGGACCATACTCCAATTGGAACTTTTCCACTTCCATGTCATCGTGCTTCATGATCTATAACAAGAGTTCCCCCTTGCTTGGCCACCCATGACTCTGATATAACAAGTGACAAGACACACAACAACAGCCCAAATGAACAAATCTAAATATATCGGATGGTAAAAAAAAAAACCACCAAAATTGCAAATCCTTGAAGATCATTGTAAGTTCCAAAGTTAATAGGAAGCTATAAATTAATTTTCCCCGTCAACTTGCAAGAACATGTACAGACTTATGCTTCAAAACTAGTGAAGCGAAATTGAGGTACCAGATCTAGTCAATACTGTGGTTCACTAGAGCGATATACTCTTGCCTTGTTCTTGTTGCGTACGCACGTTAGCAGAGACATCGATTGATCATGTCATATCCTGCCTTGCTGGTCAAGCAAGTACACATCTTTCTCGTATTTTGAGAATGTCTCTTGCTAAGCCTACTCTTAACTCGGATCGCGCCGTATTAATTTAACGGGTAACCAAACATCCAAAATGGAAGAATATACCAGTTGGATCTCTATACAAACTAAGTATGCAAAAGGTAGGGCCAGCACCAAAAATAATTTAAGCAAATTCATTATTCCTGAAATTAAGTCTAAACAGTCACCAAAATTAAATTTTATCGGTTTGTGATTTTTAGAATGTATTGGATTTAATTTTTTTACAACTACTGTTGATTTTAATAAATTATAAAAAATTAAAAATTTACTAGTGAAAATATATAAATTATATCACCCATCAGTCATCTCTCTTTTTTTTAAGTAATAATATCTCCTTTACGAAGTTATATATCTGCATATTGGATTTATATATTGCATAGTGAATTTAAATTCATTAAACTATTTACATCTTGTATAATTTGATTTGTATTAAAATATATGCATAAGATGTACTTTTTGGATATTACCTTTGTAAATTTTATATCTTGTTCGTACTATTTATTTTTTTACAACTATTTTTTATTTTAATAAATTATAAAATATTAAAAATTTACTAGTGAAAATATATAAATTATGTCACCCATCAGTCAACTCTTTTTTTCTTTCTCTTTTTATTTACCTCAATTAAGAGAGCCTGATCATTGATTATGTGATTGGTTTATCAATTATCTATTAACCAAAAATCTCTTGAGTTGTCTTTAGTTACAAAACATGTCGCCGCAAAGAATTTTTCTTTATTATTTTCTTCTATATATACCTCATATCTCCACACCTTTTGTATTTAATATCAGGTTTCCACCAATACTTTTTTTATTAGGAGAAGCAACACCTTATTTGTCATTGTTGAACTTGTTGCTCTTATATTTTTTGCCTCTTGAGTTTTTTTATTTGTCTATCAAAGCTCACTCAATAATTATTTTTTCCTCTCATTATCCTTCTTAGCTCTTGTAATTTGCAAAGTATTAACTAATTTTATCAAAAATATGCTTGACAAAAACTTAGATTCATTTAGTAAAGAGATTTTTTACTAATATTTTTTAGGAAGGGTAACAAAAGTTTTTTGAACAATTTTATCAGAAAAAATTCTTACCTAGTATCCTTACTGTGTTGATAATACCCAACTGCTTGTTCATTCCTTCATCTTTATCATCTCAAATTCATTAATTAAGTTGAGAATCTTATCTACCTAGTTTCCTTACTTTATTGATAATACCCAATAACTTGTTCGAATAATCTTTAATTATTTCTGACTCCTCCATCTTTATCATCTCAAATTTACTAATTAAGTTGGTGATTTGCATGTTCTTGGTTTATTTATTGTCTTGGTTCTCCTCTTTAAGATAAGTTCATATAACTTTGGCTGATTTTAGATTCATGATCCCACAAGGTTCATCTGCAGAGATTTTTGAAAGATACAAATATCAAGGAAAATGCGTAGGATGCCCGCTAAGGTATTTCCATTCCTGGCGATTAGCCGAGTTGGAAGACCAGAAAAAGCTGAATCGGGTCAAATCGTTTAAAGCAAAGATTCCGTTGGTGTTCCATAAGCCCTATTCAGTCCTATTTTATTCACTCTTAGAATAAGAGGTCAAAATTTCTTGTTAGCGTACTCAATCAAACGGGTTTAATATGGTACTTGAAACAACAGAAAAAATACAAGCTATGACTTTTTTACTTTCTTGTCTTTCTCGTTTTGTGATTCTTCATTTGTATCATAGTTGGATTAGTAGACAATGGTGCAACATCATAATCTTTTTTTCCTGTAGCATCGGAATAAATTCTCATTCGAACATACTATGTTTGATAATTTTGACATGGAAAATTGATAAAATAACATAATAACTAAAAACTGATTGTATATCACTCTCTATTACTACAAGTATCTTAATATAATTTGCTCCACTATTAATTTATAGTATAGAACTATTAATCAAATACTAACGATAAATTACTAACAATATCATCATCTAATTAGGTTTTTATTAATTTTATATCATTTCAAATAATCAATTCTAATCATTTGATATCCTCCAAACTCAATCAAGGTTTCTAATAGAAAAATCTTGAAAAATCTCAATTCAATCCTCATGTCATTAATTACTAATATATCCTACAAATAATAATTACAATTGCAATACACATCATGTTCAATATAAAAACCCAAGCAAAAATGATTGTTATAAGAAAACTCACCTGTACGTAAAGCCCAAAAAGATCTCTCTTTGTATTCTCTTAACCTTCAAGGTTTTGGAAGGGAGGATGTTAACTTTAGAATCATGGGTTTCCAAGGAAAGATTGAGAGAGACAAACGAGCACAAAAAAGAAAGAACATCTACGAGATAAACCCAAATCGATCTTATAGTGTTATCACAGCATTACGGCTTTGTCCCATGAATTGATGTTGCCATAATCAGCCTAAAACTGACAAACTACTCCTCCAAACATATCCCAACTCCTCAAAACGTCAAATAGAGAATTCTAACATCAATAGAAACATGTTTTCTTTTATTCAAGGCATGTATAAATCCAAAATGGTCATACCTACAAATAAATGATTTGTAATCTCAAAACAAAGGAAATATTCTAGCATATCTTAGAAGATCCGCGTTCATTAATTTTTGACTTCTTTTTTTTTTAAAAAAAGAATATCCAAATCCGTCCATGCCTAATCTCATTCCGGATGATCAGTATTGTTAAGATGAACAACTTAACAATAAAGTAAGTTTTATTCACCTCTAACTCGAATCCTATCCTGATCAGATGTTTAGGAGAACTTTGCCCTTCCATAAGATGTACTTTTTGGATGTTACCTTTGTAAATTTTATATATTGCTCATACTATTTATCTTTTTACAACTATTGTTGATTCTAATAAATTATAAAAAATTGAGAATTCACTAGTGAAAATATATAAATTATGTCACACATCAATAGTAAGATCTCCTTTACAAAGTCATTTATTTGGATATGGAAGTGCTTTAATTTTTTGTGTCACAACTTAGCATTGTTTATGTGATATGCAAGTGTTGTTTACCCATTCTCTAGTAAATTTATAACAAAATTCTTAGACTTCATCATCACCTTCAATATATTTTTATCCATTTTATTTGTAATAAAGCATCATTTATTCTTAAAAAAAATTATAACCTTTCTCTTTCTATTGGAATGAACTAACCATTATCAATCTTTACTATAGAAATAAAAGTTTTATTATCTCAACTAAGAGAGCCTGATGATTGATTATGTGATTGATGTATCAATTATTTATCAACCAAAAATCACTTAAGTTGTCTTTAGTTACAAAACATGTCAGCCGCAAAGAAATTTTCTTTATTATTTCTTTTATATATATTTTTGCTATTTTAAACTATTGAGATTTACAAACTTTCTCAATATCTCATATCTCCACACTTTCTATATTTAATATCAGGTTTTCACCAACACTTCTTTGATTGATGGTTTGACTTCTTACGATGAGGACAAGGAGAAGTAACACCTTGTTTGTCATTGTTGAACTTGTTGCTCTCATATTTTTTGTCTCTTGAGTTTTTGATTTGTCTATCAAAGGTCACTCAATAATGATTTTTTTCTCCCATCATCCTTCTTAGCTCCTGAACTTGCAAAATATTAACTAATTTTACCAAAGATATGCTTGATAAAAACTTAGATTCATCGAGTAAAGAGATTTTTTACTAATATTTTTCAGGAAGGGTAACAAAATTTTTTTGAAAAATTTCATCAGAAAAAATTCTTACCTAGTATCCTTACTGTGTTGATAATACCCAACTACTTGTTTCAATAATCTTTAATTATTTCTGATCATCTTAAATTCACTAATTAAGTTGAGAATCTTACCTTACTTTGTTGATAATATCCAATAACTTGTTCAAATAATCTTTAATTGTTTCTGATTCTTCCATCTTTATCATCTCAAATTTATTAATTAAGTTGATGATTTGCATGTTCTTGGTTTATTTACCATCTTGGTACTCCTCTTTAAGATAAGTTCATATAGCTTTGGCTGATTTTAGATTCATGATCCCACAAGGTTCATCTGCAGAGATTTTTGAAAGATACAAATATCAAGGAAAATGCGTAGGATGCCCACTAAGGTATTTCCATTCTTGGCGATTAGCCAAGTTGGAAGACCAGAAAAAGCTAAATTGGGTCAAATCATTTAAAACAAAGCCATAAGCACTATTCAGTCCTGCTTTATTCATTCTTAGAATAAGAGGTCAAAATTTCTTGTTAGCATACTCAATCAAACGGGTTTAATATGTTACTTGAAACAACAGGAAAAATACAAGCTATGACTTTTTGACTTTCTCGTCTTGTGATTCTTCATTTGTATCATAGTTGGATTTGTAGACAACGGTGCAACATCACAATCAAGATCTTTAGCATCAAAATAAATTCTCATTCTAACATACCATGTTTGATAATTTTAACCATGAAAAATTGATAAAGTAACATAATAACTAAAAACTGATTGTGTATCACTCTCTATTACCACAAGTACCTTAATATAATTTGCTCCACTATTAATTTATTATGTAGAACTATAAATCAAATACTATGGTAAATTACTAACAATATCATCATCGAATTAGGTTTTTGTTAATTTTATATCATTTCAAATAATCAATTCTAATCATTTGATATCATCCAAACTCAATCAAGGTTTCTGATAGAGTAAGGAACTGGGAAATGAATCAATAGAAGAAACTGTAAGTAAAGGAATAACTTTATTGATCTGAAAGGAAGAAAGTCACCCATAACCAAGGAAGGTCTGGTGCCCAAGCTGTAGCTAATACAATGGCAATCCAAAAGATGCCTGATCTATGCCAGGCTATTCACTATATATTTCACTCCTCTCTCCTCCTGTACTATTCTCTCTGCCAATAACTAATTCCTATGGCTTTTTCTTCCTGCGGCTGTACACAATGATTGACACGTCATATTCCTTTTGTCCCTCCTTAGCTGTCAAGTCCACGTCCTCGTCCTGCTGTTCTGTATTGCTAACATTGCCTCCTCCGTTTAAACAAACCTTGTCCACAAGGTTTGAGTATGAAAATTGGCATCTGAACTCCGCACATGAGATCCACGTCGAATTGTCTTCGTCTTGGCCCATCCATTTTACCAATAACTGGTGACAAGGAATATGGGAGGCTCCCAAGTCTCTCGAGCGTATGATAGCTTTCGGAATAAATGCTAGCGCGTCTGATGTCATGCCCTCCGTAATTGTAGTGGATATCGGCCGTGAACCTGGTACCTTCTTTAGCAAGGAAACATGAAACACTGGGTGCACTCGTGATTCCTAAGGTAGTTGCAGTCTGTAGGGTACCGACCCAATCTTCTGGATGATCTCATAAGGCCCATAAAATCTGGGTGCCAGTTTCTGATGCACATGTTGTTTTAACGATGTCTGTCGATGAGGGCGAAGCTTAAGAAAAACTCTGTCACCAATTTCGAAACTCACTTGTCTTCTGCGCTTATTTGCTGAGGTCACCATTCGTTGTTGTGCTCGTGACAGGTTGTAGTATAGTTGCTGCAAGATTTCATTCTGATTGTTGTGCTCCTCCGTCACTGCTGCCACTTTGAATTCCCCCGGGAGGAAATGCTGTAGTGATGGTGGGGACCTGCCATATACCACTTCGAAGGGTGTCACTTTTGTTGCTCCATGGAAGTTGGTATTGTACCAGAATTCTGCCCAATGCAGCCATTTTCCTCAATGTCTAGGTTGTTCTGATGAAAAACAGCGTAGATAAGTTTCTAGGCAGCGATTCAACACTTCCGTTTGACCATCTGTCTCCGGGTGGTAGGCCATGCTCATTTTTAGCTTAGTTCCCCAAGAGCGAAATAACTCCTGCCAAAAACAACTGAGAAATACCGGGTCTCTATCGCTCAAAATCAAAGTGGGGATTCCATGTAAGCGAACCACCTCACGTGAAAAGATATCTGACACAGTTTTTGCAGAAAAAGGATGTCGCAGTCCCATAAAATGAGCATACTTGCATAGTCTATCTACCACCACAAGAATGCAATTCATCCTATTTGATTTGGGCAATCCAGTTATAAAATCCATTGCTATATCAGACCATACCTCTGTTGGAATTGGCAAAGGTTGCAGTAATCCTGCTGGTGATAGAGTGTCAGTTTTGTTCCGCTGGCACATGTCGTAGTTTGCCACGAAGGTCTGCACTGCCTTCATCATTTCTGGCCAATAAACACTGGCAGCCAGACGTTTATAAGTTCAGAATGCTCCTGAGTGTCCCCCTGTAGGAGTGGAATAAAATTCTTCTAGGAGCCGCTGTATCCATGAAGATGAAGTTGGAATATAAATTCTGCCCTTGTAAAAATTTTTGTCATTAATCAGCTTGTAATGAGGGTGCTCTGCAGGTTTGCTTTCCAGCTGCTTGCGTAAGAGCTGATAGTCCTTGTCTCCTCGGGCGTCCTGTTGTAACCTATCACACTACAACCAGTATGGAACTGAAATAGCTGCCAAGGAAACATCCTCGAATTTTCGTGAGAACGAGTCTGCTGCTCTGTTTAATTTCCCTGGCTTGTATTCAATGGTGAATTCATAACCCAATAGCTTGGACACCCAATGTTGCTTGGCTGAAGTGGTGATGTGTTGTTGCCATAAATGCTTGAGACTGGAATGATCAGTTCTCACGATGAATGCCCTCCCCACCAGGTAAGGCCGCCAATGACGAACAGCTAAAACCAAGGCCATAAGTTCCTTTTCATAGGCTGGTTTGGCAAGATCCCGAGTTGCTAATGGTTTGCTGAAATAAGCAATTGGCCTGTCATGTTGCATTAACACAGCTCCCACGCCCAGTCCGGACGAGTCACTATATATTTCACTCCTCTCTCCTCCTGTACTATTCTCTCTGCCAATAACTAATTCCTATGGCTTTTTCTTCCTGCGGCTGTACACAATGATTGGCACGTCATATTCCTTTTGCCCCTCCTTAGCTGTCAAGTCCACGTCCTCGTCCTGCTGTTCCGTATTGCTAACAGTTTCTAAAAGAAAAATCTTGAAAAATCTCAATTCAATCTTCATGCCATTAATTACTAATATATCCCACGAATAACAATTACAATCGCAATACATATCATGTTCAGTACAAAAACCCAAGCAAAAGTGATTGTTATAAGAAAACTCACCTGTACGTAAAGCCCAAAAAGATCTCTCTTTGTATTCTCTTAACCTTCAAGGTTTTGGAAGGGAGAATGTTAGCTTTAGAAGCATGGGTTTCTAAGGAGAGATTGAGAGAGACAGACGAGCACAAAAGAGAAAGAATATCTACGAAATAAACCCAAATCGATCTTTTAGTGTTATCACAGCATTGTGACTTTGTCCCATGAATTGGTGTTGCCATAATCAGCCCAAAACCGACAAACTACGCCTCCAAACATATCCCAACCTCTCCAAAACATCAAATAGAGAATTCTAACATCAATAGAAATATGTTTTCTTTTATTCAAAAGCATGAATAAATCCAAAATGTCATACCTACAAATAAATGATTTGTAATCTCAAAACAAAGAAAATATTCTAGCATACATTACAAGATCCGTGTTAAGCAATTTTTTACCTTTTTTTTAAAAGAAAAAAAAGAATATCCAAATCCGTCCATGCCTAATCTCATTCCAGACGATCAATATTGTTAAGACAAACAAGTAAGTTTTATTCACCTCTAACTCAAATCCTATCCTGATCGGATGTTTAGTAGAACTTTGTCCTTCCATGTTCGCAGACAGTTTATGACTTCTGATTGGTGATAGAAACTCATTTTCGATGGGCTGATAATTTCCTTCTCTTGTATTGAATAACATAATTGGTGCCTTTGTTGCTAAACGCTGACGTATCATTCACATCAACCCTGCTTTCCTTCTCAGAAATCAAATCCTTAGCTGAGGACTCAGAAATCACATCAACCCTGTGGCAAGGTTCACCTTCAGGATGCGTCGGTTGGCTCACCTGCTTACAAGAAACATGTCGAGTGATGTCTTTTTAGAAGGATAGTTTTAAGGTAGTTCCAGTGTATAATCCAGGATTTATACCATACAAATTCAATAAATATTTTAATCTATTTAAATGAGACGTCACTTTGAATTGAATATGTAAAGTTATAAGATATTTTTGTGACAACAGAACATAAGAACATTGGTTTTGAGCAAAATTTTGAATACCGTAGCTATTTCGCGAATCAGGCTTTGGCCGCCACTGGTGTTGCTGGTTGTAGATATCCTGGCCTCCTCTGATAGATGGGTGTGGAAAACCCCTGAGACAACACTCGATCCAACATTATTGCTATTATCATCTCTTCTGCAAACGTTATTGCAGAGAATAGGTGGCCCTCCTGTCAAAAATTGAAACATGTAATCTGGTTTCTATATGATAATACTGCTTTTTGTCACGATCAAGGAAGACAACTAAATGAGACAAAGGAACTTTGGATGTTAAACAAACCTCTATCTGTTAATAGTTTCTGGCACATAAAAGTATCCGGAAAGTCCAAGAAAATGTAATCTGCGAACTCTAGTTTCTCAGTTTCGGTCATCTTTGAAAACCCAAATGAGCCAGTCCAACTGTTCAATAGATGTGGAACAGCCGGCAAAAGGATTCTTTCAACTCCCAAGTCCATTAGCTTCTGAAAGATATCAAGAAGAAAAAATTAATTACGACAACTGAGATTGCTGCATTTAAGACTTCTGTCATTCTTGACCATCAAATCTACCACCTCACCGTAAACATCTATGCCAGTACAGATAACTTCACCTCATCAACGGCTATAGCTATAAACAATTTTCACTAGTTCCTCTTTGAACCACTTGATTAGTTTACCATCTAGAACTGTAAACTTAGAACAACAATGCTTCTCGATGATCGGTTCAGACTATAATGGTTTTAAGTTATTGGCGACCTTTTAAGATTGGAGCAGAAAAAAAATGAAATCCTCGAAACTCAATACAAAAGTCGGTCCACATATGTTCCAATCAACCACCATGTCAGCTAAGAAACAAAATATCCAGCACGCATTCTTAACACTTGCAGCAAATTACCTCTTGAAGCATATTTAACATGACGTGGCACATTCCCTGACGGCGGTAATGGAATCTAGTGCCAACCAGTGGCATTTCTGCCACCTTCTCTCCATAAATCCTGGAACCAAAAAAATGATAGTCAGGTCACAATTCCCCGTTAATGCCATTTTTTCCAACAGAGAGATTCGGTAAGAAGATTCCACCTTATCATAGCCACAGTAATTAGTTCATCATTTTTCTCCAAAACTGCCGTGTAGAATCCTTTAAAGTTCAAACGGTTAAGTTCCGACCTACAAAAGAAAAAATTGCAGGAATTAAGATGGCAGCTGCAGCTTCTGTAACAGTTCCACGGCAGAAAGATATTTTAATAGATAGATATTTAGAAAATAAAATGTCAAACTAAATCGCTGGGTAATCTACAATCGGAAGCTATGATTCGGGTCCAAAAGAAATTCTTACCCCTTGCTGAAAATAACATCCTTCATAAGATCTCTCTTGGTATAAGGTTCTTCCATGGGCTCAAAACATTCATGCATCACATCAAGGGCAAGAGTGAGTTTGGTGCAGGCTTCAATGTCAAAATCATCAAGTTCACGACTATCAGACTGCCTACACTTGAATAATGTCCAACTAAGATCGTCAAAGCCAACTGGGATTGGTTTTCCCAAAAGCTCATGTAGACCAGAGAATACCTACAAAATAAAACATGTTATCAGATAATGAAATTCCAAGAGGAGGATGTGTCGAAGTCATGCGACATTTATCAATTTACTTCCTGCAATTTGTTCTCACTGAATTTAGTAAAACGGGTTTTCAGGTAATTATATTCCAATAGGAGTTTCCTTGGGTACTTGAAGCATAACAAATCTAGAAGACAAGAAACATATTTGACACTTAGATGTTAGCAAAAATGCTGTAGGAATCCATTTAATAGTAGAAACTGGTAGTTATTGCAAGGATATGGCATTGTAAGTTTATAGAAAGTACAAAAAGGGTGGACCAAGGTAACTCTGTGTTCCTGTTGTAAAAGCATTCAGTCACCGAATAATAACTAAAGAAATAAAAAGTGCTTTGGGGAAGGAGAAGTGAATTACCGCTTCACACTTTTCACTGCAAAACCAGTGTTCTTGAGGATTCGAAAGCTGTTTATCTGTCCTCCTATTATGTAAGCAATCAGCATGAACTGTTTCAAAGATGAAGGATATATCAGAGACATTCTTCTTCGATTCATCTGTTAGAAATTTAGTACAGAGAGTTATAAGAGACACACATTTACGCTCGCATTGTGCACAATTAAGAAGGCCACCATCTGTAATTTGTTCTGTCTTTGTTTGCTGTTGATTTTGGCCACAAATTCTACAACAACAAGACGGGCAGAACCAGTCTCCATCAGGAATATCCTGCAAAAATCATGAAAGAAACAAGTCATGAAAATTCTATAAAAAGTGCGTCTGATTGGAGAAAACTTTTGACCTGTATAAGTACTTGAAAATTCATCTCATCACTCAAACTAAACAAATCATTACCTTCATACCTAGGCAGACAATATGGAATGAGGATGGACACCTATCACACAAGACTAGCTCACCCCCATAGTGACAAAGAGAGCATATATCATCATTCTCCCTTTGCTGCCGACTCCTATCCAACCTATCTGGTGGTTCCACAAGTAAACTCCGGATGTTCTCGTTATTTATTAGTTGTATCTGGCAATCCAATAGAGACCTTCCATCTTCCAAAAAGATGCTAGCTGCAGGCCTCTTGTATTTGTTTCTGGATGGCTGACGAGTATTACTGCAAGCATGATGCTCAAAGCTGCTAAGCGTGTACACCACGCCACAACACTTGCACTTTATCCCGTCTCGAGTAATTTGTCCTTCTGCAACTGGACGTTTATACTTTTGGGCATGGTAAAACACTTTTGTCCTTGGCAACACAATGTTGTTGTCTATCAACCAAGACAGAATTGTTCGAGGATTGGAATAACTAGGAAGGACAACCTGCTGAACTCTCTTGCCTGATCGCTGCGCAGGTATTGGCCGAGTACACTTCGAAACATTTTGTAAGTCAGCCATCCTTCTAGATGCCGCCCTGCTTTTCATCTTTGGGAGGTCAAAATTTGGAGTATCCGAACGGCCTTCTATTTGAATTTGGGAAGGTGTCGCACGTAAACCATTCTTCTTTTTCCTTTCGGGATTCCTAACTGGTAGAGCATATATTTTCTGAAGTTCAGGAGATTCTCTAAACCCTGTTGCACAAGAAGGTTCGGTGCGACAATTTTCAGACTTTTGGAAGTTAACTTCATCAAATTCGGAAGACAGACCTTGAACTATCTCGGTTTGACCTCCCAGCTTCGTATGCCTGCTAGTAGCACAACCGCCTCCAGAAGCACTTCCACGCATTGCGTTTTTGCAGGCTTGTCGAAGTGAACAATACTTCTTGCCCTCTGGTGATTTATGGTACAGAATGCGTCTTCCATTACATTTTGTATACTGAAATACCCATCCTAGAGCTGAAAGATGCTTCCTTGCTCTTAATATTTTATCAGCTTTCTTAATTACCCCAACATTGTCCTCAGTTCCCAGATTCGACCATTCTTCAATTGCTTCAGGACAGTATTCAGGTTCAACAGAAAGAACATCAGAATTTGAAGAAGCTGCAACTTCAAGCTTCGGATGACAATCGGGACTTAAATTCATTGTTGATTGTCCAGTAAGATTTGATGAAGAATCACCAGGAGAAAAAGGTGCAAATTTCTGTTCCTCTTGAGAGATACGAGAAAGCATCCGTGCATCAGTTTGACACAGATATAGACAAACTTGACGGAGTGAGTAGTAACACTTCCCACCAGGTGATGTAAAACGCATTGAGATGGCTTTATCCCTCATGAACTCAATTTTCCAGTTCATGTACAAAAGATGCTTCCTAACATCAACAACAAGCTTTCTATTGCCACCACTATGTGCATAAGTGACGATAGCACTTGGACAAAATTCAGCTCCTGGAACAATGTCCTGTCCGGCAGGCAGCCAATAAGCTCTTTCACTCATAGAATTTGGACTATTTCCTTTCAGCTTTTTGAAATCAGAACCAAAATCTCTTTCACTATTAGATGCAACTCTTTCATTATTAGATGCAGAAATTTCATCCAAGTAATCAAATGAGACTGGCAAAGCCTTCGGCTGGGGTAACACAGAAACTGCTTTATCATGGGAGGGGATGTTTGATTCAAACGAAAGGTTCATGTTTGACATGTCATCCGGTGAAAGAGACGCTAATTGCTCCAGACTTGGCATCTCTTGAGTTGTTGGAGAAACAGAAGAGTTTTGACGGATGGTGTCACCATCCAATAGGTTCTCTTCTGGTACACTGACCGGATTTATCATAGGATCAGCTTCAGGACTCATGTTAGCATCATAAATAGGTTTAATAAACTCCATCAACTTCTCTGCACCGTGTGAAAGGCCTGAGACCCGGAAAAGATTATTCAAAGCAACTTTGATATTATCACTGATTACCTCCGTCAACAGCTCTTCCCACAAAGATTTGACACTAGAGGTCCATTGCCCAAGCTTGGCAAAACCCTGTCTCTCTTGCAACTCATACCAAAGCTGCTTCACAGAAACAGGAATATAGTAGCATTGCTCGTATTTCTCAATAAGCTCGACAAGCAACCAAATGCCACGCTGCTGCCATGTCGCTGTAGCTTCATTCCAGTCCTGAGAAATCCTTATTGAATCAATACATGCGATCATCTCATCACCTAAATCAGGGAAAAATATTTGCCTCTTCTCTGACCCATCTTCGTGATCGGTAATCACGCCTTCCCGCCAAGCACCCTTGTTATACACATCCACACACATCCCGAACGAAAGGTTCCATTTCCCAAACTCAAACAGCGGTGGTACTGGCCTAAGGAAGGCACGATCTTCACGTTGGGTTATGTTGGGACAAACAGCGTCATCCATATAAAGTGAGACAAACACTTGATCAACAAGTTGATCGGACCGGTTCCCAACCAGTACATTATCATACTTCACATCATATTGGACGTGCGAGCCTTGTCTATGGCATGCGATGACAGTTCCTGAGTGCCAAGAGCCCAGAAACCCTTCCTCCTGACTTCTGACCTGTAAGATAATTGGATATGATGGCATACATATCAGTCTCCAATTTGAGAATAACACTATAGCAAAACAAAAATTTACCAAATGCATAGATAAAAAAAAATTAATAAAATAAAAATTACCAAATGCAAAATCAAAAACTTGAGATGCCTATTGCAAAATCAAAAGGAGAAGAAATAGTTTGTGAGAACTGGGGAGACGCCCATTCAAGCTCATCCCAAATCAACCTTGCTTGAATGCCAAAAGATAGATACCTTGCGGTTAAATAAAAAATGCAGCTCCAGTTAACGTAAAATCGTCTCTAAAATCTTTTCCATGACCTCAATTCAGTAAACAATATAGAGTTCTTTTTTCAATTCTCTGGTGGCCTTCGCTTCCGAATCTTATTACACTATCAAACCGTACATGGTAAAAGATATATCACTATCAAGCCTTGCATGAAAGCCAAAATTTTGAAGCCAGGTGAAATCAGTCACGGTGGGTGCACTAATTTACAAAAACTCCATAAACAAACAAAAACAGCATTAAAACTAAAAACTTGTAGAATTAATTTACAGTAACGGAAACCAGAAAAGAAATATAAGTGAAGGGTCCTATTTAAAGGATTTTTCCAATTAATCTGTAAAAAATTAAATAACTCGAGCCAATTCGGCAACAAAAATACATGTAATATGCATATCCACGTTACCTCCACTTTTTCATGAAGAGCGATGACAACCCTCTCGCTCCTCTTGCGCTTCCACTGCGTACCACACTGTCGCCCCTCAATTTCCATTAAAAGACAATCGCTATTGTCGTGTTGTGGTTTTCGTAAAGTGACACACAAAACCTCTGATCCTGACGTTTCGTACGTTAGCCAACAGAACAGCTACATGTAAAACTGTAAACACGACAAAACCATCCGTGAATACAAAATCTGTCAGTCTCCAGTCCTCCTGGCTTGCGTACAATAATATACTTCCTCTCCAAGTAACAGCGCCTAAAACACTCTTCCAATGGATTTCTCCCTGCTACGTCTTCGTTTTATGCTTATTAATCAGTTGAACGAAAAAAAAGATGTAACAGCAAGTCTGCCGCCGGCTGCTGTTGCTAGGGCTTCAATAGTGTCAAAATTCCGATTTTCTTGTTCTTTACGATTTTCCTTTCTTTGGCGGTTTGTTTCGGCGATAATAATCTCCGATAGCAAAAACAAAAGAAGATGTCTTCGATATTTATGCAGTTCTGGCGGAGAGCTATCGCAGTTGGATTGTATTGCTTTGACTGGAATAAAGGTTTCTAAGGTAACCTCCCTTCAAATAACCTTCGTATAATAATTAATTAATGTCGGTGAATTTCTATAAATTTTAAAAAATAATTATTCCCTCCAATTATCTAAATTAAAATAAAGATAGTATTATTTGGACTGTTACTATGTCCATACGGGGAAAAAATAACAGTGAAACAATGGGTTTGGTCGGCCCAGCCCAGCTCAGCCTAGCTCTGATCATAATAGTTGGGCTCACACAAGAACAACATAAAATCTTAGTGTTCGAAGAGTGGGCCAAGATCCACTAAGAAATTCAGTTTAGCTTCCTGTCCAATTCCTTTTTGTGGTCTCTGTCTCTAATGGGACGCTAGTCTATGCTACACTAACTCGGTCTCCGCCACTGCTTCTGTTCCTTTCTGCGTCGGAATCGCAACCGCGGAGCCTGAAATCGGTTCGAAGGTAAATTAGTTCAGTGGGTTAATTTGGGTGTAACAGGTATAAAAATGGGCTGATATTTCCTCTGTTAGGGTCTTTTGGATAGCACGGTTTGAATTGGCGATTTGAGGTTTTGTTTTCTTTCATTTAGTTGAAGTTTGTCAGCTTTGTCTTTGCGGATGAAAGGCGTTTTGTGCGCGCTAACGGTTAGCCTCTACGCGTCGTCTTTGTCAAGAATAACTACTAATTTTTGGGTTTGTTTCTTCTTCTTCCCTTTTTTCAGAAAAAGCAGTACACAACCAGTCTCGTGCTCAGCGGCAACTTTTTTACTTGCAAAATGTCTACTGGCCCTGGACTTGAGTCTCTTGTGGATCGTATGTGTATTAGTTACAATTATCTTTTGTTGCTGTCATTTTAATGACCGAAGTATATAAAGCTGTTAGCTATAATCTTCTTTAGTTATTTTTTGACACTGGGGTTTTATGATCCTTGCGCTTCTTCTGATCAGTATTACGTACTATAATCGAAAATATAAGTGCAGGCTACTCAAAAATTTTCTTGTGTAGTTTAGATAAGTAAAGTAAAATTCCAGATTATTTGGTTGAACCAACCAAATAAGGGGAATCTTTTGAGGTAATGTTCGAACAGTAAAAGAAAATAATTTGCTAGTGCAGCAGCATACAATGACAATGGCCAATATATGTAGAATGTGTAACTGTAGTCTACTGAAATTTTGAACTTCAGTCAAAATGTTTCAATGTAAGAAAAACAGATATAAGCGTGATGGGGTGCTGTTCTACGTGTCTAGTTTTATTAGCTCGTAGTGTGAGTTTGGGAATGTGTGCTCTTTTTAGATCCATGGAAGCTCAAGTTCCCCACTCGCTTTTTCAAAAATTCTTGACATAAGTTTCTTGCTTCTCTCTTGCAGAAACAATTTCAGTCATCACAAATGATGGCCGAAACATAGTGGTATGGTATTATTTTATTTTATTTCATTTTTATGCTATGTATCCATCTGATTTATGAGGTCAAAACCCAAACATATTTTATTATTTGGATTCAGGGAATCTTGAAAGGTTTTGACCAGGCAACTAATATTATCCTTGATGAGTCTCATGAGCGTGTTTATTCTACTAGGGTAAGTAGCTTTTTCTATTTCTTAAGATAGCAAAATCAATTCATTAACCTTCTCGGGACCTTTGTAATTGATCAGAGAAAGGTTTCTGATAAAGTTAAAATTAATCTTGGGTTTGTCTGGGAAGTCAGATGTAGATCAATCATTTTGTAGTACCGTTGCCTGTCTTCTCCCTGAATTTTCATTTGTATTTAAATTTCGTTCATGGTCTCAAAACTTAAAACTTAAAGGTATAACATATTCATGCTTTGTTACTCCTCTCCGTCATCTTATTGATTTATATGCAGGAGGGTGTACAACAACTCGTTTTGGGCTTGTACATAATAAGGGGTGACAACATGTAAATACCATTTCTTGTGTTTGGTTATTTAGTTGTTTTTTGGTTGGTGAGAGGGGATATTGACATCAGTTCCCTGACCATCTCTTAAACCCGGACTTAGATTTTCTTTTCTTTCATCTTGCAGAAGCGTTGTTGGGGAACTCGATGAAGAGCTGGATGCACATCTTGACCTGTCTAATCTGAGAGCTCATCCTCTCAAGCCTGTCGTCCATTAGTATAACTTAAAAAGGTTTGAGTTGTTGTAGATGGAATGGATCCAGTACCAGGAAGAAATTATACTTCTTTGTATCGACCAATGGGTCAAACGGGAAGTCATGAATTTTCATCTCAATGTTACTGTACTACTACTATTATGTATGAGTTTTGTTACTTCAATTTATTCTGACCCTTGATTGTTTAACATATTTCTATTTTGCCTCTTTTTTCAATTTAATAATTAGAATCAGTTTATAGTGATAAACATAGGAGAGCTTTGAAAATTATGGTTTCAGTGGCGCTGAAGCTGACAGCTCCATCGCCTTGCAGTGATCATTTAAACAAATGTGCATGAGAGCCACTTTTATCCCATTGATCTCTTGGTATTATATTAGATTCTGGAATTAAGTCGTAAAAATATTAATCCGATGGTGATATTTTTAATTATTTAATAAAATAAAATATTAAAGTAGTGGTGGCACCACCTCTTCAATGGTCGTGATAGTCATCCTCGATCTGCTCTAGACCACCATCACCAGTGCACGACTCAAATGAGCTTACATCAACTGAGACACCAATGTTAGCTTGAGAATGGTGGGCTTAGTGCTGTTTTCCAGTGTTGGAATTCTGCGTATACTTCCCGAGTCTAAAGAGAATACACATCTTAAGAAAGATGAGACAGCCTGAGCCCATTATTAATACCATCTGAAGCCCATCATTCATATCAGCCCACATATTGATAACTTAAGCCCAGCTTTAATACCAGATAAAGCCCATTGTTGATACCAGGCCACACAAAAAATGAGTTGATTGATTAGATGGGCCTCCGATCCGCATAGAACTGTATGTTCCTGAGGCATCCAGACTCTTCTATGCTTGCAATAGCCTGTGCCAATCAAAGATTGTTGGATTTGAAAGCTGCTTGTTCGCTATATGTTAGAGCTGTGCCTTACGACCCCAAATTGCAGAGCAGTTCAGTTTCGACTGGTAAGCCCTATACATTGCTTTTCATATTGTATGGAAGATAAACGCCAAATGTTTGCTTATGGGGCTTTTGTTTTCGGGTTGGTTTTGGTAGGTAGGGTTTACAATGTGGTTTTCTGTTTCACATTTCCAAATTTGAGCGTGCTAGATTTTCTTGATATACAGTTCGGGGGTTTTAGGATTCGGGGTTATTGACGCTATTTATGTTACAATAGCCATAATTAATCAGAAAAAGACCTCACACTGTTTTGCAATTTACAAAGGGAATTGAAGATATTCTTATTTATATTAAAGAAAAAATAAATATAGTATTTTAATTTCGGAAACCGATAGTCGGAAAGAGTTTTTGGTTTTCTCTGTAAATCTTATTTTTTACAATTTTGATTGTACAAAATTTTGTGGTTGACGTGCACAGAGTATTGCTTAGAATGCTTATTCATGAAATTTGAAGAAGTGTTTTTGTTGTAATTTCTTATGATTGAGCACTTAGAATTCCTGAATGAGTAAGTGTTAACACTTGCAGTTACCCTTTGATTTTCAAGTGGTTATTGTCGTCACTGAAGGCAAGAACAAGCCTTAAGCATGGCCAAGCATCATCCAGATTTGATTATGTGCCGGAAGCAGCCCGGAATTGCAATTGGACGACTCTGTGAAAAATGCGACGGGAAATGTGTGATCTGTGACTCCTACGTGCGTCCTTGTACACTGGTGCGTGTTTGTGACGAGTGCAACTACGGTTCCTTCCAAGGTCGCTGTGTTATTTGTGGAGGGGTGGGAATATCCGACGCCTACTACTGCAAAGAATGTACACAGCAAGAGAAAGACAGGGATGGGTGCCCAAAGATCGTCAATTTAGGGAGTGCCAAAACAGACCTGTTCTATGAACGTAAGAAATATGGTTTTAAGAAAAGATGATGAGGAGCCAATGCCAACTGCTATGATCTTACTTAACCTCTCAGTAGCATCCCAGTTAGTAGAAATGTAAAACAATGGCTCAGGTCTTCTGTCTGTATCTGACATAGGTTCCTGACTGTCGTTGTGAATATTTTCAACATACCAAATCTATTTTGTATTTTCTAACGAGTTTGGATTGCAATATCACGGGTTTAGTATCTTTTTGAGTCGGCTTAAACTGTGTTTGTGATGCTGTTGCTGTTGGTTAAGTAATCATTAGCTAAGCTTGAATGTATTGTTTGTGTTATGTATAGCTGATGTTCAAGCAAAGAGGTTTGGAATTGGTAGTAGTAAGTGTTGTTATTTATATTAAGAATATTACACAGAAGGATAGACAGACAACAGGACTCCATGGCCCAATGGATAAGGCGCTGGTCTACGGAACCAGAGATTCTGGGTTCGATCCCCAGTGGAGTCGTTTTTACTGCCTTTTACATGGGCCCTGTAATAATTATTGGCCCAACCCTACTCTGAACAGTACCAATACTAACACCTTGCCTTATCATAAACGAAACATATGGGCCCTGTAATGATTATTGGCCCAACCCTACTCTGAACAGTACCAATACTAACACCTTGCCTTATCATAAACGAAACATGAGTGACGGCTAATGGTTTATTCTACTGCGGTCCGGATCACCTATTTTATTTATGATCCACGCAGATATTAAAATAATAAAATTAGAATAAAAATTTTCGGGAACTGCCACCTGTTAACCATAAAGCTGTGGCTCTCTCTTCTTTAGCTTCACAGGCAGGCCACCCTTCATCTTGAGAAGCATCGTCAAGATGTACGGTGGATTCACCATTTTCTCTGCACTTGCCCCACCGTCGGCGGGTAACACCTCAAACTCGTACATCACGGCGGCCACAATGGCCTTCATCTGGATATATGCCATGTACTTCCCCAGACACATCCTGGGCCCGCAGTGAAACACTGGGAAACGAAACTGATCCAACGGTTGAAACACTCCATCACTATCCAACCATCTCTCGGGCTTGAACTCCCTGCAATCCTCGCCCCATACTCTCTCCATTCTCCCTATTGCGTAAGCAGAATAATCTGCAAACCATCCTTTCTTCACCTGAGTCCCGTCTGGTAAAACGTCATCTTCCAAAGCTAGTCTGGAGTTGATGGGTACCGGTGGGAACAACCGCAATGACTCGGATATTGCTGCGTGCAGGTAATTACAACTCTTCAGGTCCTCATAGGTGAAAAGCGTTGACTTTTTCTCACCCAAGGATGCTGCCACTGACGATAGCTCCTTGTAAATCAAGCTTGCACAACGAGGATTGCCGGCAACCAACCAGAAGAACCATGTTAACGCTGTTGAAGTTGAGTCCTTTCCGGCGAGGACAAAACTTATGATAATGTCTCTCAGGAATTTGATCCTTTCTTCTTTGTTAACGAATTCCATGTCTGAGCTCAACAACATAAATCTAGACAGCAAATCTTGACTCTTACCCGCGTCTCCACGATTCTTTCCGTTTTCTTCTTTCGATTTTATGACCTCCACGGCGAACTTGTTAATTATATCGACGGCTTCTCTGAATCGTTTCTCTGATCCCAAATTGAAATATCTTTTGAGTTTCCACAACGCAGGAAAGGGAGATACGAATCTGTCAAATCCGATCTGGACCGCATCGTCGAAAGCTTTGATAAAAGGCAGAGCTGAAATTGATTGAAGGTCGACGCCGAAGGCAACGTTGCATATATTGATGAAGGTGAATTTTTGCAGTAGTTCTTGAAGGTCAAAGACAGAGCTCTCCTTGCATGCCTTGGTTAGGAAAGGAACGAGGGTTTTGGACAACTCGGATTTCACTACGTCTGATACAAAGTATTTGAGTGATTTGGTGTTGAATTCATGGCTAGCAATCTTCCGTTGAATGGTCCAGAGATCACCGTCAACGTTAAAGATTCCATAGCCCAGGAGTTCATAGAGGTTGTCGAGGTAGCGGGAGCCTTTAACGTAGTTGGAGAAGTTGGTGACAAGGAGGTACTCTATATTCACAGGGTTCGCAGTGCAGATGCCGCGATGAATGTTTAGGAAGAGGTCGGCCTGCAGGGTTGCAGACGGTGTACCGGAGAGCATGTCTGTAATCCAGTCGTGGAAGCGATGGCGGTTGCGGAGGAAACTGATGATGTTTCCGATTATAGGATACGATTGTGGACATGGATTTTTGGTCGAAGGTCTTGTAGTGGAGAAGAGGAAGGAAGCGAGGATAACGGCTGAGATGAAGGAAAGAGATAATAGGAGGAAGTTGACTTCCAACATTATTCAAGAAAAACTATAATTGAAATGAGATGGGACTTCGCAGGCACTATGTCGGCTTTTATCGCTGGTGATAAACAGAAACCAGTTATCACAAATATAAATAATATATTGAACTATTCTGGTTGCACTAACTGACAGACTAACTTATGTTCTATAATTATAAGGGTTACAAGTTCACTAAGCAAAACAAGCAGCGGAGTGGCGCAGCGGAAGCGTGGTGGGCCCATAACCCACAGGTCCCAGGATCGAAACCTGGCTCCGCTAAATAATCTAAAATTTTGTAAATTTATATTTTGAGAAGAACCGACAAGTCGTTTGAATGTTTTTCTTTGTTTGCCAGCACACCAATCATGTAAAGAGGTCACGAGGAGGCCCTTACCTTTATTTATTGAGAATGGAGGATATGAATTAGAAACGAGGGCTGCAGTGTTATGGAAATAGAATAGATCCTTGCATCTCAAAATCGCACGGGAAAGAAACGTCCCTCAACGATTTATATCTGGGAAACTCGACATTATAGTATATTCTTAGTATTCCTCGGAAGAAGAAGACGAAGAATTTCGCACCTCCGGTTTAAATTTCTTGGAAATTCATGATAGGTCAAGGCAATGGGGACGGGATTGCCTGATCAGTAGTTGGCTGCCGAGAAACTTTCGTGTGAAAAAAAAAAAGGAGAACGGAGAAGAAGATGTGGCAATAATACTACCTCAAGACACAGTTTCCGACGCCCTGCGGAGTGAATGCTACCCTGCTATTACCTTGGGAAACTCGATGCTGTTCTTTCTCCAGTTGCCTTGGTAATCTCTTCTCTTTACTTTAACATTATGCCTCAGATATTATTGCCTCTGCGAGCAGTCAACATTTATGCTTCATTCTCATGGTTCCGGATAAGAATGCCGTACAGAAAATAAAATTATATTTGTTTCAATAACAATGGAAAACAACCAATTTGTCAGCTATCCATAATTGACTTATAAACGAACATGTTCAAAACTCAAAAATCACAAAAAGAAAAGACCCAACCATGAAGACAGGTCATGATCCAGTTTCCATTAGGATTTATCCTTATTTTATGTTGCTAACCCGTAACTAAGAAAGGATCAACGGTTAATTTTTGGAGGCAAAAGGCCTATTAAGCTAGCATGATTCTTGAACAAAGAATACAAATATGCAGAAGCAGAAAGTAAGTTGCACATGGAAGCTGCTCGCAGGAAAAGCCTACACTGATAAACCGGAGAAAACCCAATTCTGTAACCCATTGACTTATGAATTTACATGGCAGCATCTTCTTAAACAAGAGCCAACCCCTATTACAAATTTACATTTATCAACCTAAGCCCCTAGCGAATTCCACATATAGGGAAAAAATTAGAAATCATGAACAGAAAATCATTCAAAAAAAACACTCAAGTTAAAATAGAAGCAAACTTACAGTCAATCTCCTATAGTTTTCACCTGTTACGACAATGCCAGATTCGTAGGAAGGATGGAAGTCAACTCGACCTGAAGACCTTGAGTAGGTGGAGCAGAAAACTGGAAACTAATATACCATCTACAAATACTATCTTTCCATGTGCTAAAAGGCCAAATCCTCGCTTCCAACACCAAGGCTTGATTTGTCAACCATCCGCACATTGTATTGCTCATACACTCTTGTCCTATTCTCCGCCCACCACTGTTCTGCTTGTTTTTCACTGAACCGCTTCCGACTGTGTTTGTAAAGTAGACAAAAATTTTAAATTAGCAAGGCAGCACAGGTACATAAGAAACGAAACACAAGCTAAGATGTATCAGCATCGAGAACTCCTCTCATCTAATCTGCATGGCAATCAATTATTTATATACAAGAGGGAAAAAAATAAAGATTGCTACCTCATGGAAGTAACTCTATACCCGTAGCAAGCAAAAGTTTTCTAAGGTCAATATGAGGGTAGGTAAATGAGCTGTTCCCTCGATGCCTAGGATTTCAGGATCAGAGAAGTATTGATGAAAGACCACCAATGTGGTAACAAAGAAAATGTTAAATGCTCCGTAGTCCACAACATTATGCAGTGGAGGATAAATAAGCATCTCTTGGACAGTTATTAACACAACCAAAGTTTCATCTTAGATGAAGTTGCATTCATAATATCTATTGCCACTTGAAGATCATATGCATTAGTTAGAACTACTTTTATCTTTCGGCCAATTAACAATGGGCAGATAGGAAGAAGAAAGCTATCGTGTAGGTATAGGCTAGGACAAGACAATCCTTAACTGCATAATCCATATAATAGCAAGAGAAATTTAACATCGCATGGGATTTGATGATGAAGATTGTCTAAGACATCATACCTGAACCGCACTCGTTTAAGATCCTTGCCACCTCCTGGAAGGGACATAAGGGTTATATATACACCAGGCTCATCTTGCTCCACCCATTCAGCTTCATGACGTGCTTCACCTTCTTTTGTTCTGCTTCCAGTTCTATTGGTTGTTTCTGCATGGCCTTGTTTGTTGCGACTAAAGCTGTGTTTATTGGCGGTGATGGATCCATTGGAAAGCAATTGGATGTTTAATTCAGTTGAGTCCGGCTCATGGGATGCTATTTGACCATTCAAAGGGTCCATAGTATCACCAGAAACATCACAGGAAGTAGGACTGAAGCCAAAGGAAGTAAAGAGAGGAGATTTGACGTTGCGAGTTGCTCCCACAGGTAGCCTTTCAGCCATGTCTTTTAACTATTAGCATTTAAACACAAGATTATCGTCAGTAATAAGATTTGTTAAATATTAGCATTACTTGACAATAAAGCACAATACTTGCAAATGAGAAATCAAATTTTCAAGAACCAAATAGAATAACTGGCCAAATACTGTCAAGTAGTAATGTCCAAACAATCAGAAAGATTAGCACTGAACATAAAACATTAGAGCTTATTGGTTTAGTGGGTGAAAGAGCACAAAATTAATCTTACTTGGGTAGTAAGAGACTTAATCACTTCTTTCGCTGTTTTGCATTTTTCAGTCTCTTCTCCAGCAACCGCAATTGCTTCCTTAAGTTGTTTAGTAGTTCTTTCCAGCTCAATCTCTTGCAGCTGTGCTTTACGAGTAAGATTTTCGACCTAAGAAGATGATTGGTGAGGCATTAAGCACAAGTATAAAGCCAATGACGGTAAACACATGGTGCAACTAATTAAGAAACTGAGGTAACTAAATAAAATGAACGAAACTGATGCCTATGCCAAAGTAAAAGCTTAAGCATTTAGTTTTCTGAAAAAAGTGTTATCAGCTCAATATTTTCAAAACCTGACTCAACCGTTTAAATCGCTGAGATCTAAATTGCCTACCTCTAATATATCATATTATGTGCTTCTTACAAAAACAGCGAGTCAACTGAAATTTTGTGCTAGCATAATGATTGAAGAACTATGAACAGCCTTCACCGAAAATGTAGTTGGACACAGGGAGGCCACAATTCAATATGCTAAGTACTTCCACTGTTAAATTATTGCCTAACTGAAGTTTAACATGATTATAATGCTAATTTGTTCTTTGTTTCGTCATTGGTCCCAAGTTTTTAATATAATAAAATTAAATATGATTGTTTTCTTAAGCATTTAAGTTCTAATTTGATTTTCCCAGGATAAGCTCGAATATCAACTGACCAAAGTTTTACTTTCTAAAATAGTAGGCAAGCCTGATGATGTTAAGTTCAGGTAATTGGCTTGATTGAGCATCTAGGAGATTGAGAAGAAGGATAAACTACATACCTGCCCTTTTAATTTCATAACCTCAAGGCTAAGGTTCTCATTTATCCTTTTAGCATCGCTCCCGACAGGTTTTGGGGAGGTAAGCCCACCAACAGTTGGGGTTGGTGAGGTTGAGCGAGGTGGGCTTGGTCGTCTGGATATCGGTGATGTTGCTCGAGAGACAATTCTTGATCCAGGGACAGAAGCTGAGAAAAACTTTTTGGATGAACTAAACATTGGATTAAAGGATTTTGAGATACTAAGCGTTCCCCTCTGGAGACCTCCATTTGGAATAGGTGAAACACGGCTACTATTGAATTCCAGTTTTCTGTTTCTCTTAGATCTAGTTTCTGCTTGCTTATAGGATTCCATTGATGGAAACTTGGACAGCTGTGCCCCAGAACCATAGCCGGCCTTCTCCTCTTTATCAATAAACTCATTTGGAACTTCATTGATTCTGCCTTTCTTGCTCATGGAAGATTGAGATGAAGCATCAATTTCAACGGCTTTCCTCAGCTTACTAAAGCAACTATCACAGACGCGATAAATTTTGTTGGGATTTGGTGCCATAGAAGCTTTAAGAGATTTCTTGCTGCTGCATGAATGACAAAAAACCAGACCACAATTATAACAATTGTGGCGTTTTCTTTTGAAATTAAATGGCAGGCGGCAACCAGAGCACATAGATTGATCAACACCTGAAACCCATTTATGCAGGCAGATAGCAGCAGTAAAATTAGTTCCACAAGCAATACTCTTTACTTGTTTGTCCTTTAGGGCTTCGACCAAAGTTGGGTAGTTTCTATCATCAGTATCCCCATGACCTAATCGTCCATTTGCTCCCTTTCCCCAAGTATAAACTTCAGTTTTTGAAGTTAAGACTGCAACATGATAAGCGCCACAAGCAATTTCCTCAACAAAATTCTTAGAGAGCTTCCCTTCAACACATGTGAGGAGCTTTCCATCAGCTTTAGGATTCCCTAACTGACCATATACCGGACTTCCCATTGTGTAGACATGGCCTGAGGTTGTAAGCGCCACTGTAAGACTTTGCCCACATGCAACACGACAAAAATTAGATTCAACAAGAGCAGCAACACATGTAGGGACCAGTTTTGCTTCCTTGTCACCATGCCCAAGTCGACCTTTATCTCCATCACCCCAAGTAAACAGCTTTCCAGAAGAACATTTTCTGGAAGTTGAATTCCCGACCATGACTTCTACAACAGCAGCAGTATGCCAAACTCCACAGGCTGCTCGAACAGTGCGGAGCCCCTTCAGAGATTGCACTTCCTTTGGAAACGAGACACTATTTCGGTCCCCATGGCCCAGAACACCAAATGTGCCATCACCAAAAGTAAACAGTTGCCCTGCAGAGGTTACAACGGCTGTATGCCAGGGTCCACATGAAATGGATGAGACATGTATCCCCTCTAAGGGTCCATTCACTCTTTTAGGGATCCAGTGGCTAACTTCATTTCCATGTCCAAGAAGACCATAAGTGCCATCACCCCATGTATACAGATCACCAGAAAATGTTACAGCACATGTATGGTACTCTCCGCATGCTACAAGCTCAATGTTTGTATTACTGACTGCATCAATAAGTTTGGGACGCAAAACATCACAATCTACACCATGACCAAGCCTTCCTCTTGATTCCTCACCCCAGGAGAAAGTTTCTCCTTGCTTGGTCACTAATGCTACATGTTGTCCACCGCAGGCAATATTCTGGACGTCAAGTACTACAGCAGATTCTAAGGCTTTAGGCAACAAAGAATCCACTTTCGAAGCCAAAGAACAAGCAATTCTATGAACTCCACCTAGGACACCATCCCCGGTCCCTTCCCCCCAGATAAAAACATCCCCCAATGCGTCACCATCATCATGACCAGAACCTTGACTTGACGAGCTAACAGCACTTGACAAACTAACTCTAAAATCATCCATTCCCATTGACTTCATGTGACCAGGTACACTTTCTGAGCCTCCAGAGGACAAAGCACTGGCCGAATCTGAGGGTAAAAAACCTTTGGGAGGGACGGCATATAATATTACATCCGAAAATGCCTTATCTGGACCATTTGTCGGAGGGCTTTCATATGGACTATGAAGACGAAGATCTGCATCCTGAATTTGGGGCAAGCAAAATCCCTTAGTTTATACCTGTTGTGCATCTGAGACTTGAGGGGGGGAAGAAGGCATAGAGACTAAGGAGGCATACCTTCGGCAAACTGTCATTACTACCAAATGGAGAAGTCAAAGGAGAGCTCCTGCAAGTGTAGGTTCTAGGGCTATTTGCTTCAGATGGAATTCCATCACTTCTTGACTCTGTTCTCCATTTTCTCTGATGATGGAGTGAAATTAATGCTTTTAAACCGCTAAACCACACTTCTGCTTCATCTTTGTCCTTGCAAATCTGGTAAATGATAATGAATTTTCAAACATAACAGTGACTGTAACTGCCTAGAAGATAGTATACGTGAGCAAGTTCCATAAAAGAGAGCGCCTACAACAAGTCATACCAAGTCCAAGGACCTGTCGTTATATATGAGCGAAAATGACTGATACTCCTTCTCAGGGTGTGGATACCGTTGAAATATTGGCTGCAAAAATGGGGCCATATGAAATAAGAATATAACAAATTAAAAGATAAAATCTCATTTTTTTTAATATATGATGAATATCCTTTCCGGTCGCTAGAGTAATTTCCCCTCAGGTCTCGATTATTTCATGATATTTATGAGCAAAGGAACTAATGTATTTTAGGCTTAGCATGCCCACACCAATTTTAATCTTTGAATTTGAAACGTATGTTATATGAGATTTTTCACCGGTATATTATAAAATATTAAGGCATCAAGTTCTTCAGAATTTAACCTCAAAAAAAGTGTCAGGAAAATGCATACATAGTTAGGAATGAAGCAGTCATAAGAATGGCAAGCTAGCAAAACCACCACAATGTAACCAGATTCTAAAAAGGTTGAAAAAATAAAAGAAAAAAAGAAAAATTTAAAATAAATCAAGGCTGAAGACTCTGAAGATTTCATTGGAGGTTTTTGCATATCAATGTTTATTATACGAGTCGCATCCCATTCAAAATCTATTATTTTTTTTCCAGTACTGGGATAACCATAACATTATGTTATGATAGCACCAATTTCAAAATCAAATTTCAGAAAAGAGGGAATACAGAGATCATCCAACAATAATCTGACAATTACAAGTTTAAGCCAACAGCTTCAGTTCATTGGCAATGCAGATAGAATAACAAAATATTTTGAGTTGATAGCAGCATACTTACAGTGCGTTGCCCTGATATGATTCTAGATACATGGCTTAGTCTAAGATTTTTCTCCTCTTTACCTGAAAACCATATCAAAACAGACTCATCCTGAAATGAAAATAAGGCATAATCCGTTCAGCGCCTGTTGCAGGAAGAAACCAACTCAACCAAAAGCTTTATCAGAATCGAAGGAGCTGATACATTCCGGATAAATAAATTGATACCACTAAAATCATTCCACATGAATTTTACAGGAAATCACGACTCAACTGCCACTTGAGGACCCAAAAAAGAAAACAGAAAATGAGTTCCTCTAACCACCGATAGACCATATGCAGAACACTGAGCCACTAATCATAATACCGAAAGATAATAAAACAAAGGAAGCTAACTTTTTTTATGGCTAATTGAGCTAAAATGATAGTGCTCTATGGACTGAATACCAAGATGAAAAAAAAAATATTCAATGAAAAAAAAAAAACCTCACACGCATGAGGGAGAGTGCAACTTACATTGGAGAGGCGAAAGGGACAAAACTTTGGCTTTCCCCTTCTTCCATATTTGAGCAAATGGGCCCCTTTCTTTAGAGCAGTGATGGCCTATTGTAGATTATCACCAAAGAAACACTTAGGTATACTTGCATTTTCTAGTACGTTACATTTGTAGTTCGTTGTCCTTCGTAGAATTATTCATAACTTCAACATAAGCTTGACGTGAGGATTCTATTTTCAATCAAAAATAAATTTAATCAAAGACTTGAACAACCACAGTCCGGATGACTTAAAAAATCCGTGAAATAACAGTTACAAAACATCTACCAGACAATGCAGTCACTACTTCGAGTATCAATATCACGTAGACTTCCCCTTTCCATGGGGCCTGCTTCCAGACTACAGCCTCCATCGTTTGAACAATTATAAACAACAAATCCCTATCTCTAAAAGGCCCTAACAACCACAGTTATCCGTAAAGGATACCCTGCCATCAAGGACCAAACAAATCAAGCAGACCAAATAAGACTTTCATCCAACTTCTAACTCCATAATCACCAAATAACCACGGTCAAAAAAATTAGCGTGGCATATATAATCTTCCAGAAAAAGCATTTGAAACAAAAACACGCACAAATTCCTAAAATCATTTTAATTAGCTGATTATATGACCATAACTCATAAAAAAAAGAAGCAGAATTATAAACAAAAGAAAAATTACCTGCTCAATGTCTCTTTCAACAGTCCCAGCCCTACTAAGATCCGCCGGGAATCTATCACTCCGCAACATCGTTCCCACTTATTTACTAATCAAGCAAAAACCAAAACCCGGAATAAACTAAAAAAAAAAGAAGTTTACACAACAGCAAATATAGTAGTAGTCTTAGACTTAGCCATTCTCAAATAAACCAAACCTTTTCATTCACTAGGAAGCTGAAAACCCGAGGACTCGCACTCTTACGCAACACCACTCCACCATCTACATCCAAAAGAAAACGAAAACCGCAAACTCCACCTCTTCTCCCCAGTAACTCGCAGTAAACTGAAGCTCTTTTCACTTCGATCCGTTAAAACAGAAGGTTTAGGTGACTGACTGAGTAACATTGGTGAATGAATAACATGAACTAATCAAAGAATAGCTAAAGATGGAGCTGAGCTAATGAGCTCCAGTGCTTCCATAACTGCTAGAGGAACAACTAAATGCTTGCTCGGATGGATAGACAACAAGAAAGAGCAGCGATCGAAGGCGAGAAAATGAAAGAAACAAAAATAGAGAAAAAATGGAGGAGGAAAATTCTCAGTTTATATGATTTGATAATAAACGAGAGTGTATGCTCTGCGAAGCGAAAAAGAAAGAGAAAGAGAGAGCGCAACTTTTAAGTTTTCTTTTCCCTGTATTTTTTTACCTTTATTAATATTTGGTTTTACTCTTATACTGTTAGTCCAAAGAGAGAGAATAGATAATAAAATATATAGTTCCCTTCATTAGAATTTAAAAACATATAATATAATTAATTTACTTTATTTAAGATAATAATTAATATTATTGAAACTTGTCACCCGAATAAATATTTCCTTCGTAACTATATTAGTCTGGATACCAACACTCGAACACTCAAAAAATAATTATTATTATTTTTGATAAAAAGTAGAATTTTAATTGTGATCTTTTGGGATAAATCATAGGTTATAATAAAAGATTCGTCGGCTATTTTGGACTGGGAACATGGAAAATTACACCAGGATGAGGAAAAGATGCATACTTTATTGAAGGTCATGACTCAAGTAGGCTTGAACCTGTGAAACAAGTCCATGATGGTCCTAACAGTGATCACTTTGTCTTTACGACCCCCCATCGATTGAGAGGTGAGACCGACGATGCCATTGGGGAGCCTTTGGGTGTACCACTTTTTGGAAAAAGTAGCATTCACCACCCATAATTTAGATGACTTATGGTCCCATACTTATGGCCCTGCCTTTCATTGCCTAATACTGCGCATGATGTGCTTGTCAAACACAAGCCCAAAATCCACTGCCACATAAAAATTGAGAAAAGGACCAAAGCCCCTGGCCTGCACCACACATACTAACCTGTCAAGAATCAACTTGAAGCGTGCACTTTCATCTTACAAGTCCATATCTAGCCAGACACTGTATTTAGAGATAGATATGTATGTCCATGGCCCCATACCTGCACAAGGGTGTATTGCTACATTTATTGTGTTTGGTAACATTAATTAGGCATGGATATTCGGAGAGTTCTAATACCGGATCGGGATCGGTCATATTACCGACAAAGACTAAGACTAAAACATTGATACTTACGATATAACAAAATAGATTAGTCACTGTTATCGGTAATGAATATTCACAGAAAATGTAACGGCAGTATGCCAAAGCATACAAAGCAATTCATTACATAGACGACCCTCGAGTTTCTCTTATCATTATCTTTACAGAAACACCCATCAGCGCTAAGGGCATCAGCATACTACAGCCTTGCATTTCTTTTGGATAATCTACTAGGACTTGTCAGATCTACAATCAAATCTAGTTAACTGTCCTACAAAAGCAATTTACCATGAAAGAATTTGTACAAAGAGTTGACCACTTAGAGGGAAAAGAAATGGCTTGCTCGAAGGAACACAAACCTTCCGACCAAGACAGCATTGCAGAGCGACTCAGATAGCAAACTTTAGAGCAGATGAACTATTTTAGCACAGGCACAGGAGCACGCAGGAGTGGCCGCCAAGAATCCAATATATTATCTACCATAGGTGTTGACAATTCTTCTACACAAGGGCAAACTAGCTTCTGCTGTTTCATCCTCGCTAAAACTAGATGGCCTCCCTGTGGCAGGATCAACATGGTGCACAATGGATGAAGGAACAGTTAGCAAAGAGGTGGAAAACAAGTCATGTTAAACAGACAGTGAGACAATAAGATAACAACAACAGAAATCTCTCATTTTCCAGATCTCATTACACTGAAAAACAGACCAAAAAAAGGAGCTGTATTCACCGACATGCACCAAAAAGATGGAAAAGAAGCAGGAGAATCAAAATTCATTACGTAACATTTGACCAACCTTACGGCATGATTTCTCTTTCGGGGCATTTTGATAAATGATTCGTTTGTCGCAAATTGCTGTGGTTGAAACTCAACTTCATCTCGTCTTGCAACCTTTCAAGTTAAGACACAAAGTAAAAACATCAAATTTGAACTACATATTCATTTGCACATGTCTTTATATATTTGGTATTAGTTTTTTCTATTAGATGACTGCATCATGACTCACTGTAGTTTCATCTGCTGAATGCTTCTTCATCCTCACTGGATTGTGAAACTTTTTAGAACCCTTCTTTTCTCCATACTGACCTTCCGCCTGTATGTAGCCATATTTAGTGCATAAGTAATGCCTAAGATAAGTACTCTTGCAGCAGGAGCATTAAAAGTTACAGCTAGTAGTAAGAAAGTCATATGCTATGCATTATACCTTTTTCATCTTCAGACCCAGTGCTTTCTCCTCTGTATTCAGAAATTTACCAGATTGAAATTTCAAATGAGAAGGCCTAGACATGCAATCATTCCCTTGGGCCATTTTAGAACTCCCATTATCATCATCATGCAACAAATCCTCTTTCTGTTCACTTGAAACCTTTCTACCACTGCTATCATGGTGATTAGAGACAGAATCAGATTTTATCCCATCGATATGATGATGAGAATTCATCATACCAGATCTTCTTTGGCTAAAAGTAGAGGTTTCACCAAGAAGATCATCAGACCCGTCCAAGGCACTGTTCTCCCCAGCATTAGAATTTGAGTTATCATTACTGGGCTTCTTTTTCAGTTGGAGATGAAAATTCCTATCCTGAGAATCAAAGTCACAGTTCAGATTGCAGTTAACATCCTCCAAATATGAGTCCTGAGAGCACATCTTTTTATCATATACATAATACCTCTGCAAGTGTAGGAAAAGGGAATCAAAGAGAGGTGAACATTTTAATCATAGAAGTCATGCTTATCAAATAATTCATCAAGAGAGAAATGAAACTTCGATCACTGACATTGTAATTGATATCACAGTTCAGTTCAAGCATTCTATTGGCAAAGCTTAGGAAAGCAATGAGTTTCCTCTGAGCGATAGATAAACAATTTTCGACAGTTACTATGGCTTACCAATGTGAGACAGCATATCTATACAATATTAAGGAGCTTCTGAGGTTATTAAAAGTGTCTCAAAGGCAGATAGATCAATAGAATGTATCAGGAAAACTACTTACAGTGCTCAGACTGGAATGTTTTTGAGATCCAGAGACATCAGTACAACGAATCCGAGAAAGATCCCCCACATAGATTGGTCCTGTCAAATTATGAACAGAAAAACTAAAGAAAATAACATTTACAAGAGAAAAAATGAAAAATTTCTCATTAACAGACACAAACAGTTTATATTGCACAGCGCAGAAAAATAGAGGTTGGTTAAAATAAGGACTTGATGCTTCCACCTGAAGTTGTGCAGACACTGCACATTCCAAGGACACAATAGATGGAACTTGGCATCCACATCATAAATTACAAGTAAAAATCAATGCAGACTGCCACAGTCGTATGAGATATCTAAGGCATAAAAAGTGATGCAGATTAGAGAGCCCATAGGTAGACCATCTCTGGAACTCCAAGCATTTGAACAGTTCCGACAAAACACAATAGAATACGTAGTAGATGCATATGCCACCAAAAGTATACACCTTTTCTATCAGTAACTCAACAGGTGAGCGTATTGATTGTAAAACCTTTTCTTTCTGGAAATTATAGCTTGCATCCATGTTGTCCTTATGATTCTGAACTCGACCCCCTAATTGGAACTTTTGCTTTCAGACAAACATTAACTCCATCTAACTCATTCTCATTCTGTAGATGCATACCGTTCAAAAAATAAGGTTGTGTATCACTTTTCCACAAAAGCCAACATTTGTTTTCTTAACATGAGTAACCAACCCCGTATTTCCAATGCCAAAAAACGAAACTCTCTAATATGAACAGAAAACCTATGAAAATAGTCAGAAGACAGAATTCGAGAAACAATTTTCAACGATAATGTGACATGCCCTGATGCCTCAAACAATTTCATGAGCAGCAAGAAAAGAGATGATAGTGTCATCACATACCATTGACAGGATCTCTACTAGGCGATGCAAATGCACCAGGTGGCAGCTCCTCAAATTGAATACCAAGCAGAGGGCCATCCTCCCTGTAATTCCTACCCAGTTGCCTTTTAACAGCAGTAATAGCAGAGTTCTCAATTTCTCCCGTCAGTTTTAGATATCCTGATGGTTTATATCCCATTCTATTAGTGCCTTTAGGAATCAATGATGCGCCAGCCCCATTATCTGTTGTGTATTTGGAAGTCTCCCCATTATAGTGATCCTCATTTTGAAAAATGTCCTGTAAGGATGAGCCATTTCCTGAAGATGAATTATCAATACCACAGAGATTCCCTGTGTGGTGACTTGTACGATCGGCAGTTGGAAAATCAAAGCCATAAAATCTCTCACTTTCAACTTCTCTAGCATCAATGTTCCTGCACTCAGCTTGTTTAGTGCTGCCACAAGAATCTTGCAACAACCCACTCCCATGATCCTGATTGATATCGCTTGATCTATCTTGTCGTCCATTAGCATGTACTTCATCCCTAACTGCTCTTTTATCTTTTAACCTTCTGTGGCAAAACCAACTGGATATTTGTTTTTCTGTTAATCCTACCTTGTCTGCAATTAAAGTCTTCATCTCCTCTGAGGGATATTTATACTCTAGAGAAAATAAACAGAAACAAAATTTAAAAAAAAATTGAAATACATCATTTGGTTGCTTAGGATTATAAGAAATCAAGAGAAGCAACGGTACCTTTATAGAAGTTCTCCAAAGCAATGACCTGGCCGGGTGTCTTCAATGTTCTTTTAATATTCTGGTCTGCCGAAACTCTGTTCTCTTCAGAATGCACTCCACTTGACTCTGACCATTGATATAAGATCAGAAAATGCATATTAAGGAACAAATAAAGACATATAACATACAGGAAAATGAAACTTTTTGCATATAGGCTTAAGCATAAAAGATTCATGATCACATTAAAACAACCAGAGATGTGCAGAACAAGGAGAAGACAAGATCCACTGAACTTTAAAAAAAAAGTGAGTGTTTAAATACTTAGAGGAGGTAAACCAAGCCATTTGCAGCTCAATGGTTCACAAGCAATCTTTTCAGATACTTTCTAAATTGTATACAAAATACTCGGGAGTTGAAACAATTGGTTGCTGACATTACCAATGCTGCCAACATCCACAGTGCCAATTTGTCTCAAACACTGTTCTGAGACCACAAAGGAAGACACCAGCGGGATGATATGGATACAAATGCAAGCATGCTTTGGGAAAAAGACAACATTTTTGAAAGTGTTGTCAGGAGGAAAACTCAAATGCTGATACCACTATGGCAATATTTGCAGACGGTTTAGTAAACTACTCAAAATCGATAAGGGTTCTCCAGGCATTTGCTTCTTTCAAGTCAAAAGCCTTAAAAATAGTTCGTGGATGACAGCTTGCACCTGATTTAATGGACTCGAATCCACACGAAGCTTAGCAGCTACTTTAATTCAGGATGCCTAACCTTCTCTACCTTTACATTGTGAATACCAATCATTCCTAATAATTCATCAAGTATCCTATTTTCTCAATTTTCCTCTACGCTATAGCCACGAGACAAGGATAATTCAAGTCAACCCTGAGAAACACAAAATCACTAGTTTTGCTAGCAAGACTTCGCAGGATAATGTTTGACTTCCTGCATCACCAACTGAATCACCCTAACAATGATCACATGAGCAAACAGCAGACAAGAATAAAGCTGAAAAACGAGAATCAAATCATCAGCTTTCACTTTTTCTTCGAACTGGAAATCTACAGCTTTCTCAGTAACCAAACAACGCAAACCCATGGCTCATTAAATACCAATGCAGGAAAATTGGCAAACAAAAAACATATCTGTCCTCTTTTTCTTACATAACTCAGCAAACAAACGACCGTCTCTCCTTTTTTCCCCATATAACTAACAAACACAGTTTTCAACGTCTACAGGTTTTAACAGAGCCCAATTTAAACAATAAACTGAAAACCCGACACTAATATGATCTTGACATTAAACAACGTAACATAAACATCACCTTCCATGGTGGTGACGTCAAAGAAGGGTATTCTCTCTGGTCCCTTCGCTACTCAGATCTGGGTTTGATTGCCTCAAGAAGGGAACTCCATTAGACCATGCAATATGGGTTTCACGGCTTGATCAGTCAGTCTTTCGCAGGTAATCAACACGCGGTTAGAGCGGTAAAGAGACAACTTGGGATATGCTTTGGTTTGGTAGCAAGCGTAAACTGGACCTGCAAATAGAAAATTTTTATTCTTCCCCTTGCCTACAGTTTACTTTCTTCCGCTTTCCTTCCTTAAACAGTTTGGTGTTTTATGGTTTATTTGATTTCGGGTTTTGTCTTTGTATTTATCGTTTCGCTTTCCCAATACTAAACGCTTTATTAATTTCCCCAGGAAAAAAGATACTTACACAGACGGCCGAGAAAGGAGAGAAAGAAAAGATTTACTTGTACCCGCTTTGCTTCTGTTTCATAACGCAATAAACGGGCTTGACGCCATTTTAAAGACCAAGGCCTGTCTGGGCCTTTGATAAACCCTACTAGTATTATTTTCCAGGGTCATTAACCTGTTGGGCCTATTGTAGAAACCCGCCAAAATAATTAGTGCATAATCAATCATATGTTGTTATTAGCACCTGTTTGTATATTCTGAGCATGAAATATTTTTTATTTTATCAACCTACCAGGGATTAGGCTCCTAATTTATTCAAGGTTTTTTATAAATGTTAATACGCATGTAAGAATGCAGCGTAATTAGTGGTAAATTTAAGATTTTTAAGAAGATCTAAAAATTAAAACCAAGACAGAGGTGTATGATAGAAAGATTAGTCAAAAACCATTGGAAGACATCTTTATCAATCGCCTCCTTCCAATACAGGAGATTAATAAATCTCACCTTCGAAATATGGCATTTCACATTTAGCCCATCCAATCCATCCGCTCTACGAGTTGAATAAAATATAAGGAAGAAAACAAACGTGTGAAAGAGCTTTTCAGACGGTGCAGAATAATTTGAAGCTGTTGGTACATGTAACCTATAATGCTACCTGAAAAGATATAGAGATATCCGTTTGTAAATTTAAGGCAACAATATGATCGTCACAATGATGATACTGATAAGAGCAATAGTATTGTATCCGCAACATACAGATTTTTCATCCCAGACAGGGATATAGGCCTTCCTACTCAACAGGACAATTAACCAATCAAAATAAAGCTACTTCAAAATAGGAACAATCAAAATAAAGCTAACATCAAAATGAATAAACTATAAGAAGCTAAGTTTTTTTTTTTCCATTGATTTAAAGAAACTATTACATTGGCAGCAAAGTTGCAAAAGTGAGTTTTTTAGGGCTTCCTAGCCTTCAAAGAAACAACATATTTCTCAAAGCTACAAAAGTTTCGGTATCAGAGGTTTATTTGGTTATTCCGCCTTTTTGTTAGAGTTGGTTTCGCTGTCATCTTTTGATGATGCAGCCGTCTTGGACTCATCAAACTCCATCAACTGCACATGATGACATACAATAAGTCATTACGGCAGTCACCAAAATGCACAAACAGATGCAAGTCATTGAATACAGTTAGACTATGGAAATGCCAATCAGAAGTTTATACAAGTAATCATCCTTCGTTTCCGGGAATCTACTCGCAGTCAGGAAATAACAGGCACACCCTAAACCTCAAGATGAAACTATTTTGGACAAAAAGATCAGAGCCAAACATTAACACTGCCTTTCCTGTTCCACACCCTATGCAGCAACTCCAGTTTTCATCATAAACCCCTCTCGTTATGCCTACTTTTTCCTTCTTGTACCTAGTCATTCCTATGAGAGCCCTCAAGCTCACTTGCAGCTCTGTCGATCTATACCCTTATTTACAATGTCAAAATTCTGTGATTTGTATGCTATCAGCAAACCTAAAATTTCACTGTTTCCTGTGAGACCTATTTCAAACATCGGTCTTTATATGATAAAATTCCAAAAGAAAATTACTACAAAATAAAGTTGTCTGAACGCACCGGTTTGACTTCACCATTCCATATCACATGAACAGCCAAGAATCCAATAACAGCAGGCACAATATACAACAGGGCAGGCTGAAAAGTACGAGAAGCATGAATTAGTATAAGAATAATAAAATAAAATGGCAATGGTATAACGCAAATCCTCATAATGCATAAAAGCACATCACCTGTGCAGCTTGGAACCAGTTCATGACAATAATTGTAAGAACCAAGCCTACTGTATATCCAAGAAAAGCACTCTTAAAATACTGGCTGTCTTTTCCTCGGGACACATCAAATCTTAAAGCCAAAGCTACAAAAATGCCTGAAAGAGACATGTAGATAATAATTAAAGTATGAAAGAAAGGAAATGACCACAATACACTGACAATGGTAGCAAGCCGCTTTTGTGTCTTCATTTCTCTCTTTTTACAATTTAAATATACTCCATCTTTGTGAGGATCCAAGAGTATCTAAGGTGTATACCGAACAGTTATCACTATCTGCAGAACAGGGAAGACTTTCTAGCGAATAATTTGCTTGTAAGAGCAGTTATTAAGGAGAAACACCAACCATATCGTACAGCAGCGTTCTGTTTGTTTTAGTATGAAATGAGAAATTATTTACTTCAAACGCTGGAATTCTGGATGGTGGACATTATATGACATAAAAAACTAAGCCCACTTGTTCTACAAGAGTTTTAACAATTTGTGGTATGAAATACGATGGATACAAACAAAAAACATGGCCTCCATTCCAGCAGTGATGGTGCACTTGAAACAACTTACCAGGAATTACAATATCACCAAGACCAAGCATAGAATATGGCCGTGTCAGATCAGCAGTTGGAAATAAAAGCTACACAAGAATAGAGATACTTAATCAATTAGACACTGCCACAAAAACCGGTATGACTTTTTCACATGTCAATGTTCTCTATCAGAAGAACTTCAGTAGTCAAATTTATGCCAGGAAACTAACCTTTATGGGAGCATCAAAAGATTTTGCAACACTAACCATCACAGGGGTGAAGAAAACCCAGAAAATATCATAAACAAAAAGCCCAGCCTGTGGTAAATATGGGTGAAAAAAAGTAAAATCAGAACAAATTATGTGTTCCAAAAAGGAATGGTTGTCAATGGCGATATGAATATCAAGCTGTCTATATTTTGGGATTGATCCATACAGCTCCAAGCAAAAAAGGATATAAATCTCCAAAGCAGGTAATTGTTTCATTCAGTGGGGAAAAAAATACAGAAGGGGAAAGGCAACAAAGTTTTGAGGCACTACGTTATTATGAAAATGTATTTAAGAATTAAATGTCAAATTGCAGAAATGGCGAGAAATTCTGCCAAGCAAATCAAATAATGCATTAAATTTAAGGCACCTCTAGGAGCATTACAATCAATAAGCATTCAAGTACTTCCACAAACAGCCTTCTTACCAAGAGAATGGCACCAGTCTTGAAAGAACCCAGAGAAAGCATTTCAATGCCCTTCAAAATAAAAATAAATAAATAAATACAGAGGTCCAGTTTCCCTTTAGCCAAATATACATGCAGTAAAGAGTAAAATACACAATTGCATCAAAAAGTTCATTTCAATTCAAAAATCCAACTAAAATTACATTCATAAAAGGATAAGAATTAGAAAGTAATCAACTTCAATGTTACAAAAATTTCCAAAGAATGCAGATAGTTTCCCAAGCAACTAAAGAAATAAAATATTGAAATATTGGCAACAATGGCATTGCTTTTGAAGGAAGGATGGCAGACCTGGATGCAGAAAGCCAAGCCCAAAATATTGTTAGCTAGCCAATGCTTCTGGGAAACATACCACGCACAAAAAAATGTTCCAGGGATTGCTGCAACGATCTGGGATCTGGTGAACTCAATCTCCAAAGCTGTGCAAGAAAGGTGTAAGGAAAAATAACATTCTGCATAATAAAAGAAATATACCAACTTAATCAAATAATAACAAAAATAAGCAGCAGGTGAATTCAAATGCTTCTAAGGCATCTTTCTCACATAACAAAAACCACCAATCACAATTTTGCAAAAACGAAGCAAATAGGAGGAGAAGGATTTTACATTTAGTAAAACATAATTAAACGCGCAGCAATAGAGCTGAAGCCAAACAAGTACAATTGGGGCAAGCAAGTAAACATTACTTACAGCGAAAGTATGGAAAATGCCATGAAATAACATCATCATTCCAATGCTTTGGCAAATATTTTCTGATAGATGGCAACAAAGTGGCCCTGGAAAAATAAGTAAAATATGAGAAATTATGAAGACAGAATATATAAAGTTGACTTGTATGGAAGGCATGCTAGGAGTATAACTAAAATGAATGTGGAAGTTACATACGAAAGTGCAACAATCCCAAGAACAAAGAAGTAACTCGTCAATACAGCATTAACCAAGTCTTTTGAAAGGAACTTGAAGAGTAAGAACAGCGACAACAGCATGGCGCTTCCAACGAAAGGAAACCTCATTGCATGCTCATTAGACATCGTCTCCTGGAATATTGACATGAAAAATATCAGACAGTATTGACTTTGCACCCCATAACAATAAAAATAGCAAAATAGCACTAAAAAAAATACCGAGCTTCCCAACTTACTGCAGGTGGTGTAGGCTTCACAGATCGGTAGCAACCAACATAAACTGTAAGGCACGCTGTCAATATGACATTTACATTTGAGTTCACGTTGATGAGTAGAGGAGCCAGCGCTAAACCTGCGTTCCGCAAAACAAAGGAAATATGAAATATCTACCACACAATCAACCAAAAGAGCATGGAATGCACAATTAAATAAACAAGACAACACAAGAAAAACTAATATCCAGTAAATTGCAACTTTCGAAAGGTTAATTGTACAAACCTGCCAAAGCAAAATTGGCGATACGTTCAGAGTTCTTCATCGTATACTATTCTAATCAACCTCCCCGAAAGTAAATTCAGCTATTCGGAACCTTATCGATACACCAGCTTCTCTGCTATAAAAAACCTGCACGAAACGACACAAAACAAACTAGTAAACGATCTCTATGCAGCATAAAATAACTACGCAGAAAAAATACTGAAGATAATAATCTCATTTCACTGAGAATTCAGCAGATCAACTGCACTCTTCTCACTTGCTAAACAAATAAAAATGAAATGAACTGATCTATATCACGAGAATCTCGTTTAACGACAAGAAGCACAAATCCCGAGATTTGTAACGGAAAATTCAGCGCTCTCAATCGAGAACAACTTCCCTTTCGTTCCTCAATGTGTTAGAGACCTCACCCCTCACCGATTATACGTTTACGTAAGGGTAGAGATGCGAACCTACCCGGGACAGTTATCTCTAGCTGGCGGTTACTGAAAAAACAAACACAGATCGGGGAAGGCGACCGAGAGAGAGAAATAGTGGGAGGAGAGTTTATAGAGAGAGGGACATGATATTAACTATGCATTTTTAATTTTTGTTTTTATTTTTCGCTGAAAGAATTTGGATTTAGAGAGATAGGGTTTTTCGGGTCAGGTAAAATTGCAATTAATGAGAAATGCTAAAGAAGAAGTGGTGGCGGTGCTTGCCTGTTATGCTATGTGTCATCACAGCCAATCAAGAAGTCAATTTTACAAGAATAAGTAACAAACAGTAAGATGGACTTTTTGTAGATGGCAGATTATTATTGGGCGTTCGTGGTGTAAAGAAAACGGTGTTGATGTTGCGTTGCACCGAACAGTTCATAAGTTGTTCACGGATTTGGATCCTCGGAGCCACGTATGTTGAGGCCTTTTGTCCAATTATACTTCGCCATGTCAGCAACCAAAACTATCTATCTTTCTCAGCTGGTACGTCGCCGTTTATTCTTATTCTTAGTTCTTATTTTGAAAGTATGGTAAATAATTAGATTTCAATGATAATACAACCAGATTTATAAAAATCCAAAAATATATCGTACATGGAAGGTTACTATTACTCATTTATATCATCCAACCATTCTATTATATGATAGATTCTCTCAATTCATTATAACAAAATGCCATAGCTAAGTAATACAGCATTATTTTATTTTTTTTGGCACGGTGGTCCATGGAATATTGGATTTACTTATGTTTTTTTAGGGTTTTTGGCGACTCCAATTTCTCCAATCACAAAATTTTCATGCCAAACTTTGCACTAATTCCCAGAGTATCGTCAGGATTCGTGGACAAATTTCAGTACCACATTTAAAGAATAACTTGGAGATAGCTTCGAGCACTTGCGTGCATACCTTTCCTGTACAAGTGGAAATTACAAATCCACATGGTTTTAGCGACCAGAGACCTGTGTAATGGAGGCAGTAGCATTGGATGTGGATGAAGCAGTAGATGTGGATGCTTCCTGACGAACCCTTGAATACGACTCCACGAAGGCAGGACTCGTAGGAGACCTATGTTGTAAAGCACCCTTGCTTTTCAGAAGAACAACTACTTCAGACATCGTGGGTCTCATGGAAGCCGTCGACTGGGTGCACATCAAAGCAATCTGTATGATTTTCTTCATTTCTTCTACTTCATATTCCTCAGGCTTTATGCTTTCGTCAACCACTTCTAAGTGCATGTCGTTCTCGTATAGTCTCCATGCCTGTCAAATCATTTGTGATGGATTAGACTGGACAAAAGCTTTTGTTATAATGTTATAGATAAACCACAAGTTTATCTGCTTCGTTTCGAGAACAAAAGGTCCAGGAAAAAAGGGAAGAATGGAAGAGAACATAATAAAGAAAAAGCACATCAATGGAAGAATTACCTTTTTGAGTAGGTAATCAGCATCAGGATTTTGATAATTAGCCTCGCTGCTTCTTTGACCACTTATGATTTCAAGTACGACAACTCCAAAACTGTAGACATCCACCTTTTCTGATAATTGACCATAGATTGCGTATTCTGGTGCTGTGTATCCTCTGTAGCATCAACTTAAGAATGTCATTCACCAACAAATACAGATTATGGCAGAAAAGGGCAGTAAGGAGAATCTGGTTTGAACTGTATATCAGTTTTTGCTCCCTTCAGTAACAGAAAAGGCTCAGGACTTACAATGTGCCGGCAAATTTGGTGGTAAGATGACTTTGATTGTCTGGTAAAAGCCTTGCCAACCCAAAATCTGCAATTTTGGGTTGAAAATCATCGTCCAAAAGAATGTTGCTGCTCTTAATATCTCGGTGTATGATGCATAAGTGAAAATCTTCATGCAAATAGGTAAGACCCCTAGCTGTGCCAAGAATTATATCAAACCTTTGGTTCCAGTTGAGAAAGCCTCGTCTTTCACCTATTTTTTCCCAAGGAAAACAGAGTCAGCTTTTTGTGTCGAACAGAAGACAAGTACTTGGACTGTTGTCTACACAACCATTAGGCTAAAGTTGAGAATGACCTTTCCAAGAAACTCTACTTTGATCTATCTCACCCTAACAGGACTTTCCTAATCAAGGGTTCTGGTATGAGACAATAGTCTACATGTTCAGTAAATCAGAATTTTACCGAATAAGAAATTATCAAGGCTGCTGTTTGCCATGTATTCATAAACGAGGAGGAGTTCAGTTCCATAAGCACAGCAACCAAGTAGACGGACAAGGTTCCGATGATGAACATTACTAATGATCTTCACTTCCTTTTCAAACTCTGCCTTCACCTTCTGGGACTGGCTTATACCGAGTTTCTTGACAGCTACTACTTTCCCGTTACTGAAAACTCCCTGTTCAATGACATCATCACAAAAAATGAATCATGATACTGGAAAGAAAGTGTTCCCTTATTTTCTAGCTTGAAAATTGTAATCTATCTTGACCTTGTATACTTCACCGAAACCTCCTTCTCCTAGTTTATGTTCTTCACTGAAGTTTTTTGTGGCAGATTTCAAGTCCTTAAATCTGTAAATAACCGGACCTCGCAGTTCAGTTGCCCCTAGAATATTACCTGAACAAAGCAGGGGAAAGACAAAAATTAGAGGAATTAATAGATGAAACGAGAGTAGTATTTCAAACTGTTTTACAATCCTGGTCGACCTAAGAATCATTTTGAAATGGTTATAAGCTTGTAACAAACGGAGCCAATTATAAAGAAGTGGCACAGTTTTGCGCGTTTTCTTACCTCTAAGAGGTCCCTTTTGTTTTCTTGATTTAAACCAGAGAAACAACGCAGCAGCCAGAACAAGAACACCTGCACCTGCACCTCCTGCAGCTCCTGCAATGACGGCTGTGTTTTTGCTTGAATTTCCTGTTAGAATATGGCATCAGCAGTGAGGCCGAAGTCCGCCTGTAGCCGTGGATTGTTATAATTGACAGAAGGTTTGTCCTTCTGAATTCTAGGAACCACACACAATAACAACCCACATGAGACTACAAAATTGAGTACTTACCATTTTTCAAGAGGGGATTGAGATCAATTGTTTGATTATCAGCAAAGAACGACCTGTCAGAATACCTTAGGTAACACCCAACATTAACTGTCCGACTATCAGAGTCAGGATAACATCTATCCATGTCAGAATTTGCCACGGTCAAACAGTCTTGGCAGCCAATCTTGCTGACAGTCTCAACACATTGTGCCACCCCATAAACTGTTGCGTTACCCCCAGCTACTACCTTCTTACTCGCAGCAAAGAAACCATTAATTTTGGGTGTTGCAATTAGAAGATTTGATAACAGGCTCTTCGCAGTTGCTCCATAAGCATCAGAGGCGGTTCGATTCCCACAAGCCGCAAAATGGCCATCCTGAGTGCTTTGATCATAGAAGGTGCTGCTCTCATACCTCAACGCAAAGAAGAAGAATCCTATTAATGAGTAAACCACTATAATCTTATTACCCAACACAATTCTACAAACAATTCAGATAATTAACAAGGTTGCTTCAACTAATGATCATTAACGAGCCTTAAGTTAGTACCTCAGGAAGCAGCCGTCATAAATCACACGAGCACCATTGGCAGTAGAGCAATTGCGGATTTGGGTAGCAGCAACATCGAAGCACGCAACGCAATCACTACTGGACAGATAATTCCTGCACTGAGCCAAGGTGAACACCGGCGCAGGCCCTCTTGCTTGATCTGCAGTAGCAAAATACTTCCCGCCTTTCAATTGTGTTCTGAGTTGGGAGAGCATAGTGTCTATGTTGCTTTTGAACTCTGGACCATTGTCGACCTTGTACTGACTGCACCCTGCACTAAGCAGCTTGGTTTGTGGGTCGGCGGCAACAACCACCTTGTTCATCACCCATCCCATCACCATTATCAACAACCAAGTCCTGCTCTGCATCTTTCACGATGATCTTCTGATACTACTGCTTAGTATATTCCGAGAAATAACCGATTATCTCGAGCACAAAACATCAAGATGACAGAGTCGGGCAGATAAATGTTTATATGACATAAGATTGGATATTACAGTAATCGAATTGACTTCCCCCAGAACCGCACGACCAATAAACAAATATCGTCTGGAGAGCTCTAAAGAGCAGACTTTTAAGGCTGGCGGCTAGCTATCTTATGTTTTATTTTAACACGTGGCCGACGTTATGGCTGCCGACTATCTTTCTCCGTCAATTCCAAGAGATGTTTGGATTCCGAACTAATTACCCCATTTCGAGCATGTTTAGATGCCTAAACCAGGGAGGCTGTCTCTTACCATAGTTAAAATAAATCAAGATCAAAGGGGAGAAATCTGCTTTCACCGGCTGCTTGAGTAGGTCAAACATTTAAATAATTGATCCAACGCCACAAGGATGTTGATGGAGCCGGCCTACTTGAGGAACTATGGTATGGATCCTTCTTGGGTCAATGTGTGGAATTAAAGAAAAAATATTAAAAACTCGAAAGACGCAGAGCTCGTAATATTATATCAAACTATGTTTTTCAAACGAATCGATTGCTGACGAGGGGAATCAGGTTAGCATGCCCATATTAGGGGGCTAATCAGGAATGATTTTGCGTATCAAGTGACGTCGTTCGTGAGGTTATGGGTAGGAATCTAATATTTCTAGCGATTTTACTTATATTTACATATATTTCGCAACTGACGCAGTCAATGATCTTGCCTAGCGGTTCCTTGCCCTTTCCAGGATATTGAACGACTAAAACTGACCCACCTGAAAGTGGAATATGAAAAATATAATTATTAAGATTGTTTGGTGAAAAATGGTATTATAATTTTGGATTAGACTCGTGAAAGTGATTTTGAACGGTAAAAAAGATATTAATTGGATTACAAGTGAGATGATGAAAATCAAGATTGGATTCTTCGTATGGATTCCTTGACTCCTTCAACACCTCATCAAGCGAATATTTGATTTTAAACGCCAACATTAATTACTGTGTCAAGCACTAAGAGGCCCAAGCCGTGTAATAAAACCAGAACCTACTAAAACTGCAATCAAACCATCCCAAAGTTTATAGGCCACGGCCGGAATCACCCAAGGCCCAGCCGTCAAGCGACCTGCTTTTGTTCTGATGAGTTTTTCTAGGCGTTCCAAGAATCCATAATCATCACTTTAATCTTCACACATTCACGATTTCTTCTGTCAAAATTAACATAATAAATTAAATTTATAACTCAAAAATTATTATTTGACAATTACGTTAATATAATCTAATATTCAATGTTTCGGTTTTGTCTCTTGCCGAACAGAACTGTATAGAAAACCTCTGTTCCCTCGAGGAGCATAAACGGCAAACGAGCCACCAAGAATGGCCTCCCGATCCCTACCTTTCCGAACACAATTCTTCGGTCTCGGACAAACCCATAAATCACTTGGCTCAGTCTCTCCTTTGCTCACCCAACGATCTGAACTTGACCTTAGATATACGCACACTTTACAAGCATCTGTGCACACAATTTACAAGCCAACTTCACCAGCAGCAGTTGCAGATTCTTTCCTGGTAGAGAAAATCTTGTTGTGTTTAAAGCACGGTAATACTAACTCTTTGCGAAACTATCAACTTCGCTTAAACCCATCACTAATTGCTGACGTTTTATACCATTGTCGCGATAATCTGCAACTGGGCCTGAGTTTTATTAATTCGGTCGTGTTAAAGTCTACGTCATTGAAGCATACATCCGTCTCGTTGTGTCCGATGATACATACTCTGGTCCGCAGTAGAAGATTGTCTGAGGCGCAAAGTTTAATTCTTAGAATGGTTAGGAGGAGCGGGGCTTCGAGGGCCGAGATTGTGGACTCTTTGATGTCATCAAGGTGCGGCAATTCAATTTCTAATAGGCTTGTATTTGATTTGCTGGTCAGGACTTTTGTGCAAGCGAGGAAGATAAGGGAAGGGACTGAAGTGTTTAAGATTTTGGTTGGTAAACGGTTTTTGGTATCTATAAATGCCTGTAATAGTCTCCTTGGTGGCTTAGTGAGGGTCGGTTGGGTTGATTTGGCATGGGAAGTGTACAAAGAAGTGGTTGGGAGCGGGATTGAAGTGAATGTTTATACGTTAAATATCATGGTCAATGCGTTGTGTAAAGATCAAAAGATTGACAATGTCGAGTCTTTATTAATGGATATGGAGAAAAGAGGCGTATTTGCAGATATTGTGACGTATAATACTTTGATCAGCGCTTACTGCCGAGAAGGGCTTGTGGAAGAAGCCTTTGGGGTGATGAACTCCATGTCGAGTAAAGGGTTGAAGCCAACACTCTCTACCTATAATACTATCATTGGTGGTTTGTGTAAAAAGGGGAGATATGATCGTGCAAAGGGTATTGTGAATCGGATGTTGAGCTTTGGAATAAGACCTGATACTGCTACTTATAACACTTTGCTTGTCGAGAGCTGTAGAAAAGACAATTCTTTAGAAGCAGAAGGACTTTTCCGTGAGATGTCCTGTAACGGTGTTGCTCCTGATTTACTCAGCTTTAGTTCACTTATTGGAGTGTTCTCGAGGAATGGACGTATTGATCACGCTTTAGGCTATTTTAGAGATATGAAGAAATCAGGCTTGGTTCCGGACAATGTGATTTACACTATTCTTATAGATGGTTATTGTAGAAAGGGTATTGTATCCGAGGCTTTAAAGATGAGGGATGAAATGCTTGAGCAGGGTTGTATATTGGATGTGGTTACTTACAATACTATATTAAATGGTTTGTGCAAAGAGAAGATGCTTGGAGATGCAGACAAGCTGTTTGATGAGATGCAGCAAAGGGGAGTATATCCAGATTTTTATACTTTCACCACACTTATTCATGGGCATTGCAAGGATGGAAATATTGATAAAGCAATTAGCTTGTTTGGGGAAATGGATCAAAGGAATATAAAGCCAGATATTGTGACATATAACACATTAATGGATGGGTTTTGCAAGGCGGGTGAAGTGGAGAAAGCAAATGAGTTATGGAAGAGTATGATTTCTCAGCAAATTTCCCCCAGTAATATTTCATATGGGATACTAATCAATGGGTATTGCAGTATAGGCTGTGTACCTGAGGCCTTTAGGTTGTGGGATGAGATGGTCAGGAACGGGATCAAGCCAACCCTTGTCACTTGCAATACTATTTTGAAGGGCTATTGCAGGTCAGGAAATGCGTCAAAAGCTGAAGATTTTCTGGAAAAGATTATTTTAGAAGGAGTTATTCCTGATAGCATCACCTACAATACCCTTATCAACGGCTTTGCAAGAGAAGAAAATATGAATAAAGCATTGGTTTTGATAAATAAGATGGAAAAGGAAGGTTTGTTTCCTGATGTGATCACATATAATGTGTTGCTGCATGAATTTTGTAGGCAAGGTAGAATGCAAGAGGCTGAGGCGATCTTGAGGAAAATGCTTGAGAAGGGGATAAACCCTGATATATCCACATATACGGCTTTGATTAATGGGCATGTGACCCAGGATAACTTGAAGGCAGCATTTCGCTTCCATGATGAGATGCTGCAAAGGGGATTTGTCCCTGATGATGATTTTTAGTTTTATTCAAATGATGCTGCTTTGACTTGAGTTCTAATTGCATCTGAAAACTCCTATTTGTCATTGGTGACGGAAAATCTGACCCTCTAAAACTCAGTTTAGTTTTATCCAATGTGAAGGAGACGGACCAAATTATGCAATGCGGAGAACCTGATCCTTCTGCTGATGCTGCTCTTATGATCTCCTGATTTACTTTGCTACGAGCCAGGCGGGGCATTCTATCTTCTATCTTCTATCTTCTATCTTCTGTTCATTTCTAGATATGCACTGAGAAGCCGAACAACGAGACCGATGAGGTTTCTTGGTTGCTCATGATGAAGGTAAGGCAGGTTGGTAATGTTGCGAGTCAAGGATTTGAACGTTTTCTTTGACAGGTTCTGCTGTTTATGTTCTTTGCTTTCCTTTCTGGTGGTCAATCCGATATAATTCTATCACTAATCTTCATATGGATTTATTGTTTTCAGGTTTAAGATTGGACAGGCTCTATACTACGTGATCAAATGGGATAATGCTCAGTAGCATTCCATGCGAGAACACAGATAACTCAAATATGGTTGCCATTTCTGTCCATTTTTCTCCCCTTCACTTTCTAAATCCTAGCGATGTTCTTACTGAAGGTATCTCTTTTTTGTGGTTTCAAGATTCATTTTCAGGATGTTTGTAACACAAGACCTCATCGATTCAAAGAAGCCTGTGAAGTATCTGCACGTGATGTAATCTCCACCTTGAGGTGCCCATATTGGGGTAATCAAGGTTGTATGATTTCCAGCGAAGGAGAAACATATTTACTGACGTTAAATTTTAGTGTAAAAAATTTGTAAGTCCCCCATTATTATGGCTTTCATTCCTCGACGGGGCTCTCTTCTTAAGAGAACGTCATCCTTAAGATGTGGTAGAATTAAGTTAGAACATTAGAATGACACTTCTTTTTATTCTTCTTTACTAACAATGTAAGGAAATATCACAAGACCACGATCCTTCTGAAAGAATTCACCTGAGAAATTGGCCTCGTCATCTTTCTTATTCATCAGCATGCAAGCTACTTTAGGCACAGTTCTTACATCTTTGAAAACAGGTGCCACGTTGAGGCACCTAAACTAGCCAAATTGAATGATTGCAAGTTGCCTTAAAAGAACCATCCAACTGCAGTTTTCCTCGTAATCCCTTAAAATTTTCCTTCAATTAATGTTTATGACCTATAATTATCCAGAGTATGTTCACTATATAAACCATGCATGAGCATTGTTCTAACCATCTTATATCAATCGAGATCTCAGTTACGTAGTATTACCAAACTATATTGGAGTCCTTCAACAGTCAACTGACGCAACATAACTCAGTGCAATGGTGAGGAATGGTTCATAACTTGCATGTTATTGCAATATTGCTGATCATGAGCTATTGATTTTTCTGATAATTTTGCAGAATTCTCTAGCCATCATTCTGATACTCTTCACCGCCGTGTCTTTTTCAACCACTGGAACTGGTGCACAGAGCACCTTCAATATTCTGAATTTTGGTGCCCAAGGAGATGGGTTAACCAATGATACACAAGTAAATATGGATGTTAAAATCACTCCCCATGCAGTGACCTCAATGAATTTTCATCTAAGTTACTTTACAATATTCCAATTAACAGTACTGTCACTGTCCTTAAACAATAATGAAAAAAAGCTGCATACAGTAGATATGATCATTGCTTACGTTGTATTTGGTTAAGCAATTATATAGTTATTATCATGCTGGACCTGAAACTCTATACTAACAATTTATATTTTAAATTATGTGCTCTTGTTTGTGGAACCTTAAAGGCCTTTCTCGGAGCATGGAAAACAATATGTGGAGCTACTGGAAGCATATCTACTCTTGAAATTCCAAACAAGACATTCTTAGTGAAAATTCTGCTAACCCTCAAAAGAGACCAATTTTGTAATGAAATTTCGATTTAACCCTGAATATTGTGTTACGTACTATACTACAAATTTTGCAGGCTTTGCACTTGGGCCATTGCAATAATCTAAAGATAAGTGGTACTTTCCTTTATTAACAGTCCGAAAGCCCATGTTGTCATAAATTCCTGCAATGGCGTAACTGTCTCCATTGTTCATATCACTGCTCCCGCTGAAGGTCCTAACACCGACGGAATTCAGTTGTCCAAATCAAGCCAAGTCAATATTTCTGACAGTTTTATAGGAACCGGTAATTTTATTTTCTTATCCTTTCTAATGATTTTTATTTTTTCGATGTTTGGAGTAAATCATATACTGTAGTAATATCTTTACCCTTTTAATTTGCTCGAATTGAATTAAAGTATGCACACAGCAATGGGCAGTCTGGGAGACAGTGAAACCGCAGATAATGTGGAAGAGGTGCATGTAAGCAATTGTAACTTCACTTCAACTCTGAACGGAGCAAGAATCAAGACATAACCTGTAACTACTTCACTTTTGTTTAACTTGTTAATCTATCTGTCATTAACTGATCTGCAATAAAATTAACTCAATTTTCAGGGAGGAACTGGTTTTGCTAAGAAGATCACATATGAGCATATCACGTTTGTTAATACTAAAAACCCCATCATCATTGACCAGCATTACTGCAACGGGAAGCAATGTTCAGAAAAAGTAAGTCCCTAACTTACTACACAGAACATTCTTCATTTTGTCAGTAGCTATTCTTCTTTGCTTCTCGAAGAAATATTGTTTATTCTGAACAATTTTATTGCAGCCCGATGCGGTGGCGGTGAGCGACATTACCTTCACAGACATGCATGGAATATCGGCAACCAAACTGGCAATTAAGTTGGACTGCGACAGCAAATTAGGCTGTAACAATATATGACTGGAAGATGTGGCTGTCACTAGCTCGGATCCTGGAAAGCAAGTCACTGCCTTTTGCAATAACGTCAAGGAAGGCGAATCTTTCGCTGTGACACCTCCGGTTCCATGCCTTTTAAGGACGAGGAGCATCTTCTGGAAGATCGTTAGTTCACCCCTTGATGTTCTTCTAAGCCACATGACATCTTAGAATAGAACTGAACTTATGGCGTTGATATATGTCTATGGGATTCATGATTTCCTTTTATCTTGTTAAAAAAACGAGGAATGTGCGCTAATATTTTTAATTCAATCCAAGGTCTTCGGCCCAATGTTACCTTGGGCTCGATCTTGTCCATTTATTCTTTTTTTCTCTTGGTAATATAAGAGTCCATTGTTATCTTCAACCTCTCTCCTTTTTCTCTAATGCACATATTTTACAGGAATAATAATTCGCATTGCACTATCTAACCAATTAAGCATTATTTCACAGCATATAATTAATTATTTCTAATTATTTTGGGTACGGACTGAAATGATAAAGCATATGACCCAAACCGACGTCCCAGGTTGAAACCATCAGAGTGATTTTCCTAGCATTCATCAAATGCACGTGGCAAGAAACCAAGAGGCAAGAACCCATTTGCTTCCTTGGCAGAGTAAAGGATGAAGAGAAGGTACCAATAAAATAAAAGAATAAGATCGTATGGTGGGAACTGAGTAAGAATATAGCAGTCACAGGGGTCTAGCTAGCAGTGCCAGTGAGCTTTGTATGGTGGTCGGCCATCTACGGAGTCGTGCCAATTGAGGAAAGATTTAACAAAAAACCAAGGGAAAAAAACAGGAACGGGAAAGGTTATGCACAGAAGCTAAATGTTCCGTTTACTCTTTTTTCCATTTTCACCGTCAGAAACTACCAAATCTGTAAGGACAATCCGTGACTCCCTACACCTATTCCTTCCACCATTACACACCTACATATGTATGCCTGTGCTATGGATTATCCAATCCTTCGCTTTTGCATTTTCTTTCACCTCTAGGCTCTAACCTAGCCTATAGCTTATGAACTCACGCGCTATGGCAGAACCGATGTTGCTTTGGAAGTGGTCTCCGATCATATGTATCATATAGTACGACGTTGCGTTTACCGTATTTTCATTATTATACGCAGAATGATGACATATATTATATTTGACACTCTTGTCAAAAGGGTAATCGGTGAGATTTTGCATCAATACTGTTCTTGCTTTTTGGCTTCTGCCTGTAAAGGCGAGAGAGTGCGTCGATGGAGGAAGCAAGTGCGTGTGAGATTGTGTTGGTGGGAAGCAAAAAACGAAAGGTAAAAACTAAATAGTGCAGGAGAGAAGTGGCCGGGGGTTAAATTGAGACGATGGTCACGTACGTACTCAACAACACAGGGCTCGAGGCATTGCAAAAGGTGCCTCGGCTATTGCAAACCCTACCCTCAAAAAGCTGCAACCCTAACTCCAGTAGATCTCTTCTGTATCACATTACCCGTACACTTCCCCCTCCGTCTTTCCCAAATCCTTACTTCATCTGGGGATCCGCAGTAACATTTAAAGACAATGGAGACGAAGTTCATTTCTAAAGCAATAAAGATGGGCCTCATTCGAACTTCAAGTTTGATGGAGATGAATCAGTTTGTACATTTTGCATAATGGGATCCTTCCAAATCTTCGTATTTCCTCAAAAAAATCCTACACAATTATCCCAAGCACTTTGTCCATATCTTCAACAACAGATCTTTGTCACATTCAATGCCTTGAATTTCTCCAGAACCTACACTTGTGTTCTGTTGTGTGGTCGAAGCTAAAAAAGAAAAACAACGAAATATCACTGATAATAACAGTGTCATAATAAGTCATAATAGAAATTTGTCCTTGTTAGTGGGGACTGACTTATCATAAGAGATTGGCGATACAATTTATGAGAAGTTTGGAAGCTGGCAGGGATGGTGACAGAAAGAAATGGTTCAATAGTTGGCGGAGAGATAAGAGAGTGAGGAGAGGGTGCTTCTTCTTAAGCTTTCTGAGTGCGCCGTTTTCTTTATGGGAAAAAGTGAGTATTGTGTTTGTTTTTCTTCCCTCGTCGTCTTCACTTTTTAATGCTCTGCCTTTAACACTTTTACTGTTTCTCTTCTTTCTCTTCTGCAGTTCTGCCTCGTTAAAAACTTGCAGACGCTGTGTGTGGTCTGTTCCACTTGACGGCTTCAATGGATCGTGTTTACTTGTTGAATATTTGGGCTTGGGCCACTTCCCAAGCCCAACTTCTACCTCATTTGTTTAACATATATATTTTTCAGTATTTCTTCCTCGGCTGTGCATGAATTTTTTTTTAAAAAAGTACTGATTACACAAAATATTAAAGTGTATAAGTTATGGTCGGTGATTTACTGACGGGGAGAAGGCCAAATAACCCGCCGCCACGTGGTAGGACGTATACTTGTTTAAAAAGTGTGTGACTAATGAAACCCAAATAATCTCCCTAATTATAACATAACTTAACAACGAATAATCAGATATTAATTATTGAGGGGAGAGGCTGGGGAGGGAGTAAGGACCACGGAAACGGGCCATGGCACGGTGCTCGAGGTGAAGGACAACAGAATAATAAAAGAGGGAAGCAAAAGGGACAGCCTGCCCTAAATTAGCGGAGATGGGCGTGATGTCTCTTCTGTTCCGTACATCCTGTAGGGCCCTCCCTTCATTTGTTACATTATCTTGAGCTCTCGCTTTGTATTATAAATCCACTGGCCGCTACCCCATTGTTTCCCCTTCGATACATGTTTTTATTATTATCATTGACGCGACTAGTGTTTCTATTCCAAACATTGATTGGCATTGTCTGTGTTTTTTGGTATTAATGTTGGTGAGCTTGATTATTGCTTTTGACGTAAGGTTGGGAGTTTGTGGTGTTCTTGCCTTGTTAATTTTTGCTTGCTTAATACTTGAGAAGTCATAATTAAGTTTAGCGTTATAATCCATATAAAAAATATATTAATTAAAAAATGGTTTCAATATTTTAAATTAATATGATATCATACCAATACATAAATTTAGGTTAAATTTTTTAAAAATAAATTAAACAGTCAAATCATAAAAATAAATTAATGTGGTTGTATATAAATATTGAGATTGGTGGTATGCTGATATCATGTGGTCTCATTCTCAGACTACTGTCCAAATTCAGAATTATAAATAAAATTTAAAAATATTTGTATCAATTTTATAATAATTGAAATTTTAAGTGATTTGACAATAAACTATATACTATAATTTATTTAGATAAAAATATATTTTTAACGTAAAAAAATTAATTAACGTTTTAAAAATATTGCAAAGTCCAACTCCAATAATAAGGAAAATCAGATATGTAGGTGTTTATTTCTATTAAAATATATTTTTTAGATATATTTTTTTTCCTGAACTAAAAAGTGGATCTTTACGTAAAAGAGAAGAAATGGGGTTTTCCGCTTATATTCATACTCTATGCTATAAATTCACACTAAAATTGACGATCGAAATTTTTTTTAAAAATAAAACAAAGAAACAGATCACAATCATTATAATATAAAACTGATTTTGTACGTAACAAATCAACTGTTCTCTTTCCAACGGACACTATCAATGGCATAGACAACATGATCTAAATTCCTGTTCCATCCATGAAGTGTATCATCAGAAACAACATTAAACTTCGTGTAATTAGATTGCCAGGGTTTGGGTCGGAAGAGAGGCCATGGTTCGTTGTATACAGCAGAGATGTATAATGCCGAGCATGCCTGATTTAACAGAGATGTTTCATCTAAATTCGTGTTCGGTCCAAACACAAGAGGACAGAATCGAATCGATGGTGTTGGAAATTGGACTTCACAATTTTACTAAAGCTGCAAGTTTTGGTTAAAGCTTGGACATGATTTGCGAATCACAGAATTTTGGATGGAAGATAACGAAACGATTCTTTCATTTTTAGGAAGGGCAGAGTATTCTTTCCACCCGACTGTGGTGGTATTTCCAAATCGCACTATGTCCCATTTTCGACTCCAGTCCTTGAAGGGTCTAGAAAGAAGTAGCTATGGTAAGTAGCTCGGTAGCTGTGGCATCACATCTCAACCCATAAACTCTGTGTCTGCGAACCGTTGATTTTTAATCCCAAGGAAACTAAAATTTGAATTGGAAATAAAACAAGTAAATAATTATTTTAGATTTTTTAAGAATATATTCCAATTATTTTAATAATAAATTAATCTGAACAATACAAATTATGAATTAATTTCTTTAAGTAAACGTTTGCAGTACACTTTTTAAAAAACTGAAAAATAATTAATTTACTTCAAATTATGTGGATAGAAGTATAGCTCGAAATTGAATGAACATGAAATTTATGTTAAAAAAATAAAAGAGTACGATTTTGCATTTTAGTGCGGTCTGTCTCCTTGGAACACAAAGGACAAACTGCCATGAGGCCCGGAGCTATATCTCATAGCAATGACATGCACAAAATGTACCCCATGTGACAGGTTATCATTAAAATACGATGACATTTTCGACAGAAAACAGAACAGGTTCCCGCTGGGTTTAATGGTAAGCTTATATTCTTGGTGAACCACTTTCAGATATTTTGTTTCTATGGTTCAGACAGTGTAAATCCAAGACATTTTGGAGATTAATTAGACGCTTTGTACTTAGACATTGAAGAGATTACCCCATCCCAATACGACCACGTCTTATGGGTTAATCATGAACTCACCCGACAAGAAGTTTATATTAAGAATTTGCGAGCTAACTAATAAATGATTTAATCGACACTTTTTAATCTTAGAATATAAAGGATTGCGAGAGAGTGTGCAAGAATACCGGCATTTCAAAGTGCTTCTGTCGTGTACGAGGATACACGGGAAGGACGATAGAATAAGAGAATCCATACGAGTCTCGAAGAGGATGCATATCCGAAGAAAATTGTGTGCACATGTGATTACCGAGTCTCGGAATTTTGGTGGTATAATTAATTTTCCTGGTCAGGGTACACGAGCAGTGATAGCCTTTCTCATGGCTTTTGAGATGCTTCTTTGCGTTACTGAAAGTCAGATTCGAATTCGATAATGACATGCCTACCTAGCAAGATATAACATTGGTTTTGTTTACCTCAAAAAAAACATTGGTTGGATGCTCTGGCCAAGCTGCACTCCTGTGATTTAATAATTACTATAATCATTATCACGAAGCACATATCCGATTAAGATCCCTGCCGGAATATTACATTTTTTAATGAACAACTCGGGTCAACCGACATGACTTCTTTTACCGTGTTTAAAAGTAGGATTAAGTGTTGACGCACCTGGAATAAGGTTAAAATTCCAAGAAAAATAATATCAGGAAATAAGATTATGAATTACATTGAGCTTAATTAATTTTGGGATAATGAAAAAAAAAAAAAACCACTGTCTTCACTGCAGTGTCGTAGAATCCTAATTTACGGAATGTTCAGTGGCGGTAGAATAATCAGAAGCCTATTCCTCATCTGACACAATTCCTGGGCAATTTTAGTATTCTACTTGTCTGACGCGTAGTACGTAAACAGAATGATAAGAAATAAATAAATAATTTTGAAGAAAACAGCAAATAAAAGATAAAACTAGGTTGGGGCTTTGTCATCAATGATCTCAAGATTAGAACGAAGAGCAGCCTCTAATTGGTTAATTTTCTCCAATTTTCCCTAAACCATTATTAAGAAAATGTTACTCTGCCTAGTGCTACATTCATAGCACTTGCGATGTTCCCTTGAAAAATTGTAGAGTGCTACACTAGCCTCCTAGCAATAGAGATTACCCAATAAAGCCAGACTTATCCTTTCGCATCATTCTTACAACTAACGATCTTGAAAGATCAGAATACACGAAGGAAGAAAAAAGCCGGATGAACTAGGGGAAGTACCAAGATTGTGAAATTGGATTGATCAGAATATCTAAAAGGTAAAAAAGGCTAAACGAATGAGGAGAAGTGCCAAGATGGAGCTTTCCAAGTGTAGCAAAACTTTGAAATTGAAACTTCAAAGCAAGTGCTTTCCAAATTCAATGTTAGAGATATAAAGATTTTACAAAGAGGGGAAGGTGAATGGGCATGGCATACTTTGGAAAAGAGGCTTTGAACACATGCGCAAACAGTGAACAAGTGAAATGTTGAGGAAGGAACAGAAAGGGCATGAGAAAACCTTGACAGAAGTGACTGAAGGGTAGACTTATAGGGGAGATTCGTGGCCCCATAGAGAACTCCATCGGACCAAACCGGGCCGGAGAACTAATTCACTTTCTTTCTTTCCCTTTCACGTGCCCTAAACATTCACTTGTTTTTGCCCCCCATGTTCTATTACAAAAGCTAATCTTACCTAACCAAGCTTTAAAGTGACTCTAATTAATGACACATCTATATATCATGAAACGACTGTCTCAGTTTACTCTGCCCTAATGGGTACCCAACTAGCCGGTGGGCTGCCTTTTTTCTCGTAATCAGGTGCACCCATCCAAATCTTTTGACTTGCCTGTGCTCATTGATACCAACATCGATCGATGCTATGTAGATGCTAGCTAGTTTTGAATCTAGATAGTTTGCTTTTGATGCTTTAGGTGAGTTATAGACTTAATTTTACCTATGCCTGCTTAATTTCAAGCTCATTTGTTTAATTATTCCTCTATCTACAACCCAGACACAGGCTGTGTTTCTTCTGATCGTATAGTTTTCCTTCACGGCATCAGAAGAGAAAACAGAGAGAGAAAAGAGCTTTTTAGTGTTAAAAGCAAAACTTAATTGTATCAACGGGTAAAGATAGAAGAGTTAGCCTAGTGTCTAGAATAAAACCTGAGCCCATATGGATAAAGAAAAATGGTGGGTAGGGGCTCTCTCCTCTCTTTTCTATATGATTCCGGCATATTGTATAATAAATGCTAGGGCAAGCGCAATCCAACAATAGTTTCTTTTGCCTTTGTAACAGCGTAAGCCACAACTATAACGACAGTTTCGAAAATCTTACCCCGAATATCAGACAAAATCCCCTCCAAACGGCAGAAAAGATCAAATGTATGGATTTTATGGAAGATGAAGTGGGTATTATATATTACGGACAGTCGGACACCATAGTTGTTCAAAGGGAAGCCTTGTTTCAGAAAAAAACTATGGGTTTATGCGCGTGGAATACACGTCTCAATGAAAGGTCATTCTGTGGTTCTGTGAATATGGGGAATTGGCCAATTATGTTAGTGGCAATCTGTCACGCGGGTTGGAGGGAGAGTGGAAAGAACATTGAATAACAGGGTAGAGAAGGAGTTGCCTAAGGTGAATGAAAGGTGTCATGTGACTTTAGAGCACCATAAGAATACAAAAACTAGAGAACAAAAGTCTTTATGCCCTCTTCTCTCTCACTCCAATAATCACACATCACAATAACTATAGTGAACAGGGGATGAGAAAGAGAGAGGTTGAGAGGAACCCACCTCATTTTCCGCTTTCTAGGAAAACCTTATGGTAGCGTGCTCGAGAGCAAAAATAAAGGAAGATAAAGAAAGACAAAGAGAAGAAAGAAGAAGAGTAGAAGATGATGATTATGAGGAGAAAGAGAGAGATATAGAAGCTTGGCAGCAGAGGTAACAACAGAAGGGAATACGGAAGAAAGATACAATATGGATTCACATACAGTTGGGAGATTGTTATACAGGAGTTAATTAAAGAGTCGTTGTTGGTGCATTCTTTGCCTTCTAAGTCTCCTCCCTATGTCCCTCTCGAAGAAGAGAAGAGGAGAAACTGAAGCCAAATCTCTCCGTCTTCAAACACAAAAGCCAAAGTGACAGTTGTAGAGTGTATATTGTATATTTGCCAACAGAACATCCAGAAACTTGCAGCAGCGAGCAGCAGAATCGCAGGAGCAGCTTACAGTCCTACTTAGAGAAAAGAGGAAACAAAGCCCACATCAACAAACAAGATCTCTTTCTGCTCTTAATTCTATCTTCCCCTCTCTCTTTAGATCTCTCTTTCTCTGATACAGTTTCAGAGTTCGACCCCACCTTTCTCACATAACACCTACATACACACCCCCTTAAGATTTAGTTCAACCTTCTAAAAATCTATATCCCCCCACGCTCGCTCTCTCTCTCTCTCTCTCATTCATAATTATCTCAACTACACATACGAAGACAGAACTGAACTTGTCTATGCTTGTATAAAAGCTCGTCTTTTGATTATTAATCGATAAGAAAATCCATCAGTTGTGGCTACTACAAGGAGCAGGCAGCTTTTATCCGACTCTGGAGCCTTTGGAGACTGGGGCACCTCCAGTTCCTCCGCCATCCGAGCCGCTGGCCCAGACGACCTCTCGCTCGGCTTCAATGCCGGCCCGGCTGCCGCCTCGGTCACTGCACCCGGTAGCGCACCTAACTCCGTCACGGGCGCAACATGGCCTCCTAATCCATCTCGCTCCATCAACTACGGCATACCTCCCGAAATGGGTATGTTCGTGGTGGCACCTGCATCCTCCTTTAACCACCACCACCACCACCACCATCACGAGGCCATTAACCTCGCTTCCTCAGATCCAATCAACAACACAAACGGCACGGCGCTCGGCGTCGGCGTAGGTGTTATTCCTTTACTGACAGCAGCTCCGTGTCTGGCGCCTCAAAACATGGATGATCAAGATTTGTTAGGAAATGGACGAGGAAACAAGTTTGGCGGGATTCAGTTTTGGCAGCACAACCAAGCATCCACTCCATATAATAATACTCAAAAGAAAGGTACTGCTTCGATGTTTGATCATCACAGCCACCATAACAACACTTCGCCTGTGAATCTTTTTCAAGGCGGTAGCAACACACATAATAGCAGCGGGGGAGGTGGAGCTAATTCGTCATCGTCCGGGACAACCACGTGTCAGGATTGTGGAAACCAAGCGAAGAAAGATTGTAGCCATAAGAGGTGCCGGACATGCTGTAAGAGTCGTGGTTTTGAATGTTCTACTCACCTTAAGAGCACGTGGGTCCCTGCGTCGAGAAGGAGAGAGCGCCAGCTCATGGCGGCTGCAGCAGTTGGTGGTGGTGCTGCTGGTTCGTCTGGCTCAACTTGTGGAGTGAAGAAACCTAGACTTATTTCTTCGCAGCAAACCACTACAACTTCTCATACTTCCACCTCCAACACTACTCCCGGAAGCTTCGATACTAGCTCGAGTCATCAAGGTTTATTTCATTTTATAGTCTTAATTAATATATATTTTACGTTTTTAAAAGCTTTTGAAGAGCATAGTGTAGTTTGTGGTTTCATGTATGCTAGTATGTTATGATGGTTCAAACTTCACGGGTGGAATTCTGAGTAGGGTTTGGTTGAACTGATTTTTCTACTATATAGATGCTGGTTTTAAAGAGACATTGCCACCGCAAGTACGTGCACCGGCTGTTTTCAAGTGTGTGAGAGTGACGGCGGTGGATGATGGTGAAGATGAATATGCCTATCAGGCTGTGGTGAAGATTAATGGCCATGTGTTCAAAGGTTTTCTTTATGACCAAGGAGTTGAAGGAAGAGATGGGTTTCCTAACATATCTGAACTGCATTTGGGAGGTGCCAACTGCGGCGGCGGTGCTAATGGAGGAGGCAGAAATGGGGCCTCTTCATCGTCCCCAATACTTGATCCATCTGACGTTTATGGCGCTTCCGGTGCAGGATTGCTCGGAGGTTCAAGCTATGGTAATCCAATGAATTAAGGCTTATAAAGTAGTGGTACTCTCTTAATTTTTCCCAAGTCTGCTAATTGTTATCAATAGGGTTTTCATCACTTAATATTCCAGATTTGTATCTTGTCAACTTGTATCTTCATAAATTTCAGTTTCTCGGCCCTTTCTTTCTCTGGTGTTCCCTGTTCTATTTACATACAGTGATTGCGCTGAGTGGATCATCATTCGCCAAGCAAGCTGCGCTTTTCGATATTAGTGCCGATCCTGAGTCTCATATTATATAAAATAGATAATGATATGTTCACTCAAAACAAATTAAATTCGACACTTTTAGAAATTAACCTGCTTGCTCGAATTTATTGATTTCTTTTTTAAATTTCCTACTTAAGAATATATTTAATGTTGGTACCTCCCAAGTAGCTAACATTTATTCGTTATTTTCGTTTTTTGTTTTAATTTTCATGAGCATGCATTCTCACAAGGCTCTTGTTGGTTTAGTTTCATGAATTAGGAGTAAATGTGCAGTTCATCATTAGCCTTCTTCTTTAGACTTTGGCAAGGTAAGTGGTTGCGATGTCACCATCATTCATTACAATTAGAAAAAGAGCATTCCAAATGTCAGCCGCATTTCATGGATGTCATTTCATGCATGTCATATCTGCATTCCTTTTTCATTTTTTAAGTATACAGATAGATGGCCTTGAAACTGCATAGCTACCGAAAATTTTATATGATCTATCTTGGTTGTTTCTTCCACCATTGCTAACACTAGCAGTAGGGTTAGTCTGTGAGGGTTTTTTTCTGTATTCTTTTCAGTTCGGATGCTACTACACCGAATTCCACTTCTACTTCTATTGCCACTAATGATGCACTAATTCTGTAATTTTTGTTTTCATGCAATATAAATTGCTAGGTTCCAGTGCTGGGCAATGGTACAATGAATAGACATGATGCACTGTGAAACATAACACTGTTCTATTTCAGCGTGTGCTTTTTGTCATTGTTTGTGAAACTGGCTGTAATGTCATTTCTCCCTTCAAATCATTACTGTGGTATTGTCCGCTAGGTTTGTAATGATTCTTTATTGCTGCGAGTTGCACACGGCTTTTCCTGTTGGCCATATATTATTATGAAAAATATTGACTACTGGGGATGGATTATGGTGGTGCTTGTTATTTAAGGCTCTTCTTTCCGTCCACAGGAATGCTCTCCCTTTTGGGTCTTTTTTATTAGTTTCTGTTTTGCATGCCAATATATGTTGCTAAACCGCAGCCTCGCTTTCTAACTTTACTTGACTTTGGCAAGGTACTAGAAGATCTTCATTTCAATTTCCTATTTATATCGTCTCCCTTGTTCGTATACTTGTGCTTGGAATATTACTAAATCGTATTCTTCATGCTACTGAGTTTTCAAATACCTTTGTGTCTTTAGAGTAGACTAATTCTACTATGATCTTACCCTATGAAAATGCTCAAAACTCATTACTGGGTCTGCAATCTGATATTCTGGACTATAATGATATACTTTACTAATTTATGATTTATACAACAATCCTCGTTGTTTTCTCATAGTTATGTCAGACTGGCATCAAGAAGTTATGGACTTCTTTTCTTGTGTGTAGTAGAATCATATTATGTTTTGTCTCTTTTTATTTCGTATGATTCAGTAGTTGTTTTGTCTGTTCTTTTAACATTAACAAAGCAAGCTGGACTTTTCTGCATATGAAATCCAGATTTTGACGATAGTTGTTGGCCAGCTATGAAAATAGAATCAAATTGCTGTTCTTAATAAACACTTGGATGATTTGTGATTTAAGCTGCATAGACCCATATGACTGAAAGTCTGTTGCCATGATATCTTATATGCTGTCATGTTCATATATGTCTCTTGTTCTGGCCCAGCCCCAAGGTTTCTGGCTCATTGGAATGCAATGAGGTTCCTCTTATCACATCTGTTTCCCCGCATTTTATCCAAACCCACATAGAAGCTCAGTTGAGTGAAAGAACGTTGTCGCTTAATCTTCTTCTGTAAGTGAATTCCCTAGTGTTCTAGCACCTACATAAGGCTCTACCTGCTCTTGGGCCTTCATGTCTCAAGAGCCTATCCGTCCTTTCTATCTGTTGTCTAGTTTTGTGCTCGTGGCGTGTTATCATCTCGAGGATTTGTTCATGTGTATAACTGTCCGTCTATCTGTCTGACTGACTGATTGATAGGTTTCTAACCTCTTTAAAGTGATCAAATAATTCGAATTTGACAAGTGCTGTTTCGTGTTCCGAATCTACGAAAACCTTTGACGTCTCCACATACGATCATCCGATGTTGAGTGCTCTTATGTAATTTGACGGCAAGTAATCTGACAAATTGATGTAAGTTTATTTGAGTATCTTTTCCTTATTTTTTACGGCTCGATTATTTGACTTAGGTATACTCATCGCGAAGATTATGTTTGCAATAATGATTTACTGCAAGACCATTTTCCAGTAATCATAGTTAATTGGCTATTCTTCTGACATTTGAAGTTGTGTTTTGTGTTTGTCGTTTTCTAACCTCAATCCCATCATGGGTTCGTGACTGTAGAAATCTCAGAACCGGACAAACGTTTTTGTTAGTGCTAGTGACATTGATGAGTAATGGGTAGGCCGTTTTAGGGTTTCAAATGGTTTCCTTCGTGCCCTAGCTGTGGAATATAATTCTTCAGCTTTTTCTTTATTTCAACAGATGATGCTTTTGAGTTTATGCGGTTGCATATGGGATGATAAATGGAAACCGACCCATACGAAGAATTTTGTAATTTGCCTTGTGAAAGGAGCAGAATCAAGATTTTCTTATAAATTATTTCCAGCTTTGAATTAACTACTTCAACTGGATGATGAACTTGGCAGTACTGTTTTCCCATCTGGGGATGAACTTCCGGTGCCTAATACTTTTGACAGTCGCATGGATTTAGGGAAATTGCTATGCTTAGGGGTTTTTTTTTTAATACAGGAGATGCTCATGGCCTCACCACTAACATGATTTTGTAAACTTGAGTGCTTCTGCCACCTTGAACTATCCAAAGCATGAAAACGATTTTTCAAGCAGAGAGGAGGGATTATCCTCCGTGCCGTTTAATTTCTACCGTGAATGGCAGAAATCCCAAATGGGCGAGGCTGGTTTCATCTGTAGGATTTGAGGGGTTGTGTTGTTCAATGGCAAGGCGATAATTCTCAAATCAATCTTTGTAAAACTCAAAAGGTAAACCTAGCAGGTTCTGATTTTAGGAAATCATCCCCCCAAAATACGAGATATGCTAGTAGGATACTAGGTGGGTTCTGATCTAATCCGTTTGAATTTCGGCTGCATATAGCATGCCACTCGATTGAATCCAAAAATTATTATACATATACAATGGCATTTGGTAGCCTGTCATTGGAATTTGACAATCTCAGGGGTTTCATGCCATCGGAAAATGTGATAAAAAGTTGTTCATTTCCTGAGTGAGATTATTATCCTGAAATGCCTTGAAGGAGCAGAAGTTTAGCATTGGCAGCATCTAGTTGTCCAACATTTCCCAGTGAATAGTTCTAAGAATGAGTGGTTGATTGGTTTCTTTAAGGATGGGCCGAGCAAATTTGCAGCCTGTAGGGGCCTAGGACTGTGCTTGTGTCTTTTACATTTGTATGAAGTCTTTATCAATTTCCATGAACATTGGCTAGCAATCTAGAGAGCTAGTCCAGGCAAACTATAGGACTCTAGGTGGGCATTTCCTGTCTACTTTCCCCTCTTCTTCGTTGGTCTATTTCAGTTGGCAGCTTCCCTGCAAGTAGAAACCTCTTTATTAAAAGTAACTCTACGCTTTAGGTTTTCCATAGAAGCTTACCTGCAGGATTCCAACGATCCAATTTAAAGAATAGGGAAGCATATACAACCAATTGTCCTTGTTGGAAAGATTTGATAATTCAAGATCTCATTAATTCATGTCCAAGCCTTAGAGTATACAGTTATTTTTGGGGGGGTTTATCTAATAATATTTTGACTCACGGGCTGAGGGCTATGTAGGAATATATTTGGTGTATAACCTAATTGTGTGTATTTTTATTTAGACTTCACTGAATAATTTTAATTTTTGTGTTAAGGTAATTCTTGGAAGTGATAGCATAATTTTTATCACCAAATAAAACAATTAGATATATGAGTTTTGGATACATATTTTTCTTTCCCAATCACGGCCAAAAGCAACAACATTTAAGTAATTGGCAGCATTACCATATCATATGGGGCTCTGGACCAAGTAATATATGAGTGGTAGAAATACCAAAGATCAGTGGGTGCGGTTACAAGCCAGGGCAGTATCACTCTGGAAGCTCTACAAGAAAACACCTACGGTTTTTCTAGCATAAAAGTTCACAATCAGGAAACGTTGACACCAGAAATTTCTAGTTGGGCCACAGCTGCATTAATTGCATCCATGACATCCAATTTCCCTTGACTAAGAGCTTCATCCATTGGAGACCTCTCATGGCTGAAACGAAAATCATGACAAGTCAAAGCATATGGAAAATGCATTCACCAATTTCATAAAAACAGAAGAGCTTCAGGTGTTTAGGTTCCACGTAATGCACCTGTTTAGAATGCTTAAACTCGCACCAGCAAGAATCAATTTTGTAACCACCTGCAGAGGGCAAAATTTTCTTATAGAAACTAAAAAACGCATACTTTGACTGGAACAAGCAGAGCCATCATAGTTACCTCAGCATGACCATTGAGGCAAGCCCAATGTAGAGGTGTATTCTTCTCCTCGTTCAAAGCATTGAGATCCTGCATGTAGAGACTACTGATTTAGCATAATGTTGCAAAAAAATAAAAACAAGAGAAAATAAATTTCATTACTTCTTGGTTTTGGAGAATGTGTGGATAACGGCACTTTTTAAACAAGAAAGATGTAGCCTAAAGGTCGCTAGTATCACTTTAAAAAGGTAAAATTGCACAGCAGTAAATAAAATTTAAGATCAGAAGCCTATGAACTCGTTTAGATGCTAAAACTGTAAGGGGTTTTAGAAAAATCTATGAGTCACTGTTGACCCATTATGTCATCCTTCTGCCAATCTAGAGAGCCTCTGAGCAGCACCCTATTCCAATCCAGCCACCAACACAGCCAAACAGCATGGAGTAATCTAAGTGGCACTTCCATCCATTTAAAACCCTATAAAAAGTGATCGTTTTCCAACTAACATCCACTTAATTCTTCCATCCTCAAGCAGTAAATATGAAAGTTATCTGAGAAACAGCCGACTTTCTTATTAGTGGGAATAATATGACGATTTTAGTAAGGCGAAAGGTTGTCCTGGAAGAACCATGACCTAAAGAATAAGATTAGTTCTTGGCGGTGCAAGCTAAAACTAAAAAATCCAGCTAACAATAGAAGCATCACAAGAAAGGAAAAGCTTGAAAAAATAGTACCTCAAATCTTGATACAGAAAACAGAGTTAGTAGTCCAGTAAGTACTGTAAATAAGAGCAGTAAAATCGATTCTCACCACTCCCTTACTGATAAGATACTCCACAATGTCAATATGTCCATTACCAGCAGCCATATGAAGCGCTGCAAAACCGAAATAAAGAACAAAATCACTATCAGAATCGTTTCCAAAAGTTCCAGCGTTTGATATGACTTCTGTATATTTCGAGCAATACTGTCAAGATCAAAGCATGGTAAGACAATCTTTAACAACTAAAATAGATAAACCAACCCGTTCGTCCAAGCGAATCCTTGGAATCAAGAGAAACACCAGACGATGCTAAGCCGGTGACATCTTCCAAGTCATCGTACCTAGCCGCCTGTGGAAGAAACAGACACAAGTGAAGCAGCGCCGAAGCAGAGATACGGCTATTCAAGAGAATCAAGAGGTTACATATACCTCGAGCAAGGCGTCCACATCCTCCGGCGTGGTATCTTCCGGCGTTTGCTGCTCTCCTTGATTTGCCTCCGCCCCCATCAGTTCCCTCCCGTTGCGGTTTCACCCTCTCTGTTCACGTATAGTGGGTTTAGCATTCAGCCCCATTTTCACGGTGAACCTCTCTGTACAAGTGTAGTGGGCTTCCCAGATCCAGTATCAGTTTGGGCCTCTTACAAAGTTCACTGACATTTTGTAAATTAAAATTTATAATCAGCCCTTAGAATATAGTGAAATATCCAATCTGCCATATTGGCATATTCTCTTATTTTATTAAGTAAAAAAGAAAAAAAAGACGTGTTTGCTTGGAATATTCTCTTTTGGCGCCGGAAGACATGACGTCACCACACAAGCGTAGAAAAATGGGTAAAGTAAAATGTATATAAGTTATCGTCTGTGGCTTTCGTCAACTGTAAAACCAGTTGGGTTCTATAATATCCACCGGCATCTGTTAGGTCCCTAGAGATTCCCAAAAGAGGGTCTTCCCTCACTTCTCTCTTCTATAGTTCCGTTCACCTCGTCGGGGTATCTCTCCATTTCTTGGCATCTCCTTTGTACAAATTAGTATAAGTTAATCGGATTAGGATAATAACCCGACGATTTTCTTCTCTTTAGCTTTTAGTTCTTGCTATCTTTGATTAACCGACATGACTTCAGTATTCAACACCGACGGTGGCGATCAATTGGCTGATGCTATTGACCATCTTTCCGTTCAGGATCAGGTAATTCTTTTTTGGTTGTTCTTTTTAATTGGGTTTTTGTTTATTCTTTCGAAGCGCGGTGCTGAGGGAAGGAGATGAAGTTTTGGGGTTTTGTAGTTCGGAAAGACTTGATCTTGGAGGAGTGCTTGAAGGAAACGATAATCGTTATCTTTTTTGTTTGACAGATTTGTGATTTTTTTTCTAGATTTTGGTAGTGCGGTTGTTTTGTAATTTGTATTAAGGGAAGAATGGGATAGTTAACTCATTCTGGGATGTTGCTTTAGGGTGAAATCCAAAGAGAAGTGGTTATTCATGATAAGGGATATGGGCATCATGGTGGGGATTGCGCTATATGCTTGAATAAGATTGTGCTCCAGGAAACTGCGTTGGTGAAAGGTTGCGAGCACGCCTATTGGTGAGCATGACTATTCTTTTTCTTATTTCGTTATTTCACTATTTACCGTACTCGGAGTAATATTGATTAAGACAACCAAATAGCCTAGAAGAAGCTGGAATATACTGATGTAATCTAGGAGTCGGATGCCTGTTGCATGAGCTTCTCCATGAAATTAGTGTACTGTATGCACTTTTCACCTGAATTTTGTAAATTATCGAATGTATTTAGTCCAAAAGTGAACTGAATTAACAATATTCCTGAATACGTTTGTTTGGTATGTTTTACATGATGATTTTGATGATTGTGCGGTTTTTTTTCCTATTTTTTCACGACTATTTAGCCGATCTTATCGCTTTTGTTTGTTTCTCTTGTTCAATGCCATGAAGATTTCATGATCATTGTAGTGGAGTTAATAATAAACTTCGTTGCTTTCATGTCGCTATTTGAGACCTTGGTTTGTATTTGTACCAAGCAAGATACTGGAATTGATGGAGGTATGTGTTAGCTTTGCCTGTTTTGTACTGGGAATGACTACGATTTTAAATTTGATATTAAACTAATGATACATGCCGTTTCAATATTTAACAATTCTTCAATTAAACTCTAGTGTCCTTATTATTTTTCAACACAAAGCATCCATACTAGAACCGGCCTGTATAAATGTCCGTCAGTTGCGCAAATAGGCCCCCAATAAAATCTTGGTTCAAGAGCTTGTACAGGATACTGGAACTAAATATGAATATTGTTTATTTTAGCCTCTGATTCTAACTTTTTGGATCTCAATTTTTAGCTGTTTTGATGATATTTGCATATTTGACATTTCTGTATGAGTTGTAATATGTCCTTTCTTGTATTATCAATACTGAGGTGCTAAGTTCATTTTTCATCATAGAGTTTATATGCTCATTTCAACAGAGATGAGACATATCTTTTGTATCATGGAGAAACAAACATCGTGTGTAAGAGTAATTTTTTTTGTCCACATATATATTTCTACCAAATCTGATTAACTCTACACTATGTAGCATGTTATAATTACAGTATTTATTGTGCTCTTTATGTATGCAGTGTTACTTGCATCCTTCGATGGGCCTCTTACGGTAAGAGACAGACCTGTCCTCAGTGCAAAAATCAATTTGAGTTTCTCAGTGTTCATCGGTCACTGGATGGCAGGTAGCCTTTTCCTCACTATTTATGACATGCTTTATTTTCATATTTATATTTATAGTTTATCTTATATGAAGTTTTTGCTTTGCCTGATCATTTTCCTTGGACTTTGTCAGTGTTCATGCTACATGTGATGCTTTTCTCACATTGTTCATTGACATTATCAACATTTTTTATTTGCATTTGTATATTTGTTGATTATCTTATCATGAAATATGAGCTAGGCTGATGCCATGGTCCTTATTTTTCTCCTAATGGATATTTTTATTGATGCTGGTACAGTATCCAGGATTACATGTTTGAGGAAAGTGTTTGCCTTCTTTTGAGAGCCTCATGGTTTAAGCCTTTGGTTGTGGAGGATCTCGAATATGCTTATGATGATCAGAATGATGATTTTTATCAATATGCTTATGAAGATGAGGGAGAGGATGATCTAGATGAAGTCTACATGGGTAGTTCATCTCATCTTCGCATTGGTAACCGAAGATGGGGAGACAACGGGTTTGTTCGGGGAGGACGTCAACAAGCAAGGCCAGTCCCACATCTTAATCTAGAGGACTCCGGTGCTGGTACATCTCGTCAACCCAAGAAGCATGCGGCTGCGGGTGACAAAACAGGCCGTCGAGCGAAGAGAACCATGAAGCGTGAGGCAGCAGACAGGGCAGCTGCAGCTAAACATCAACAACATTTGGTGAGGTTGGGCAGGAAGTGAACCGGTCCTGCTTCTTTATGTGTCTATATTTATTTCATAAGCCAGAAACCCTGAATCTGGTCCTTGTACAGTATTCCCTTGTGTTTTAACCTGGTGAAATAATGACATGGTAGTGGACAGGGCATCCCGAGGTGAACCTGTTTAGTGTTGTAGTGACAAGCTTATTCATTCATATGCCCGCAACAATTTGTCGATTATTTCCTTTATCCCTATTGACTCTAGCAGAACCTTCATTATTTAGGCTGCTACTGATCCTTGATTTGACTGTAATTTGCTGATGATTTAACACTTAGCGAAAGAGAAGATCGAGAAAATGGCTATTTTTCGAATAGCGAAGTCTAATTTATTAATGCATAGCTCTGTCTTGGTGCATTAACATAAGCACGTGATTTATATTAGAAAAGATATATTTGTAAAAGATGATTATGTATTCTGCTAGTAATGGTGCATGGGCGGATGTTTATTTCAGCTCTGCAATGGTTGCGTTTATGCCCGGAGGTTCCACTCTTGAAATAAAAATAGACTATTCAGGGTAGACGAGCATTTAGTTTAATGACACTTCCTAATAATGGGTTCAATAACATAATACAATTTATATTATATTAAAAAAAAGGCTAGTCAGACATTGTGTGCTCAATTCTTGACTTTATTACGAATATTGAATGGAGTTCTGCACCAGTCATCGGATGAAAGCACCCACCCCAGGCACCTACTGGGGTAACATCACTTCCTTCTGTAAGATTCTTGTCATGATATGCAAGTAAAATTCCTTATACTGTCAAAATATGCAAGTAGAATTTGCTTAGTTTCAAGGCATGACATTAGCTGGTGACAGTGAAACCATATCTCTGTAATGATCAGACAAAAACCTCGTTTCTGAAATGGACTTTCTTCTCAATTTCACTTCCACCGATGATGGATTCCCTTTAAATTAATAGCCAATTTGTTGACGATGGAATAGACATGGAAATTGAAATTCAACTTCCTCTGCTTTTCTGCCTATAGGATAATAGGGTTTGTCATCGTGTATAGATCGATGGTCATACATGCAAGATTATACAAATGCACCGAAATAGACAAACCGATTTTCATATATGGACAAAGTGATGGTTGCCCAACAAACAAACGATGATTGTCAAATCTTGACGGATGATCAAATCTTTTCATGCTTTAACAAAACCACTCCATGCTACGATTCTTTCTTGCATGACACGAAGTGCATTGTTGAAAACCCCCCACAACTTACATCATTAACACTAGTGGCCAAAACTTTCAACTCATCATTAGCTGCAAAACCATACATATAAAAATCTCATTTAATCAGTAGCCGCAAATTTAATGGTTAGTTTATGTCTTTTGGAACCTAATCTATAGCCGGAACAAAGCTTGTGTCGATCCTTGTAAACAATCAACTCTAGCTTATATATGAAGAGTGGTTTTCTTTCCGTTGATTCACCAAGGATTTCCCAGGGCTTGGTTGGTTTGTCTGTGTTAGTTGATCAGGAAAAAGTTGCTTTTAGCTGACTTGCTCTCCCGTGAAACGAAGAATAGAATGAGAGTGGGTAGCTTCTCTGTGGGAGAATGGAGGTGGCATGGGAGGACAAATGATAATTGGAAGGAGACTAAAGTGGGACCTCCAATTTACTTCAGTGGAACAAAGAGAAGTCACTGAAAGTGGAAGGTGCAGTGTCAAGCAAAAGCAAAGCCTTTCAAAAACCTCAATCCCCCACCCACCCCCTAAACAGCAGAAAGGGGAGCATGGGATGGGGGGGCGAGAGGGGGAAAGAAGTAGCACATAAAATGAAACAAGCCATAAATAACATCATCAGCAACGTCATAAACATGTTCCGTTTTTTTCTCTTTTCTCGTCTCTTGATCCTTACCTACTACCCACTCCCACCTCTCCTACCTCCTCAAAGACAAGCTCTTCCTTTCTACTGTAAGTCTCTCTCTCTCTCTATCGCTCTCCCTTCTTGCTTTCGCTTCTTCCAAAACTTTTCCTTGAATTCATGGACTAGAGCCAAAAAGGACAAAGAAAGTGGAGAATAAGGGCTACCAATAAGTTACGAGTAATCAGTCTACTTTCTGATATATATCTGTATTTTGTGTTGTTCTCGTTACAGTTTAACATCTTTTTGTCTCCAAGCTTGCCTTCAGCTTGTTTCGTAGATCTTCTAGACTTGTTCAACGACCAAGAAATAAAAAGAGAGGATAGGTCGTTCGAACACATCCTTGTTGATTAACTCCTTTTCTGCTTCAGCTCTGTTTTTGCTCTGTTTTCTCGTTCTATTTGAAAGTCTGGTTTTTTGTTTTTTTTTTTCTGAAATGGAATCTTTCAATCAGTCCACTGGGTTCAGGTATAACCCAAATTCGAATACATTGAGTGATGCAGATGGCGATTCTGACTTCTCAGGGATTCTCGAAATCTTTGTCCACCATGCTCGGAATATTCACAACATATGTATCTACGATAACCAAGACGTCTATGCCAAATTCTCTCTTACCTATAACCCAGACGAAACTCTGACAACTAGGATTATCAATGGAGGTGGCAAAAATCCTGAGTTTAATGAAAATTTGATGATGAAAGTAACACAAGCTGATTCTGTCCTGAAATGTGAGATTTGGATGCTTAGTAGAGCCAGAAACTTCATGGAGGATCAGCTTCTGGGATTTTCTTTGGTCTCAATTTCTCAAGTTGTTGGCAAGGGAAAGGTGACCCAAGATTATAGCCTCTCCTCCACTGATTTATTCCACTCCCCTGCCGGCACTATCCGTCTGTCGCTTTCCTTGAACACATCATTACCTGTCAATCCCTCGTCAGCACTCAACTCTTCTATATCATCAGAAGTTGTGTTGCTTGATAGGAAGATATCAGAAGTGATTTTGAACCCAGTCGAGTATTCCAGGATCGAATTTCCTGATATGAATGTCGTTAAGGAGAATCAGCAAATGGTCTCCGAATATTTTGATGGTTTAGGCTCCAGGCCAGGCTCGTTTCTGCATCTAGGTTCCCCTCCTCAACCTGCCGTTGATGACTATGAAATGACCATAAACTCCTCTGAAGAAAATCAGGGGGCTTTTGCATCTCCCAATGGCAGCAGCGTTCACAATTCTTGTTTCTTGAGCTCCACTACAACAAGCCTAAGCGACACCGATAGGAATTCCGCTGATTCAGTTGACAGGAAGAGCCGTTTGGGTGCTCAGTTACCAAGCACTCTTCTTGTATCAATCGCCGCAGATGCCAATCACAGTTCATGCGCTTGTCCTGACACTCCCACCTCGAAGAAAGGAAGTGAAGTCAAACAGGAAAAAGTCTCTAATTTCTCCATCAAGGAGAAAGAAGAGAAGCACAGGAAAGGGAGCGCGAGTTCCGTTAAATTTTGTCCAGTATTCTCAGCACCATTAGGCAATATCACTCATGAGGCTGAGCACTCTGCACTGCAACAGCAAATAGTAGACATGTATATGAGGAGCATGCAACAGTTCACAGAATCTCTGGCAAACATGAAGCTTCCTATGGATCTTGACAAGCCGGAAGCTGAAGATCCAGGAAATGTAATCCAAACCCACAACAGCAAACAGGAGCTCGAGAAGAAAAAGGATGGATCCCGGGTATTTTACGGTAGTCGAGCGTTCTTCTAATGAAACATCCGCTGGCAGCAATTCTACTTAATTTAGCTTTGTTTTATCCGGAAATGAGGTTTAATCTATCGGCTTCCTCATTGTATTTATGACTCTAATCAGTTAGTCTTGTTTAACCTCGCCTTACTGTCATTTCTTTTGGTTTTTTGTTCGATTGACCTTCACAAACAAACATATCAAATGCTGTTCTGCGGTGTGACCAGTTGTTCATTGTCTAGTAAGAGTGTTTGTTTCTTGAGAATTTCGTCAGGAAAGTTTCCGTGATCCTAGTGCAATAATGACTGTTTGTTCATCTTCTGATCAGGACATTCCCGGATGTGCCTGCTTTTGCAGTGAAAACTCAGTACCCAAAAGAACTCGTCAAGCTTGATTGGTATTCTGTCAACGTTGAAGTTGAATACAGTGAAAACTTCTATTCTGAAAATTTGCAGGTCCAGCACGCAGGAATTTAGAGTTCATCATGGATCTTATCTATTGTTAAAATTTAAAATAATAAAACTGTGAACAAAAGGAAGAAACCTTTAACATGCATATGGACTCAAACCCAGAAGTAGCCCATGCATTTGCTAAATTTTTTTGAAAAAAAAAAGTTATATGCTGATTCTTGTCCTGACCATCAGAAAATTGCCCGTGGGACTGTTTCCTCTCTGTGCTGGGACAGTAGCAGACACCATGGAAATAGTCATGTGACATCATCGTCTATCTTTTCCCATACCCTTTGTTTTGTCCTCATCACCGGCACAAAGCAACAAAAGACCTTTTCCATTTGCTTTCCGACCCCATATATAAAACCCAGATTATATCTATATATAATCTTTTGTTTCATAACAATACCAGATGTCGGTCGGACCTGAATCGTGAATGTTGGTCTTCTGGCAAGTTAATAGGAATGCTGTAGGTTTAAATTCTAGATGGGTTGTCTTCCATTTCTCGTTTTGGGATTAAAAGCTTATCATTGAATTAGGGAGAATGAAGTACTTGATCTGATTTGATCATACGAATATCAACATCATGACAGTTTTGAGGCATCATTTTGTGAAGAAAACTGAGATACGATCCCAGCAGTCATGATCAAATGTTGAAAAGCATGGGAAATTTTGATAAAGCCACTATCATTCGGGTGGATATCGTATGTGGATGGATGTGGGGTAGATTTCTGGGCATTTTTTTCAACACAAATTGATGTGGATTGTCAAAATTTTACGCAAAGCATTCTTTAGAGGGACCCCAAACCTTTACAACACTTGGAATCCAAGGAACCACTTGGATGATATTCGATCACTGTTTCATGAGAATGGGTTGACGGAGGTGGAAGGCAATCGGCGCTGTTCTGTTCTTTCGTATGTATTAATGCAATGTGATGCCTATGAAAATGACACAATTAAGTCCCGATCACAGAGGACACAAGAACAAACAAAACAACCAATCAATGTCTCGAATCATGCTCGTTTCAAACATGTTCTTTTTAAGTTTCTGGTAGAATTATCGACAAAACCCTTGGTGATAGTTAATATCATTGGTCTCTCCATGACAGATGCTCCTCCCTACCGGCAACGTGTTTTTTTGAGGTCCACTAGGGGAGATTTTTGGCCTTGTTTTTTATTTATTTATTTTTGGGTGAACAGATCTATTCCTATTATAATCGCTATAGGCGGTATGAAGGTCGACGACTCGTCGTTGAGAATACATAATAATGACTAGGAAAGATGATGGGAGTTTCTTTATTTTTTTATACAGACATATGGTATATGTAGAGCCATACGTAATGTAATCCTTTTCGGGCTTATGAAATACTGGGCGAGGCCTAACCAATCTTGGGCCCATCTTGATTCGAGAAACTGGGTTATTTTTCTTTGTACTTACTAAGGAAAGCAAAGCTCGATACATGCTAAATAATTCGAAATTTCCCTTTATTCCCTTTCGTAACACTTGATTTTCAAAGCTATATATGTAATATGAAGAGCGCATAGCCAGTTTAATGTTTTCTGGCATCTAAGCAATACTGATTTTAAATTTTTTTAGAATAAAAGTATATCTTTGTTGTCTCGTTTTCGTTCGTAAGATTAATTTTTTTTCCGATTTCGATCGAAAGAGAACGATTAATATAAGAACTATACAGATTATAGATAACAGATAACGTATAACCCATGCCTAGTTGGCTTTTATCTTCGGATAAGTTTCATTACAAGTAGAGTTAGTATTTGTTGTGAATTTGAGTTGGTCTCTATATGAGGCATTGACGAGGAGGTGCATTGGATGTGCAGTGATTTTGAAGGGTCCCGCTCCCTCCCCAACTCTGGAGGTGTAGGAATCCCCCACCAATAATGAGACAGAAGAGTTTTGGGTCCTTTTAAAGAAACAGCATAAGGCCAACTTAGGTTACCTTACTATATACGCGTTACGACTCCTTACCCAAAAAAAGGATAATTTCTCTTCTTTGTGGTCCCCGCTACTGAAGACTGAGTATAAAAAACCGATCTTGAAGACTAGAAAATCAATTCTTGGCTTCCTAGCTAGCTCAGCTCTAGCCTCTTTTCCTTCTCCGGTCTGTTTCTATCACTCACTGTCTGTCTAGCCAAAACCCCTGGGCGATGGTGGATTATGGGGCGACAATCTCTCTCTCCAGAGAGTTCTCCCACACCTCTGATGATGACTCATCGGAGCAAAGTCCCAGGAGCGGGCCTAATCTTTCTTCTACGCCTGTGACCGACGCTGCACCATCACCTTCGAAGCGAAGCAAAATCTCTGGCTCTGATGATCAGAACTTGCAGTCACCAGCGCAGACTGCGCGTAAGGTCAGAGGAAGGCCTCCGGGGTCCAAGAACAAGCCGAAACCACCCGTTTACGTAACTAAAGATAGCGAGTCCGCTCTGAAACCGGCGATCCTCGAGATCTCCGCTGGTTCTGATATCATAGAAACCATCATCAACTTTGCGCGTAGGAACCATGTGGGTGTCAGTGTGTTAAGCGCCACTGGGTCTGTCTCTAACGTTATGCTACTCAACCCTGTGCCTCATCAATCTCTCCCCCGTGTCTCTAATGTTACGATACGCAACCCTGGGCCGCATCATCACCCTCCTCCCCTAGTTTTTCGTGGGCCCTTTAACTTGCTTACACTCTTTGGTTCGTTTTTCGGATCTTTCGCTACGACGCAGTCATCAGGGTCTTCTCCTTCGTCTTCTCTTAGTCCCGTGCATGCCTGTTCTTCTTTTGGGGTTTATCTTGCAGGGGTTCAAGGACAGGTTTTTGGTGGGATAGTGGCCGGGAAGATGCTCGCGGCGACTCCGGTCATGGTGGTCGTTGCCACCTTCGTAAACCCTGCGTTTCACATACTACCAGCCGAGAATAATGAAGCCGATAAAGATAGTGATATTATACCCACCCTTGGAGGCGGTGCCGCTGCTGTTGGTAGTGCAAGCGAGAGGTCTGTGAGCACTGGCATGTCCATGCCTGCTTTCGCTGCGTCTAGTCCGGCACCTGTGGGTTGCCAGTTGCCATCTCATGATATCATGCAGTGGGGTCCTCCCGGTCGCGCTCCGTTCTAATAAGCAATCAGGAAGTTCAAGAAGTAGGCAGAGCCATCACGAGCATGCAAAATCCATCACTTGAACAGCCTACTTGTATTTTAACAATTTTTTTGGGATTAAACTGTCTAGAAAAGTAGAAAACATTTGGGAGGTTATCTTGGTTTGTTACCAATGTAGAGAGCTCATTCACCCTAATTGAGGATTTGGCCTTATTAAGAGCATACCTGCTCCATATTGTAATGCAGGTTCTGTTTTATTGAGCTCTGATATCGTTGGGTCTTGAAAGTTCATAATCGTCAGTATTGCCCCTTGATTTTATTCAATAGCCAGATTATAAAGGGTTACACTGCAGGATTCTTGTTATTCTCCATAAAATCAAGCAAAATGGTACGGGCGGTGCTGTGAAAGTCTTTCTTGTTAGGCTAACTGATGCCACTGTTTATACAGCCATTACGCTGATGCTAGCTACAGTTTTTGGGCCTCCCTCACTGTAGCTATGTCAGGTGTTAACTCTCTCGGGAAGGGACTTTTACCTTCTTCCAAGGCAAATGGCACTAAAAAACAAATGATCCCAAATTGAAAAAACTGGGAAATCCTATCCAAACCAGCCTTAATTTCCTTGTATGTAAATATGGTTTACATTTCGTTTGTAGAACAACAAACTTTATACACAATTTCAACTAACCAGGTCTCGTCCACAATACTTATCCATGTCATAATCGCATGGATAGATTTCCTTTCTCTTATTCCAGATGATCGAGTTGGGGTTTCGTGCATTGAACGATGAAGAAACATCTCATCAGTGCCATGCATGGAATTGCTATGTAGCTGATACACCAAACTTTTATATATATATATATATTACTTTATCATTGACCCATCATAGATATCTTTCCGATGCCAAAGGACAACACTCTATAACAAACGAATTTGGTGATAAACAGTGAGCTTTGATTGTCCTTTACTGTGGTGTATGCTCAAGGCCATGAAATAGTCTCCCAATCAAGTGGAAAGGAGACGTCCTTACCGATTATGGATCAAAGAAACTTATGCACAGTCAAATAAGAAAATTGATGTTTTTGTACAGTAAAGTCCAAAATCCAGTCAAACTAAGATGCTTCGCTTTCAGGCGTGACTACCACAGCACACAGCCCTCCCCCTAGCTACAACGTACCTGACCTTTTACGCTCTCTCATATTTATTACCATTTGCTTATTTTCCAATCAGATCAGAACGGCAATGGGAGAGATAATTTTCTCTCCTTGGATTGCTGGAACGATGAAAACTGAAAAGTTTCCTCTGCAACCATGGCCCAAAAAAAAACTTATGGTAATAAACTTCACGGTGGGTGACTGCTTAGAACTGGAGGTTTAAGCCAAGTGGGTGGGAGGGGTTGGTGCACGCGAGGTCAGATGAATGCAGTAAGAAAGTAGAGGTAAGAATACGTGTCAAACTCCTACGGGGTAAGTTTTTTCACGAGCAAGATTAAAAGAAAGCTGCTTTAGCGTGACCTCACTTTTTTACCCCACCCATATGCAATACAACTTCAATGGGTCAAAACATTTGAACAATTTTACCGGTATTGCTATATTTAGGCCTGGGTACGCTGCCATGGATAGGGTTTAGCTCTGTCATGGAATGTGAAAATGAGAAGTGGGAACGAGTTCGGAAGCAGGCTTTAAAGCTTGTGAACTTGCATTGCGGGAGGGGACTTTGCTTTGCTTCGTTTGTCTGTCATACTTACTTGCCTCGACTATAGTGCATGTACGGGGAAAGTGAAGCTCCGGGACTGCCAAAGGGAGGGGGCCAAGGGCTAACGCTTCCTCGACATTCCCCAACGGAAAGACTGATTTAAAAATTGGTATTTGGATATCCGGAATGTTAGTGACTCTTCAGAAAAAGATGATTTGTTTGTCCATTTCTTCTATCAGACATATCAAAGCAGATTTTTGGGCTTCTCACATGCAGTAGTCAGCCTACCATTACTGTTTTAATTTTCATCAAATATTATAGATAAAATACATAAAATCTAATTAAGGGAGACCGAACCCGCTTTATTCGGTATGGTTATGGGCCGGGCAATAACCGAAGGGAAGTCCAATCCTGGACCATTCCTGCGAATGATATTTGGTCCACGTCCTGATACTCTTTTTACATGTGAGGAAGAAGGGAAAGAGATATTTTACACTCTCCAGTGGTGTAGGGGACTGTCCCATTTTTTGTTTTTTGAATGACTTATTCACTCAGTCAATGCTTTACTCCTTTTTTTTAATACAGGTAAACTGGACCGGCCTAAAAACTCCTCGGTTTGAGGCTTTAATTGCCGCATTTTTTGGGACCAGGAAATGGAGTAAAGCTCCGATGATCTGAATGGTGCTTATGATTTTGATCTGAAAGTCAATTACCAGAATCCCACAAACAGTTTTGATGGCAAAATGTTGGTGCTGAATGATGTTAGCTAGTGGGAAAGGGCTGTGGAATGGAAGAGTGTGATGATCACCAACCATTTCGATGTGTTAACATCTCTTCTTTCTGAAACTTTTGAGGTCCAGATGGCTGTTTTCTCCGTCTCTTAACATTATTAGATAATGTGGTTTTTACCTTTCAGATCTTTCTTTCGCATTTTGCAAGATCTTCATTAAGCCCAAGATGGATGCATATCTGGTTTTGTAAGTAGAAACGCACATTAAACACGCAAGGCAAAGGAAGACATTGAGAGAAAGAGCGATTTGTTCCATTACAGAAGCACCATCAGCAACAGCAGAGTTGCAGTGGGAAGCTTAAGATTGAAAAGAAAAACACAGGAAACCGAAACAACAGTGCAACTAAAGACACTATCTCCGACAAAAGAGGTAGAACCATGTCCAGCTCCAAACTTCTTGGACATATCAACGGTATAACTACTCACTCAGCTAGTGGCAGATTTATTCGGCTGAGGCTTCTTACCAGCTGGGATTGGGAAATGAGAGGCAGAGGTCTGTTCTTTGTGGTGAGTAGCGGTGGAAGGATTTGTGGATCTCTCATTGCCACCGATTACAGCTGAGACTCCGGTAGCATGAGTGCCTGCAGTTTTCACCTCTCCCAACAGATCATCGCCGGACAATATCTCCGGTGGCAGGAGTTGAGAAGCTTGGCGTCTATGGCGAGACATTGTCTTTTGCTATGCGTCTGCTTATGTCTTGAGAGAGTTGAGAGAAAGAGAGCTTCTGTTAGTGGTGGTAAATGGTAATGGAGTCCGAGAGTGGGAGGGGCTTGTGTATTTATTCCAAATCCTTTCTTTGATCTGTGTAATACTTTGGACAGTAACTTCATAATATGATATTTTACTTTTAATAAAAATAATAATTGAGAGGGTAAATTTTGTTCCCCTCGTATATTTCATCTTTTGAGTTTTCGAGTGTTGACTCAACACTTAGTTAAACCAGAAAAAATATATTATTAGCATTTAATTATATTTATCAGGTTAATTCGCATAAAAAGCCTAACGGTAATTATTAATAAACATGTTTCATTAGCTTAATTATGAGAATTATAGCTTTCATTAGACACTAGAGGAAACACACATACTTAAAAGGTTATAATTATGTTGGCTGATCGACGGTCATGGATGGGACAAGCCATAGGGAAATTGAATGCATGTTTTGTTATTTGTTTTAATAATCTTAATTTAATTTTTAATCACCTGACTTTTTAATTTATATTTCTCATAAAATGGCAAGCGGTAATATAATTGTGAGCATGTTTTTCATAAAAAAAGTAGCATATATCGTTTGCATATTTGGAGTCATCAATTATGAGCATCCTTCCCCTCATGTGAATATAATAGTGACGGAAATGACAATAGTATACGTGTATCTCTAACTGTCACTTATTCGGCTACCTAACAATACCTAAATATATGAAAATTCAAACTTACTTGCTGGGCCAAACATGGAAAAGAAAACAAACGATTATTTTGGTTATAAAAAAATAAATATTCGAAATTAATTAGGTTCTTGATTTGTATTTAATGATACGCAGTAAAAATTGACAGCAACCGCGTAGAAAAGTAATCCTCCAAGGGAAGCAAACAAAGAGCTACCCGTCAAGTAATGCCTATAGCCAGTTGAGTAAAGGACAAAGGATGATAAGGATCAACTCCATAGTGTTTGGATAAACGTTCAATAATGTCTGCCAAGGAGACAGAAGTACAGACATTGGACAGTAGTTGATATTTCAGGCACACACACTTGGAACGAAGAAACAGTGCCACACAATCAAGAATCCAAAAGTAGAGATCTTTATGTCTTTATATCCCATCATCACATTATGGAACATGGAAGGAAGATTTCTATGGCCATGTTAATTCAAGTTAATATTTATTTAATTTTTTTTACTTGGATAAATGCCATCCCTATTGTACACTGGACTGCTGCGGGTTTACGCAGATTTTCTTATCCTCCCCTCGTGGTAATTACAGTCTTGTAACACAAGAATAGATCATTATTTTTATTAATAAAAAATTGTAAGTCATATTATTTTATATTTTATCGTTTAAATTTATTTATATAAAATTTAATTAAATTAAGTTTCAGAGTTAATGATATAGAGCTTTTGCCGTGCAAACTGATAACCACATTAATAATGGTCCCTGGAAGATATTTTCCAGCATTAACTTTCACACCTCCGGGAACTCTCTTACCTCCACAGTGCATGGGGTTCTTTTTTTTGTTTTTCTAAAAATATTTATCTTTTCTATGGCTACTTTATTACATTGGCCGACATCCCCATATGCCGCCTCTTCATCTATTATGTTCCGCTCCTTTCTTTCGATGGCAAATTCAGGATGATTTCTATTTGTCTACTAGCACGAAAATGATCCCGAAATTACAAATAACGTAAATTCAATTGTTGAGCCAATCAGAATGTTTGCACGTTTTATTTGTTGGGTTCGATGTAAAAACGAAGGTGCATCAAAATCATGTGCACGTGTGAAGGTTATAAGGGCGAAGGGGAACTCTTATCCCACACTGGGTTTAAACGTCTTTCTTCAATCAAATAATGGAAGTTCCGGGGTAATACTAAACGACCACAGGAGGATGGTGTGTGTGGGCTATTCGCTTTAGGCCCTGGAAAGTCCCTGGGCCCATTTGACTGCAGAGATTTGGGCCCTGGAAACTGGGATAAAATACGTACGGTCCTAAATGAGCAGAGAGAAGTGTGGATCCGAGGAATGTTTGTCGGATTCTCAAAGAATGCAAACCAATGTGTATATATATAAGTAAAGCTCAAAATACATAGCAAAAACATCGGCTAAAATGACAGCCGATAGTATAAATGCAGCAGACACCGAGGTCCATGTTTAGAGCAGCAACCAGAAGAAAGCTGATCCACAGATCATGCTCGAAATCATCATCTTCTGAACGGACCAGATCTTCTCAAGCCCGCTCTGCAATGAAATGAAAGGCTAGCGTAGGTTAGCGTATAGGCTTATTCTAGAGGGGACCGCAGATGGGCCCTTTGAAGTAGTGGGAGTTGGGCCTACGAAGACTGATAAGGGCCCAGAAATACCAGTTGAGCTTAGCCCGAACAAGAAATACGGACCTATGATTAATGGACTTGTTCTCTCGTCTTAGTGGGTTACAAGGAAGGCAAGTGTATACTGAGAAGACGAAAAGTAAACAGAGCTACACTTACAGTGTCTATTCCCGCCGGTCCAGGGGCGGCTGCTCCCAAACTGGGAGCTGGAGCTCCCGTGGGTGGGGCTGGTGGACTAAGCCCCAAAGGAGATGGGGCAGGTGCCTTCGGCTTGATCTTGCTTGGAGCTGGTGCCGGAGTTGCAGCAGGAGGCGAAGCGAGTGGAGCTGGCGGTGGAATGGCTGGAGGAGGAGTTGCAGGAGGAGGAGTTGCCGGGGGTGGAGTGGCAGGAGGAGGTGTTGCTGGTGGAGGAGTGGCCGGGGGTGGAGTGGCAGGAGGAGGTGTTGCTGGTGGAGGAGTGGCAGGAGGAGGGGTTGCAGGTGGTGGGGCACTGACCGGAGGTGGAGTGACAGGAGGGGGTGCGGACACTGGAGGAGGTGTGGCTGGTGGGGGAGATTGTGTCACTGGAGGTGGGGCCGAAGTGGGAGGAGGAGTGGTCGTGACCGGGGGTGGAGAAGATGTTGGGGTTGTGGGGGTAGGTGGCGCTGGAGTAGCTGTAGGAGAGGTTGGTGGAGCTTGGCCTCCCACTCCGGCTATGGCAATGCAGATTAAAGAAATGAAGATAGTAGATCTTTGATGGACCATTTTCTCTCGAATCTTAAAATCGCTACCTGAGTTCCTATCCCAAAGCTGCAGAAACAGAGGCACCAAGGAGGAATATATATATCAACGAGAGTAAGGAAGTTTCGAAGGATACATGGAGGGAACCATGACCTACCACTACTCTACCAGACACATCTGTGACCTTTCATAGAACTTCCTTGAGGTGGGTTCATTGCCAGATCTCTGTGAAACGTGGACAGCCTTAGAGGGTTCTTATTTTGTTTGTGATGTGCTTCATTACTTGTTAATTTTGACTCCCGTCTGGAACACGTTCATGAAAATGATCATCATCGAACCTTGTCTTAATTAATACATGTTGCTTGGTATAACTGATAGATGACGTGATTTGTACGCTAGGTTTTGGCAATCATCATCAGCCAAATTTGATTAGTTGGTACGCAAGAGAACTTTCTAAATTACAGAAACCTGCAGAAGATCATTTCAGGAGCATGGCAAAGATATATGGGCCCGAGATTCGAAATTTCTGTTTCTTTTCTGGGTCCTGGAATACCGATAGATCATTGAGCTATGTTCAGGTGTCTCGACCAAATCGGTGCAATTACAGGAGTGTCTGTTTCTTCTTTGCTTACAATCCAATCTGTTCTTGATTAGAGATGATTTATGCATATGCAATCGATTTCCATGGGAAGTCGCTCTCAAATTCTGATTGGTAGAACATTAATCAAGGATGTTGTGTATTGATCCACGGCTAAAACTCACTGCAATAGCATACGTACTTAGTCTTTTACAGTTCTTTCTCTTCTGCTGAAAAGGAGAAGAAGCTGGATTATTCAAAAAAAAAAGAAAAGAAGGAGCTGGAGGGTGGTGGCGCCATCTGTCCAGGGTTGTCATTCAGTGAGTCGGATAGAAGAGAATTGAACTTGCAGCTATTTTCACCAAACCCTTAAAAGCAACGGAATGCTGAATAATGGAAGCATCCATGTCCACGTGTAGGTGGTGAATTGTTTTATCACTGATTGAGCAACAAGAAACTGCTGTTTCCTGCCGTCAGAAGTGAAATATAAATTAACACCAAGAGCTTCTCCAGACTTTTCCAGAAATATTGAAATTACCATTTCAACCGACTGTTAATTATTTCCCTTCTGCACCTGAAGAACAGATAGGAATTAATTCAGAAGCTGCCCCTGATTATTAGCTCAATAAATCTTCACAGTTTACACGAAAGAAGAATTCAAAGAAGACCATGGATGGCCGAGAAGAAGCACTAACAAAATACAGCTCATGAGGACAACGTAATGTGAAAGGAATTGTTGAGGGGCCAAGTTAGTTTAGCCATCATTTCCTGCTGTATGAATGATTAAACACATGCTAGCTTCCTGCTGTTACCCTATTTCTTTTACTTGAAGGTGAATTGTTGCTAGCAAATACCCAATTGAACGATTCACCTGGTTGGGCTTCTATTGTGCACAACCCAATGTTAGATTGAGCCTATCCATCAATAATGCTAGTGAAAAGTTGGGCCTGATAGGCTTGAAGCCCATCGTAGTAAAGTCCAATTCAGTCTGTATACAAGACAACAGAGATCCAAGAGCCAAGCCTTATTACACCATGCCACGTTGTCTATTTTTCAGGTAAATGTTCATCAAATCTCTAAACTACGGGGAGGAATGAAATGCTGTGTCCGATAAGGACTTCGTACGAGTTAGGAGGCTGAAGAGAAGAGCATAGTTAGGCAGCAGCCCCAAAACCAATTGTCGTGGAATCCAATAACATCCTCGTACCAACTTCCTCTTGAACTTAAACACCGACAATTGCTGTTTTGTTGGTCAATAACCTCGTAAAAACATGTAGGATTAACGTGTAACCTGGGAAACCCATTTAAAGAATTTGGACGGAAACTCATCCAATGCGAGCTGCACCTTGTCAAACCTCCGCGTTTCCCAGTATTTTAGCAACCGTTGACAAAACCCAAAATCCCACTTACCCTGCCTCATGAGTTTCTTCTCTTTCCGCCGAGGTAGATAAAAAATAAAATGCTTCCTTTCAGATCTGTGTTTTCTCTCATCCCGATGAACCTGGGAAACTAGGGCTGCATGGTTTTTTTCAATTCGTTGATTCTGTCATTGGGTTTTGCGTTCTTCGGCTATATGCTTCTTTTTATTTTTTGATAGAGGCTATATGCTTCTTTTCTTTGGTAATTTCGGATTATTTTTGCTCGTGGAAGCAGTATTTTTGCAATGTATAACATTTATTCGTTTCTGTCTTGTGATTGTAATGCAGATTGGTTGTTCTTTAGTGATTGACCCAGATTGGCTGAAATTCTATTCAGGAGCTGCGAAATTGGGGTGGCGTAAATGTGTATGCTTGGGGTGGGTTAAGTTGTCTTGTGAATATTGATTCCTCGGGTGCTGGATTTCTTTTTCTGTGTCCTGGGTACTTAAAAAGGATGGTGGGAAGGAAAAATATGGGGCAAGCCTCGCCGTTGCTTCTGGTGCTTGTTACTATAGGATCTTTCTTCGTGACATATAACTTGATAACTTTGGTGATGCAATACACGGTCGAAACAGATTTATCTTATGATTCTGTTATCCAGAAGCCAAATGAGGTGAGGAAACTGGGGAAGTGGAATTCCAAATTCCATGTTGCTCTTACAGCAACTGATGCCCCTTACAGTCAATGGCAATGCCGGATTATGTACTATTGGTATAAGAGGATGAAAGACATGCCAGGGTCCGACATGGGAAAGTTTACCCGTGTATTGCATTCTGGTAAAAGTGACAATTTGATGGACGAAATCCCGACTTTTGTTGTTGATCCTCTTCCCAAAGGCCGTGACAGGGTGAGAATTTCTAGTACCCACCCACCCAACACTTGATGCATGTTATTTTAGCTCTAGACGTTACAAAGAGATATTGCCTTTTTGTATATCAGTTTCATTGCGTGTTGCATTTCCTTTTCTGAGCTTAAAACAGTCACTGCTCCCAGCGTAGTGCTTTCAAGTAATTGGTTATTTTACATATTTCATCTTCTTCTGCTTAATACAGGGTTATATTGTCTTGAATAGACCATGGGCTTTTGTGCAGTGGCTAGAGAAAGCAAAAATAGAAGAGGAGTGAGTTTCTAAGGTTCTGATCATCGCTGTTTCCATATTCTGATCTCTGTGGAGTCTGAAAGCTACTGCTTTTTGTTGTTGTTGTTGTTGTAGATTTGTTCTGATGGCGGAGCCTGATCACATTTTTGTTAATCCTTTGCCTAACTTGGCGAATGGTGGCAATCCAGCAGGGTTTCCATTTTTCTATATTAAACCTAGTGAACATGAGAAAATCATCAGAAAGTTTTATCCTGAGGAGATGGGTCCTGTTACCGACGTTGATCCAATTGGTAACTCTCCAGTAATAATAAGAAAAGTAAGCCTCTATTTTCCATTAAACATCCTTAGAAATATCTGATTGTAAATATTTGATAAGGTCTAAACCTCATCCGCATAATACAATGTCTCTCCTTCTTGTTCCAAGGACATATGATTTGTTATATCATTGCTATGAACCATATTTTGCATTTAAAATAACATTGCAGCTACTGTTTTATTTTTGGATAATATTGGTGCTAACATTGGGATGATTGAACCATTTAATTCAGTCCATGCTTGAGAAAATTGCACCTACATGGGTGAATGTTTCGTTAAGAATGAAAGATGATCCGGAGACTGACAAGGCTTTCGGTTGGGTGCTAGAAATGTGAGTGATAATTGTGACAAAAGTTCTTGTTTCAACAGTCAATGGATTTAGAACTTGAATGGTTCATAACAGCTTTTTATCTTCCGACATTCTGTTGGAAAAAGGTATGCATATGCCATAGCATCAGCATTGCATGGAGTGCGCCATATACTTCGGAAAGACTTTATGCTGCAGGTACACATGATATGTGATAATCCTATACTATTCACCATTTCCATAAGTTACAGATTAAGAAGTGCTTCTCTCTGTGTTTTTAGCCACCATGGGATTTATATGTTGGGAAGAGATTTATCATCCATTACACTTATGGATGTGACTATACCATGAAGGTAACTGAGTAACTGAACCTTTTCTCTCTCTGCACCCGTACCCATAAAGTTTGCATTACATTGGTTGATATTCCTCACCCTTGTTTTTCAATGACTTTTTGCCTCCAACTTCTGCAACTTCTGTTTCATTTGCCAATAATATGATTCTTGTTTTGTTTATTTTTATTTGGTGTTCCAGGGCGAATTGACGTATGGAAAAATCGGAGAATGGCGATTTGATAAGAGGTCCTATCTCAGTGGTCCTCCCCCAAGGAATCTCTCCTTACCCCCTCCAGGAGTTCCTGAGAGTGTTGTATGTTCTTATGTCAATTTCCTGTTTTATATTAAATTTACGGAAAATCGTAATCCAGGAAATGGCCCATGAATTTTCGTATCATGTCATCTATACTTCTTCTTTCATCATCCATGAAACATGATAAGAAATTAAAATCCATTGGCGCCACTCCTTATGAGATTGGTTTTGGTTCTAATATATGGGGATGATACTTTTCTGCAGCAGCTAAATTCTATGCATCCTGATACTTGAGAATGCTACTTACATATGAAATTTATGCATGTTTGCAGGTCAGACTTGTAAAAATGGTGAATGAAGCTACTGCTAATATTCCGGGTTGGCCCCTGTAAGGAGTGCCTAAAGCCGAAAGTCTGATAATAACTTCGTTGATCCTTTTGTACGATAGCATCCTCCACTCGAGAGTAATTCATAGTATGTGCATCATAGCTAAAGGGTGTGGTCCATACCAGAAAAATAGGAAAACTCTTACAACTTGAAGAAAGAATCGTTCGTTTCTGATACCTGTGGATTGATCATGAAGACCTTGGAATTCATTTTGTACACAAATCTGCTACATCTGGAATTAGCGTTTTGGTCTACATTTTTACTATACCGGGCATGTAAGTCTTTAACTAAAAGCTTCTTTACTGCCCCTATGTAGTATTCCTGTTCAGAAATAACAATGTAGAATCAGACTTTGTTACTGGTTGAAAGTCATTGGTTCCTACTCAAAATTATGGGGTATTTGTGCAAAATCTGTTGTTAAGCCTTCTTTCCTTACACTTATAAACTGCTACTTGGTTCTTTCGATGGCGAAAGTAGATCCCATTGAGCTGTTATTGTACTGGCAATAGCGTTAAATGCTTGATTCAGAATACAATCAACATATAGAGCTAATGGAGTCTGTTCTGTGTGACCGTTCATATCATCAGACGACTTCGGCTGGAGGGGAAATATCTGAAAACCTTAGTTTATTATGTAACTTTCTACTGCTGTAAATACAATTACGATGTATATGGATCTTCTCATGGGTGGTTGGTAGCTGGTTTGGGCGATCTAGTGGTGAGCGAGGGCCTCATTTGAACAATTTGTTCTTCGTCCACTCCCATCTTCTTAGCGTAGAGTCCCGCTTCGAGAAAACGTTTCACTGCATTTTCCATGTACTCGTTGCCTTCCCTGACGGTCATCTCTTTCCCTATCTTTTCAGGGTAACTGGTCAAAATATCATCTCCATTTAGCACCGCCGCGAGCTGCATTAGCTCTTGCTGGAACTCCGTGAGCTTGGCTTCTTCGTTAGCTTCGGTGAGCCTGATCTGGCTGGGAGTTGGAAGTTGCACTATTAAAACATAAAGACATAACAAAACAAAAGAGGTAGTCAGTTACAAGGTTCAGAGTTCGGACAGGATGGAACACACAGAGGCCATGATAACTGACTTGGGCAATCGGTTCTGGGCTCATTTCGTGTTTGAACAATGCCTTCAAAGGTTCCAGCCCATTGGTCTCTCTTGGTAAGGAAAGAGGTCAAGTTGTAGAGCTTCTTCACCGTCGCTGGAATGGATGAGTGTTCATATTCTGATGTCGGAAATGGCGACCCATTGGGCCCATGAACAACTGCACCCATCAAAGCAGAACATTGCTTAACGCACCAACCAAGCTGCCAACTACCCAAGTGAGAAATATGCAAGACTTCTTACCTAGCCCCTTCTCTATCCAAGGTGACACCATAATTGTAGGAACCCTAACACCCAATCTGTCAAACTTGAAGAGAAATGGCTCGGGGCCCACAATCCCATCTGGACTAGGGATCCCGTGTACAGGTGTAGGCACGTGATCGTAAAACCCACCATGCTCATCGTATGTGATTACTAGTAGAGTTTCATTCCACTGCGGGCTAGCCCTCAGTGTCTCGTACACCTGCATTTTTTACAGAAAAGAGTTTATTCTTTTATATTTAAGGAAGGTTTATTTGAAAAAGAAAAAAAGAGAGAAAAGAACCTCTTTGACAAACATTTGGCCCTGATAAACATCATGGGACGGATGATCATCATTGGCAGGCGCTGTCTTAAGGTCCATGTACCGTTGCTCCACCACAACATAGCCCGGGAGTTTCCCATTTTTGGCATCCTTCTTGAACGACGTGTCGTAGGAGTGGAACTTGGAATTGTATTTGAGCTTTCTTAGGTTCCTGTAGAACAATGTGGCCGGAATATTCTGGTAGTATATCCCCCAGGATATCCTGGAATCCTCCAGGTTCTCAAAGATGGTTCTTTGTGGGTAACCCTTTGCCAGCATCGCCGGAATATTGCTGGTGGCTCCTGCTGATGTCCCTGAATGTACAAAGAACCGATTGGGTTGTGTGGACGACGGGACTGAGGCGAACCACCTGGCTAATGCAAACGTACGTTTTAGTTCCATCCCAAGACAAGAATGCATGCACATATAATCTATCTATTAATGATTCAGTAGAAACCAAACGGTCTAAATCCCAACCTCTGGATTTCCGTTTCTTTAACTCAGCTGTAGTGTAAGAAGGGAATTGATAATTAATTCGAGTCTAGAAGTGAGTGGAAGCCTCTCTTTTTCCTTCTACAGTAAAAAACAGGCTGGACAGGCTCTACCACAATAATATAAGAAGAGAGCCAGAGCTCTTTTCTTAAGATAGGGACGGGCCGTGAACATGACACCTTTCCAAGTTTCCGTGTAGTTATGAATAGTTAGTTAAACACGTATAGGAACTAATCTTAATATTCACATTAGATACTTGGAAATGGGCCTCTGGCTACCTTAACTCAGGACTGTGGAACTTACCTATCAAACACAGCAAACTCCGATACAAGAGTATTGTACACAGCCACTTTATCAGGACTGAAGCCATTCATCACATCTCGAGACATGTTGGTAGAGGGGTCCATAGAGAAAGCCTGTTGAGCAAAGCCATTCATGGGGGGAGGGTCCTTGGAGGTGTCGTTAGACCCGAATATTTGCTCCCTGATAGCTTGAAAAGAGTGGCCAGGATCGGGGTCGACATAGTGAGCTTGGTTGTTGAATATGAACTTTTGTGAACCTGTATCACTTACTTTCAGTAGATTTGATTCAGTCCCATCGACACCATTGATTTCAGGGTTGATTTTCTTCATCCAGCCCAGCATGTGATCAAAGGAACGATTTTCCATGACGAGTACAACGATGGTTTTGATCGGATTGGCATGGATTTGGCCATGGAAGAGTGTGATAAGGAGGAACAAAAGAGGGGCGCTGGGGAGTGAAGATGGTTTCCTGACGACCTGCATAGTAAGCAGATAGGAAAGACAGGAAGTGAACTTTGATTTGTGTGTTACACAATTCAAATCCGTGAATGCCTGATATGGCGATATCTTTCTGAGGACAGCAGGTTGGTTGTTTTGATAGCAAAGCGTTGCTTGTCCTTTTTCTGCCACCCAACCAATTCTATAGTCATATAGATATTTCCTAATCTGACTGTAGAAAGATGTATCTTTACTCTCGTTGGAGCAGGAACATTATCAGCATGGAAAAGAAAGTCATGTGAACCTTGCCTCCCAATACGGAATAAGAAGATTTTTAAAGATACTGCATAATGGAACTACAACGTGAAGAGAAGACTAACACATAGGTTCTTTCCGGTGGGGTTGCAGAGACTTGCAAAGTAGTTTTTATTAAGAGCATACTGGGAAGGAATCGTGGGTCTTATCAGTACAATTGACTTCATTGACATGTAAATGTTTAATGGGTTGGTAGCATAAAATTTACCAATTGAGGAACAGCCGTTTATGGATGCCACCAAAAAGCAAATACGTGTGAACGTTTGCAATAAGTTCTTTTCCGCCTTTGTTTTTCTTATCCTCAAGAATCTTCCTTGGCAATTAAAACTCTGGAAAAGAACTGATACCGACCATTTATAATAGGAAGTGTCTTACAACCAGCATCTGTATTAGTAAATACAGGGGCTCCTAACAAGGCATGTGATCCCGCACTTTGAGGTTGACAATTAAATCTATAATTAGTAGCCTCTCAAACGTGTGATCTATGGAACCCTTGAGCCTTCCATGTTTGCGTGAGGACAGAAGCTCTATGTCTTTCCATTAAAGAATATGGATATCAGGGGCACTGCTAAATATCTGTGGGGTTTGAAAAAGATGGCGCATGTGTGTGACAACAAGGGTCGGGGTCCAGCACTAAGATTTCCACCTTTCACAAATGCTTGATTGATCCTCACACCGCAGTGCCCGCATACTAATATTGACAATTGAGTTATCATTTTCACACCTCTGTATTGTCATGTCCGATCTTTCTTTTAAACACTTCTCATATAGCTAGCTCTATAGTACCAATTCAAAATTCAAAAGGCTATCTACTATCTTTTGTCCTTACTCCAATAAAGAGGTCCTCATTAAAAGACAGCAAGCAATGACGCAGTGGGAGTCTTGAAATACAAAATTTACAAATCACCAAATAACAAACAATAACCCAATGTATTACGTAGTAGTGTCATTCAACTTATTCCAAGATAAAGACGGTATGAAGCGTGAGAACATTATTCGACACCAAATCCAATGTCTTGCAGCTTCACAGCAGAGGTTATTTCCAGAATGTCGGGATCTGATCCCAACTTCGCACGCAAATCTTATATCTAGACAGTAGACACCATACAACGAACGTTACACATCAAACCAATGTATCCAACTCCAATAAGAGGCTAGAAGGTATCTGGCATTGAATTGAATCCGCAAGCTGATGACAGTTAAGGCAGTTTGGACAGATAGAACAAGATGAAAGCTTAAGAGAATGGCGAGTAAACCTGATCGTTATTTAACCAACTCCTCCATGCATATCCAGCGCTCTTATTTAACACATTCTGTCTCCATTAACTTTGAGGCATTACTTCATAAGAATTCTGCACCGTCAAGATGTTCCAATATTTGTCTTCTCCAAAAAGGAGAGCTCCGTAATCTGCATACATGACAATCAAATTGAGGAAATTAAATGCTTTTCAAGTGAAACCAAAAGAACCACCATGCAGACATATACTCACTCTTCTAGTGCAAATGCCCGCAATGAGCTACGGCCGCCCAAGCTCCAGCAAGAACTTTAAACTTGAAATTTAGCAAGGCTGAAAAGTTGGAGGCCATAGTTGCCAGCAAAGCAGAAGAATGCAGTACACTCCTCAAATCATTGTCGAAACTTCAAGAGGGGAAAAAGTATGCAAGTCACATCAATATCAGATAGGTGTGCAGATAAACATTAGACATAGAAGAACAGTGTAGATAAGTTATCTTACCAGCTATGCTTCCTGGCCAATCTCACACAACATACCTACCACTCCACATGGGCTGTCCATGATATTGTTCAGGTATTGAAGTGAACTGCTGATTTCCGTTGATCACTTGCTGCTGTAGGTGCTGTTGTTGCTGTAATCTCAAGCGTTCAAGAGCATAGTTCTGCCAGCCCTTCTGTTTCTCTGCTTGTAGCTGGCCATGTGGAACTTGTTTTCCAGGGAAGGGAAAACTAGCTGCTTCAGGCATTCCATTAGTGTTAGTGACATACTGAGGTGCCATATGAGAAGAAAAATTAGTAGAAACATTTATTCCTGAGCCTTTGATTGATGAGGGTAACTGATATCCATCCAACCAGCTATAATCATCCAGTAGCTGATTCATACCCATCATATCTGAACCAGAGACTGGGTCATTTCCTTGTTTAGGAATATGACTAAAACCTGGTGGAGGGCCAAGATGCCTCACTGGTCGGCTAACTGGACTCCTTCTCAACCCTGCTGGCCTCATAGCTAAACTTTCAACAATTGCAGAAGATGCAACAGCATCAATCTTGGATGGAATAACTTCTGATGCCATTGTTCGACTGTAAATTATATCACTGCCAGTGCCATTTACTGGTTGTTCCATGGGAACTGGATGAGCAGCAGGATGTATTCCACTATTATCTTTTTGTATATCATGCTCTAACAAATGACCATTCTCCACGAACCCAACACCATTCAAGCTATCCGCAAGAGAAGTAGCATCTTCAAGTAACCACTTTGAAGGTTCTACCTGAACTGATTGTTGATATGTAGGCATAAAAGTACCTGTACATGCAGATATCTGAGGGCTACCATTAAAATTAGTCTGCTGCTGAAAATTGTCGAGTGAGGCCATCACAGAATTACCATAAAATTGCAAATCACCAGTGGAAGCATTATGGCTGAGTTTCAAGCCTTCATTTGTTGCCCATTTTGGACTAAGCACCACATTTCTTTTACCGGAAATCGCTGGCTTGAAAACAATGACTTCATCATCCTCCTCACCATCATTATATAGTAATGGGCTAGATTTCAAAACACTCGAATTCATCATTTTCCTAGGCTGCATGTCTTGCATTATCTCATCTGATTTTGCAGGGAAAGAGTCAGGGGCTAACACATGATCAGCTGGAACCTGAGTTTCAGCACCAACAACAAATTTTTTCATCTTCGAATCAAATTGTACAATTTTCTGATCAATCTTAACATTGTTAACCAGAGCTTTCCCCGCAGCTAGAATTCTTTTGATACGTGCAGTTTTTTCCTTGCTTCCTTGACTTCCAAAAGAGTGCTTCCTTGAAAAATCCAAAATGCTTTGTGCAGGGAGAAGGGGCAAAAATCCTCTCAGTTCTATGTCCTCCCACAGAGCACACCTGTTTTCAGTTTCACCTTCTTCATAATGGCTCATGTTTTGAAAGCAGGTCTCCTCTTCATTATCATCAAGATAAATTGGACCAAGTGACAGAATCTTGTTTAAAAAGGATAAGCAATGGTTCCAAAAAAACAACCTAACAGCTGCATGTTTCTCATCTGCGTCCCTGCCCGTAGTGATATCAGGAGAGCAAGCCAACCATTCCACAAACACCAGAATGCCAGGTAGGAGACAACTTGATGACAGATCATGCAACTGGTTACAACGCTCCAGTATTTTTCCCATGAACTCAAAAGCAGCAGTCACTGCATTCTGCAAAAGCACAGCACGTTGCACAATCTCTGCATATGACTGACCTTCAGCCTCTCGTTTAACATTATGAATAGTGAAGATAATAATGGAGATAAACCGAACAATGAACAGTCCATTCTCAACAGCATCTGCACCAAACTTCAGATTTTCCTCAATCCCTAAAGAAAGAAGCTTGGTGAACCCATTGCTAACCAATGCCAGAACTTCTGCAAAGGTCTCCATGCTGATAACAAAAAAATGAATGCAACAAAATTAGCTTGGAAAACTACATGAAGCTTTCAGGTAATGAGTAAATGGCTAACATTAAACACCTTGTGCGTGTGAAAAGAATGCCATTCAGGCGAACAAATCCAATGCAAAAGGATTTAAGTATCTCATGAGTATCTGATGTCTTTTCTTTGATACCAATGACCTCCAAGTTTATGCCTTTAGAAACAGGTTTTGTATCTCCCTTTCCTTTTCCTCTGGCAGAAGAGAGCATGGTTGAGTCCTTCATCATAGAAGATTTAGCTTCCCCATGAAGCTGAAAGTAACTCCGTCGGTTCTGCCAAACCAAAACAAAACAGGGAAAAAATAAAGACCATAATAATCTTTACTCTAGCAAAATGAATATGTAACACCTACAACAGGCCTTCTTCATCTATTAATTAATTCTACTAATAGCTGCAACTAAACTAAAAAACTTATTGCCTCTGCTTTTCAATGGAAAAATACTGATTCAGCATTCAAGTTAAAATTTCAATAACTAATAACAAAGTGTATTCACATGTTTTAAGTAACAATGCATAAAGTTTCTAACACTGGAAACTGATGTACATATATTAATAACTCTGTAGTAATAACTGATGCACAAAATTCGATATACCATATAGTTTTTTTTCCATTACACACAGAAGCACGTCTGAAATGGTGATAGATAGTTTTGCATAAATCCAAAATAGGTAAAGAGACATCAAGAACATTTACAAAAAATTCACCGAATTAGAGAAAAACATAAAATAGTCACCTTCTCAAAAGCAACAATCAAGTTATCTTTTGCTGTTGCAAAGGGATTATCTACAGCCAGACTTCTAAAATAGCGGTATATAGCCACAAACTCATCTCCAGAATAGGAAGCCACAATAGCAAGCTGAAATATTTGAACAATTTCAAACCAAAGAAAAAAGAAGAATCATTAATTTCCAAGCAAGAAAGATAGACAGCCAAAAAGAAAAAACTAGCAAAGCTTTTATGCTGCAATTGAACATGAAAAAGAAACCTGATGATGAGGGTTCCCACTAGATGGCCAAAGAGAAGCAGCCTGCAAGTAGTAGCTTGATGCTGCAACATACTCACGTGTTTTGGAGTCACCTTCCCCATATAATCCTTTGTATCTGGCCAGGTCACCCAAATATACCAGACATCGGTGACAAGAGATCGAACCTTTCTTCAGATCAGAAGATTTATTTCCATCTCTCTTGATAGCAATGCGACTATCAGAGTCCTCAGAAAAGTAACCAAGTGAGAGCCCATACTTGGCTCTAATTTTAAGGATTAAGTCATGGTAAAAACCAGTTGCTTCTGAAAGAAATGTTTTAAACTGTAGCCTTATTTTGGTGATTTGATCAGGTCGTGTGGGAAGTTTAGCTCCATGAGAAGAATTTGCACCATTAGAAGCAATTGCAGCCCCAAAAAGAGCTCTTAATTCCTCGATGCGCCTATAATGTAACTGCCACAAGGCATATTCTACATTCTGCTGCTCAGTAAAACCATGATCCTCAAGAATTATAGCTTCATAGTTCTCACGCATCTGCTGCCAGGTATTAAGATCTGAAGGAACCTGGGCCCGAGCAGATCCTCGATGCTTATTCTCCAAATCAATATTCTATAGAAGAATCCAGAAAATCACAATGAAAATGATTGTACATGAGGTATGGCATATATAAAACCGAGATAGAGAGAGAAACAATTCCTTGACAATGAATCTGTATGAGCATGTGAGCACCCAAAAAGTAAAAATGAGATACCTTCGCATAAAGGCGTTGCACATACTCCTGGGACGAAGTAGCAGACATTTTATCCATCTGCACTATCATCATCCATCAAGTAAATGTTTCTACTTCATAACTTCCTTCAATAAACACACAAAAAAAGAGAGTCCATAAATATGTGCGTACGGTTGAAGAACTAAGCCAAAAGAACGACCACAGGAACCATCTGTTAAAAAAGAAAACATAGGCCACAAGTGTTCAAACAGTGTGAAACACAAAGATAACAAACAAAATAGCCGACCGGATCAACAGAAAATACAACCAGCATTAAGAAAAAGAAAAGAAAGAACTCCCAACTTAATAAGATTGTTTCTTAAGAAATATGCTAACCACATTATAAAACGAAGACCAAACCAAAGCAACAATTGGTATCAGATTATCAATCTGCCACATCAGATTATCAAGTTTCACCTACTGTGAGAATCAATAGCAAAATCTTTGTATACCATCCAATGCAACCACCCAGTTCCTTCCTCGTATACGAAAACAGAAAGTAAACCCCTGAAATTTTGCATTAACTACCTACCTTGACAAGTGATATATTAAACATTATACGAAACACCTTAATCTCGAAAAAAAATCCTCACGATTTTGCAGCACGCCATGTTTGTTAGCCCACATAATAAAGTTACGTTATAAGAAACCAATACAACCTACCATATCAATGCTTCCGAATAAACCCTGATTGATTTCTGGCTCCAAAAATCATTTGATGAAAGAATAAATGTAATCCCCTTAATTCCATTCCACCTTCTATACTCGTCGTAATCACCCTAATAGAAGAAAACTACAAGAACATATAAAAAAAATATAACGAAGACAAAAAGAGGAGTATCTATTATCTGATCCTTCAAGGTTACACAACTTATCGCCAAATAATGAAAAAGAAACGAAGCCCCGAATCTTCTCAACATGCATTGAAGGCTTCAATCAATAGTGCACGTAAAACGATAGCAAATAAAACAAACAACACTAGCGCACCTCAGTTTTCAGATCTGACGCGATTCGATGGTTAGTTAGATCATAAACATCGAATAGTGAGAGATAGAGAGATCTTTTTTGCTAGGGTTCATTCGTTTCGTTATTTGGTACAGAAGAGGAGGGGGGGAAAAGAGGGGAGTTGATTTTATAGGGTGAGGCTAGCAACATTCATTGCGTTTTCCGCTCCATTCCTATGAAACGGCGCCGTGTTTCTCCCCTTTGCGTTTTTTTCTTGTATTTTGTTAGTAACTATGGTTTAATGGGAAAACTAAAAAAAGAGTAATTTGTGTTTGATAAAGAATTAGATTCACAATCTAAAAGGGTAAATCTCAGATTACACGTCGTATGGGGCAGCTTATAAATAAAAACTGGTCTGATTAAAAATATAAAATTAATATTTATAGATTTAAATATGCCACTATCCCAAATTTTCCAATTCTATTTGAAGAAAAATTGTATTTTATTGTAATTTTATAAAAAGAATAAAAGGTTTGGAAACAAAAAAATGGAAAATATGAGAGTGAGTAAACGCTTGCCGGGTTGAGGTTATTGACCGAGTCCAATCTCGAATTACGACCAGCATGGGTCATGAGGTTAGCGCCAACTCATCCGGCCTTCATCGTTTTGTTTAACGTTAGGTTTAGCAAACATCCATCGAGAATGAAGTCCATACAATCAGGGCAGTTCATGTGGCAGTCAAGAGAGGACCCTCAAAAGAAAAGCAGAATGTTTCTCATCCATTATGTTTGTTCAATACATAACACCATCTACAACCGGCACAAACAACACTCAAATCACATCACATTACAATCGCCTCTGACAGAAGGAAACTACTGCTACGGGTAAAATACATTTGAACACTGCGAATTCAATCACATTTGTCAATAGACAACAAAAAAAGATTGGAAAAGAAAAAAGAGAAACAAAAGTTTGTGGGAGTTTCAACTCCCATGGACTGGAGATATAATTATATGCAACACTAGGGAATGTACAACATGTCTCATTTGGCGAGTGGTATCTTCAGTCAGCTCCAACGAGGGGACGATGGTCTATAACTAAAATCTTGTGAAGATGTGCCATAATTCAGATCGAGGTTGTGGAGCTGTTCCATGAGCTGAGAACGCCTTTCCTTGAAGAAATCAAGTCGAGTTGTCAATTCTACCAAAGTAGAAGATGCTGCTGATGGATGTCTTGGATAATCCACAATCTGCAACCATGGTGACAAAATATACACCTTAGGATTACGTGGTGTGGGAAAAAAAAAAGTGCTATTTATGGGTTATGCATGAAAAAATAAAGCTTTTGAGAACAGCATGTATCATTAAGTGCTAATATTAGGCCATATAGGAGAGGGGAAAAAAGGTATCAAGAAAGAGCCTATCTACTAGTCCCTTTATACGGTTCCATTTCGCAAGCAAACACAAGACTTGCCTCTACTCGTGAAGTGGAGGGAGCTGAATCAACACCACATAGCTCATCCGTAGACATATTTGTGGATGCCTCGGTGCTCTTAGAGTCACTCATGCTTGCTGAGTCAATAACTTGCTTTCGCATGGGCTGCCTGCTACTGCTACCAGTGGCCAATCCTGTTCCTTTAATATTCCTCCAATCTGTCGCCAATAAGTCCTGCGACACAAAAGTTAGGGCTGACATTGTGATACCATTTTTCTCGACAATGAGATGGAATACAGTTACTATTTGCTTCAAGGAAAAAAGATTCTAAACTAAGGAGATGATAACAATGTCGCAGAACCAATATATATATAAAGGGAATAAATGTGGATGGACTGAAAAAATGCTATTAGTCACAGGTCTAGGTGTCTTAGTGGTCATTTCAAAGGAAGCCCACTGGTGTGCTTCATTATTTATATAGAAATGCGGATGGACTGAAATGTTAATTACCATCTCAAAAATGGTTTACATCCAACTGGACGATTCAAAAGTATCAGGCCATTCCTATAATCTGCCTCCTTCCTTTTTCCCCCCTTGTCAATTTATTTGATCAGTTAAAAATGTCATTAAACAAGGATAAACATGCACTGATCAAGTTTCAGATATTTTGGTAAGCAATTAACAATTAAATGACCCCAATCTACAAAAATGATCTTGAATAAATAAAGGAAAGAACAGTAACGAATTGCTTCAGTTTCACTGGAATTCCACCATAGAACAATGAAACAAAATTGGGAAACAACAATGAAAATGATGTGAAGAATAAGAGATACGTCAATAAAAACATCCACGTCCCAGGGATGGATGATTTTAAAAACATTGCTGTTCGAAAAATGGATTATTAGATCGTGCCATGGGAAATAACCAATTTTTTCCCCAGGCATAATGTTACTAAATCACGCCAAACAAATATCATGAATGTGAAAGACCAGCAAATTTTGTCTCACGTGAACAAAAAAATGTAGGACAACGAAAGATGAAATTTGGATGACGCGTAACTACATGATACCTCAGTTCTTTGCTTTCTTTCATGATTAACAAATGCAAGCGTTGTATCAAAATCTTGCTGAAGAAATCTCCTGGAGAAAAAGAAAGAAAGAAAGAAAGAAACAATGAGAATATGCACATCCCACAATCACAAATATACATCAATAATACATGTTCAAGCACTTCAACAAGAAAAAAAAACATAAAAATGAGAACCTGCTAGTTATATTTTTTTATAAATATTAAACTCGAAGCTTCCTTCCTTTTAGACTGTCAATGAAATATTTGTTGGTCAACAGTAATCAAAACTTCTGGAACTGCAATGATACGCTTAGCTTTAGAAAGCTAATCCATTATGACCGATCACACTTTACACATGCAAAAATCCATATCCTAAAAAAAAGCCCACAATTGTGCATAAGCTACTTTGAAAAGAATTTTAAATACTATGACCTATAGAAATTTACTCAGATTCAATTGAGATCCAAGTTTGTAATAAATTAACTATTCTGAATAATGGCCCTTATTGTGTGGCATTGATGCTTTCATATATTAGGGCTTCCATAGTTCTAGAGAGAGAATGTGGTGAATTAGTGGAATATGCTCAAACAGCCAAAAAATCAACATTTTCAATGCAGAAAAAAGTCCTTCAACCTTTTCCAGCAAAACTGTAGAATCTAACAGTCCACTACTTCTATACCTCGTATGGTCACAAAGCATCATGGGATTGGAAGGTCAACCCTCACCTCCCATACACCCACAAAGTAATCCTTTAACAGGCAAGTAATCAACATTTAAAATGCAGAAAAGTTTCTTAACCATTTCGGCCCAATGAGAGAACATTTACAAGTCCACTTCATTTCTACTCTACCCTGAAGGGTCCAAAAAATCGGTAAAGAATGAAGGTCAACCCTCTCCTCATTTGCAACCATCATATTCAATCAAGGCAAAAATCAGTCCCAGCATCTCATGTTTAAGAGATGTTGCCATTTAAACTGAATTTCAACTGATCTTAAACTAAAAATATCAAGGGAAGAGCATCATGTGCGTCTTGCATTAATAGGCAGATTTTGAAAGCATTTTTTTCCTCCATTAAACCAGCTGCAGCATGCTTAGGACATCTGTTCCTAAACAATGACCATAAAAATTTGAACTACTCGGATTTTATGGTATGGTTCAAGATTTTAAAATGATAAGGTGTTTGGGGGACAGCATTATCTTATAAGCACAGAAGCGCAATATCCAACTCTTTTGCACCTTCACTTGAGATTTCCTTATTGTGGATAGGGACTTACTGTTGGGAGTTGTTATTTTGGACATGTTGATAATGGTCAGATGCATCAGAGAGGCCACCATGATGCTGTCGCTGCTGATTGAGTTGCTGATGGAGTTCTGCAACTTTCTGCTTCAATCTGGCCACATCTGCTTCAGCAAGAGCAATCTCCTCAAGCTCAGCCCTTGTCTTCACAATAGTGTCGTAAGAATTGGATAACAGTCAATATAAGAGAGCAAAATAGTGAAAAATAGAAAGAAAAGAAGCTTAAAATTTAAACGAACCTTGGAATCCATGCCACGAGAACTGGAAAATTGTCCAGAAGACATGCTCAATCCCACTTCCAGGGCAGCTCTAAGATCTCTTTCAGCTTGCAGCTGTTCTTGTAACCTTGAGACCTGCATGGTCATAGCAAGTAAGAAACATGGACAGGAGAAAACCTAAAACATTTTAGTTACTACACAAGCAACTACCTACGGTAGATAATATTTTAGAAAATATAAATCTCTCTATCTTTTCTACTCTTTTGAGATTGACAGAATTGTGAAGCAGAAACAAAAAAAGACATTTGTAGTACATAGCCTAAGAAGCAATCATATTAGTTGAGCTGAAGACAGACTTTTAGTACATCAACCATCAATACATCTCAGATGCAGTTTTATTACAAGCTTGAAAGTTTGAATGCTTATTGCTTCGACATCTAATGTACAAGGATCTTTCAAGTAATCAATTCTTGGCTAATCAGAGGTGGTGAAAGTTTTTTAAAATGTGCTTTTACTCACAAACTTGCAATAAGCAGTCAATTACATATTTCAAGTTCTTATTAGTTCTGAAATCATGCTTGCTTTAAAATTACAACAACCTACAGCTTGGCATCAAAGAAATCATAATTCATTTAGTTATGCAATTTAAATAAGTTAAATTTATAGTACATTTGAATAAAAAGGTAATAATTTAAGAAAGCAAAGCAGTAAAAATGTGTGAGAAATAAATACATCTTGTTCAAGCGCCAACCGACGCTCATGCAAAGCTTGCTTTCTTCTCTCTAAGCTAGCTTGGAGTATTGCATTGCCTCGAGCCTAGACAGATGGACAGTAAATAAAATCAGTAAAAGATGCAAAAATTCCAACATCTAAACCCAAAGCATGTTTTAAGAAAGTAATAATACCTCCTTTGCAATCCTGTGTCTCAAGTCATTTTTTGTGATTTCAAGCCTCTGAATAGCAAGCCTACAAGCAGCAGAAGACCAACTTGGTTAATAGTTTAATGATACAAATGTTAATACCAATCAAATTAAAAAAGTTATTAATAAAAAAAAGCACAAACTCAAGTCCCCCAAAATAGATAGGACTAAAATAACCCATTTCGGTGCCATTTACTGAAGGACTAATATAATCGTGTGGATTGGTAACATTCTATGGGTGGCAACGATTTGGCGAATCAGCACTTGATTCGCCAAATCTTGCCACCCTGTTTACCGATCCACACCTTGATAACCACTATATTTTAGTCCTATCTATTTTGGGGGATTTGGGTATGTGCAAAAAAAAAAACAATATAATTGAAAAAGAAAATCTAGTTAGACATGTCCATTGGCCTTTCCCACAATTTGTAGTAAGGGAAAGAAAGGAGGAAAGGAAGAGCTGAACTCCAGAATACAAAATTAACAAGAAATTTATGGGCCGAGGAAGCATATCACTAAATTTGACTTTGAAGTTCTAATGCCAAAGCGTGTTTTTTAATTTCTTCAAGAGAAAACATAAAAGTATCATACTCTTCTTCAGATGAATCAACTGATTCCACTGACGGTGTCTTCCTAGCCTGCATAAAGTTCCAACGAACTTGTTAGGAACAATATCGCAATCAAGGAATAAATATTGAAAGAATCGAAATAGATTTTCTTCCTGTCATGAAAGCAAGACAGTCAAAAAGCCTAAAAATCTAGTATGCTAAGGAGCATGGAATTGTATGGATGTAGAACCAATGTCAGACAATAATTTGATAACCACAGGTTCTTGAAAGAAAGTCATTCATACGCTTATGGATACTACTGATCCATCAAAGCTATCACAATCACAAGCTATAACACAAAATAAAATTGTTAATATGCTGTGTAAGCCATCATATTTGTCAGCTATAACTTGTTCCTGCATGCATGAAAATGCCGGCCAGTTCCAGGAGTCAGAGTCAAAATGTCACTAAACTTCAGCTATATTTTTCTAAGAATAAGAAAATCATCCAGTTTGTGTGATCCTAGGACCCCTTTCAGTTGATGCACAACAACAATACATAAAAGAACAGCTTACGTTACTTCTTCCCCAGAATGTTGATTTCTTGCCATTTGCATTGGAAGTAGCAACTTTACTAGATGGCTTCACTGCGAATGAAGCAGTTACTGGTAAAGGATGCACAGGATCCATTGAGGACAAAATTTCTCCCATTAATCTGTAGGATTCACCAACAGGTGAGACACTTGGAGCATCCACCCCCCTCACTGAATCTTCATCTCCTTTTTTCTGTTTATTTTGTTGCTCTAGTATTGGAACATTAGGGACTCCAATCTGTACATGATCAACAGATATATTTGAACTATCTGCAGGAGTATGATTGTCTCTGGGTGATCCAACATCTAATTCATCACCGCAGAAAGCCTGCATACAAAAGCATTGATTGCACACTTAACTAAAGTGACACTGCCTCAAGCTATTGAACCAAACAAAGAAGTTGCAAGAGAAACAGTTAAGAAAATAAATTTAGATCTGTCCCCAAAATGACTTCATGATTATTACTAAATATGGCATTCTAGACAAAGTACACATGCCTAAAATGGGTGACCACAAAGTCCACAAAAGGTTAACTGTTCTAGCTGAATAAAATGCTCATCAATTCCAGACACTTCCTGCTTCATGAATCTTTCCCTTAAAAAAAAGGAATAATCAATAGAAAAAATAATAACCGATTTTTGAAATGGGGACCCAAAAAAAGAGCTAATATTTGGATCCCTGAAAAGGCTGCCAAGAAAGCAGGTTCCCTGAATAACAATCAATTTTCCTCTCAATGAGAATTTTCAGGCAAAAGGTAAAACAAGCCCATTCAAGATGTCTCCACGGAAACTCAAAGATCCGGACTGCTACTAACAGAATAATTTACCAAGCAGAACCAAAAGTGAAACATATGCATTCATGATTGTTAATGAGAACCTTGTAGTCATACAGATCACTGGCAGCAGAACCACTACTTTCACTTAATTTTCCACTGAGTACACGTTCAGGAACATCATCTGTCTCTTGGTCAACTTCATTTTCAGCATCGTGGTAACCACTGTCTTTTATAACCACATTTTCATCATCAGATGAATCTTCACTACCACTGTTTTCCATCCTAGAATCAGCAGAAATGGAGCATCTATGTAGAAGTTCATCCTGAAATAACAAGCAATAGCTAGCATAAAATGTCAAACAAGAGCAAGTTAAAACACCACCAGCTGACAAATTCTGTAGAAGGCAAGCATGAAACAAAGTCTCTAATTAAATTACACACTCAAGTAGTATCATGCTTACACAACAATATTAATATTCTTTCATCATTGAGAATCACTTACATTAAAAATATTTTCATACTCCTCCAAGAGAGAAGTTATGATGCCCTGAGCACTATTAGCAGCATTTGCAGCAGCAAGAAGCTGGGCAGAATTATCCCCATTAACATCAAAGTCATCCTCCAATTCGCATTCACCGGCTAAGAGAGGACGCAACAACAAGGGTGCCATGCAAGCAGCGACAGCAGATGTGGTCATTCGGTTTTCATGAGCATGAGATGCAATTGAGTGCATCATCTTCAGAATTCTGCAAAGTATCATTCATGACTGTGAGATGTATGATACCTAGGAAAAAATCACAGCAGCTAAATCTAAGAGGCTTAAGTCACACATAATGAAGAATATCCCAAAAGGATTACCTCTGCAACAAACGCCGGTTCGGCTCAGGAAAAGTCTCCAATACCGCAGAGCGCAAAGCATTGTTTCGAGCTTCCTTACGATCAATTTCTGTTGCAATAAAATGACGAGCAAATGCTTCAGTTTCATATGCAGGATAAAATAGCAATTAATATGCTTCAGAAGTGATTCTTTTCATCATACATAACAATCCAAAGTCAGCCCATCACCTCAGGGAAACTTACCTAAAACAGGGAAGAATAGTTTGATGTCCATGCTAGTAGAAACACAAGGAGCATCAAACTTGACTTTGAGAGCAAGAAGAAAACTAAGGCTTAAAATTTTGGGTACAAAGGACATTACAAATTTTTACCATCTGAACCACAAGTGAATAAACTATTCACAGAAATGTGTCATCAAAAGGTTTTATAAGCTTATGGCTATTCAAGATCAATATAAAGCAATTTTTAACTTTTGCATTTGTTAATGACAAAGAAGAACAAGTTCAAAATATTGATCAAGACAAATGGAGATCAACCATCCTGTTTGTCACGTATAAAATATTCAATCAAACAGGAAGAAATTGAGATATAAACTTACTATAAGCCTCCAGCAATGCTGTGCAGCAAGATGCAGGAACTGGAGAGGACGGTAACTCCCTTAAAACATGCTGCATATAAAAAAAATTAGGAGACAATTAACCAAATTTAACAATCTAAGCTCATGTAGCGTCAGAAAGTACCTTGACACAATCACCCACAACATGAGCATCCTCATCTGGTTCAAACTCAGTCCTGCCTGGTAAAACATGACAAAAATGAACATTGGGAACAACAACTAGAGAGCTCTTGAAAGTTGTATGTAAGCCATAATGTCTTGTAGAAGGTTCTCCTGGAACTACTGTATATTATGAGTGTTTGAAAGATGGCACACTAATACAGAAAGAACCTTGTTCATATTCTTGAACTCTATGGTCGACTTCTTCAACATCAGCGGACTGACGTAAAATTCCTTCAACCTTAATCCCTGCAGAAGGATATCACACCACTAACAGATATGAGGGAACACGTGTATAGAAAATTAATCTTTCTAATTTTTTGCATTTAAGAGTGAAATACCAAAAAACCCCATGGAAAGCACAACACAAGCAAATGGTTTATTTGAATTTTATAAGAAAACGAAATTGAGAGAGCTAAAGCAGGGAGACAATGAAAAGTTAGCTCCAAAATCTGTTTTGCCTTCACTGACTAATTCTGTATATCACCGTGTAGCATCCAGAGTGCTATGTAACTTATGTATGTAATTAAGGATAAAATCACAACAAAATTGTTGAAGATATAACCACATAAGTTTTAAAGAACAACATGCAAGAAAAGGCTCTATCTTCTTTTAAAAGTAAACTATAGAGGGTACAGTAACAAAATGAATACAAATTGGGATCAGCACTCACCAAACTTCTCTAGAAAGCAAAGAGCTTTCTCCAGGAATGATGGACCACCATCAATGTCTTCAAGGGCAAGCAAAATAGGTCTTCCAACAACCATTGACTTAACAGGACGTTTATCCCTCCCTGAGAAAAAATGTATAGTCTTAGCAAGCATAAAGGATAGCAATGGGATTGGCAATTCAGCAAAGATCATCTAAAAGAAGTAAAAAGATAGAATCCATGACAAAGGAGAACAGACATTGGTGGAAAGACCCTTCAATAGCATCATTGTTGTCACCACGAAAAATTCCATCGTGCCCCATCACAAGGGCAGCACTAGGTGCTTGTGCAAGGGCATATTCCAGGGCTGTCTTCCACTCATATAAATCCTCTGATGTCTCAGCCTAAAAATTAGGAAAGGAGACGCACTGAATATAATGACTACGCAACATGCACATTCCCCTCAGAATTTAGCAAAGAAAGGAAAATTGGACTATTTTTAAATTTTAAAAAAAAATATAAAGGAAAAGAGAGGTAGTAGACAGGTACCTTAAGGGTGAATGCTCGCCCATCACGTCCATCAGGAAACAATACAGTTAACAATTTTTTATCTTCTCTAACAAGAACACTGCAAGACATTTGAAGAACAATAAACCACATTCTTGAGAGTATAAGTCTGGACAGTATCGAATGAATAAGATTACCTTCCTGAATTATTTAAGTCAATGCCCCCCAAAGTCAGGTTTACTTCACCACCTCTTTGTGGCAGGGTACTCTGCAAGAAAATTGCATTGTCTTAAGTAACTCATAATAAAAACAGTCAGTAATCATGAATCATGATTAGAATAATACCAAGAGATAGAAAAGCATAGACTAATTTTCCTAATCCAAACAAAATGGAATAGGACATATAAATGATACAAGCAGTTCCATCCTAGTGATTATGATACCAAAATTTTAATTAATAGAAACATCACTCTGTTAAAATGTGCGTTCAATACATTGTACAATAAAATTATGTTCCTACTTCAATAATTGATGAGGAAGAACAACAAATGGAAAAAAGAAAAAAGCAGTAACAATTACCCTAGCAAATCTATAAGCAACCTAGTAGAGTAATAACATTAAAGATGGCAATCTTGTTTTTCATTTTGCAGAAGACAGAGAGTGGGAGGCAACAGACAAGTTCAACATCTGATGTGAGAAAAGAAAATCTATGATTTATGCATCCTTAAAATTAAATTTTTCACCATCTTCCAGGCCAAATCTCCACTCCTAGGACCTAAGTCAGTCTAACATGCATTGTCTTGAACAAAACCATACATCGCCTTCATAGCCACATATCCAAAAATCAACAACCAAAACAAGGAAAAAAGTAGACAGAAATTTAAGTGAAATGCAACATACTGCAGTGGTAGAAAATAAAGGAAAGGTAGTTGAACACTAACAGGATCATTTTTAAAGAACACCAAGGAAGTGCGAGTGAGGATAAACCATCGCTTCTTCCATGACTTCCAGCCTATTCCTGCAGGAGGTCAACAGTAAATTGTTTAAGTGGCAGCGTAAATCATTAAAAAAAAAGTGGCAATGTAAATGATTTATTTTTTAATAGCATTGGTAATATTGCAATAAACGGTAAACAAGCACAATTTGAACCATAACTAAGTAGCAAAGACCGTGAGCATCCTAGTAATAGAAAGAAGGATAAAATGTAAACCAAAATGGGAAAAATTGTTACCGACCTTTTGAAGATATAAACAGTGGGCCACTCTTGAAAACCTGCCAATTAACTAGTGTTAAAAAGAAAAATTAAACATTTAATACAACCATTTTTGCTCCACGCCAAGAGAATAGAGGAAATATATTGTCTACATCCCATGCTGATCACATTAGATAAACAATATCATCTTATGAACCACAGTTGAAACCTAGAATACTGGGAGACTCAAACGAAAATTCCCGCGATATATATTATTGGGAAGATTTTCCATAAGAGGGGAAAAAAGCCACACACTAATGGTTCATGGACCAGTCTCGCCGTTCAATCACCACACAGGATATGTAAATTGAACTGGGGAAAAATGGTGACATAAAACCCCAAAATGATCAAACGTAAACAAATTGAACAGATGAGCTAAGAGTTATAGTCACAAATCAGTTTTTGCTCGTTCCCCTTTTAAAATGCTCGTATTCGACACCTTTTGAGTCTTTGATAGAACTAACAACAACTTATCCTAAAAGGTCTGAGATGGTAAAAACTATCACACTAAACAATGCTAGCGAGCAAATAAACAATGTCTGACAAAAATAAGGTGACCTTAGAATCTCCACTACGTTTGGCATTAGCAAAGAATTATCTATCAACAAATTTCTCACATTCAACATCCTCCAGTCAAAAATTAAATTAACTCACTTAAAGCTAACTGACCACACACACGCAATAAGATCCAACAATACAATGCAAAAAAATCAGTGAAATGACACGCACCGTATTGGAAGCCCCTGCTCTAGGCCGCTCAAAAGCAGCCAAAGAAGCCGACATTGAAGCTACAGGAACGATAACACCACCGCGACTCCAAAATGCTCAACATTAGACCCCAGCCAATTGGCCAGAGCTCTCCCTTTAGTTCAGCTCGCCCGAGCCGAGTTCCGCATCGTAGATCGATCGGCGAGTAGATAATCGGATCAAGATCTGGAGAAGGATAGAGAATACAGAGGAGAAGAGTAACTGTGACTGCAGAATGGGCGGAGAGTTAGGGCTTATTGCTTCGATAGCTGAATACGACAATGAAGAAGAACAACCAACCGGGAACTACCACAACTCCTCCATAAATATGAAGATAACTAAATAGTAAATGAATTTATTTTCAAAAACCAACAAAATTTCACTGGCTTTATTTTCGGTTCTGCCTTGCGAATTTTTGCTAGTTTATTGAATTAAGCATTGGATTAGGTATAGTGGTGTAGCTGTGGTTGCTTGGGGATATAGTTTAGTCTAAGGCCAAAGGAAAGGGGTAGGGAGAGATTATAGCATTCTTTGCTTTTCACCCACTACCAGTGTTGAGAGAGAGATGCAAGCTGAGGAAGGCGTGGGTCGGGTCGTGTAAGGTCGGCTTCAGTCAAGTCCAGTCATGGCCCAGAGGAAATGTGCCATGTCAGGAACTGTGTTTTGAAATGGCCAATCAGCTGTGTTTCCGCTTCGATAACTAAAATCTGTCTAATTGACTTTATTAAATAATAATTAAATTAATTAATTAACAGTGGAACTACGAATTCTCTCGGAAGCTTGATCAAGAAAATAATATTTTAAAAAATATTTACAACTGTTCTTTTTAATCAATATAAAATTTACATGTTACTGTATAATAATTACAAAAAATTTGAATAATATTTACATATAATAAATTCACTAAATAATTTTATTATTATATAATACTGCACAGTTTCGGACCAAAATCTCATGGACGCAACGTAGTCAAGAACTGCTACATTACTACGGTCCACGTACCCTACTTTCGCTCGAAAACCAACCAATGTGCTAGGTCGGGATTAACTTTCAAGTCGACGACACGGCCGCGAGTCTGGCCGCGTGCCACACTCAGGCCAATCCCATGGCCAATCTTCCGTTCGATGGGAGCGTGAGAGGGGAGTACGGTTACGTGCAAACTTCTTAGCCATGTCCTCACGAATTTGTCCCGGTCTTTATGCTTCCCTGTCTAGCTTTGTCTTCTTCGGTTAAAACAGGAAAAGGGGGTGGACACCTCTGAAATCCTTTTTCGAGGTGTCAAACGTCAGTGGTCCACGGTGGTCCAGCGGTGGCTGCCTAGGCCTTCACTTGGGCGGCCCAATACTGGGTCTTGGTGGTGATTGTCGAAACCGATAGCAAGAGCAACGTCGTTGATTGACGTGAAACTGATACAGATTAAATTATTGAATTACGGCCCGCAAGGGCCCAAAATGCCCAACAATACCCATAAACTTCTTAAAATCTGTCATTCTCTTTTTCCTAAATAAATTTCTTATTTCTATCTTGTTTTTCTTTTTTTATCAAATAGTTCTATATTTTTTTCCTATTTCTATGATGATTTATGTATTTTATAACAGTTAGGTCATAATTTATAATCTAACCATTTAATTATCAGCGGACACAGATTCGTTCGTATCAGTATAGTAACTAAGAACATTATCTTATCGTCTACATATGGGAGTAGAGTTTGAAAAAAAAAAAACAAATACGGTCGGATTTTTTACCTTTTTAAGAAGACAGTTGGTACGTTTGTATACAGGTTCCGGCTATAAATACCCCGGAGGCCACTCTTTTCTGAACATTGTATATTAGCCAAGTTTACTATCAGCATCGAAGCCATGAAAAGTCTTTCAATTTTTGTCCTCGTCCTCCTTGTGCTCCTCAACAACTATGGTGAATCTCCTTGTCTCTATTAGTTTTTTTAACGTTAAAATTTGATTACCAGATAAATCGTGAATATTATTACTTTATCATAATCCAGGTTTGGGTGTTATTCTTGTTGGGCATTTTAAAAAGTTGGCAGAAAAATTATTTGACACGGAGACTTTTATTTTGTAGTTTCGAGTGCAAGAAATGAGCAAATGTTGATCTCTCCGCAGTGCCAAGTGAGGCTGCATGGAGGTGGCTGTAAAATAGAGGAATGCAAAAAAGAATGCAAGGCCAGATTTGGGAGCAAAGCTGTCGGAGAGTGTTTTTTCTTTGAGAAACCTGACGATACTTGTTTGTGCCTTATTTGCTAGATTTCCTACTTCAGAGGGAAATAATAAAGCCCAGCCTTTTCAATTCTACGGTTGTATTCTGGGATTAACCACAAATAAAGTTAATTTCCTTGTATTTGTTGATGAATTTTGGCAATATCGACCTCATTCTTCAATCCCAAATACGTAAATGAAAATCAGAACACATGAAATCAAAGTCAGTAAAGGAATTTCCCCTCTTCTCTAATATGGGTCTTGACTATAAAAAAAGAAACTTTAGGGACTTAGAAAGTGTTTGCATCCATTTTCATTTATACTTACTTTCTGGAGATCTAATAGTAAACTACAAACTGATATGTTACACTTCCTCGTGATGTCGTCTAGTACAATTTTTACTGGATAAGGATCTCGATCTTGTACTATTTCCTCATATGTTAGAAGGGAGTTTAATATTTATGGAAATTTGCTTAAATAGGTATTTGACAGTGATTGATTAGAATGCTAATTCTTTCCCAGATTTATTACGGGTTTTGAATGTTCAACGGGAAACCAAGCCACCTATTCATGTCCTAATAAAAGACGTGAAACGGTGAAAGCGTCGCTGTATTCCCCATACGGTATAAAAACCCAGCCAATGGAGATGGAAGAAAGAGATAGGCAAAATAGGGGCTAACCGCACCATGAAAAGCCTTTCGATTTTTTTCCTCGTCCTCCTTGTCCTCCTCAACAACTGTGGTGAATGTCCTAGTCTCTATTTGTTTTATTTTAACGTTAAAGTGTGATTATCATTTTGTAGAAAATGAGATATAAATCATAAATATTATATTTGCCCTGGAGACTTGATTACTTGTCGTTTTGAGTGTAGGAAATGAGCAAATGTTGGTGTCTGCGCAGTGTAAGGTGAAGCTGCATGGAGGTGGCTGTAAAATAGATGAATGCAACAAAGGCTGCGTGGCCAAGTATGGGAGGAAAGCTTTTGGAGAGTGTTTTTTCTTTCAGAAACCTGACGATACTTGTTTGTGCGTTATTTGCTAGTTCTTCCTCTTCAGATGCAAATAATGAATTCTGGCCTTTTCAATTCTACCGTTGTATGCTGGGATTAACCACAAATAAAGACTAATTCTTTGTATTTTCTGCAGATTTTTTACTAAATCGATCTCATTTTTTGAGATTTTGTCATCAGAAATGATCTTATTCTGGAAAAAAACTCTAAAAAAAAATCAAATTAAATCACTATCAGCAAAGGAATTTCCTACTTAAAAAAACTATATAGACTTAATTGGACATTGATATTTTTAATATTAAAATATAATATTTAATTTCTGTGCCCATGCTCAATTCCAACTCCGCCGAATAGAATCTGTTTCCGGACAAAGCTGTTACAAAGTTTGTGATGATAACTTTCTAACTATTACCGGATAAGGATCTTGATTTTATACAATTTCGGTAAACGTTACAAGCAGGTGTTGAAAGCCATACTTATGGAAATTTGCTTAGATCGGTGTGTACGCTATCTGTTTGACAGCTGGTTGATTAGATTGATAATTCTTTCTCGGTTTGATTACGGGAAAACTTAATCTGGCCCAGCCCAAAATGAATCAAAATTGTTTACCAAAATCCGAATACCAAAATTTTACCAATCTGGCCTAAAAAGTATTATGGCCCAACCCAAACAAAATCCAAGACAGGTCTGGATCGATCTTCGGGTTTTGAAAACAAATCTGGGTTCGGTGCTCATCCAAGGATATGAAGGCTTGGGATACCAACAGAATTTCGAATCGCATTCCAGTTTTGACCCATATTACCTATACCCTTTGACTCTTTATAAAAAAAACAAAGCGGTGGTGCTTTGGAGCTTTATTGCCGACCCATTCTTTCTTTTTAATTGATAAAATCGGCCGAGGAATTACCGTGTCAAGCATTTTGCAATTTGAAAATGAATAGGAACGTGGAAAAGGCTATTTATTTATTTTCCTTCACAGGTAAATATATAAATGGTTCTTATCAATTATCTGATAAATAGTATTAGAGGGTCCTAACTCCTAACATAGCCGTGTTAATAAATCGCCAACGATTCACCTCATTGGACGTAATCTACCGTTTTAAACGATTTCCACTCTGCCCCACGTCGGCAAATATTTCTACTATGAGAAAGAATTTGATCCGGCGGCTGTTATCATTACCACGGCTACCTTCATTAAACCAAAAAACCAAATTTGACAAAGCTTTGACTATATTAAATACTTAATTAAAATGCGAGTTATAATCTGCTGCACTCGAGTGCAGGATTGTCCCCACGAAGGAAAACACAAAACTGGCTTTTGCTCATCTTGAACCAATTCGGTTTGAACACGTATTCGATCTGCCATTTAAAAGAAGAGATTTAAAATGAAATGGCAAACTCGAATACAAACACCTCGTAGCCATAAAAACAAACCATTTCGTTAGTGACCCTGCTCCATCGAAATCTCTCTCGCTTCACGCCGTTGTCTTTTTAATTTGTCGACACTATCATATAATACTAGTAATCCATGACTACGACGTCATGTTATCGCCGGTTGGCGACGGGTCCCGCAACGCAAATCGGCGATGTTCACCGACGGGATCGGGCGATGGTGGAGAATGTATCTTTCCCGCTAAAACAAAATTTTGCAAATCAGAGGTCGGGGCTTGTTCTCCTCAGATCTCTGGAGCGTCTTAAACCGTTTGCGCGGGAGTTGGCGGGGGCGGGGGGAGCATGGGAGCGATTGGACGGGAATGAGGTGGATAAAGCTGCGGGGCAGTGTTCGTACGCGGTGGATGATCGGCTTGTGGATGAAGCTGGGGGCGGGGATCGGAAGGTGGAGATAAATGGGAAAAGGATGACATGGAGGAACCTTAGCCGGAGAAAAGTGGAGGATCGGAAGGTGGAGGTGGTGATTGCAGCGGGGGTGACGGTCGTGCTTGGAGTAGGGAATCGGGTGCTTTACAAGCTAGCTCTGGTTCCTCTCAAGCGTTACCCCTTCTTTCTCGCCCAGCTCGCCACTTTCGGGTAACATTCATTTTTTGCTCTGCTCGTTAGCATCCAACTAATTCATTAATTCCCTCTCGTCTCTTTCTTGGTTTGTGTGCATTTTGCTACTGCCACCTTATGTTTCGCTGCTTCCACATGTTAGAAAGGTCGTAACGTGCATCATTTTACTTGGACGAGCCTGCCCTTGTCATTCAAGAACCAAATCTTTGTTTTCTTATCGGAAACAGTTGCTTGTTATTCGGATGGTTTAGTTCCGTTACGTAAGTTGTTTATAGCACAAGGGGTTCATGAATTAAAAAAATGCAGTTCTCGATCAGGAATATAATTACGGTATGAAATAATAATTAGGAAAGCTCAATTAAGTGCTTGCTTCCATTGCGTGTGGCGTATTGCTATGTATTCTCACTATTTTATTCTTTCTTTACTATACTTGGAATTATTAGAGATACTTTCGGTGGTGGTGTGTGAAATAAACTACATCCTAAGATTTGGTTCAAGTTCAAAATTACAAGAAACCCCAAGTGGTGCGACTTCTAAGACAACTGGTCTTTCTGTCTGAGAGGTTATTATGTCTGTTATTTTTAAATAAGGAGTTGATAACTCGATGGGATCTCTGGTGATGTTCCATACACATGGATCTTAGATTAATGAATTCCGCGTGCACAACCTGGAATTAGAAATTTGACAATTGGTGCAGTAGGTGGTTCGGTCGCGTTCCGGGGATGACCACCCAGGAAAAAGAAAGACTTGTTTATCACTAGTGCTATTTTTTGTGGGTCAGGAGAATCTGATGGAGTAATTCTAAATTAATAGAGATCCATAAGCAATCTGCTTTAAGTTTGTGTTACTGCTCTTAAAACTTCAATTGAAAACCTTTGAACCAAATAGAATATTCTTAAAGTTCTTCTGGGAATGATTTGGCCTGTTCTTGATTAACCTTCTACATTAAATATTAATAGATGCCGGCGGATTAACTTCCACCAAAACTTTCGGTGTGGCTGCGATGATCTCGCTTTGAAAAGAAAAGTCATTGTTATGTTTTTTTCAGGTTGAGGTGGTCAACAAAAAAATTTTGGGTTCCGAAAATAGAAAGCCTCTCTTCCTGATTCCTGAAGACGTTCTTGTACTAATAGTCACACAGAGAAAGTGGGTAATCTGTAGAAAGTGTCCGGTCGTAATAATTGAGATTGAAAATAGGAAGAAATGAGAGGTAGACATTCAATTGATTGGCGGGCACATTGGCTAAGAGCCTCTCTAGCGGAAAAAGTCAAAAACATGATGCGTCGCCGCAAAGGCTTCGCGTCGGACGACCAGACAAAGTCGCAGATGCATCACCGTAGTCTTAGATGCTGTATCTATGAGGGGCCAAGTGGATATTTTGGCATTTTGTGGGGCACGTTCTAGTCTGAGTCTCTTTTACTGTTTTTTATCGAAAGCAACTTTCTGCGTCTATAATTATATTTGTTGAAGTTACGGAAACACCCTTTTTTTTTCTTGAAAGCGAGTGCTACTTGAGGAAAAAAAGAGAAGAAAGTGATTATTTCAGGGTCCATTGGAACCCTTTTGCATTTTTATTTTTTAAAAAATGGAACTTTTATGAATGAAAGCATCACTTTGACTAAAATCAACTATTATAATTTTAATATTTTGTTGGTCTTGAGACTGCATCATGTATGACGGCAAACTATTGTGTGCATTTCTTGTACTATAAAACTCAATTTAATGATTTCCTGCACACCTCTGTTTTATCTAATGGATAAATTGAGATTTGGTTTCTTACTGGAATTTCTAATAGGGATATGTTATACCTGCAGAGCGCGGGACCGATCACTATGTTTTCACCATCTAACGTTTTGAATATAATTTCTCAGGTATGTTATTGTATACTTCACTATCTTGTATATGCGGCATCAAGCGGGTATTGTCACGGATGAGATGCTCTCAATGCCAAAAGGTCCATTTCTTCTTGTGGGACTTTTGGAGGCTTTGGCAGCTGCAACTGGAATGGCCGCTGCATGTAATATGTCTTATTTTATCTCTCTCTCTCTCTCTCTCTATATATATATATATATATATATATATATATTTAAACTTGCTTTTCTACATTACTTGGCTTAATTTCACATATATTTAAGTTTGTTCCATAAAATTTAACCTCCAAATTTTAAGAGTTAATAGTGTTTCGTTGTTCATTTGGGAAATGAAGATTTAATTATCTAATTTCACGGGTTGTTCAAACATATGATATTAATCTCATAAATTCTACTTGTTGCCGTATCTTGACCAGCAATTCTTTCTGGAGCATCAATTCCTATTTTGTCTCAGGTAAGAAATATTCCATTATTTATTTGCGTATTTATCATCCAATCATTTTGGTTAACATCCGCATAATTTTTTTTCTTTGGCCACTTCAAGTCAAGTTATTTTGCCAATTACTTATGCAGACTTTCTTGGTATGGCAAATTCTGTTGTCGACTGTTTTCCTCGGAAGGAGATATAAAGTCCATCAATTGCTTGGATGCTTTCTTGTGGCTGTCGGTGTAATAATAACTGTGGCAAGGCAAGGATTTATACATTCATGTAAACTTTTGATCGCTGGACTAGGAAAGAGTGGAAATATGAATCTATCCAGCTTATCTTCTTATGCGAAATGATTGTTTACGAAACATGATAGTTGTCTAAGAGATGGAGTCAGTTAACACATATAAAATAAGGGTTTCAGTCTAGCCTATTTAGCGAGCTTCAATGAAATTGCTATCTGTAATTATGCAGTGGATCCGGTACTGGTCCTTCGCTGATGGATGCTGGAATATTTTGGAGTCTCTTGATGACATTATCATTTTTGTTGCAAGCTGCTGACACTGTCCTCAAGGTTGGCTATCTATGTAGTATGCACCCAAGCAGTTTTAAGCTTTATTGTTTTTCTATAACAAGGGAAATTTCTGTTGCTTTGCAGGAAGTTATATTTCTTGATGCTGCGAAACGGTTAAAGGTGTGTTCCAAAACTGATAATGATTTGTGATTTGTTTGACCACTAAGGAGCCTTTCAATGCCAAAATGAAATTATCATTGAACTTGACTGCATTTAACTTATGTTGAGTGGTTTTGAGAAGTCCTTCGAAAACAAAAGGTTATATCACTCAACTTCAATGGATTTTACTTATGCTGAGTGGTTTCAGCCAGTTAAGATGGATTGTATTGATAAATGAGAACCACAATAGAACAAGAGAGTTCATATGAAAAACAACATCCTTTTCGGACATTTGATTATTTTTTATATGCAAGATTTCATGTTGCCTAAGTACACTGCCTCGTGCATGTCAGTGACGTTGGATTATTGCAAAATTTTCCTTCTTCAAGTTGTAGTCTGATAAACCAATTCTATTATCACTAACAGGGTGGTTCTGTCGATCTATTCGTCGTCAACTCCTTTGGTTCGGCTTTCCAAGTAGGTACTTTGCAATCAATTCAATTATCGAATCTTATGTCCTTTCTTAATCCAGTTTTGAACTACAAAATGAGTGAAAGTCTAAGTATTCGTTCCCTTATTTGCTTCTTGTGCAGGCACTGTTTGTTTGCCTTCTTCTACCTTTGATGTCAAAATTGTGGGGGATACCATTTAGTCAGCTCCCAAACTATCTTAGAGACGGCGCAGTTTGCTTCCTGAACATGGGTAGCTTATCGAGTGGTTAGTTATGACTTAAATTGATGCTATCAATATTTATTGAGCAATAGTTTATCACGAATAAATATTACCACAGGAAGTGCAAACTACTGAACGGAAATGACACATAACCTGCAGAAGCTTTTAATATATTGTTCTGTTCTTATACGCCATGGAATTTGATTTCTTATAAATTTGCTGCCCACAGGATGTGACGGTGCGCCTCTGCTACCTTTGCTTTTTGTTATTGTCAACATGGGTTTCAACATATCATTACTGCACCTCCTTAAGATCTCTTCTGCCGTTGTATCCTCCCTCGCTTCGACGTTTTCAGGTATTTAACTTCTAAAGAAAACGAAAAACCATCTTCAGTTTCTTATTGGCTTCAGCTACAGCTATAATAATTGTCATGTACAGTTGGTTAATTAACCACATCTGTTTTACAACATGTCAGTGCCAATATCTGTGTATGTATTCACGCTGCCATTGCCATATCTTGGAGTCGCTTCCTCGCTGCCCTCCGGGTTCGTTGCAGGTGCCGTCATCCTTGTTTTGGGCTTGCTTATCTATGCTTGGACGCCACATTCCAAGTCCGACTAGTTTTGCTTTCATGATCTCCAAACTATATTAGGGTCATTAGTATACTCGATATCACCATTTTCCACCTCAGAAAATGATGCTAGCCAGCTTCTGGGTCATGGTTAATAAAGGAAGAAGAATGAAGTTTTGCTGATATGATTTTCGGTATATGTAAATTGGACTTCTCTTGTGCACGACCGGCAACTTTCTTGCGTTGGTTGAATAGCTGACTGCTCGCTCGAGATTGTCAGTTCCTGGTCCATGAGATCTTTCGCAAGGCCCATCATTATCCGGATCAGGTAGCAAATTGGGCTTTTGACCAGAAGGCTTCGGGATTATCGGAACATTGTCCTCGAATACCCATTTCTACTAGTTTAAGATTATTTTGTCTGCATTATCAATCCTCTCAAGCTAATTAAGAATGCTTCAGAGGAAAAATGTCAGCAATTTGTAAAACAACATCATTCAATTCAACAGCAAGGAATTTCCGAAGTAGAGGAATGGGAAAAAGAAAAGAATTCCAAAAAAGAGGAGGAAAAGGCAAAACACTAACCTCAATAACTCGCTTGTGTAACTGAAGAGACAATGTTCTGTGCCTCTGCATCCAAAATAACAGATAGCCTGCACAAATTATAGCACATAAAAAAATGCCATACTCTTGCAGGAGTGGTTTGTAATTATTTAATTTACCCTTGCGTTTCATCCCAGTTGACACTTTCAACTTCTATAAGAAAAGAAATCTTTGGGTCAATACCCAACGATACTAGGCGTCTCCTAAAAACCTCGAGTCACCCGAGTACAATTTTTTCTCTGAGACCCGCGAGGAACAGTTTGAGAAGCTGCGAAAGATTGCAGAAGGATAATCTAGAATATATAAAGGTATAGTTTACAGTAAACTACCAGAAAAAAAAAATTGTTCCTTTCAGCTTGACAAAGCTGCATGCTCCCGACCCCGTCAGTTTTGTGTAAAAAAATAACAATAATAATCAACCTCACAAACATCAAGTACAACGACTACATGTGAATACCTCAACTAACAGCATAGATCAGAATCGCGCAATATATACAAGCGCTATGTAATACAAATCCTGGAAGAATATACATGGCCTGGATGAATTTGTACAAAGCCTGCAAGAATCTACTCAGTCAATAAATTATATGCAACAAATGGCACCACCCATCTGCCTTTATGTAGTCTCATGCTACTGCTTTTCACATCAACCATAGGAAAGAGATTAAATGATTTCAAATAATCTACTGCTTCTTCAGTCGGCTTCGGGACAGATAAAAGAATGAGGGATGGACGACTAGTCTTCCACATTCTTTACGTGCTTGGTGACCTGTTCAGGAAATCTATAGATGGAAAACTTACTACGAATCATGATCAGAGTTTCTCGTCAAGAATCATATCAGCAGGGTCTCCGATCCAAGGCCGCCCTTCTCTCCATTTAAACTTGATTCGCAGCTTCCCAGTAGCTTCCACCCCAACTACCTGACCCTTGCTAGCATGTGTTTCCATCCCCCATCCCCACCTAGGCTTCACCAATCCCTTTCTGAATCTCACGCTATCACCCACTTTAAATGCTATTACCTTCTCCATCTCCCATTCTTTGCATACCCATAACTGATTCAAGAAACTAAATGCCACCAAAAGCTCTCCATCCTCCATTCGGTTCACCACTCCAATACTACTGTGACTAACCTCTCCCCAGTGATATACTGGGAGAGTTATATTTGGCTTTACCCTGACCCAATCTCCAATCTGTATCGTCTCTTCTTTGACAACGTCCACCTCTGAGGGATCAAGTGTCCAAGCCCTGTAGCCAGCTGTTACAAATATTCTTAGTTTTCCATCCGCATCTATTGCTGATATAGAACCAACAGTGTCATGTGAATGGCCCGACCATCCAAATTGTGGATGCTTCACTTGGGCTTTCACCCGCACCTTCTGGCCTACATACAACCTATTCACCCTTTCAAGCATAGATGTGGGACCCACCCACATCTCAGATTCTTTACAGAACCCCACAAGGACAGTACCGTCCCAATCATCATCTCCTTGATATCTCATACCTTGTATCACTCCAATACTTCCAGGCACCAAACTCTTCCAACCGTAGGCATCGTCCTTCATTTTCACCCATTCTCCTACCTCAAACGTCTGCTCTATCTCAAAATCTGAGGGATCCCCCCTCCATAAACTTTCTAGTCCATTGAAAGAAACTCTTATTTCTCCATCAGCATTTACAGTCGTTACAATACCTTTCGAGTCGTTGGACACACCCCTCCAACCCCACCTGGGCTCAACGAGTCCATTACGGAAACGAACATGCTGCCCAACATTCATGCGTGCAACCTTTTCAACTTCTGAGGAGTGAACAAAAAGCTTTCCTTTACGAAAACAACAGACCAACTCCAAATGAAAGAAATCCTGGATACTGTGAATTACTGCTACAGTGTCCTTCCTCATGCTATTCGACTCATAAGTTGGTCTAGTACCCATGAACTGCTTCAATCTAACCCAATCACCAACTGACAATCCTGGAAGCCTTTCAGTATCACTCGGTGCAACTTTCCACAAGTTCACTCTGCAAGCCACTCTTACCTTGACAAACAATTAGGAGGTAGTCAATAAAAATAGCATGCGTTCCAAAACTTGAAATAAGGTCACATGCATATTCACAATGCTCACAGAAAAAATGAAATCCTGCTAAGCGTATCTATATCATGTCAACAAAATCTAACATTGTAATAGAAGCTTTATGCCATTGATTTAGAAGCAGATTCCGTATTAATGAATTACAGCCAGTCAGCATGACAGCAATGGACTGCAGATCAATAACAATCCAGTAGATGGATCACATCTTACTGTTTGCACATCCAGATGGGAATTATCATATGATGAAATCACATAAGCATACTCACATTAAGGGTCCCATCCATGTCAATTCTTGTAATACTGCCAGATGAAGCTGGACTTTCATTTGACCATCCAAGCAATGGCTCAGTGATAGATGGAAGAATGCGAATCTCCTGTCCCACTTCAAAAGGGGGCAACTTCTCCATGTCTGTCATGGAACACTTAAATAGCTTGCTTCGGAAGCAAAAAGCAATACCCATTTCACCATCTTCTTCTAAGCAATGAACAATCCCAATACTGGTTTTTGTGACATCATCCCATCCATATTTTGGAGAAGGTACAGAGGTTTTTACCCTCACCCAATCACCAACCTGATCCACCAAAAGGAATACTAAATGAGAGACATTTGCATACCTTCCAATCAGTTGCCAATGGTGGAGCCAGGATCACAGAATATTACCTTAAACTCCTCCACCTTTTCCATGTCAGAAGGATCAGCCTTCCATGGTAAGTCCCGATTTGGTATATCAATTATAAGGAGGCCATTACTCTTTATGTCCCTTATTCTTCCAACACTATGATGTGTCTCACCACCCCAAGCATATCTGGGTTCTGCAACAGATCGCTTCACACATACCAGATCACCAACCTAAAAAACACAAGAGGATCGAACTTGAGATAAACACTAATGAAGATAAAAGTAAACTGTTTGCAAAGAGTATCTTCATGTAGTAGTCACAATGAGAAATGAATACTATTTGATATTAATTACAAGGAATATAAAAACTACAAGTATTCTCACTACCTTGAAAGGAACAGCTGGTTCAACTTCCTCTGGTTCACAAAGCCATGGGCTGAATAAATAACTGAATTCTATTAACAAACTACAGTCAGGTCTGATACCATACACTATCCCAACGCTTCCAGGAGTAACAGCTCCAAAACCATGCTTTGCAGCCACAAGTGTGTTGCGAACACGAACCCAATCACCAACCTTGAATTCCTCAAACCTCTGAAAATCTGCAGGATCAGCTTGCCACCCTCTAGAAGCACCACTGAACCCGATGCGTATGATTCCATCATCTTCAATACAAAGAACAGTTCCTATGCTGTCATGTGATTGTCCTCGTAATTCATACCTGGAACAGAGATCATCACCTCTTTTGGCTATTTTAGATTTATAATGATATCAGAGACTATCAGATGCAGCATGGGTAATTAACATAGAACTGTTTAAAGGGTGTGAAAGCTAGACAGTCCTGAGTATCATGCGTGGGTCATGCAGAAGTACAGCACCACCAAAACATTTAAAATGAAAGTTTTAAGGTTATAAACCTAGGCTTTGAAACAGCAGGTTTGAGTTTCACTAGTTGTCCTCTGTCCAAAGGAATCAGTTTAGTGACTTCATCTGCCAAAACACGAGCAAGTCCCGTGCTAAATGAAACAACGAGGTTGCCTTCATCTAGAATATTCCGTACAAAACCAACACTGTCATGTGTTGCTCCTTGCAACCCATTCGTTGGATTCCTCACGCTTCTCTTAAATTTCACCCAATCCCCCACTTCATATCTACAATGAAAAAAACATGTCAACAATATATATTAGTGTAAGCATCAGTAATCATTCCCCAAAGGAAAAGAGTGGAAATGATCAGCAGTCATTTATTGCGAATATATGTTAGTAAACTTTCTCATTCACATGGTTAGAGACAGATTCTTTACACAACTTTCTTACTCACATGGTTGGAGACAAATAAATTCCCTTAATAGCAAGTGCCTCTATGAGATCCTCTGAAATCCATTCTCGGGGTAGAGATTCCAGCAAATCAGACAATGTCTTGCCACTGCCACAGAACATGTACAGAAAAACATGCATGTAAGCAAATATACGCATAGTTTTAGTTTAAACTACGAAAAATTATAGTTAGTAACAATTGATAAATTTGTATAAACAAATAGAGACCTTGAAGAAATAATGCTTAATAATGTATTATTAAAAAAATGGAAAACACGAGGATGCCTTGACAACACAAGAAAATAAAACATCTCTTTTACCATCACTTGCCTGTTGCTTCTTATATCAACTTCCACATTTGGACACTGTAGCATAAGAATGATGCAGTCAAGATTCTCACGAGTCAATTTTGCAGCCTCTGCAGCTATATGAAAAGCATTCTCACCATTATCGTCCTGATGAGAATGCCATAGTGGTTTCAACCCAAATTAGTAGATGAAACAAGTCAAAAAAATCCAGACAGTGCAATAGAGTCATCATTGTGGAAGTATGATTCAGAGATTTTTGCAGTTCTTGAAAACTAACGAATGTCGTAGATTTATTTTTTAACTGGAAAGCTACAATATGCCACATAATAATTCAAGTTCATCAGAAACTCCAACAAGCTATGAAATAATTGGGTAAAAAGAACGCAAATCAATGAGTTCCAGAGATGCAAGCTTGAGAGAAAAGAATAAAATTTGGTCAGACAATAAACTATATTTACCAAAATAAAAAGACAAAAACATTTTTTCATGGGTGGACAACAGAAGTACAATTTAATAACATTTATGTTCATAACATAATGTCATGCAGGCACCGAAGCTTAAATCACTGAGCCAGTCTCTCGAGTCATTTAGTATATATGAGAATGCCAGAGAAACCAAATAGATGCTGTTGAACTTCAAATTATTGGAGCAAAGTAATCATGCATTACAGAGAAAAATGACCCCATTGGAAATACTGAATTTTTTTTACTGAAACAAAAAGGAGAAGAAAAAACACCCATAGTCTCATTTTCTGAACCATTATGCGAGCAACTTAATAAAGACAAAGAATGACTGGTAATTTCACTAAGACACAGAAATATGTCATTCAATAGAAGAAAAAATCACCCCTGGTCTCACCCCCGGCCTTTTATAAATGAAACTAAATCAAGCATATTGCATTGGAAAATTTTTTAACAAGAGACTGAACTATCTAGAGTCAACTACTGCTCTAATTGTTTACATTATTTGAATTGTAACGTAGCATAGAACTAATCTAGCAATATCACATAAGCTCAAAGATAGGCAAACTTGTAACATCGACAATAATGTAAAAATTCAAAGAAAATATTGATCCACAGTAAATTTTTTGCCAGCCAACCTGTAAATTACAATTAGCTCCAGCAGCCAAAAGCAATTTGACACATGCCTTGGCACCTTTAGCCAATGCCAAATGAAGGGGTATTGTACCATTTACATTTTGAAGATTGGCCTCCACTCCACAATCAAGAATAATCTGCACAAATCAAATAGCAATTTTATCCAGGTCAGGATCCGGGGAAAAACCATCATAAGAGCCTTTGATAGCTAATTTCCCTGATGGTCCCTCGATAAAATGTTCACAAGTTTTGCTGTATGTTTTTGGGAAGAAAGAATGTTTAATAAGTTTGGCTTACCTTTCCCAGGCTATCCAATGAAGAAAACGGAAGTATATGCCCATAGAGGAATTCTACAGTTTACTACATGTATTTAGTGTTAGGGGACTCATCTTCAAACAAAAACCTTAAACCTACTAAGTGAAGCCCTGTGACAACTCAGTATAGTTTAATGGTTCCACACTGCCAATGTGACATTTTACCTTATCAATGACCCTCCAGAAACATCTTTGCCAGATTAGAATTTGGGAAGTATGCAAGTAGGCGTGCTTGGTAAATGAAATTAAATTTACAGCAGAAAACATGGTATTCTGTAATGCGAGCTATAGAACACACAAGACACAAGCTTCAATAGACCAAAGTCTTTTATGATCAAACATGTGCGGAAGACCAAATTGACAGGCTGTAGTGCAGATCAAGCACTAATAGCATGTACGTTAACTAATATCTATCACCACAAAAAGCTATTTTCTACATAGCCACAAAGAAGCCCGAAACTGTTGGTAAATCTCTTCATATCAAGCCGGCCCTTTTTAGGTACCTGAGGTTTAGCACCATCAACATTTGGGGCAAAAAGTTCTGAAAATAAATCTTTTGGGCAGGAAGAAAGTAGTAATATGGAAAATGGGTGCAGTGTGTGAGAAGGATGGTTAATGAGTTACAATATAAAGAAGATGGAACACGTTTCACCTTGACTAACTCAACATCATTTTCCATGGAAGCCATATGCAAAGCAGTTTGATGTTGTTGAGTATCTTGGGCAGCTGGGTTAGCTCCAGCTGCAAGTAGCCATTTCACCAGCTCTCTACCCTCTAACAGAAAAGATAAAGCAGTTTAACTTATGAGATGCATAATAGAACAGGAGGATATAAGGAAAAGGTTTCTATAGTAACAAAAAGGAAAAATTATGAGGAAGAGGAAACAAAAATCTTCAGCAACAAAGAAGGAAATAGAATTTGGCGACTGAAAAGTCTCGTGAATATAACTTTGAAGAATGTTCAATAGAAAGAAGTACATCATCTGAGATATGACAATCATCTCTACCTGTTTCACGACCTTTTCTCAGAGCAGCGACCATGCATAATGCAGTTCCCTCTGGACAAGGTACGTCAATTGCTTCAGAAATCTCTTCAGGAGAAGCTATTTCTAGCCACCTCTTGACAACAACCAAATTGAGGGTTTCCATGCACATGTGCAAAGGTCTGAGAATGTGAAGCCGAAGAGTGACGAACACATGAAAATGGTTATTCCAGATGTCACTATCAATAAATGAAGAATACATATATCCACAAACATAAAGAAATGCCATAATACACACAGAAATGAACATCATATCTACCGAGTCTTCAGAGGTTGAATTCACAGAGATTTTCACAACCCTCAACATAGCCAAAATTTCCTATTCACTCATTATAAATGTTAATTATGATAATACATATTCTTGTTCCATTATAGGAAATTTTTTTAGGATACATCTGCTTGGGTGCTTCAGTAAACAAACTTCACAGTAGAAAACATTTGCACACCGGCTAATTCAAAATAACTACCAACTAATGAGTACTCAACAAATCTAGGACTTATTGCACACAACTAGGGTCAGCTATATGTTTCTTTTCCCAGAACAATATATGTTGTCAGCACCATACATCCTTTTAAGATATTTCCATATTTTCATTTCCAGTTTTGCTGTTCAATGGTTTGACCACAGTTATAGTTGGATGCAATATGATCAAAGGAATTTGATAGCAATGGCCTAACGAAAAATGACACCTTCAGAATCTAAAGATGTTTTTGCATTCATAAGCAGAATACCCATAGCCAGATGCGGAACTTGGGAAAATTGGATGGCTGACATAATTTGGTAAGAGATGATTGTAAGAATGATGCAAGAACCAACTATCAAATATAATACCAATCAGGAGTATTAAATGAAAATTCAAAAGCTTTTACCAAGACATTTATAAACTCCAAGGGATCTAAGGTGGATGAAATAACATTTCAACCAAACTTGGAACAAGAAGCATTGCAGCATTACAAACAGTTTTACTCGTCTGATTGAAGTAGGTATTAAGGGTGGGTTAGGGCATTGGTATAATCAACTACATTAAAGAAACTCCTATCTGATAAGAAAGCAGTTCAGTTTTCTACTAAAGGATTGCCTGAAGACCATCAGGTTTTACAGATCTATAAGCAGAAGTAAAACATGCTGCAACATCCACAGAAAATCTGTTGCACCTCAAATGACAGCCAAATTTTGTATACCTCTTCCTACATCAATAAAAGAAACATTAACAAAAATAATCACACTCACGTCATTTGTTTTGAGTTCAGGGAACCCATCGATCTGCAACCTCCATATTCCAGTATCACGATAGCACATTCTGTATGATTCTTGGAAATAGCTACATGCAGCACAGACTCCCCATCATCATCCACAGCATTTGGATCAGCACCAGCCAAAAGCAACTCCTATGATATTTCAATCCATTTGAAAGAATCATGAGGAAAAGCAAAAGACAGAAGAAATTTAATTAATTCTTGACCTCAGTATACTTACTGTCATGCAGTCAGGCTGCCCATAATATGCACAAACATGTGCAATAGATTGGCCAAAGCCTTCTCTCACCCTAGATGTAGCATAATCCGATCTTCTAACAAGAGCTCGTACGCAGTCCGGGGAACCAGCAGCTAAAGCAAACACTATAGCTGGATTCCCATCTTTGTCAAGAAGATCTACATCAACATCATTGTACTCCAAAATAGCACCAACAATCTCTGGGAATCCTCGCCGACAGGCCAAGTGCAGTGCAGTTTGGCCATCTGAATTATGTGCTTCAAGCAGAGATATAACTGAAATCCCGTTGTTCCCCCTTGCAGATTTATCAAGAAGATCCCTGAAAAGAAAATTGTACCTTCTGGAAAATTTAAAATATTTCCTTAAACACACTGGAGCAGTGTGATTATATAAAGAGAACGAACCTAACACCATCCAAGTTCCCTTCAGATACTAACTGATGAAGATGGTCACTTTTAACCTGGAAAATGTCCAAGACAGATGCAGGAGAATGCTCTAGCTTATCACTCCCAGAACAGTTCGCAAGCTCACTGGATCTGATAGATGACAGAGAAAAGAAATATAATTCAGACAAGGACAATATGATGATTCCATAACAGAATGCAGAACATAACCAATAATACTCACTCCGACTGTCTGACAAATTGTTTCAACGGAAATACATATGGGCTTGATTTTCTCATGAGCATCTTACTTTGCAGCTTGTTCCTCTAAAATTGTAAGACCGTATTACCAAATCCACTGGATGAAATCTTTAACTTTTATATTTTGTACAATTATTAATAATTTTCCTGCACTCACTGTGAATAGCAGAATTTGACATTTTCAAATTTCGACATCCATTTATCCAAAAATTTTAAAGTGATCAATAAGTTTATGATCAAAGTTATCTTATCAGGAAATGCTTTATAACTAACATACATCCTATGCGCATTAAACAGATATAATAGCGGAAGACTATGTTTATGACTACAATTTTTTTTATAACATTTAGAAGATAAGGGCAAAATATCACAAGGCTCACTTGCTAACACATAATGTCATCATGATCCTCAGCCATATTGCATGACTCAGCGATAAAGGCCTATAACAAGGATTAACTTTCTAACACCCACAAAAGACCACTACAAGCATCTAAAAGACATAACATAAATAGCAAAACTGAGTATTACCTAATTTTAAAATTGTAGATAAAGCGAGAAACACTCAAGAATCGGAAAAAATAAAGCTGGTCAGTTGAAATATAGATAAGATAATCACATACATGTGCGGATTCTGAGGTATCCCCTGCAAATGACGCAGAAATATTGCAAGCATTGCTTGAAAATTTGGTCTCTTGGATGCCTTAAAATGCAAGCAATCTCCAATCATCTTCCACAGCTCCGCTGGAATGCCATGGCCAATAACACCAGCATACTGGGGTGGCAACCTACCATCCTTCACTACAGCACAAAAAATCTCCTCCGCACTCAAGCCGTCCCACCTGAACACAATCTCTACCGTGAGTTAAAAAAAAACTATCAAGACAGCCAAACAAGGCAAACCAAAAACTCAGTCCACATACGGGGTGAATCCAGTGCACATTTCAACAAGAGCACAACCGAAGCTCCAAGAATCCGATTGCACAGATGCACCGACCACATCATCCCTAAACAAGTGCAGGGACTTCTTTGCAGGGCCCCACATCTCCGGCGCTGCATAGTGTGGGCTCATCGACATACAATCAACACAGCAGTGCAATTTTAAAGAATCAGCCTCGGCGGGGCCCCGATTTTTTGGGCAAGAAGGTTTCTTCAGAATCATCGAAAGGCCAAAATCAGAAACAACAGCGTTTCCATTGACGTCTAAAAGGAAATTCGAAGGCTTTAGGTTCATACAAACAACACCAGATGCGTGGAGCTCGAGCACTCCACGGGCAACGTCTGCTCCGTATCTACAATCCCAATGACAAAAACTAATTAATAACGCCTATGAGAAATGAAGCTATGTAGATGATAATGAGAAAGAAAAGACAACCGCAAAATCTGGCCCAGGCTGAGACGGCCGTTATTCTGTTCCATCTGGGAGTGGACGGAACCGAAGCATTTCTCAGTTACTATGCACAAGTCGTGTTGCGTCCGGACGACACCGTGAAACCGGCACACGTTTCTACACCACGTGGATTTGCTCCTCAAGCTCTCCAGCTCCGCCTCCACCAAATCCGCGTCCGCCACGTCAGCACAAGACACTCTCCTCACCGCTACTCTATGCCTGCACTCCCGCCCCTTCACCAGCAAACCGTCGGTTCCATTTCCGATCCTCAGCTCATGGTCTCTGCACAAGTTGGCTCCTACTCCGATCCGGCCACTCAAGCAGCTCCTAGGAGTTCGACTTTGACCGGAATCGAAGCAGTCGGTATCCGAGTCGGAGTCCTCTGAGGCAGGTTCAGCTGAGGATGAGAGGGAAGAGAGGAGGGCGAAGTTCTTGGGGAGCGAGAGGGGGGAGTTGCCGAGGGGGGACACGTGGCGGCATTTGGGACAGCAGAGAGAAGGTCTCAGCGAGGAGGTTGAGGAGGAAGAGGAAGAAGCAGAAGCAGAAGCAGAAGCAGAAGATATAAGGTGAGAAAGACACTGCTGGCAGAAGGAGTGGCCACAGTGGAGCAGGTGAGGCGTGCGAGAGGTGTCGTCGCTGTACGGTGTCTGGCAGATCGGGCATCGCGGTACCGGAATCTTCTTTCCCGGCATCGCGACTCGTCGGTTCTTTCTAGGGTTCTAGGTGAAACGAAATTGCTGTATGTATTTGCGCGTGTTGAAAGGAAAGAAAAACGAGACTTTGAAATGGAAAATAACAGGAAAAAATAAAAAAGTAGGGAAGTTGATATGTGAAGTGTGAAAAGGATGAAGGAAGGCTATTTCTGACTTTATACAGACTTTCCGTCACCAGATCTCCTCCTCTTCGTGTTGCCCCGGCTCGGCATCAGGAAAAAAATTATTTTATTTTTTATTTTGGTTTTGCCTACACATTACTAGCTTATGGTTATCTTTTTACACAAAAAGAGTATTTAAGTTATTTATTTATATACATAATACTAATCCGGCTATTAGACTAATTCAACGAGTAATATATAATTCATCATGTCAAAGACTTTGCTTGTGACAGTACCCCTATACGAAAACTCTATATAAGATATATTTTGTAAAATAATTAATATTTATGTAATTATTTTTATTTTAAGTTAATTATAATTTAAATCAACAATATCATATTGTATTGAATGCAAATTTTTCAAATTTCAGATTATTTAAGATAAAAATAAACATTATCAGTGTCATACCGGTTCATAGTCCTGGTTACATCCCCTATATTTAATCCACGAATATTTCTTATTATTAAAAATTATATATCATATGTCAATCCTCTTTGTTAATGATTCTTTACAGTTTAGAAACCAAATATAATATAATTCAGACAACTATTCAATAATAGATAAATGTAATTACTATTTCCGATCAAATTTTGATAGTTTTTATTCATAAGTCCACTTTGTTCCTTCTCCCTCTCCGTCAGGTTCAAGGTTCTTCCCGTAAAGATGAGGGAGTCCAGAGCTTAACGTTGTTAAGAAACCTATATTGTGTTGAAATTTTGACAGCACAACGTTGTACACATACCCCTTTTAGTTTAAAACCATCAGTTGGGATTTTCCTGACCTCAGATGAGCATCATCAGGATAAGTCTTTTAGCTGTCCTGTCCTCTCCAACAATAGAACCTACCAGCGTTGTTGTTTGGACAAGTGCAGGGAACAGTGCCCAATATCTGTGCAAATTTAGCATTGGAGCCAACTAGGATGATTAGAGCTGTAATCTGGCATTGGATTTGTCCTGGCCGTTATGAGATCATAATGTAAGAGAGAATGGTTGTTTAATTATTATTTTTTCCCGCGAAATTCTCTGGGTCCTAGAATTAGTGTTTGCTTCCATCTAATTTCAGCAACCCAGAAAAGGAACCGTTCAAAACATTTTTGCACAGGCTCATCCTAAAATCCCTCACTATCAATCCCCTCTAGTCCCTGACGCAGGGATCTAACCTGTGTACGTACGATCCTTTTCCTGTTTTTTTTTCCAGCAATATTTGCTTGGTTCCCTCTTCAATGTCATTTCTTCCTTCTAACCCTTCCTTATAAGCAACTTTCTTCCTTAAGCCGCCATCACCTCTTCGGCCACGACCACCAACCAAGAACCCTTAATCCTCTCCTCGCTTGCATAATGGGGAGTTGTTGCTCTCGTGGCGCAGAAGAGGCCCCGGAGGATGATAAGGGAGAGACGAATGGTAATGGTCAAGATACTTCCACGGCTCCCCCTTCGAAGACGGCACCACCTTCACCTTCTCCAGGATCATCCAAACCTGCCAAGTCGCAACCTATTGGTCACGTACTAGGCCGCCCAATGGAAGATATAAAAGCGACCTACACCATCGGGAAAGAGCTTGGGAGAGGACAGTTTGGTGTTACGCATTTGTGTACTAACAAGGCAACAGGGCAGCAATTCGCGTGCAAAACAATAGCCAAAAGAAAGCTTGCAAATAAGGAGGATGTGGAGGACGTTAGGAGGGAGGTTCAAATCATGTACCATCTAACGGGTCAGCCTAATATCGTAGAACTCAAAGGGGCTTATGAGGATAAGCATTCTGTTCATTTGGTAATGGAGTTGTGTGCCGGAGGAGAGCTCTTTGATCGTATCATAGCTAAGGGTCATTACACGGAGCGTGCAGCGGCATCTTTGCTCAGGACCATCGTTCAAATCCTGCATACATGCCATTCTATGGGAGTCATTCATAGAGATCTCAAGCCTGAGAATTTTCTTCTGCTCAGCAAGGACGAGAATGCTCCCCTCAAGGCCACTGATTTTGGACTTTCAGTGTTCTACAAGCCAGGTTCCTATTTTTTCTTTTCTTTTCCTCTTGCTTCCCGTCCTGATTCTGGTTCTTTTCACCAAACTGTTTGCATTCTAATAACAAAGGGTTTTGTGACCTTTGATTACTTCCATCAGGAGACGTGTTCAAGGATATTGTTGGTAGCGCATATTACATTGCACCCGAAGTATTGAAGAGGAAATATGGACCAGAAGCTGACATATGGAGTATTGGAGTCATGTTGTACATTCTTCTGTGCGGTGTTCCTCCTTTTTGGGCTGGTGATTACCTTGCATCTCTGATCTTTGGTGCATAGCTATATTCTGATTTCTGATCAGGGTAATTTTTAAACATAACAAGAAACTTCTCATGGACAGAATCGGAACATGGGATATTTAATTCCATCTTGCGGGGCCATATTGATTTTACAAGTGATCCATGGCCTTCAATATCACCTCAAGCCAAGGATCTCGTCAGGAAAATGCTCAACTCTGACCCCAAGCAGAGGTTAACAGCAGCCCAGGTTCTCAGTTAAGTACACAGTTGGAGCAGGATTTATTGAGCAAACAAGAGTAAGTGTGATGGATGGTTGACTATGATACCAGTTTCTGATGCGTTGAATTTGATTTCCATTAGGTCATCCATGGATTAAGGAGGATGGAGAAGCACCTGATACACCTCTTGACAACGCAGTAATGACTAGGCTCAAGCATTTCAAAGCAATGAATCAATTTAAGAAAGTTGCTCTAAGGGTACTTCTACCTTCACCAATTTCAAAAATCTGAACATGTTCCGTTCCTTAGTAATGGCTATGTTCGACGAAATCATGGTTTTTCTTTAATGTCTTTTCACACTGAGAAGGTCATCGCTGGCTGTCTATCCGAGGAAGAGATCATGGGATTGAAGGAGATGTTCAAGGGCATGGACACAGACAACAGTGGTACTATAACCCTGGAAGAGCTGAAGCATGGACTTGCGAAACAAGGAACAAGGTTATCTGAATATGAAGTCAAGCAATTGATGGAAGCTGTAAGTACTTCTGTTTATTTATTTACACATCAAAACGGTCAGTTTCTGAATCGAATGCTACTCTTCTCCTGCATTTTCTTTTATTCCCTCGGGAACCAAACAGGCGGATGCAGATGGCAATGGAACCATAGACTACGATGAGTTCATCACAGCAACGATGCATATGAACCGTATGGATAAAGAAGATCACCTTTACACAGCCTTCCAACACTTTGATAAAGACAACAGCGGGTAATAAAATCAACCTAATACGAAAAACACATTCTTCATCACTCACCCGTTTGCTGTTTAATACATGTATAATTCCTCATCTGATAAACCAACCAATGCTCATGTATAGGTATATCACCATCGAAGAACTAGAGCAAGCACTCCGTGACTTTGGCATGCATGACGGAAGGGATTTAAAGGAGATAATCTCTGAAGTTGACACTGACAATGTAAGAAAACAAAAGAGTATACAAAAACAACCACCACACACACATACATAGAATGTTCATCCTGGCAACGACAGATCATTAACGTTCCTTGCTTTTTCCCAGGATGGAAGGATCAATTACGATGAGTTCGTGGCAATGATGAGAAAAGGAAACCAAGATGCGAACCCCAAGAAAAGACGCGAGTCATTGAAGTTCTAGGAGTGAAGTGTAGCTGGAAAATCAAAATCAAAATCAAAATCAAATTCAAATTCAAATGATGGTATTTATCTTTTGGAGACCTTGTGGTATGCACGCACGAGCCAGATTAGACACTTCACATTGGATGCTCACGTGCACTTAGATTGATGAGGGAAAGAGGTACATAATGTATAGGTGAGATTTGCTAGCGAAGAAAAGTGTTTTTCAGGGTTATGAAGCTTGAAGGATTATGTATATGGTTTGTTCTATTACGGGAAGCTGTTGTCTGTAATGATTAGAAATTAATAGCCCATTTTTCCTTTATTTTTTCATTTAAAAGAAAATTACTAATGGGTGCTTTTGGCAGCAACCTAAATTTAGGATTAGTATACCAAAGATCCCCCGTTATATTCATCCATATCTACTCATACTATATATTATAATTTACTATATAAAATTTTTACCTAATTCATCAGTATAATTTATTCATCCAAAAACTATTATAATTTATGATACGTGATCATATGATACGTATATAGTTACAGGCTTCCAGGCCTTTTTTCATAAAAAAATGATAAGCCCAGCCTAGGTAGCAAATATAGTGTCCAGCCCAGGAAGCGAAGGATGGGTCTGCACGGTGAAGGTCCATATAAGGGTCTCCTTCATAGCAAAGAGCTTCTTTTACGACCGTTTCATTCGCAGAGTCCTCCTGTCTTGTCCAGTAAGAAAAATGGCAGAATCATCTTCCGCGAAAACAGCTGCAGCGAAATCGGATGCAGAGACTGAGGAGTTGCTCGATCGGATGCTGACTCGGCTGGCGCTATGCGATGACTCGAAGCTTCAGGATTTGCTATCTAAGCTTCTCCCTCTCACTATATCCTCACTGTCCTATTCTTCCCCCGCCATACGCAACCAGGCAAGAAAGCTTTGACGCTTCGACCTTGTCTCCCTCTATGTTCAGTCTTCTATGGTTGAACTGTTTTCAGTGTTAACTTGCAAACTTTCTCGCCTTTGTTTTTTTACTATCTTTGGTTTCTTATTTGTCGCGGCTAATGGACTTGAGGATGTGATGAAAGAGAGCGGGGGAAGGAATTGATTAATTTTTTAAAAAAATTTGGAACTAAAGTTCAAATGTTAATTTTATTTATTACTTTATAAGGTTTTTGGAGGTAGAACAAACGTATATGTTGCTGGCATTGAGTGACCGATTAATGGAGGAAACGGTTGTACTCTGCCGTGACAGGTTCTTGAAATTCTGGGTCATGTGAACAGAAGAGTGAAACACCAAATGGATATTCAATTGCCGCTGAGAGAGCTGTGGAAAATTTATACGCAACCTGATGCTACTCCAATGGTTAAAAACTTTTGTATCGTGTATATTGAGATGGCATTTGATCGCATGGCTCCAAAGGTATGCATTTACCTGGGGTTTCTGTCTGAAATATGTATTTATTTGGCTGAGTTTGAAATATTGTTATAACTAGAAGTTATTTTTTTCTTAAATAATATAGGAAAAGGAAAGTATGGGCCCAGTGCTTGTAGTCGACATCTGGAGACTTCCAAATCAACATCAAGAGATTATCCTAAGAATTATTACAAAGGTATGCCAGCGATTATCCTTTTTGTTATAGTGTCGGCAGTCTTAAGTAGATATTTGCAATTTTTTTGCCTGTCTGAGCTTTCTAGTTTTTCTTGGTTTGCATAGCCTGTTTCAAATCAACTCATATTTTATTATTAAATTAATATAATATTTTTTTATCCACTTTATTTCCAATTCCGACAACTCTGGAAAAAAACAAATTATGACTCCACCACCAGTGAGAACATGAAAATAAACTTTTGATTCTGTATTGCTCATTGACATGAATAATAAATGTTCTGAATGCAATATTCTAGTTTACGATAAGAGAGGGAAAGAAAAAAATTTTCATTCAAAAATCTGTTCAAAATAACTTTTGCACCAGCTGAAGTTTGTGTTTGCCTCAGAATATATATTTAATAGTCTTCCGGACACGGCTATCTATATGTAATTTTTATTAATTTAATTCAGGTAATTGGTGAATGTCATGCTACTCGGATTGATGAAGAAGCTGCTGCAAAGTACAGATCACTTGGTGTTTCTAAGGCTACTGAACTAGTCACTGAATTTTGGCTTCACGTAATGTTGTATCAGCTGCCATCTCAAGGGTCGGGAGCTTAGTTCACCATAGTGACGATATTGTCTTTCAATTATTTTCTAGACATTTGAAATTTATTCTGGGGTTTGCCATTTCTCTGCAGCGGAGGATGCCCTCCTGGACTTTCAATTGCTCAGACCAATCGTGTTACAGGAAAGCATCCCCTGAAAAGTGATGAGCTTCTGACGAGAAAGGTGAAACTAGATTTCAAAAGTTCTGTAACATCAGAAATTTTAGATTTTTTTCAGTTGCTCTGACACGTGCATTTTCTCCAATTGGCACTTTCATCAGTTAGGAATTTTAAATATCATTGAAGCTATGGAGCTGGATCCTGAATTTGTTTATCCCCTATATCTGGTTGCTAGTGTGGACAGGTATTTACTTTTCTTTGGCGTGACTGTGTGAAGTGCATGTAGTTTTGTACACATTTGTGGACAATAATTTGTTGTTTGATGACGAACCTTTTCAAGTCAAGAGCCTGTTATGAAGAGAGGAGAGGAGCTTTTGAAGAAGAAGGCATCTACAGCCAATTTGGATGATCTAAACTTGATGAACAAACTGTTTTTACTTTTTAATGGTATGCATTGTGTGTTCACTTTGTGATTAGATAGTGAATTATTCCAATTGCACCTGATTTGTTGTATGCTAAATATATCATTGACGATTTGCAATTCCTAGTGAATAGGCCTCTGTTCCCATATGTATCTGACTGTAGAATGAAAAATAACTGTCTCAGTTTATGGTTGTCCTGTATTTTTTTAAATAACCTATCTTCTTTGTGCAAGTATTGTTGTATTTTTAAATGCTGAACTGGTTTTTTGTAGGTACTAGTAGTGCAGTAAGTGTTGCTTCAGAATCTAGGGTCAGCCCTGGAAGTGTTGCTCTGAAAGTAAAACTGATGTCCACATTTTGTCGATCTATAACAGCCGCAAACAGTTTTCCGGCAACTCTGCAGTGTATTTTTGGATGCATGTATGGTAAGAATTATTTTAGTTTTGCTTGTCAGTTTCTGCAAAATCTTTCGTAGCTAGTCAGGTTCTTAAAGGGTGGATGTAAATAAGGTTTCTGATATTTGCTGAGCTGTGCTCATTGGAGATGTGGATACTGTGAAAGAATCTATATGTCTCAGGACCAGTGTATGGTTCTCTAGTTATACTTTTGACGGTTGCTTTTGTTTTTGTTGGGATTGAGCTATGGGATGATGGGTGATTAGAAAAGGAAGCAGTTGGTTGTGGGTAAAGGTGGTTGAGATGCTATTGCATGCATGCTTCCATGAGGGTAATAATTCTGTTTTTGTGCTTCTTTGAAAATTGTGAATAGGAAGTGAGGGAGGTTATCAGTATATAGGTGTGGGTACGTGGAGTCAAATATAACAAGGATATGTTCACATGGATTGTGAGCACAATATCCCTATTTGACAATGCACCTGTAACTCTATATGTATATGTTCGTGGCTGGATGTGGAAGGTCATTACATGACAAATGTGTTGTCTTTCTTCAACCTATGAATTTTTCTTTCATGCTGCGCTGACCATCTTCCTAGAAAAGGCTCCTAGAAGGTACTTTGGTGGCCTTGCCGGGTGATTTTGCAGCTATTGTTATGGACTAGGGCCAAGTTTTGCATGATTCGTTTTATTGATTCCCGTTAGCTTGTTGAGTTGAGGTTGGTTCCCGTGTTGGTATTGCTTTCTCGTTCCAGCTAGGTGTCACCTAGCTATTTGGTGGGGTTGTACACTGGAGGTGCTACTGATCCTTATTGAACGCATGGATTGGATTGTCACTGAGGTGTACCTTTGTGTAAATGTAGGGGCATTTTTTTTTCTTCTGGGATTTTTGCAGGCATTGTTTGTTTGTCCTTTCTATGTAGCTACCAACTATGGGTCTGCAAATCTATGCCACTGTTTCCACTAAAAACTTCTTGTTTGTACACCCTGATTTTCTGTAATTTACAATCTTGTGAGAGAACTTCCTGTTTCTGATTTTTCTCGTTTGATGTTACCCGTGAATGCACTAGGGAGTGGTACCACCTCAAGGCTGAAACAATTTGGAATGGAGTTCACCGTTTGGGTTTTTAAACATGTAAGAACCTTCTTAGTTTATGCACGTAATTTCGAAGATGTTCCATATAATTATATTTAACTTTTGGTTTGAGTTGTTTGAAAAGAAGTAAAAATATGCAGTTACTAGGAAATGTCAATGTTTGAATATTTGGTTTGAGATTCACTTATCCAATGGTCTTCAAATTTATATAATTGCTTATGTACAGGCAAAAGATGATCAGCTGAAGCTTATGGGTCCTGTTATTCTGAATGGTATCCAGAAGTTACTTGACAGTTACTCAAGTTCAGAAACAGGTACTGACAAATTGCTTTGATATCTTTCATCTGTCTTATTAGGTACCGTATGTCTTTAGTAATAATATCACCAATCCTGTTTATTTCATTAATTGGAAAATTGAGATTGATCTAGCTTACTTCCCTGCAGATACTATTGCTAGAGATACTAAAACCTTCTCTTTTCAAGCAATTGGATTGCTTGCTCAGCGTCTCCCCCATCTCTTCAGGTGTTTAACCTATGTCTTCATTATTCCTGTTGCTTTGAATCATCTTCCATGATCCTAAAACCTGACTGTTGTTTCTGTGACAGAGACAAGGTTGACATGGCTGTTCGTCTTTTTGATTCATTGAAAGTTGAATCCCAACATCTACGTTTTGCTATTCAAGAAGCCACTAGCACTCTTGCTGTAGCATACAAGGTCTAGTCTAGTAGATTTATCTGATTTTCTTGTTTCTGATGTCTTCAAGGTGTAAATTATTAGGTTCTGACCTATCTAGTTCTAGAAACAAATAAATCTTGCTTTTAGCTCTATGCGTTTATACTGCCAGTGCAGATACAGGTTTGATTATGAGCAAGTTTGAAAATAGTGCAGCTATGTTGTAGGCCTTGAGAGATGGAGGCAGCAGAGATTATTGAAAATATTGTTATATTATATATATTGTTCCTAGCGTAGACGTTTTCTCATTGTTTGGATCCAATCTGAGACAGCCAACTATTCTGATCATATTCCATGATGTGCATTTTGTCATTGTATATTGGAAACTTCTTGCCTACTGCTTGCAATTATTGATTTGACACACATACCAAGTGCTTCTGATCTGCAATGTGTGTGGGTTTATTCTTTTTTGTTTTTTATGTGATTACATGATATTGTCTTGAGTATTCCCAATTCTGATGCACATTAATAAAGATTCATTATTGACCATCAGGGTGCTCCGGCCGCTGTATTGACAGATTTGGAGGTTCTTCTTCTGAATAATTCTCAAATGGTATTGACTGCTTGTGTGTTTTTGTTTGACCATTGTTTTGCCTTTCAAATTTGGAACTAGAATTTCTTTGCATGGTCTCATTTGCTAGTTAATATATCATGATGCACACTTAAGTTTTTTTGTACCAACCAGGAAGAAAATGAAGTACGTTTCTGCGCCGTAAGATGGGCAACATCTTTATTTGATTTTCAACATTGTCCAAGTCGATTCATTTGTATGCTTGGTGCTGCTGATTCTAGGTTGGATATAAGGTAGTGACAACTTGTGTGCTTCTTTTGTATCCAAAGGCTTCCACTTGCTTGCTCATTATGATTAATTACTTTCTGTATCAAATGGTTCCACTTACTTCGCATCTTGCTGATATTCATCATGTGTGTTCTTTGATGAAATCATGACAGAATAGTCTTAGCGTGTATTCCCTTCAGTCACATCAATATTGACTGTTGAATTTGTGTCACTCTTACTAATTAATCTCTTAGGTCTCATTAGAATTCCAAAGTTAAAATCTTCTTGAACAAGAGTCATACTAGAATGAATAACCTTCTTAGGAGTCTTCATTTATATCTTGATGCATACATTTCTTATTGTCATACTCTGTTGAAAATGGTGTTACAGTCCATTTCATAAAACTATAGTATATTATTTTACCTGTTTTACCATTTGTGGAATTTGAAGTGAGTGTACCTTTATGTAACTTGGGCTGGTTGTTTGACCTCACTATACTCTTCATTGATTACTTCTCTTTTTCCCATAGTATATTGATGTGCTCTCTGGATGAAAAAAAGAGTTATTTAAAGATTGTGGGGTTTCTCAGAGCAATAGATTATCATTATACTTAATTGTTAATCCAGGCTATGAAAAGGAATATGACTATATAGAATGTGGTCGTACGGGTGCAAAGGGAAGGTCTCTCATTCTTCAAATATATATATATATTTTTTCCATACAGTATTATATTTCCTATTCGATTTCAAGTAAAATGTTGCTATCATTATCTTGTGGATGCACATTCAACTATGTTTCCGTGATTTTTATTTTAGATGCACCTTCAATTGATCTGCTATATTGTTGTCCTTGCTTTCCCCCTCCAGAGAAATGGCACTTGAAGGGTTGTTTCCTGGCAAAGATAAGGGACAAGATGCCATTCAAAATCTTGAGCCTAGGTACCCGCGACTTGGGGATATGTTGGACTATATTCTTAAGCAGCAGCCTAATGTGTTATATTCAAGTGAAAGAAGGGATCAAAAGCTTCTTTTTCCATCGAAAATGTATGTGGCTATGATTAATTTTTTGTTGAAGTGCTTAGAGTCAGGATTGGAACAAAACAACTCCTTGGAGAGATCCTCTGAATTTCTGTCTTCGGTGGAAAAAATGTGTTTTCTTTTAGAACATGCAATGGCATATGAAGGCTCTGTTGAACTGCATGCCACAGCATCTAAGGCACTCATTACAATTGGATCTTATCTTCCTGAGGTCAGATATTGTAGTTTAATTTCCTTCAAACATTTTATTTTTGGCTTTGCTGTTTGTTCTATTGCCAATTTCTGCTTACATAAATCCATCTCTCTTATTCTTACAGATGTTAGCATCTCATTACGCACCTAGAATTTCTTGGCTAAAGCAGCTACTAGGTCATGTAGACTTGGATACTCGTGAATCTGCAGCTCGCCTACTTGGAATAGCTTGTTCTGCACTACCTACTCAGTCATCCTGTGATCTTATATCTGAACTACTTTCCTCAGTCAGCAGAACAAAAAATTTACGGTTTGTAGTTCTTAATGTTAAGTTTCTTATTTTACATGTCAAAGGATGTGGCATAGTTTCTTCATTTTCCAAATCAGTGTGAGTGTGTGTTCTGGGTTTGAATGGATATTCATATGTTTCTAGCATTCTGTCTACAATTTGTATATGTTTCTAGCATTACTATGTGCTGTTCTGTTTTATTTAACAGATGAACATTTATTTTGTAGGTTTGAGGAAAATCATGGAACTTTGTGTGCCATAGGATATGTGACAGCAGGTTGCATGTCTACAGTGGCTGCTGTAAGTTGGACATGCATGCCTTCATGGTTACGTTTATCACTTTTTCTTTTGGTTTTCAATGAACCCAGGCATATTCAAATCATACTCCTTTGCCATTTTGGCCAAAGCCTAAGGGCTGTGTTGTTTCACTATCATATTTTCAACATGTTTATCAGTCTTGGTAGGCTGTTTTGTCTTCCTGATATACAAGTGACTCTTCAAGAAGATCTATATCCTGCTATCAGAACTTGCATTTATTTATTTTGGCCATCATTTTTTTATATGATTCGATTCAATTCATTCCTTTTTCCTGTTAATTTAATAATTTTCTCAACTCAATGGCTGATTTCTATTGTCTACAGATCCCGGAGACACTGTTTCAGAGTGTACTTAAACATCTGACTGAAGTTGTAAATTCTGAATCTGCAAATTTGGCCTCTATTGCAATGCAAGCACTAGGTCATATTGGGCTTCGCATACCTTTACCTCCTCTTGTTGATAACTCTGGTTCAGGTGATATATAACTTATCTTTGGGCTCTCTCTTTCTCTCTCTCTCTCTATATATATATATATATATTCATTATGACATTTTTAGTCAATTAATAACATGGCCGCATTGCTAAACTGCAGTTGATATTCTAATATTATTACGTGAAAAGTTAAGCAAACTGCTCTCTGGAGATGACTCTAAAGCAATTCAGAATATTCTGGTCTCCCTTGGACACATTTGTGTAAAGGAAACATCACCTAGCATCCTGAATATTGCTGTTGATATGATCTTTAGTCTCTGCCGGTCCAAGGTGTGTTGAAAGAAATTTTTTTTTCTTTATCCGATGAACATTTCCATCAGTTGAAATGTAGTGTTTATGGGTTTTGTTTGCTTTAGATATTATATAGGGTTCGAGATGAATATAATACCTGGGTTTTGGACTTCTACAGGTTGAGGACATTTTGTTTGCTGCTGGTGAGGCTCTATCATTTTTGTGGGGCGGGGTCGCTGTGACTGCTGATGTGATTCTAAAAACAAATTATTCTTCCCTTTCCTCAACTTCAAACTTTCTTTTGGGAGATTTGTCTTTGTCAAAATACTGTTCCAGTGGGAAAAGCGAAGATGATGATGATTACCATGCTAAAGTCAGAGATTCAATTACAAGAAAACTTTTTGATGATCTCCTTTACAGTAGCCGAAAGGAAGAGCGCTGTGCTGGGGCTGTTTGGCTATTATCACTTGCAATGTATTGTGGTCATCATCCAACCATCCAAAAAATGCTACCAGAAATTCAGGTTTTTTTTTTCTCTCTCTCTTGAAGTGAAGTGTTTGTCATTTTTCATGAATGTACCCCAGTGCAGTCAAGATTATGACTTTCTAGCTTTATAGGTCTGTGGAAGCGCTGGAAGTTCACAGCATAGTCAATATTATTTAAACATATTATTGCAGCCATTTTCTTTGAACTATTATGTATATGTGGAATGTATTTAAACAATTTCAAACGAATGCAGGAAGCTTTCTCAAACCTACTTGGTGAACAAAACGAACTTACTCAAGAGCTAGCATCCCAAGGCATGAGTATTGTCTATGAACTTGGCGATGCTTCAATGAAGAAGAACTTAGTAGATGCACTTGTCACCACTTTGACTGGTTCAGGGAAGAGGAAAAGAGCCATTAAGGTAAACCATGTCATTTTATATTTTATTTTGGTGCTATTTGATCATACAATTTGTATTGAGGCTAAGTTATGGATTTTCTAACATCAGTTGGTTGAAGATTCTGAAGTGTTCCAAGAGGGGGCTGTCGGTGAAGGTCTTAATGGAGGGAAGCTTAGCACTTACAAGGAGCTTTGCAGTCTGGCAAATGAGATGGGTCAGCCAGACTTGATTTACAAGTTCATGGATCTGGCTAATCATCAAGCCTCTCTTAATTCTAAGAGGGGAGCTGCTTTTGGATTTTCAAAGATAGCAAAGCAAGCTGGGGATGCCCTCCAACCACACTTACAATTATTGATTCCCCGGCTTGTTAGGTATCAGTATGATCCTGATAAGAATGTGCAGGTAAGGATCCTGAATGCCTGTATCATAAGGAGAATCCTTTGGTTTATGTGATAAGATGTTTCATCTAAAATCATTAACGTTGTATGGTGATTTTTCAATTTTCAAGGGAAAATCACATAAGAATCCCCCATTAGTTGTTAAATCCTTGCATTCATTGCATCCTCACATTAATGTATTTGATTTTAAAAAATAACATCTGGTAATCTTCTGACTGCTCTCTTCAGGCTTATTTTTTTGAATTGTTTCAAGAATGCCACCCGGAGGCAACATAAACTTTTTCAAATGAAAATATTGTCATTTTTAAAATGGATTCTACATTTTTTTTTCAACTAGCTTGCTTCAGTCTTCCAGTTATCTTCATGTCCAAATAAGATTAGATCTCTCATATCAGAAATGTCATACAAAAAATGCTGGCGGAGACAGTTTGTGTTTATTTTTAAATTTTTTTCAAGTAGTGGATGCATATATTAAAAAAATAAATTCATGTAATTGATACTTAGTTTGAATAGATGTGAAATGCTTGGTTTGCCATATTATTGAGCACCTATTCTTTTATTCTTGTTATTTATTTATTTATGTTGGTTTGCTGCGTCACTGAGAACCCATTCTTTTGATCTTTTCTTTCTAGTTTCTTTCTATGGTGGGCTCTTTTGCTCAAAATTTTTCCAAATTAAAAGCCAGACATATAATCTATTTTGAGTCAATGACAACAAAGGTGGTGTATGAAAATGATAAAACTTACCCAAAACAATTTAATTTCTTAAATCTGCTTTTGGCTCAAACTGCATTGAAATCACTTTAGCTATGAACTACAATCACCATGCGTTGTACCTAGAGGAGAGCAGAAGGTTAAGACTGATTTGCAAAGAATTGATGGCAAGTTTGGCTTGGGAGAAAAGAAAAGGAACAACTGAGGTCTGAGAGATGTGGAATGACTTGAGAAAAATGAGATGCAAATTTGAAGGCAAAAAATGCTAAGAGGGACAACCATTGATTTATTTTCACTGTAAAAAAACCTTGACTGTTAAGAGAGATGAGAGTTGTTACTGCTAAAACTTCAATGCCGCACAATGTCTAACCTCAACATACATTGAAGAATTTTGTATAATTTATTTTTTTGTTTTTAATATATTGAAATTGAATGACACGCCCATAGCTCTTTCAATATGTATTGTTCCTGAAAACTGTTCATAGCGTATTATATTGACTAGTATTTATTGGTTAGTTAACAGTTTTACATGTTTCGTTTCTCATTTCTTTCATTTTTTTTTTTCACATTATAGGATGCAATGGCTCATATATGGAAGTCACTGGTGGCAGACCCGAAGAGAACAATTGATCAGCACTTTGACCTTATTATCGATGATTTGATATTGCAAAGTGGATCTAGACTTTGGCGTTCACGCGAGGCTTCCTGTCTTGCCCTTGCAGATGTGATCCAAGGACAAAAGTTCTATCAGGTGACAATCTAGGTTTTTTTTGTTATTTTCATTCAGTTGCTCTTATTTTCTTCTTATTTCGCAGAGGATGTCAAAGCACTGGTAAAGTTAAATGCATTTTTTGAAAGAATATTATGTCAGCACGGGGAATCTTGTATTTCCTTTATTCTTCATCTTTGACATATGCAAGTGATTTTTTATATGTACAGTCAGATCTCATGCATAAATTTGTGTAATCAGCCCTGTTTCTTGCCACAGTGCTAATGGCCCTATTGCTGTTTTATGCTTTATATCTAGATAATCCTTATGGTGATTGGGACTCATTGCAATAAAAACTTCTTCATCATAAGACTTAGCTTGTAATTTTCCTGCTCATACCCCATTATTGAGATTATTCTACATGTGGCGAGACATGATTTCTTTTGCTCATTCATTGCTCAGTTCAACTTTTATGTGATGTAATTTAGTTTTAAAGATTTCATTCTTCCAATTCAGGTTGGAAAGCATCTGAAGAAAATATGGACAGCAGCATTCCGAGCCATGGATGACATAAAGGAGACTGTTCGAAATGCTGGTGACAGATTATGTCGAACTGTTACTTCCTTGACAATAAGGCTGTGTGATATTTCCCTTACTGAAATATCCGAAGCCAGGGAAGCAATGGGGATTGTTCTGCCTTTGTTGCTTTCTGATGGCATATTAAGCAAAGTTGACAACATCCGGAAGGCATCAATTGGAGTTGTTATAAAGCTTGCCAAGGTAAGATGTTTCCTGAAACAAGATCGTGTTTTTTAGTACCTCAGATGACAGCATTCATATATAGACTGTTGCATGACGAAAAACCTGTTTTGTCATATTTTAGTCAGCTCTGACCCTTGCACTGTTCCATCCAAAGGAAAATATTGGCAATATGGTAGTAATGATCTACAAGTTTGTCTTAAAAGAAATTATAATAAAGATATATTTTTACTTTTGCATATCAACACAGGATTTCCTCTATCGGTGATCTTTTGAACATCAAAATTATTTTGGAAACATCTCAAATTGCTTTTAGAGATTAGCCAGGTTATGGGAATATTTAGAATAGTCGAGGCAATGAAAACTATGGATAAGTCTTGCCTTTATTTGTTAAGTATTACCTTTTGTTGATTGTTCTATGTACATTGTTTGAATATCATGAGCTCATTCGTAGGTGAATGGTCAGCAATGGTATTCGTCAAATGATATATTTCTGTGTCTACTTTTACAGGGTGCTGGTGTTGCTTTAAGACCATATTTGCCTGATTTAGTTTGTTGCATGTTGGAAAGTTTATCAAGCCTTGAAGACCAAGGGCTTAATTATGTCGAGGTTTGTTCCTATTTAGCATATGGGAAAGAAAGATCCCCATTTTCCTGTTCAATCAGTCAGTGACTCAGTGATTCATTTTTTTACCTCTTAATCTTTCAGTTGCACGCTGCAAATGTTGGAATACAGGCAGAGAAGCTTGAGAATTTACGCATTTCAATAGCAAAAGGTTCTCCCATGTGGGAAACTCTTGACCTTTGCATTAATGTTATAAATGCCGAATCATTAGACCTTCTGGTCCCTCGTCTTGCTCATTTGGTTCGATCAGGAGTTGGCCTCAATACAAGGTGGGTAAATACAACAACTTAGTAGCAATCTCACCCTTGAAGGATAATAACTGGAATTATTTTACAGGATGTCACGCATCTTTTGAATAAAACTATCTCAACCACACTCTCTCGAGGTTTACATTGGTAGAAGAAAATGAAGATAACATTTCATTCATTGGCTTAGCTAAGCAAAACAGGAACAGAAAGAACTTCTGAATGATTAGCTGCATCGATTACAATGATATTTTCACACTGCTGTCATCTTAAAAGTTAATGATTCTGCTTAATAAGGATCTTGGTTGTTAAGTTGAAAATTCATTTATGTCTTGCTGACCTGAATTAAACTTTCTATATTGTCATGCGGACTTGCAGGGTAGGTGTTGCTAGCTTTATCAACTTATTGGTTCAAAAAGTTGGTGCGGATGTAAAACCATTTGCAAACATGCTATTGAGGGTTTTATTTCCAGCAGTGAAGGAGGAAAAAAGTGCTGGTGCAAAACGTGCTTTTGCAAATGCTTGTAGCATGGTTTTGAAACACACAGGTCAATCTCAGGCCGAAAAGTTGATTGAGGACACTACAGTTTTGCATGCCGGTGATAGGAATGAACAGATTTCCTGTGCACTTCTTTTGAAAAATTATTTTTCCGCAGCATCTGATGTTGTGGGTGGATATCATGCGGCGATATTTCCTGTGATATTTATTTCAAGGTCTGTTCATACATTTCCTTTTATGACCATGTTTGAATATTACATTATTCTATCTTAATACTGCCTTTGATTTTCTTTTCCTCCGTGTGAAATATAGCTTTAAAGATTATTTAACACTATTTTCTCTCTTAACTTTTCACTAAAATATTTTAATCTTTTGAATTTACATTCTATATGAGAAACTCTTCGCAGGCATATTTAGACAAATGATGTTAGCAACAAGCAAGAACAATTGGGTTTAGTAATTTTGGAAGGATAAACTCATTTGACGGTGATAAACATATGAAAATTAATTTTCCCATCCTATTCAAATCCAGTTGGAGTTTCATCATAAGATGTGTTTTACTGAAACCGGTTATCTTCTTGGAGTTGTATACCTGCCATCTATACCTTATGATATTTGTGAAATCCTAGAGAGACAAACTGTTATGATAGAAACGCTCCATAGTTGATTTGAGCCATAATACCTTATCATTTTTTCATGAAGTAACCTGCTAATGATTTCCCAATCCTTTTCATTGTTTTCATATGTACAGTACATCTGTTGTGATTGGTTGTAAACCTATTTATCAATTGCTCTGGGAATATAAACATTAGTTTCAGCTTATCTATCTTTCCTCTAATATTTCTACTTTAAGGCACTGATTCTTTGCTCATGTCGGAGTGTTATCTTTTTTGCATCATGATTTGGTGTTTAACTGTTAAACACCTAAGTTTCAACTACTATGAGATATTTTCTTCAATTTGTTGTTTTCCTTGAACCTCTATGTTAGTAGTTCTAGCAACTGAAGTTCTCTACTTGCTGTTGCACCTCCTGGTTGATATAAGCACTGCAAATGGCATGGCTTGTCAATAAGATTCTAACGTGTTAGCTTTCGTGCAGATTTGAGGATGAGAAGTATGTTGCTGGTTTATTTGAGGAGTTGTGGGAAGATAATGCCAGTGGTGAAAGAGCTACTATTCAGTTATATTTGGGAGAAATTGTTTCTCTGGTTTGTGAGGGCTTTGCATCGTCATCATGGGCTAGTAAAAAGAAGGTATGTTTATGTTTCCTAATGATCTTATTTCTGAATCCCTTTTATTTTGTCTTATCAAAACAGCAAGAATGGAAAGGTAGATTTCATCTTCCTCTGTCTGGCTTATGATTCCATTTTTGTGTAGTGGCTTGTTTCTTTTTCTTTCTCAAGGTTTCCACTTTTATTATATTGTACTTGCAGTCAGCTCTCGCAACTTGCAAGCTTGGTGAAGTTTTGGGTGAATCTTTGTCTTCTTATCACCATGTGTTGCTTGAATCTCTCATGAAAGAACTTCCTGGTCGGTTATGGGAGGTAGGAATATGTATCCATCATTTTTTTATTTAAGAGCTGACATGAGAGAGAGAGAGATTGAATGGTTACTCTTAATTCTTTCATTACTCTATATTACCTTGTCTGCTGATAGTTCTCATTATAACAGGGAAAAGAGTCACTTTTACATGCAATCGGTGCACTTTGTACCTCCTGCCACGGAGCTATTTCCTCTGAAAATCCTGCCAGTCCTAATATTATTTTGGATATGGTGTCTTCTGCGTGCACAAAAAAGGTGAAGAAATACCAGGAAGCAGCTTTCTCCGCTCTTGACCTGGTAATGATCGAATAGTGACCCCGGATATGTATTCATAAAAATAATCCATAAATCCTCAAAAGAAGTCTTATATCCTGAAGAACTTTCAAAAAATTTGTCCATGAAACATGATCCTTTGATGGCAAACTTGTCTGTGCATTTGCATGTGGATACAATTATTGAGTCAATCTTGTGATACAATCACACGTCGGTTATATTCAATAACTGAGATGGTGATATATATCCCTAGTTCTACCAAGGAATTTTTCTAAATTGGTAATGGAGCAACTTTTGGCAGTCTCGTGGAGGGAGGACTGCCATTCGAAGACGAGGTACACAAAACCACATAATCTGTGAAGTCACTGTAGATGGTGACTGTCAAGGGGATGAAATGATACAATCCCAAGGGGGATGTGTACCCTGGGCACCCACCCCCTGTAAGCTAGGTTTTGGGGTTGAGCTCTACCCAGGGTTTATATCACCTTGATGAGAATAAATGTCAGTTTCCTATAATTGAACATGATTTTATACTGATTGTTGGACTTTTACCTTGTGAAGCTCCTGGTGGAATTTTCCTTTTGAACCTTTGTGTTTTCTGTCTAAGTGATGGTCGTTGCCTACCTTTTCAGGTTATAAAAGCTTTTGGTCAACCAGAGTTCTTTAATCTCATTTTCCCACTACTATTTGGAATGTGCACTTCAGCTGTTCCAGTCAAATCAGGACCAGCATATACGTCAAACAGTGCTGCTAAAACAGGTTATTATTTCCCTTTTAGTTTTCTTTCAGAGGCTATGGTTTCTTTTTCTATGTTTGGTTTCAGTTACGGGTTACTAGCAAAAAGTACATCCCTATACTACTTTGGCTTGATGTGAAATGTGGTGATTTCATAATCACAAAAGATGTGAATGGAATTTGAGTGCCCTTCCTTGTGAGTGTTCTCTGTTCATAAAAACATAAATGGACTTATCAGATGGCTGATTTTCCAGCAATTACATCATTACAGCTAATCTAACTAAGGGATTTTTGTTTTTAAAATTAAAGAGATATCCACCTTTGATAGCAATGATTAATCCCCTTCCCCCCCTCACTTGTATCATAAGCACCACTATGGGTGGGTCCAACCAAGAGAATTTGTTGATTATAAAATTTGGTGTAATTGCACGTGCTATTTATAACTAAATGAAATATGCTAAATGTACCTAATTGCAAGAAATATGCTAAATATACCTAATTACAAGAAATATTCTAAATATTCCCAATTTCATGATACATGCTATTGGAAGGTGGTATTCATGGAATATGCAATTGATTGCAAATTTCTTTGTATATGTTGATGTGATATCCGTTGACAGTACTTAAATTTTGTAAATCCAAGTCATTTCAGTAGTCTGAGGATGCATTTGTTTGTATCCAGAAGCGGGTGATGGAGAGAACTCTTCTGTTCCACTAGACAAAGTACTGGTATGCCTTGCGTCCTGTATCCGAGTGGCGCATATCGATAATATACTTGAACAGGAAAAAAGCTTGATAGAAGTTCTCGTGATTTCTCTCTTGCCTGGGTTCCAGTGGACAGGTATCTTGTTCTACAAATTCTTCAATCGTTTGCAAAATCTTAATTTAACACTACACTTTGTGTGTATGCACCAGTCAAACTATCGGCATTTTCTTTGATAAAAGAACTCTGCTCGAGGTTCCAAAATGTGTTGAATGACTCTGGGGAAATCTCCTTACAGACACGTGCAACTTCTTTTGGCCAGGAGGTAAGAGGTGTTCATTCTCCAACCTAATGTGTTTGTTAAATCCCCTGTTGACCCCATTTAGTGACTGCTCTACTTGCATACAGCTTTTCCACTCCCTATCTCCTAAGATAGTTGAATGCATAAGCACAATAAAGATTGCCCAGGTATGTCCTTTTCCGTGTTTGATCATTTATGTAATTTGTGGTGGCTTCTAATATTCATCTATTTTTATAAGAAATGTTTTTTGGAGGTAAGACTCGAACTTTAGATCTTATTCCTTTGGCCTTTAGGAGAATTTTCATTTAGGAAAACCGAAGATCTGACTGTGATTCCTTTTTTGACCAAGCAAGGTTCAGACTAGATGACTACATTCTAAACATCTAGATTAAACCCAGCCTGATAGTTCTGGAAGCCATAGACATCTATATTAAATTGCCTAGCAAACCGGCTCCCGGTTAAATCATATTGTTACTGGTAAACTTTGCTTCAGATTTTTAACTTTTGTGTGGCTATATTTTGTGCAAATTCAGGTCCACATATCTGCTTCGCAATGCCTTCTGGAAATTGCCATGCTGTACAGACAACTTTCACCAAGGCTCCACATGGATATAGGGTTTAGAGGAGAACTGCTACATCAATTTGAGGTTGAAAAGAATGAGGAAGCAAAGTCGTATCTGAAGAAATGCATTGACATTGTTGCAAACCTGGAGTGAGCATGTAACTCTAGCCTCGAAGTCCCCAAAAATTAATCTGTAATAAAATAAATAAACAATTTTTTTTAATATTACAGTTAGATGAACATGAATCAATATTTTTCTTTTATTCAGTTTTGGTTTGATAAAAATGTTGTAAGTGACATTCTTTGAATCGCTTGATCAATGTGAAACATTTGTCAGAAGTTAGGATAGCTAGCCATTTTTTAAGAGTAAGAGTATAATACAATACAGAAAAAGCCATTTACGATTTGGCATTTACAATTGTGCTTGGAATCTGACAACACTTTTAGAATTTTAAAATATCAAAATCCTTATAGAAAATATGCATTTGGGCTTTGAATTCTCATCAAGCAATCATAGTATTCATTTTTCTTCACATCTCTATTATGACCAGTAAACCATGAATTTATTGGGTTTTGCCAGTCCACTATTGACACTCCCTCCTCGTGCCTCACCTGCCATTACACCCTTCACGCACATTACTGCCGTTTCATTCACTTCTCTCTCGCCACCTCCCGCCAGTAAGTTCTAAGCACCTCGTACTATATATGATTTTTGTTTCTGCCGATCTTCAATGTGTTATTTCAGTTGCCTACGTTATCCAATCTGACTGAGTAAAATTTTGATATTTACTATGTTTAAGCTTTTAAATCACCTGTAGCTGTTGGTTCCTTTCATGGGTTTTTGCTGAACGGATTAGTGGTTGTGTGACTGCACAGGAAGAAGAGACCTTTCAGCCTTGTGTGTGAGAAATCTTGGTTATAAGTGTGAGTCGGAACCGAGTGAGTTAATGGAACCAAGCCGGGAGTCATCGGCAATATCAAGGCGGGAGCTTTATCCTGCTATAGAGCCGTATGACACGGGTTTTTTGAAGGTTTCTGATCTTCACACAATTTACTATGAGCAGTCGGGAAATCCCGGAGGATATGTGAGTACTCTTGGTTTGTGAAATTTTCGCTATTTCTATTTAATTTCTTACAGATTTGTCTATTCCTTTTCGTTCACATGCTACTATTGCATTTGACTATTTATGATTGATAAAGGGTTCTTCCGATCTCAATCCACAAATATTAGGTTTTGTGGTATTTCGGTTGTAACGGTGATTGACCCTTCGTGCAGCCGGTTGTCTTCCTTCACGGGGGACCAGGGGGTGGAACAGCACCAAGTAATCGAAGATTTTTTGATCCCGAGTTTTACCGAATCATTCTGTTAGATCAGGTCAGTTCTTGTGATTATGCTAATCTTGGATCCTCATCTCCCCGGTAGAGGTTGAACTATACTCCTTTATAGGTCCCTTTTCTTTTGTCTTTGTAGAGAGGTGCAGGAAAGAGTACACCTCATGCATGTCTGGAAGAAAATACTACGTGGGACCTCATTGCGGACATTGAGAAACTTAGAGAGCACCTACAAATTCCAGAATGGCAGGTAAATGTTTTGTCAGGAAAGGTCACTCTCTTCTTTGTCCTGGATGTCATTTTGAACGCTAACTTCTATTGCTATGTAGGTATTTGGTGGGTCGTGGGGAAGTACACTGGCGTTGGCTTACAGCCAATCTCACCCCGAGATGGTGCAAACGTTTCTAATTCAAAATTTTCTTTTGTTTTTAAGAAACATCAGAAATTTAGATGTACATAATTATAATAATTTTCTTCCGTAGACAAATTAAATTAAAATCTTATAGTTGTTCTGTGATTTCTTGGCAGGTTACCGGCTTGGTCCTCAGGGGCATCTTCCTTCTGAGAAAAAAGGAAATTGATTGGTTTTATGAGGGTGGTGCTGCTGCTATATTCCCTGATGGTATGTTCTGTAGATTTCACGATATATTCTTCTGAAGGACTTATGACTGGCAATGTTTTTTCTGTGGGTCTATTGAAATTTAGGTATTCAAAGGTATCATCTTTTATTCGTTTTAATAACAGAAAAAAATCTCTAAAGTGAAAGAAAGGGACGTGGATGAGTGCTTAAGTGCAGTTGCATCTGATTGCATGTCTGGCACATCTCACTGATAGCATAGAATGATAATATCACTGTTTATCCAGTTGTTCAATAAAGCATCAAGGGATGTTGCACCTGCAATTTCTAAGTTATCATATTGCTTCTACTAGACAACCTTCATGCAATTAATTAGCTTCTAAGGTGCCACACAAGAGTCATATTAGCTTGTACCTTAAGCTACAAACATTTGACTAATAGACATGTTCATCCATCCGACAGACTGTTTTGGTTCTAATCAATCATGCAGAAATTATATTTTAATTTTAGTTTTTATTGCCTGTCTCCCTTTTTTTTTTTCAGTTTGGGAGTCATTCAGAGATCTAATTCCAGAAAATGAAAGGGGGTGTTTTGTTGAGGCTTACAGCAAGAGATTGAACTCTGATGATAAGGAAACACAAGTAAGAGATTTATGTGGAACTGATGCTACTGTTTAAAGTCACAATGCTCTGCTATTTGGCATCTAGTGTATAGATGTCTGAGATCTGTTGTGAATCATGTCCTGAACTTACAGTGAAAATAAGTGCTTACAGTAGAAATATTAGATGCATGACCCATGTAGTTTTGTAGTATGCAGCTGCAAGGGCATGGACCAAATGGGAAATGATGACTGCTCATCTTCTTCCAAATGAGGAGAACATCAAAAGAGGGGATGATGATTACTTTTCATTGGTACGTTTACTTAGGCTGAGGTTTTATGGTTTCAACATTGGTTGTGCACTGAAAATATAATGGGGAAATGAACTACTAAGAGAACTCTAAGGCATATGTAAGGAATGATTGGCTGTTGCAGAAAGGGGAAAAAATGAGAGAAACAGTAATAATGAACAAAGCAAAAAATGAAATTATGGAGATTATCTTTCCCCTCTCAACAATTCGATTAGGTATCTTTTACTAGACTATAACATTGACAATCTTTCATCTTATATTTCCACCATATTTTGGTGCAACTGCAAGTAAATTGAACCGATTGACACCACTTGGATCTGAAGCTAATTTAAGTTTTCTTTTTGGTACTTTTTTTCCAGGCGTTTGCAAGGATTGAAAACCATTACTTTGTGAACAGAGGGTTTTTCCCCTCAGATTCTTATTTATTAGATAATGTTGATAAAATAAGGCATATCAACAGTGTAATTGTACAGGTATGTGATTCCTTTAACCAACGATTACAGTGTACTTGGTTGAAAAAAAAAATCAAACTTATCATATAATGAAAGTGACTTTGACCTCATCAGAAGAGCTTATTCAAAAAACGATTATTTGTATCTGATTGTGTTTCAGCTGTTCAAATTGGCCATTGCATACAGCTTTATTGTTATTATCCATATTTGACTCCCCAATAAGTGTGATTAAATTGTTCATTCGGGTTCTCGTGTTTTATTCAATTTGTTCCTTTCATGATGTGGGGAAGTGGTGAGTTCCATAAGAATTCTTGCATCAATATTCAACTGATCTGTAAGTTTGTGATTCTTGAATCTTTGCAGGGAAGATATGATGTTTGTTGTCCTATGATGTCCGCTTGGGATCTCCACAAGGCATGGCCTGAGGCAGATTTTAAGGTACAAAACTGCTATTACCTTGCATTCGATGACCAAAACAATAGAGTTGGAGAGTGGTAGAAAGTTGACTGCATGTAGAAATATTGGCCCAAATTACTCTGTGAGACGGCTTTTGGCAGGTTGTTCCAGATGCAGGACATTCTGCAAATGAGCATGGAATAGCCGCTGAACTTGTGGCCGCAAATGAGAAGCTTAAACACATTATCAAGAATGGATCCTGAAGAAGAAGATGCATCAAGCTGTTGCAGCATTTAGCTGATGATAATTTTCAGGGATACAGTTTGCCCTCTGATGGAAGTGAGTTGCAGAAAGTTGAAGCTAAAATAAAATTCTCCTTTCGTATGGTTTGTTTGTTCTGAGAAATGGTTTTATTGCTCTGTATTCCACACTCTTCTTCTCAAAGTAAATAAACAGAATGGTTCCATCGTCACCTGGGCCCTATTCATACGGAGAGAAATTATAGAAATTCACTCTTTAATGGGCTTAAGGCCTCTTTAAGCTGGATCATGGGTTGGTTCGATGGAAGTCCAACTTGTCTCAAACAAAATCCGTCTCAATAGACTCGTCTATATAAACGACCTGACGGTTTAGGTTAAAGTAGTGATATAACGTGGCATAATCGACCAACCCCAGTATTTCTCCAGAATTTCCGATCCAGAAAAAAATAATCATACGACATATCCTCGCTCTTATCTCAAATGAACTCTGTTTCTGGCCGTAAAACATCCGAGTGCATGTCTCTGTTACCACACCAAATCTAAGGTACTTACTCTTTTACATAAAATCTTCCACGTGCATATCGGTGCCAATGTCTATTTCATCTCCGCTAAAGCTGTTGGATCAAAACCCTCTTTTTCTTTTTATTTTCCTTAATTCTTCATCCCCCCTTGTTTCAGTTTACATCTATTTCAAGGTTTATGTTGCATGCTTGGTTGAGCTTTCCTACTTGTTTAGGTGGGTTGTGAGTGAAGCTGAGAAAGTTTTCTCTTTTGACATGGACAATTCGTAAGAAAGTGGTAGTATCCAGTTCTATTCTTGCAATGGTCGGTGGAGATTAATGGTAAAGGTTCTATCTTTTTGTTTCCTTCTTGAAAGTCTTTTAGTGGTAGCTGATTCATATGATTTTTCTTGACCATAAAAGATGTATTCGTATGTTTTTCCAACTCTCCATCTTCTCCATCAAGCTGGGTTACTTGTAATTGCTGGTGCAAAAAGGTTGCTTTTGTGTAAGTAATGCAATTTCGTAGCTGGTATTCATTTTTTGCTGTATGGGAGGTGGTGATGTCACCGATTAGCAAGTTTGATGCTTTGGAGAATTGATTTTTGTAAAAGAACCTTAGATGGAAACTATGATATCCAGCTATTGGTTACTGTGAATTGATTCTTGTCAACTTCATATGCATTATTATATGAGGCTATTGATCTAAATATGCATCAGATTTTTATGATTATTGTTGTCCTTCTTTTTGGTGTTGGCTTGAACTTGTTTTTATGATTCAATAATGTTTTACACTGGAAAACGGGTTTCCATTGTTGGGTAACAAAGGATGAACTATCAATCCTTTCATGAGATTGAGTTTTGACCTTCTTCTTGGTTAGGACATGGAGGGTAGTACTTTCATGGTTGGTCAAGAGTTCCCTGATGTCAAGACTTTCCGTAATGCAATAAAAGAAGCTGCAATTGCTCAACATTTTGAACTGCGTATCATAAAGAGTGATTTGATTCGTTACTTTGCAAAATGTGCATCTGAAGGGTGTCCTTGGCGCATTCGTGCAGTTAAGCTTCCTGATGTCCCAACATTCACCATTCGAAGCCTGGAGGGGACACATAAATGTGGGAGAAGTGCACAGAATGGTCACCATCAAGCTTCGGTGGATTGGATTGTGAGTTTTATCGAGGACAGGTTGCGGAGTAACACAAATTACAAACCAAAGGACATATTACATGACATCCACGAACAATATGGTATCACTATCCCATATAAGCAAGCTTGGCGTGCCAAAGAACGAGGCCTGGCAGCAATTTATGGCTCCTCTGAAGAAGGATACTACATACTTCCTTCGTACTGTGAGCAAATCAAGAGAAGTAACCCTGGAAGCGTTGCAGAAGTGTTCACTACTGGTGCAGATAATCGGTTCCAGAGGCTCTTCATATCCTTCTATGCATCCATATACGGGTTCCTGAATGGGTGCTTACCTATCGTTGGACTTGGTGGAATCCCACTTAAAAGTAAATATCTTGGTACCTTGCTTTCAGCCTCATCTTTTGATGCCGACGGTGGGCTATTTCCGGTTGCATTTGGTGTCGTTGAAGTTGAAAACGATGAGAGCTGGATGTGGTTCTTGTCAGAGTTGCAAAAGGCATTGGAGATGAACACTGAGAATATGCCACGGTTCACATTCTTGTCCAATGGACAGAAAGGGATTGTCGATGCAGTAAGAAGAAAATTCCCAAGTTCTTCCCATGTTTTTTGCATGCGCCATTTGAGTGAAAGCATTGGGAAGGAATTCAGGAACTCGAGGCTTGTCAATCTTCTTTGGAGAGCTGCTTATGCCACCACCACCATTGCTTTTAAAGCAAAGATGAACGAGATTTCAGAGGTCTCCTCTGCAGCTGCAAAGTGGCTGCAACAGTTTCCACCTTCCTGTTGGGCCTTGGTTTATTTTGAAGGAACAAGGTACGGTCAGCTCTCGTCGAACATTGATGAATTTAGTAAATGGATTCATGAAGCTCGGGAGTTGCCTATTATCCAGGTAATTGAGCGAATTCACTGTAAATTAATTGCCGTGTTCGAGGACAGGCGTATAACAAGTAATTCCTGGTTTTCAACACTCGTCCCATCGGCTGAGGAACTCATGAAAGAGGCCGTTAACCAAGCATCGACATACCAAGTCCTTCGGTCAGATGAAGTGGAGTTTGAGGTTCTGTCAACAGAGCGCTCGGATATCGTTAATATTGGGACCCATAATTGCTCCTGCCGTGACTGGCAGCTTCTCGGTATCCCATGTTCACATGCAGTTGCTGCTCTTACTTCATGTCAAAAAGATGTATATGCCTTTACGGAGAAGTTTTTCACTGTTGCCGGCTTCCGTGAGGCGTATGCAGAAATTATGCATCCCATTCCTGAGAGAATCGAGTGGAGAAAGGTGGCCGACGATGGCAGTGCCCAAATTGTACGGCCGCCTAAATGTCGCCGTCCTCCAGGACGCCCAGAAAATAAACGAATATGTATAGAAGAAGACCTTAGTCGTGGAAAACATGCTGTGCACTGTAGCCGTTGTAACCAAACTGGTCATTATAAGACAACTTGCAAGGCAGAGATTCTGAATAGTATCGAACAGTTTTAGGAACCTCGTACGTAGTCGTCTCATTTCGCATCAGAAACCAACTAGACAACCAGTTCTTGTAGTTCCCGTAAAATCGGGTTAGATGGTGGGAGGGTAGTGACCCTTCTTCGTTTGCTTTGTTAGTCCTAAAGGCTTAGGGTAAAAGGCTAACACGCTTTGCGATGTATATATTCATGTTTATTTGATTCTGCCACATCCACGAATTCCTCTGTTTAGCGTAAGTTGAACTAACGACATAGTATTGAGAGTTGGAAAGAGTGTTAAATACAGCAGATTCATATTGAATCCAAAAGGCATGAGTTGTTCCCGAGTTTGTGATTGGCACACAACTCGGAGATTAACAAGCAAAAAAGTAGAGAAGTAAAGCATCATCTTCGTATTCTTCCATTCTTGAGAAGAGAGCGAAGGGTTATTATAAACTCTTATCATGGCCAACTCTGTCGTGTCGTGAGAGCCTTTGTTTCTTGGAACCGATTTCTTGGGTTATTCAGTAGCCGCTGCAGCTGGGACAAACTGGAGCTCCTTGAATGGCACGAAGCCTACGCTTGGTGCGTTCCTTGGGATCATTGAGCTCGATACCGGAAACATAATGAGCAACGGTGGCGCATATAAGAACCACCCCCAAACACAACATGGCATAGGAATGGCGGCCAAGCCTCCCTAACATCCCCACAAGCAACATATTCATGTCTCTCTTTTTCACTGACAATATAAGTAACAAGCCATCGGAATATATAGGGCAGAGGAGGATGAGAATAGGATGGTCTGAGGCAAAGAAACAAGGGGCAGTTCAACAGGAAAGAAAGAAACCGGGGCCATGGGCATGAAGTAGACTGCAGGTAGGAAAGTGTGGAAACAGGGGAAGTTTGAGGCGGGGTTTGTCGTGTAGCCTGCTTGAACAGTCTTTTGTGCACCTGCCTTTTTTTTCTACGGCAGTCTTTCTTTTATATGGCTAAAGGTTCCACCAAGACAAAAACAAGCAACCGTAGTGAAGGGTTAGTGGAACTCATGCAAGATGGATTTTGGGTATGGATTGGTATGATCCTCTTCAGTGCGAATTTCAAAAGAAGATTGGAAAGGCCATTGGTATATACGCAATTCTTTATTCAGGATGTTAAAACTTAAAAAGTAAATGTATCTCCATCTCACTATCCACTACTGGCTTATACATGCATGAGGTTCTGGATAATCGCACCCAGTTCAGAGTTAGTAGATAGTGACATGACGTTATATGACCTACTACACTACAAAAACTGAATCATATGGTACGTAAAACCCAACTGAAGTGAAGTTATGATCCCTATAACAGAGCATTTCGTCTCCTTCCTTGAAGCCGATGTTATGACTCCTCCTCAACATGATGATCTGTCTCGTCATAGATCTCCTCCTACAAAGCCAAAAAAGGAAGACGGTGAATACGTGATTGGACGGTATGTGTGTATCTGGCAAACTACAGACTTATACCTGCAAAAGCTCTTCAATGACGTCTTCCATTGTTATGATACCCACAGCTTCGTCTTCTTCGGGCAGCTTAGGTAGGCGATTATCTTGTATGTGCAAGACATCGGAGTCATAGTCTTTGTTCCACTTCTTGCTCCTTGAACTCCTGGAAGAGATGTTGCCACGGTTGGAATTGCTCTTCCACCTCTGCAGAGACCTCTGTGTCCGATACCCTTGAAGGGACTTCTCACCTTCGACGTCGACTTTAATTTCTTTCACTGAACCATCCATGGAAGGTTGTTAGAAAGAAACCATCGAATAGTCCAGGGGAAAAGCTCCTACTTACCATTGGCTTCACCGTTAACGGGCTGCTGTTCTATTCTTTGGCATTGCCTCACGACAACAGCCATGTGGCTATGACCTTTTTGAAACTCGTTCAATATATCATACAATGGCATACTTTCTGGAACCCTACACCAAAAACACTTACGCAGACCCATCAGGTTTTGCAGTTCGCAAGTTTAAAGTAGATGGCAGTGTATGACCCAAGATACCTGGGAATCTTGCGAATGGTGATGGTCTTCACGGGCACCTCATCCTCTGAGTGAATTGTCAATAAATTCTTAACCTGACAAATGGATTACAGGTAAAAGGGGAGTGACAACATGAACTTTCACGGCCATTTTCTATAACCTAAACCAGTTGGAGAAGAACATCCAAATTGAATGCATCGTCATAATCAACTTACCAGGATAAGTCCAATTATATTTGTCGGTAGCTCATAGTAAACCGGCACTCTGCTATGCCCTTTCTCCATTATCAAATTCATCAGATTCCTGTACATAAGAAATCCGGCTAAGCAAAGTCCTTGAGCAGAAGCAAGAAGCAGTATGGTTCACCTGTTTAGAATGCCATACCTATCGAGTGTAGCGTTTATATCTATCGCAAAAGTTTCTGAAAACGGAGTCATGGCATCGCATGCTGTCTTCTCAGTGAGCTCAAGTGCTCCAGCAATAATCGTGGTTTCATCATGGGTCAGTTCTCCACCTTTTCCAGCCTAATATACAACAAAAACAGGGTATGTATCAGAAGAAAACTCAAGCAGTTTAAGGGCAATCACCTGGCTGTAAATTTATCAGGAAACATCAGAGAGGAGCTGAAAAGTTCAGAAACCAAAAATGTACACAACTGGACAAGAGAAATGGCAAAGCCAGCGAAGCTTTGACACGGAGGGGGTGGATTTCTTAAAAACAGAAAGACAAAACGCACCTCATTACCATGCAAATTTACTAGAGTTTTCAACTCAGCCCTGCGAAAGAGTGCTACTTGTCCATGACCCAGCAGAAAATCTAGAAGCTGGATGAATACCACAAAACAACAGAGAACCCGTTTAGTTGATGAAGTCTATGAAAAGGTAGAGATCTCAAACCAACAAAGCCGACCTTGCTTATCGGATAGGCAATAGGAGAACATAGTAAAACAAGAACACGAACAAATGGGGACATCGCTGCGCCAATTGCCAAACCATGTCGAGAACAAACAGACTGTGGTATGATCTGCATATCCAAATAGAAGCAATCAACGAAACACATTAACCCTCACCCTCCTCGCCACACCATCTCAAAGACACAGATAAAGATATGATCCTCAGCATTCCTCACCTCACCAAACAGAAGAATCAGCGTAACCGATATAAGAATGGCACCATAAGCCGTCACCAGACTATCGAGAAATATAGGCAGCGCCTGAAAAAGACACCAGAGATTAGAACAAACACAAAATAGGTTCTTTCCAAAATCCATTGCACATATACAGTCTTACCTCCATCGCGGCAGCATTACATATGAGTAGCGTGCAGAGTAATAGATGCTGGTTTTTAACAACCGGCAATATCTTCGCTGATAAAACAACAAGCAAAATCATTCTTTTTTTTCATCCAAATAATACAATATCTAGAGGAAAAACAGAGTCGCAGAGAAAGCAGTGTACTAGCGTGTTTGCGATCTTGAGGGGTGCCAGATTTGGCGAGGACTTCGAGGTCGACGAGGCTCATGGACATGAGCCCGAGAGTGAGACCGGACATTATTCCGGCAAACAACACTAGAAACACTATTATGGCTATATTTATGAAGAAATGTGTTCCACAGCACGAATACTCTACCGCCATCCCACCGGAAAACAAAAAATAAGAAGAGACAGAGGACGAAGACAGAAAAAGGAAAAAGGAAGAAAGGAATAAATGAAGAAAGAAATAAAGAAGGGTCTCCTCTCGCTCGGTAGCTGATCTATTAAACCAACTATTGCTCCGCCACCTTCATTTTTTTTTTCCTCTGATCTTTCCGTTCTCCGAAAGAGGAAATGTTGAAAATTTTACTGAAGCGAAGAAAAAACAAACAAACGAACAGACAGAGACATGCAACTGTCAACTGTTTTTCGGAGACGGTTTCGGACAGGGAAAGGAAGAGAGAAGAGAGTTCTCGATCCGGTTTTTGATACGAGCTTCGGTTGGTAGTTACTTGTAATAAACGAGACGATGAGTGGCACTAGAGTAAAATAATTTCCGTAGTTGGCAGTCTCTGTTAAAATTAAAAAATGTTAGGGGCAACGTTGGAAAGATAGGTGTACGAGGTGGAATTTGGCGGCATAATCGGGGGAGGATAAAAAAAAAATTTATAATTATTATATATTATTACTATTGCTACGTTCACTCCGGCCCATTCACTTGCCACTTAAACTAATAGTACGTTCTGTATATTCCATATATAAGAAAGGTTTGTGCGTAGAGACCGTACGAGAATTTGACACGTTGTCAATCCGTACACATGTCTTAATCATCAAAAACCCAGAAAATTAAAAGCTAAGAGTATATAATATATTCGATACCTAACATAATTTTTTGTTTGAGTTGGCTTTATTAATGATTTATATTTTATTATTTTATTCTTTGGACTTCCCAAAGGGCAAAGCCAGAAAATTTAGTTATTTTCTTCACCCCAGAGGAGCGACCCTTCATTCTTTACTGCGAGAGGATAAGTATAATGGCACTGGAAACCTCTCAGTCCTGCTGTTCTGAAAAAGCTTTTCTGTTGGCATACTTATCGTCACCATCGCTGCTTTCAGGGTACAAACTATATATACAGCATCGCATTTCAGAATAGCTTTACGATTATTCGTATACGTTAAGAAGACAGATAGAATAGTTTCCAACCTGTCAGGATTTTGTGTTCAAGCGATTCTGATGCCATTAACTGGAAGATAACGTGAGCTCTTAGCAGCAGCAATGCTTGCAGAATCGAAGTATCAAGCAAACTATACAAAGCTTAATCTATACCGGGAATCAAACATTAACATTCTTCTTCTCAGGTTTTCTGCGAATCAGATATTAGTAATTACCATATCGACGTACAGAATCTGAACTGATCCCATCAAGCCTACCCGAAGAGGAAAGATTCTTCCCTTCCTGCCTCCGTCCCCTACCACCAACTAAAATTCCTTTCTGGTAAAACAACCATTAATTGGGCCACAAGATTAATTGGGCTCTAATTTTACAAGCCCAATCATATATTATTCCCTATTTGGTCCATACCTTGACATTGCCATAAGGTTTATCATTATATTTTCGTCATCTTATATTCTTTATCTGTATGACAATCTTCATATTGATATATATGCGAACTAGACCAACGGATATGGAAAAAAATTACCATATATATAAATATATCTCTATCCTTCTTTCCTAAATTAGAGTTATTTTTTGTATAATTTTGTCAGATTGTATCCAATATTACTACATGGAATAAATAACGTTTTATCATGATAATCAGTCTGACATCTCAATGACATCATCCACAATCTATTAAAAGACTACAAAGGAAAATAATCTAGAGAGTCTTCGTTTTCAAATAAGGCATAAATGAAAGGATAGATTCTTTTCTTTATTTATTTTATTTCTGTCTTTTTTCAAAATATCAAATCTATTTTGTCTTAAGCTTTATTTAAAAAAATATCGTTAAATTATATACTTTTAGTCATCTATTATTTCATAGTTGAATCAAATTTTATAATAAAAAATAATTTAATATTTATTTCACTATTTTATTTTCAATTGTTGCGATGGAGTGCGATGGTGACTTGGGTTCACATGATTTTACTGTTAAACGCATGACCAAATGGATCCGCCATATTTTTAAACGATCGGCCCCTCAATCACCGGGTTATAAATTGACAAGTAACTGGAGCGTATTTGCAGGAAACATGCTTGGATTTCTCTATAAATTCCAGAGTGATCAACAGTTCAGAACCATCAAACTTCAACTCAGAATCTCTGATCAGTTTTTACTTGTTGGAAAGAAAATGATGAGAGGGCTCTCCAAGTTCTTATTAGCCTTAGTCCCGATCGCCTTCATCCTAACCGATCACATCTCACTAGCCCAAAACTCTCCTCTAGACTATGTGGCTGCTCACAACAAGGTCCGGGCTCAGGTAGGTGTTGGTCCCCTCGCTTGGAATCAGACGGTAGCGGACTATGCTCAAAGATATGCAAATACAAGGGTCGACAGATGTGAGCTTAAGCATTCATACGGGCCATACGGTGAAAATATTGCAGAAGGTTACGGGAACCTGAAAGGAGTAGACGCAGTGACGATGTGGGCAGGTGAGAAGCCTAACTATGATTCTGCTTCAAATTCATGTGTCAATGACGAGTGCCTGCACTACACCCAAGTAGTTTGGCGCAAGTCGATTCATCTGGGATGCGCTAGAGTAGAGTGCAAAAACGGGTGGTGGTTTGTCATTTGTAGCTATGATCCTGTTGGAAATATTGAGGGACAGCGCCCTTACTAACCACAAATGTTTCCCTTCCAAAAACAACTGGAAATAAGGACATCCATCTCCATCGCGTAAAATAGCAATTGCTTGTAGCTTAATTTCAGCCTGAACTTTTGTGTTCGTTGTCTGTGTTGATTTCCAGATCTCCAGTTCATACGAGTATTGTTCTGTCCTGTTGGTTTCCTAGTCTTCACAGTCGTGGAAAATTTCTTTATTGTAGTTAAAGGATATTAATCGATAACTAATTTTAATGTTTTATATCCGAATTTGACTTTTTTTATAATATATTACAAATTAAATCAAAGATGTTAGTAGTTTAGTAAATTTTGATTCTCACATCACACTTAAAATTAATAAAAATAAAAATGTCACATTCCACGTCCTGAGTTATAGATACTAGAATATATATACCGTATATATATATTAATAGAGATTTAAGTTTAAGTCAGAGATAGTAAAGTGATATAACAAATATGCTAATTATTTTTCCCTAATTTTAGCCAATTATCTATTAATAGAATTGACTAAAGCTCTTAATCTCCTTGAATTAAGGAAGGATCACAAACGTTGCTCTTCTTACCGGGAGCTCCTTAACAATAAATACCGGTCATGTCATCTACAATCTCACAACAATTTGTTTCCCACAACGTGAAAAGATGTCGATTCCACTAGCCCTCCTCCTTTGTGCCATCAACTTATCCCTGCTCGTCCTTCCCTCTAATGCCCAAGGCACGCCACAGCAACACGTTGATGCCCACAACCAAGCCCGCAAAGCTGAAAATGCGGGACTTCCACCCATGGTTTGGGACAACACCCTAGCTGCCTACGCAGAGAAATACGGCAAGACACGACTCAAGGATTGCGAGCTTATCCATTCCACGGGATCGCCTTATGGGGAAAACCTTGCTTGGGCATCAGGGGGCATGACGCCCAAAGAAGCAGTCGATTTGTGGTATGAAGAGAAGGCCTGGTACGACTACAAATCTAACTCCTGTGAGTCCGGCAAGGATTGTGGACACTACACTCAGGTTGTTTGGCGCGACTCGGTTCGGGTAGGGTGCGCAATTTTGAAATGCAAGACCGAAGGAACTTGGGTTGGGTGCAACTATGACCCTCCAGGCAACTACGTTGGCGAGAAACCTTACTAATCTTCTTACCAACTCGTTTACTACTGCTGCCTTTTGAACAATGGATTTTTTGTATCCATTAAAGTTACTAAGTACTAAGAACAATAATGTTTGAGCCAATAAGCATACGGCTGGCTGGCTGGCTGATTAGAGTAGAATAATGGAAATAACCTTGTTAACTTTCTTATAAAATTGTGTACTTCAAGTGTTGAATAAACCAACACCAAATTTCAATATCAATAATTTCCTCTTCGCGTCTTTATCTTCTTCTTATTTTACAGTTATTATTATTTTTTAATTAAAAGAATATGCACATTTGATTGACTATTCTCCTTTGTTAATTTTTAAAATATTTTATATCCAATATTTTCGACCCTACCATTATTATTAATATATCTCTAATTAAAATCTACTCAATTTTTCCAATTGAGCGGGGATTCTTAAGGATGATTGCAATGAATAAATTAGTGTTTCCTCGCATGAAGGAAACCGAAAAATTTGTTGTGACTGACATCAAAGAATCAATTTAGATATGGAATATGCATTTTATAATAAAAATAAACCTTGGATTTAATTTTTTTATTTACTTTATATCGAAGGATTGATGTGCGATATATTTGCTATATATAAAATATTTGTATAGTTATATAGATTTTCATGACAAACCCATCCGAAGAATTCTTTCAGTAATGAAAAGATGTCAGGAAATGTGTAGTAAAAATTCTTATCGTAATGCTATAATTATATTAAAATTTCTCAACAGTAAGATTTATTATCTACATATTATATAACTAACCATATGTAATTAAATAGTAAACAAGTGATAAAAAAAATAAATCAATTTGACACATGCATTGATTTTAACTAACCGTATGTATTTAAGGCTCAAACAAGTGAGTTAACAATACTCTATAAAAATACACTATATCACCAGAGGAAAAAATAACAATTTATTTTTAAATCTTAACTAAGATAATTTTGTAGTAATAATATTTCATATTTTAACTAATTTGTACTTGATTCATAACAAAAAATAATCAGGGTTTAAGACGGATATGAATGGAGTCAACATAATTGATGATATTCTCGTCATATTAGTATTGAATCTGATTCTAATATTTCTTATTCCCTTTCAATGTAATAAATGATAACTAATTTGTATTGTTCCTTTTGTCCTTGCCAGGAGGGATCGGCATGGTAATGAAATAGGCTATGTAATGAAGAATTCAGATGTCATAAATAAATATACAATTATCAACAAAAATATATATTAGATAATGTTTCATATATGATTTTATTTGTAGATAAACCAGTTTGGACAAAAATATGTCCAAGTGATATAGTAAAAAAAAAAATAAAATTTAGTTGCCAAACAAACGTGAGTTTTTACTTAATGGCTAATTACGGAAGAAAACTACTGTCTATCATCAACTACTACTGTCCTTGGTCGCCTTCGAGGAGAAGGAGAAGTTATTTGAGATGAATCAAAATACTCAATAGGGACGTTGACCCACAACATTGCCTGGGGGATCGTAGTTGCAAGTGAGGAAGGTACTGCCAGTCTTGCAATAGACCATAGAACAACCTACGCGAGTCGAATCTTTCCAGACCACCTGGGTGTAATGCCCGCACACTCCGCCTTTGCATTCGTTGGTGGCTTCGTCATAGTATTGCTTCTCGTCGACCCACATCTGCACAGCGTCTGCAGCGGCTTGGGGAGCTTCCAGCTTATAAAAGGCCATGAAGAGACACTCACCGTAGGGTCCTCCAGAATGGTCAAATGCACAACCTTCTATCCTTGTTTTGGCATATTGTTCAGCGTACTCTTCCAGGGTGGTATCCCATGTTAGAGGACCCGCGCCGACCTCTGCACGAGCGGCGTTGTGTGGGGTAAGGATGTCATCCGGGGAGATTTTGATCTGGGCCAAGGTGGTGCAGGATAGTGTAGTCAGGATCATGAAACACAGGGCTAACAAAAACTTAGTGAGCCACATTTTGTGTTCTGTTTCTTACACGGCGAAAACTTTTGTTCTAAATGGCTTGCACCAGTTTCAGGGATCGGTAAGACTATGGAGAACTTAAATAGGGTCACTATACCGATGTGCTTGATGCTAAACAAAAGGCAGGGCCAACCTGTTCAATAGGAGAACTTAAATAGGGTCACTATACCGACGTTCTTGATGCTAAATAAAGGCAGGGCCAACCTGTTCCATGACAGAAAACGCTATTTTTGCATTGAACAGGTTGGCTCTGCCTTTTATTTAGCATCAAGCACATCGGTTTAGTGATCCTATTTAAGCTCTCCATAGTCTTATGGATCCCTGAAACTGGGGCAAGCCATTTAGAACAAAAGTTTTCGCCGTGTAAGAAACAGAACACAAAATGTGGCTCACTAAGTTTTTGTTAGCCCTGTGTTTCATGATCCTGACTACACTATCCTACACCACCTTGGCCCAGATCAAAATCTCCCCGGATGACATCCTTACCCCACACAACGCCGCTCGTGCAGAGGTCGGCGCGGGTCCTCTAACATGGGATACCACCCTGGAAGAGTACGCTGAACAATATGCCAAAACAAGGATAGAAGGTTGTGCATTTGACCATTCTGGAGGACCCTACGGTGAGTGTCTCTTCATGGCCTTTTATAAGCTGGAAGCTCCCCAAGCCGCTGCAGACGCTGTGCAGATGTGGGTCGACGAGAAGCAATACTATGACGAAGCCACAAACGAATGCAAAGGCGGAGTGTGCGGGCATTACACCCAGGTGGTCTGGAAAGATTCGACTCGCGTAGGTTGTTCTATGGTCTATTGCAAGACTGGCAGTACCTTCCTCACTTGCAACTACGATCCCCCAGGCAATGTTGTGGGTCAACGTCCCTACTGAGTATTTTGATTCATCTCAAATAACTAATCCTCCTCGAATGTGACCAAAGAAATTACCTTTTGATGAAAGGAAAGCAAAATTTTTCCGGATGATCTTATTATTCTTATAAGATCTGACATGTTTTTGTTTAAAGAAATTGGAATTCGTAAGAAAAAAGAACAGAACAAACAGAGTGCATGGACAGGGATGGTGACCGTCCCTGAAAGAAAACTGATATGCTTAACAATTTAGTTAGACCTCATACCTATTTGGACCTTTGAGTGTTACGACAAATATGCCAAGAAAGAACGTGAAAATCGTACATAACAAGCATGAGCTTAACAATTTAGTTAAGACTTCTTACTGTTTGCTTTCCTTTTTCTTGGTTCCTTTGCTAATAAGTATTTAAGAACATGGCAGCAGCTTGAATCAATGTACTAGTCACTCAGTTTTATGTCCAGGGGGACGTTAGGGTTGCTTAAAATGGCAAAAGATACAGGTTTTACAGTTAAAAATTCCTTACTTTTTCCCTATAAATATCATTCATCAAACACCATAGTGGATATCAAAATCGCTCAACTGTTTACTGACGAGACCTCAAGATGATCAAGTTTAAGACTATTATTGTCTGTATCATTGTCTTAGCCGCCCTTGTATTCCCCTTTCACGCCCAAAACACACCTCAAGACTACCTAAACGCCCACAATGGAGCTCGTGCACAAGTGGGAGTAGCCAATATTGCATGGGACAATACGGTGGCTGCCTATGCTCAAAACTATGTCAACTCAAGGATTGCTGATTGCAACCTTACACATTCCGGTGGGCCTTATGGTGAGAACCTAGCTAAAGGTAGTGGCACCTTCACAGGAGCTGCCGCAGTGAGCTTGTGGGTGGGGGAGAAGCCCAATTATAACTATACCTCCAATTCTTGCATCGCAGGAAAACAGTGCTTGCACTATACTCAAGTGGTTTGGAAGAACTCTGTCCGTTTGGGGTGTGCCAGGGTCCAATGCACGAGCGGATGGTGGTTTGTTTCCTGCAACTATGACCCTCCAGGCAACTACATTGGACAGCTTCCTTACTGAAGAATCCCTTAAGATTGGCATAGCAAATAAGTACAATATCTATATATAATTAAGAGCAGATAATATTAATAAACCTTTCACATGAAAAAATCGAAGCAAGAATGGGGCGTTGGGTGAACTTCTATGGAAGTAGCTGCTGGTTTATTTGTTCATTCCAGGCCATAGTTGCTGTGTTTATTGAACAGAACTTCTATGGCAGAGCAGACATAGCTAGCCATGTATTTCCTAATGTATTTTACTGGTGGGTTTTCGGCTTCCATCAAAATCAAAGCAAGCCTTTTATTCCATAAGAGAATGATCAAGTATGGCTAATTGTTAAGATAGAAGATGAAGAGACGGCGATTACATCCGTTATTTCTTCTTTTCAGCCCAACTTTGCGGGATATAAATGGGTTAGTTTGGTTTGTCTGGGGCTCACAAACAATTAATCTAGGCTAACCATGGACAAGGTGCCCCATTCCAGAAACTATTCAGTCTTGCAGAACTATATACGGCAGAATGTAGTTGGGTCAGAACCGATCTGAAACATGTCCTCTAGATACCTGACATTCATGCCAAACACAATCAATATCAGCTCTCCTAACTTCTTCTTACCTTTCTGCTAGCTACCTCATATCCTACACTTCTAACATCCCCTTAACCAACTAGTAGGTCATACCCACTTGTCACAAACATTTCATTGCCTGACCAGTGACCTCCCAAAACCTTTAATGCTCTGTACTGACCATCCATATGATTAGTACATCACCGACTAGAAGATGTTCTTTCGCATCCCTTGTTTCATTCCTAAACAGGCAAACATTTCTCGGACGCCACAAGCCAGCCTAGTACAGTGTTGAGGAAGACCACCACACTGAAATCATCGGTTCTGTTAACCATACCCATCCAAAGAGTCATAAAGAACTATACTGATAATCTGTTCAATACGTTCAAAATTTGAAAAAAAAATAAAAGTAATTTTTATTTTCAAACAAAACATGTCATGTTAGTAATGGTTTGATCGATTCAAAAATTCCTAGTTCTCAAACCAATATTATTTTTTAAAAAATGGTATTAACTAAGGTTTCATATCATTTCATGGTTAGTTAAATTAAAAAAAAATTGGACGGTCGAGTTTTGGTTAATAAATTTTTTTTACTGAAAACCATGACTTTCCATCTATGTTCCAATTTATACTTAACCGAAAGTATTGGAATTTAGTCAAGATATTCATTATAATGCTGAGACTAATTCTTTTTCTCCATGATTAATGTTGCTAATTGAGTTGCCTTTATTTTACTATTCTCCATATCATTCCATAAAACAAGAGAAAAAAACGGATTCCTAATCAAACAAATAGGTCCCGTCTTTGAAAATGCCTTAGCTTACAGCTGTAAAGAATAGTCAATTTTGAACCAAAATTGGTAAGTAAATTCTAGAAGAAATTATCTTTTATATTTATTTTATTATAATGAATAGAAGCACGACAAAAATTTATAGTAATAATAATAATAATAATAAGCAAAAACTATAAAAAAAAATTTTAATAAATAATGATAATAAAAATAAAGCCGCCCTGTCATCCCTCACTGTACAATAAATGATTTTCGCAACATCCAGCTCAAAAACTGCTGTTAGTTATCTGCCAAAAGAATCCAATCACCTAACCGACACGTCGGTTATTCACACAGACATCACTATCCCCTAACAAAAAACGACAAATCAACCCACAGCTTCTATCAGAGGACAGAACTCTGACCCACCTGCCGCAACTCTTTCCTTAGCTTGTGAGAAAATGATCTACAAGCGTCCACACTTAGATCCAGTGCTGCGGCCAGTGCCACGAATGCAGCCGCATCCTCCGTGCAGTTCACATGCTGTACTCCAATCTCCACCTCTGGTTTACTGCACTCGCCCTTGCCGTTGCCGTTCACTGTTGATGACATCACAAATCCTTTGTGCATGAATGGGGACAAAAAACTGACTCCGTTGTCGGATCCTGACCACGATCCGGAACTCTGTCCAGACCCGAAATCCCAGCTGCTACTGGGGCTTGTGATTGGGGTGGCAACGCTATTGGTCATATCGATTGTGAATTTCCCTCCATTCTTTCTGCTGATGGATGAGTTTACAAGAGTGGAGGTGGCAGGGGAGGCGGCACCAATGTTATCGTGCAGTAATTCAAAGCGGTATCCTATGGAATTGGCGTTACGTTCTCTCCAAGCCTCCAGGCGGGCCCAGGATTTCCATGTGCCTTGTGATGGACGGAGAATTAGCCAAGCTCCAGGATTGGACCGGCTGACACGGTCCGAACCAGGAGATGGTACAAACGGGGTCGCCATTGATGCCATGGCTACTGGTGAGCCAGAGAGGTCGTGGATTGTAATGGTCCATCCCTTTCGCTCTTTCACAGGTTGGTCTTTGTCGGCTCCCATGGAGGGCAGCCAATTTCGTGATGTTGTGGGTTCTGTCAACGATGGCCTGCACGATAACAACACACAATAATGAGAAATCAGAAACAATGAAGAACTCGAGTTTTGCGGGAAACAGATTGAGTGAATTAATATTACTGAATTTGGATTCAGGATTAGAAACTTTACTACAGCATGATTTGATAAATTTCCTAAATCCTCACATCATCATCTGAACACCAAGTATTCAATCGAAAAGGGAAAAGGGAAACATGAATAGAAAAACCAACCTTGATCCCAAATTGCGATCACTGGGGTTCCTCAAGCTGAACTTGCAGGTGAAAACTGCCTGTCTAACATTCCCTTGCACTTGAAACACCTGAGGACTACACTCTGGCTCCCCATCAAACTGAAGCACGTATCTTGGGTCAGGCTCAGCTCGAACAGTCGAATAAAACTTCGTCGACCCCTTTTTCTTGTTCTCACCAATATCAATCCATCCGCTGTGCAACACACATGGCCTCGACTCAGCTCTTCTAAGATCAAGCGGTACTGTCACTTTTGCTAGTAGTTTCGCATCCGCTAGCCCGCAAGTAATACCAGAACCCCCAGTATATATCTCCATTACCAAATTTTTCTGCTTCTTGGAAGACAAAATCCCATCAATCTGATCCTTGCCAAGACTGAAACAAGCCGCCAGAGAACTGTGTTGAGGAGCGTTTTCTTGTTGCTGCACGAGAGGAATTGCGGCTGTCTGCACAGGGAAGTTGTCCAGTCTGATCTTGCAAAAACAAGGGGAAGCAGATGGGTGTACGTTTGACAAGGAGGGCTTGGAAGCCACCGGAAACTTAAGAGCCAAGTTACCAAGAAGAATCCGCAGAAAAGGGCACGGATCCATAGCTGTGCTTCGCTCCCTGGTAAAGAGGAAACGAATGAGGATTTCGCAGTTTTTTTTTTTTGCTTCTCTAAGGAAAGAAGAAGATATATAGAGTTCCGGAGTAGTTTGGTATTCGAAGACGGAATCAGAGACGAGAGAGACGAAAGTGAGACAGGCTGGAAGATTAGCTGTATATTTTGAGGAGACAGTGATGGGAAGATGAGGTCAAGCTCAGGTTAGATATGGTGGGCTCGGTTGCGCTATCATCAACTTGAATAGTATCATTCATCATAGATGGCTACGGCATATGGTGATCAAACACTGATAGAACGATCTCACGTGAACAAAGCCAGACCTGATATTTCCCGCATGTTAAAAATATGGACAGGGGGCGTGCGTGGGGACTATGCGCCGGGTGCGGTGAGCTGGCTCTCACCACCACGCACGTACGCTCACCTAGTTGCCACCAGGACACACACGCATCTTCTGTCTAGAACTCAAAAGAAAAGAGGCATAAAGAAAGATTGTTATTCCATTTATTTGTCGTTTTCTCCATTAGAACACACCCAATAAACAAATGAGATTAGCGTCATAAGGTGTGGTGAGCTGGAGTTTGGAGCGGCCAAATAGGGAGTCTCATTGGGATTTTTTTTGAAAGCAGTGGCGGTATTGGAGCGACATGTCAGCCTATAATTGCTGCACAGCTGTGGCCACCATGACTTGGGTTGGACGATATTTTGACGCTGTCAGGTCTCACCCAACAGATAAATGGTAAATGGACCCACTAACATCCATCTAACATACTCCCACTCATCACCTTTTTTTTGTCTCGAAAAGGAATAATAGCAATGGACAGAGGGGATGGATTGTTAAAGGATTTAAACATATAATTACCGACATCTAATTCGGATTTTCGGGAATTAATACGGAACTTATAAGAAATTAGAGGTGACATTAGTCATTAATCTCTCTTTTTTAATAATAATTTCCAGTTGTCTTCAAAATATTAAACATGTTTCTGATAAATTGTGGTAAGGAGGTTACATATGATAACAACTCAGCACTGCCATTCCATCAAAGCTGAACCTGACAGGAAAATCTTGAACATAAGAACATAATAAAGCTTTAACCAAAAAAAAAAAAAGAACATAATAAAGCAATTGAATTAAAAGTTGATGTTGTTTAAACAGAGACATTATTTCAGATTCAATCCTTAATTGGCTAAGGCCAAAACTATTTGCAAAGCAGACAACATAGTTGACTGTAATATTCCTTCAGTGAAGGAGAGACTCAAAAAATCCCATGTCCATAACCAAAATCACTGACGCGAGTTATTCCGGAAGCTGTACAAATCTCAGGTTTGGTCTCGAGATGTTCGACAGGTAGGATACCATGTTGGGTGAAAAATGGCAGAGAGTTGGCAGATTCTATCACCATCTTGTTGGCTTCTTCTGTCACCTTCTTCTTTAACTCCTCTAATGCACTCCTTAATTGATCTAGCTCTTGAAATCCAAGTTCTTCGATCGGATCTTCCCACCAGCGCTGGCTTTGGCTAGCTTTTCTTATGTGGTTAAGCGCCTCTCCGTGCTTTCTTTCCGCTTCCAGTTGGCTAAGAGCGTGGGTTAGTTGAACATTGAGATCACGAACATTAGCATTTCTATGTGCCTCGAAGAGCCGATATGCTCCAGAATTCCGAGAAGGGTTTCGAGCAAGGAACCGATCTATGACGGATTCAACATCTGGATGCCCAAAGGAGAATGCCTTGTTTGCTGGGGAGAAAACTGTTATTGCAATTTCAACCCCACAGAGTGTGCACAGCTCGCTAGCTTTCTTGAAAAGCCCTGCACGACGTTTGGAGAAGGTAACCTGTAGATGATTCTTTTTGAGTATTTTCTCAATTTTGATCTTCTGACGACCTATGCTGGGCTGCTTCTTCGCCATTGTTGAAGGACAGACACACAAAATCAACCAAACTGTTTGCCTTTCTTTGGACAGGGTGAAGAAACGAGGGAAAACCTACGCAGTATTTATAGGATATAATTGCCTCCAAATTCTTACCGGGACAAATAAAAGCTTCTCATGTCTTAATTCTCTATTATCTTCTATGATTAATTTCAGATTCCGAGGTTATGCAATCCTCTGCTTTTACTTGATTGGCATTGTGGAAGCCAAACTCAATGTCTGCAAGCTGTTTTCGGGAGTTACACAAGTCAGGACATTAATCATCGTCTTAATCATAATCTAATATTCATCCGTTTCTGTTTTGGAAAATCATTAACAAGAATAATTAATGTCTGTATTGATAATTATTGGATTAATTCGTTCTTAATAAAATAATATAATATATAAGCTAGCGAAACAAATATTACTGCCTTTTGCTTATAAAATGGTATCTTTTTGTTATGGAAAATGTCATCCATAATAGCCAACAAAACATTACTATAAAATTATGATTCGGTTCCGTTTGTGCCCATTATCTTTTTCTGCACGTAAAATAAGAATATGATTATAGATTAATTATACTAAATTATACTAAATTATACTAAACATTTTGTGAGATTATAAATTAGTTTATTATATGTTTACTATTAGTGAAAACTGAACGATAATCATTATTATTGTTCAAACCACCAAGGATTAACTAAATAATATTATGATTCAATTTGTTTTCTGTTGCTTATAGTATTTTATTCTCTGTATTAAATTTAAGTTATGTTCTGACCAAAACAAATTAAGATCGTGGAGCTGCTGTTAGTACTGTAGTTATATACGATGTTACAATCGTCTTAAGTCTTAACTGTTGTCTATAAATATGGACTTAGCTGAAAAATTATAACAATAATAGGCCATTTGTATCCATTCTAAATTTTGGGCTTTTCACCCAAATTGGGTCCAAATCCAATCGAATTGGGCCACAACAGTTTGTCTGTACATATTAGCTAAACTTACAGAATCATATATATAATCAAATCGGATTATTTCGATTGGAAACTCCATTAACTTTATTTATTCTATTTTTAAAAAATATATCAAGAGTTAATTAAGGCTTAATTAGAAATTTTGTTTCCTAAATTGGAAGTAAACAAAATCAGATTAAATATATTCGTTATTTTATTTTCCAAATGCACAATTCCGCAATCGGCAACTAAATCAAGCGGATGCCAAAACTACCTTACCCCTTGCCGGCGACAGCAAATGCCATCCAGAATCAAAACATTTTTCAAATCCCATTCCCTCAACGGTCATAAAGGCCCACAGTATTAAAGACTTCCCGGTCTGAAAACTAGCCGTTACGATTTTTTCCTTGTCGTTCTTTCTCTTTCTTTTCATCAGTGGATAGATAATTAATTACACTGAATCTAAACCCATGGATACAACAACAACTCCTGCAGGCAAGAAGCATCAGTCTTTGAGCAAGCAGATGAACCCTAACTCAAGAAACTCAGAGATAAGCAATCCTACGAGGAGGAGTTTTGGTGGAAGCTCGTCGGTTAAACCCTCGATTATCTCTAGTCAAAGAATTGGTGTTAATCCTAATAGCCCTTCAGGTTTGATTTCTGAAAGAATCTTTCTTTTTCTTTCCTTAGTGAACTTGCAGTCATGTGGGCTTTATTATCATTTTGAATAATTGGATTGAGGTTTCTTTCATTGTAGTTCAATAGATATATACCTCTCGGAAGTACATTTCCACAGGAAAATGCTGTAAATGGTAAAAGAAATGGACTTTTTTAATATATTTTCCATATATGGGATTTGAAGGACTCTGTTTATTATTATTTAATGGTTTTGCTATTTTCTGCATATTATGTTTGTTACAAGCAGAAAAGAAACAGAACCTGATTGTTTGATTGAACTTGTGAGAAAACAGTATTCCTGCGTTTATTTTGGATTGAAATGGTTCTTCGGTACTTACCTTTCTGATGATGATTGTGTGTGTTTCTTTTTGCAGATTGTCCTCGGAGGCTCTCACTAACCAGAGAAAGCATGGTGGGTTCGTTGTGTGAGCAGCAAGGGGACAAAGAGAACGGTAAAAAACTGACCTGGAAGCAAGACAAAGTGCGATCACCAGCCTCTTCCAATGGTGCCAAGAACTTTATGTCTCCAACAATCTCTGCAGCATCAAAGATCAATGCGTCACCAAGAAAGAGAATATTGGTTGAACGGAATGAGCCAGCTCGGACTTCTGGTTTGCTCTCTGATGGGAAAAGCTCGTTGGTGGAAGATTTGGATTCAAAGTCTCAAAAGGGTTTGAAGCAGAAGAAGGTGGTGTCATTTGATTCAAGGACGACTTACTTGGAAGATGATGGAGGGCAGGAAGATCTTGATTCTGATGTACTTTCAGGGGCAGAAGATGGTTTTGATTCGAATACTAATCATGAAGATAGCGTCAATCTTGATCCTAAGGGTCCTATTTCTATGACTAGTCCGGCTTTGGCTCCTCTTGGTGCGGATCCCTCGCTGCCTCCTTACGATCCCAAGACGAATTACCTATCACCAAGGCCTCAGTTCCTCCATTACAGGCCTAACCCACGAATTGAGCTTTATCTTAACAAGGAAAGGGATGGCCAGAAACTCGAGGAATGTTTTGCATCTGAAATGTTCACAGATTCTGAATTGACCGAAGAAGAAACCTGGTCTGAAGATACTTTGTCAATGTATATGCCGGAAGAAGAAGAAAAGGAAAGGGTAGAGGAGGAGGGGGATGAGGAGCAAGAGCTGCTTGTCTCTGAACCAGACCTTATTAGTGACTCCGAGGGGGAAATTGCTAAAGCTAGGCGGGTGTCTAGAGCACGTTTCTTCACAATAAAGAAGGTTAATGCTTTGTTTTTCATCCTGGCAGCTGCATGTTTCTGGCATTTAGTTACTAATTCTCCTGTGATGGAACCTTCAGTTCTTAATAACCTGAGCTTCTCTGAGCTCTCTTTACCGCCTGAAATCTCAGAGTTCAGCCGACACCATTTTGAAGTAGCATCTCAAAAGATCCAGACATGGTTACATCGGTCTTTCTCTTACACTTGGAATCTAATGATCAGCTTCTCAGAACAGCACAAATTAGGTCCTTTACAGTATGCCAACTTGTCTCTGCTTGAGAATAGTTTGGTTGATGGTCACATAGTGTTTGATCTCAGCTTCCAGAAAGCAGAACCAGAGTATGAGAACAATGTCTTGGTGGGGGAGGACAACAACTTATTGGTGGGAGAGGATGAACCAACCGAAGCTGATGCTGAAGAAGTTTTAGAAGATATCATTGACCAAGGATTTGGCGAACAAGAAATCACGGAAGCAGGAGATGAGAACTTTGAGTTCTCGGAGGAACAGGGAGCTTCAGAATCCGAAGTAATTATGAACCCAGAAGCTGAAATAAGAGAACCAGGTAGCTTGACAGCAGAGTTGATGCAAGAACCATCTCCTGTCGACATTGTTCAGCTGCAAACTAATGTAGGCCTTGAAGAAGAAGAGCAGAGGGTTGAAACTGCTGAAGCTGCTGAAATTCAATCCGAAGTCTTTTATTCAAAAGAACTTGAAGGGATAAGTGATATGAGTTGTTCCATTGCGGCGGAGGAGTCTGTTTTGAAACAGACAAATCGGGCAGATGCATTTGCTGAAGAGTTGCAAAATACATTTGCTGCACAGAAAATGATGGGGATATCCTTGTTTCTCTTGTGTGTACTCTCAACGCTTGCTCTGATTCACCTGAAGAATCAGAAACCAACAGCGCCAAATGCTGTATTAACCAAGAAGACGGACAGCAGGCCCATGTCGTTTACAGGGGAAACAAGACGGTTGTCAAGGAATTGTCAGACAGAAACTGACATGGTTGGTGATGGGTCATGCTACCCATCAGAAATGAGCAGCTTCCAGAACAACTTATCAAGCAAGAACGCAGATTCGCGGAGGCCAACTGAAGCTCGAAGCCAAGAGAGAAGAAAGCCAAGAAATAGCTACAGGGGAGAATCGCTGGCTTCATCAGATTCTTCTTCCTACGGCAGTTTCACCACGTACGAGAAGATTACCGGCAAGCATGTAATGGAGTTACCTACTGTAATAATTGTTTGTGACCCAAGCTTTTACTCTCAATTTTTTTGCGATAACTTATGGTTCTGGTTTTGCAGGGAAATGGAGATGAAGAGGTGATCACCCCAGTTAGGCGTTCTAGCAGAATCAGGAACCAAGTCACATCCCCCTGACGCGCTATGGACAGCAGTAGGGGATTCTAACAATGTGTAGTATGGCAGCAGACTTAGTTAACCTTTAGGACCAAAAGGGCTTATTCTTGTATGTGAATATCTCTGAATAACTTCTATCAAGTAGAGCAATAAATCAGCTCCAGGGAATGGTTCTCAAGCCATCTTATTATTACAATATGAATCATCTCCTGCTTGCTAGATCGAAAACCTGAAAAAAAAAATAATGTCTGAGCAGATAGGATTATTTCATCAAATTTTTCGTTCTTCAGCTTTGACAATCATGGGTCAACTGGGTTAATATGTTGTAATTTACGGAACGACATTTGACAACTTTGTTGAGTCAGAATTGTCAGGAATTCCTGCAAGGACCCACGTTTATTTTGTAAGGAAAAGGACTTCCTCCAGGTTCCATGAGCAAATATTAGGTGTAAATAATAAAATTCGAAGGCAAAATTCAAAAATATGAAGAATGAGACAATACCGTAGGAAATCGTACAATATCAGTATCTGACTCAGTGGCGTAAGAAGGAACCCCACACTTTTCCCCACTTCTTGCTCAGATGAGTCGTGGAGGGTTGGAATTTTTGTGGCAGTTTCTAGCCACAAAACCCCTCCAGTTCTTACATCATCCAACGTGCACATTAGCGTAGTGAAGCTGCCCCTCTCTAAAGTAAGCCAGGAACATCCGAACCCCGCCGCTCTGTTACCATTTCCTTTTTCTCTAAGCGCAGATATTTACTTGCACTGTTCTCTTCCGATTTGTTTTAGACCAGGAAATACTGATTTCTAGCTCTCTCTCTCTCTCTCTTTTTGTTTTCGTTTCTTTTCTTCTCAGTTGATGCCAAGCTCACCAAATGGCATCTCTTCACAGTCTGAAACCCACTCTAGCTCCCTTTTCGATTCCGCATTCGAAATGCTTTCCTGGGAGATTAGATAACCGGAAGGCAGTTTTTAGGGTGAAAAATTTTGGTGGCATCTCAACGAGGTACTTCAGAAGGAAAAGTTTCAAGATTTTCTGCACGGTACAAGAAGAAGATAGCCAAAGCAATGGTATGTTTGGTTATTGTATTTCATATTCCAAACTTTTTCTTTTTGCATTAAATGAATACCCAATCGGAAAGCTTAAACCTTTTTTTGTGTTTTGATGATGGTTTTGCTTTTCCTGTGGCAAGTTGTGACCTTTCCTTGCTGCGGTTAATGCGAGTTTTCAGTTTCTGATGTGGTATTTTACGGGTTTATTAATGGCAAGTCTTGTTGTCATTCTCCTTTTACAGGTGAAGAGCTGCCGGAGTCGTTGTTTATGAGGGAATTGAAGAAGAGGGGTATGAATCCAACTTCATTGCTTGAGGATAGCAACACTGGAAATTATGGAGTGGGAGATGAATCAGAAGTAGGGAAGAAAGAAGGAGATGGTTTGTCGGAAAGCAATGTAGACTCTTCTAAACTTGATCAGAGCCTATCTGATCAAAGGGAGCGTTCCATGGCTTTGAATAGTGAAGGCCTTGAGGTATATATTCAAAACATGGTTCGCAGCATATTTTGTGTGTGTTCAATGTTTGACTCTACTTGTATTATTGCTTGGTGATTTTTGTGTTCAGGGGCTGATTCCTCGCGCTAAACTCTTACTCACAATCGGAGGAACGTTCTTCTTAGGTTTTTGGCCATTGATAATCATAACCACTGCATGTTTTTATGCCCTGTACTTCGTAAGTTTCTCTTATTAGCTATGCCATGTGTTTTCAAGTTTCCAATCTCATCTTCATCAGCTAGCCTGGAAGTATCTCTGAGTATAAGTTCTTAAATGGCAAATTTGACTCCTCAAGACTATCACACTATTATTGGTTACTAAGATTGAATGCTAGTACACCTTTATTATGCTTTTGTGAACACTCAGAGCTAGATGAATAAGAGAATAAAGACACAGAGAGATTTCATGATAACACCGTTAAGACAGCCTCCACGACAATTAGGGTGTTTATTGATAAAGCGTGTTCCTGCACTTAAAAATTATCAAATCTGGGGTTAGTAGATAATTTCTCTGATCGAGGATGACCTTTATTTGACCTATAAGATATATTTGGGAGTTGAAAAACCTGAAGTTCAAATATATAGCATTCATTGCAGCCTTCAGAGATTTTGCTTGAACAATGAGTTTTCATTTATTTAGCCCTGCACTTTAAGTAGGAACTTGAACCATCAGTTGTCTTGTCCTATCCCTAGTTTTGCTTATCCACATTGTTTTGTCTCTTTTTGCAATTTCCTAAACACATATTACTGACTGCTTATACTGGATTGGTCATTAATGGAAATTTAAGATCACCATTTATAAAAGCTGACTGCTGATGCTTTCCTCTTTGCTTGAGCAGTACTTTGGACCAAATTTTGCCCATGATGGAAGCAGCATGGTTTTCTCTTCTCCACAATACGTAGATCCTTATGAACTGCTTGAGGATGAAGAGATATCCCAATTAGCACCCAGTCTGAAATGAAGGATCAGTATCTCCAGTTGCATACACAAGATTCTTGGAATCTTTCTTTGCCCTTGTAGCTTTATTCCTCTCCTCTGTAAATACTTTTTTACTCTTTTTACTTTGCTCAACACAGTACTGGTGACTGAAGGGGCTACTCCTATAAAACCCCCCTGTAATTAGAATTCTTATGAAACTATAGCTTTGCCGAAATACCATTTATAGTTAAATTGGAATTCAATTTTTCTTGTTGGGTTGAAACTAAAATAGGAATTATATTAATTCTTATTAGTATGGTTTTTAGTCTTCTATACTCAAGGTACCATCAACAGTTGTCACTGACTTCCCTAAAATAGGAATTATATTACCCCTGTGATCCGAGGATTTAGTTGGTCAAACCATTTCAATCCTGTCTTCTCATCCACAAAGACCAATGTCTTCAAATTTGCCATCTAATATCTGTGTTTCTTCCTCGAAGCATCACTGGATGATCTTTCCCTCAGGTTTTAATATAGAAAGAACCATTATTGACCTCAGGTTGTTTTGGGAAACTTTACTGTTAAAGTTTCCTGGTTGTGCAGAACGAATGCCAAATGGTAGAAGGCACATGTATTAATGTTTTGATGTACTCGATGCCTGCACTTACCAATCAAATCTGATTTGATATGATGACGACTGTTACTAATAAGAAACTGTGGATGGTAGCAAGCTAAATGTGTGGGGGGGGACTTCCTCTCTTAAATTCTGTTCCATATTTTCGAGTTGGCAACCTATTGATTTACTACCTGTTGACCTTCTCGTATAGATTTTGTTTGGGAGAATTCCCTGAGGTCTTAGAAAGGGAGTTATGGACGACATGACTGAAAGGAAAAACAAGGCAGAAAATGGGGTAGAAACTGATGACGATGGTCGCGCAAAGAGAACTGGTATCTTCACCTTCTTCCCTCCTTTAATTTTTTCCTTCTAAAAACCTGACATTACATGTCTCAAACAACCATCAATTTCTTCGGATGATCTTTCTTTAGGGACCCTGTTGTCTGCAAGTGCCCATATTATTACAGCGGTAATTGGTTCTGGGGTGCTGTCTCTTTCATGGGCCACAGCTCAGTTGGGATGGATTGCAGGACCTGTTATTCTTGTCGTCTTCTCAGTCATCACCTGGTATACCTCTTGCCTACTGGCTGACTGCTACAGATTCCCTGGCCCAACCCAAGGGACAAGAAACTATTCTTACATTGGTGCTGTAAAAGCTCATCTGGGTACGTTGTTTGGTTTGGTTGCCACAACAAATGGTGTTACCTGATATTCTTGGGAAGAACCCTCCTCGCTAATCTTCATTTCCATTTCTGGTGACAGGAGGAGTCTATTACAGGCTTTGTGGGGTATCTCAGTATGCAAATCTTGTAGGATCAAGCATAGGATACACAATCACTTCGGCTATTAGTATGGCGTAAGCTTCTGCGGATCCAAAATACACAATCTCATCGTTTTCTTTCTTTCTTTTCTATGAGAGTAAAAGGAAATTAGATGGGCATAAAAATTCTCCAAAACCCATTTTAGTTCTTCGAATCAATTTTCAAATACCAAATGCGGATGAATTGCTTACTCAATGCAGGGCAATAAAACGATCCAACTGCTTCCACAAGTATGGCCATGAAGTTGGGTGCCACACATCAAACAATGTGTTCATGATCATCTTCGGGGGCTCGCAGATCCTTCTAAGCCAATTGCCGGATTTTCATGAGCTCACGGCACTCTCCGTCATAGCTGCAATAATGTCTTTGGCATACACATTCATTGGCCTCGGCCTTTCCATAGCCAAAGTAGCAGGTAAACAAGCCATGAATGTTCATGATCTAGCTACAATCCACACTACTCGCTTCCTCCATTTAACTATCCTGACCAATGATGTTTACAAAGGAAGTGGAGAACATCCCAGAACCAGCATAACGGGAACAATTGTAGGAGAGGACGTTACAAGTTCACAGAAGATATGGAACTCTTTGCAGGCCATTGGAAACATTGCATTTGCATATAATTTCTCCCCGGTTCTTGTCGAGATACAGGTAACTCAATCCTCCAACTATTATATTCTTACAAGGAAATCAACTAAATAAATATCTTTGTCGGATTTCAGGACACCATAAAATCAAATCCACCGGAGAATCAAATCATGAAAAAGGCTACACTGGTTGCAATCTCAGTAACCTCCATATTCTACATGTTGTGTGGAACCTTGGGTTACGCAGCATTTGGCAACAAAGCCCCAGGAAACTTCTTAACAGGATTTGGGTTTTATGAACCCTTTTGGCTGGTTGATTTTGCTAACATCTGCATCGTTATTCATCTTGTGGGTGCTTATCAGGTAAAATTCCAGAAGTTCCTGCCAGGGTTTCATGTCCTTTCAGCTCCATGAATCCTTTGCTTAAATTCCTGCTGTTGTGCAGGTTTTCTGCCAACCAACATTTAGGCTGGTGGAAAATTGGTGCAACCATAGGTGGGGAGGAAGTAAATTCATAACGGAGGAGTACCGAGTTTACATTCCGTTATGTGGAGTGTACCCTGTGAATGGCCTGAGATTGATTTGGAGAACAAGCTATGTGATCATCACAACTGTGCTTGCGATGATGTTTCCGGTGTTCAATGATGTTCTGGGTCTGATCGGTGCCGTATCGTTTTTCCCACTGGCGGTGTATTTCCCATCGGAGATGCACATAGCGCAGGCTAAACTCGATAGGTTTTCATCCACGGCAATACTGCTCAGGGGTTTGGGAGTTGTTTGCTTGATTGTGTCGATACTTGCCGCCACTGCATCCGTGGAAGGCATCGTTGAGAGTCTACATTCGTTCAAGCCTTTCCATTCTGTCTCTTAATTATCCCTTTTTCTTTTCTTTTAAATTAGATCTTTTGGGGACAAGACTAAGATTTTAAATATGTACCCTTCAATAGTTTGATAGTATTATACATAAATTAAATGAGTAAGCGCAAAAAGATTAAATTCCCTAATAATTATCTTCTCTAATTATTTAACAATTAACTGTTGGGCAGCTAGGAGGAAAAAGTATCTGCCCATAGAGAAAAAGGCAAGACGAACAAAAGTGAATCGAGGCGAATAGTCTGCAATAAGCAAACGCAACACAATGCTTATTGAAGGTAATAACAAGAGAAACTAAGTCTAGGGTTGTTTAGCAAAGGCTGCTGAACATGAACATGAAAATGAACAGAAACATATAATGATGAGATTGGCGCACTAGCGAACATTATTACTACACGGAGTTTTACAAGTACTCATCTCCGTCCTCCTCCTCGCCTTCGGCTGACTCGGCACCAACCTCTTCGTAATCTTTCTCAAGAGCAGCAAGATCCTCGCGAGCCTCAGAGAACTCTCCTTCCTCCATACCCTCACCAACATACCAGTGTACAAAGGCACGCTTGGCATACATGAGATCGAACTTGTGGTCAATGCGGGAGAACACCTCCGCGACACTGGTGGAGTTGGAGATCATGCAAACAGCCCTCTGCACCTTGGCAAGGTCACCACCTGGAACAACAGTTGGTGGCTGGTAGTTGATACCGCACTTGAATCCGGTGGGGCACCAGTCAACAAATTGAATGGTGCGCTTTGTCTTAATGGTGGCCACCGCAGCGTTCACGTCCTTGGGCACTACATCACCACGGTACATCAGGCAGCAGGCCATGTACTTGCCATGGCGAGGATCGCACTTGGCCATCATAGATGATGGCTCAAAAGCGCTGTTGGTGATTTCGGCAACCGAGAGTTGCTCGTGATAAGCCTTTTCAGCAGAGATGACTGGTGCATAGGAGGAAAGCATGAAATGGATTCTTGGGTAGGGAACCAAGTTGGTCTGAAATTCAGTCACGTCCACGTTCAGGGCACCATCAAACCTCAGAGAAGCAGTCAAGGAGGAGATAACCTGAAACACAACTAGTTTAATTAACAATTTCATAGCTCCATAGGGGCCGATGATACGAACAAAGTCGTCTCTGTAAAACATTTTAGGGTAATATAATATACCTGAGAGACAAGCCTATTCAGATTGGTATAGGTAGGACGCTCAATGTCCAGAGAGCGCCGGCAGATATCATAGATGGCCTCATTATCAAGAAGCACGGCCACATCAGTGTGTTCCAAAAGAGAGTGTGTTGATAGCACACTGTTGTAAGGCTCCACCACAGATGTGGAAACCTGGGGGGACGGGTAAACGGTGAAACCCAACTTGGATTTCTTTCCATAATCGACAGACAGACGCTCCAACAGAAGCGAGCCAAGACCAGATCCAGTCCCGCCACCGACAGCATTGAACACAAGGAATCCCTGGAGCCCAGTGCAGTTATCCGCAAGTTTTCTGATACGGTCCAAGCACAGATCGACAATCTCCTTGCCAACTGAAACAATCGAACAAAGTATAATCATTAGAACATTAAAACTAACGTGCGTTCTAACACTTACACGATGTAAGATAAGAGGTTGAGCAATTACTGGTGTAGTGGCCACGGGCAAAGTTGTTGGCAGCGTCCTCCTTGCCACTGATGAGTTGCTCCGGGTGGAAGAGCTGGCGGTAAGTACCGGTACGTACTTCATCTATGACAGTGGGCTCCAGATCTACAAAGACGGCACGAGGAACGTGCTTCCCTGCACCAGTTTCACTGAAAAAGGTGTTGAAAGCATCATCGCCTCCGCCGACGGTTTTGTCACCTGGCATCTGGCCATCAGGCTGTTGCAAAACACATAACGCACAAACATTTAGCGTTACTTCTGAACTAGATATGACACTCAATAGACTCACTATCAAAATCATAACATCCAGAATGTAGATGCGCAAATCACGTAGTATTCAACGGATTTGAAACAATAACTAAAATGAGTACCAAAATTCACAGATCTGATCTAGATTAAAGCGAATTAAATGATTATTCTCACGGATCAAGTAATGACGAGAGGAACATGTCAAATACACTATGACACATTCAGAACAAGACAGGGTACAGATCTAGATCTAGCAAATCTTGAACAATAAAAACCAGGAGAAGAATAAGAAGAAACTTCACCTGGATCCCGTGCTCGAGGCAGTAGAGCTCCCAGCAGGCATTGCCGACCTGGATACCGGCTTGGCCAATGTGGACAGAAATGCACTCCCTCATTTTAATGGATTTGTTGACTTCGAAGAACAACTAAGGCAAACAAGTAAGCCGGCTATTAAAGAGACACTACGAAGTTTCAAAAACGAAGACGTTTGTCAAGACGCCTTCTTATCAAAATGGATGCCATAGGCGCTTTGCGTTAGATCTAATATAGGAGGGGGGAAATGGTTTGGGTTTTTTAACCGTAGTTAGTTAAGATGGGATTGAGGACGAATTTGAACGTTGAGGGATAACGTGTCATGGTGTGGTTGGTGTTACTTTAACCATGATTAGGTTCTCCGACTTTTTCAAATTTTTTTAAATATTTGCCGCTGGTAGCCAGATTATGCACCCACCATAGTACACTGCCTATTCACGCTTCCCCACCATCCCAAATCACATTTAATTTTGCTTCGAAGCAAGTCTCCAAATAATGCCATCACCGTATAAAAGGTAAAAATGATACCTGTCAAAGGGTATCCCAATTATTGATTTTAGATTTATCATAGCAAAATATAATTCTTGTTTAGCTTAATTAAAATGATCCAACCAATAAATAATCTAATTTATTATTCTTGACTATAATGTAAAGTTACATACAGAAAACATGTATTCTCGGCAAATTGCTATCATCGCTCTCCGCGCAGTCCACGAGCATGTTCAGAAAGCAAGCAACCAGACGCATTGTCGGGTTGTAGGGTCATCGATGGTCGTAGAGATCCGAAATACGGAGGAAGGAACTGGGAATATGATTGAGAATCATTCCTTCATGAATAATTGGAAACAGTACATGAAGAATAGCACTTCAACTCAAACATACAAAGATAATGAATTGTTCTCTTCGGCAGAGGTTCAAAGAGATTTTACACAACAAAGACAATCAGCCAACATGGCAATACTAGAAAACAGAAACAGACATTTGCAAACGATTTTGGAAATTTCACATATAATCCTCCGCATCATCGTCGTCACCCTCAGCTGATTCAGCACCAACCTCCTCGTAATCTTTCTCAAGAGCAGCAAGATCCTCGCGAGCCTCAGAGAACTCTCCTTCCTCCATTCCCTCACCAACATACCAGTGCACAAAAGCGCGCTTGGCATACATGAGATCGAACTTGCTGTCTATGCGGGAGAACACCTCCGCGACACTGGTGGAGTTGGAGATCATGCAAACAGCCCTCTGCACCTTGGCAAGGTCACCACCTGGAACAACAGTTGGTGGCTGGTAGTTGATACCGCACTTGAATCCGGTGGGGCACCAGTCCACAAATTGAATGGTGCGTTTCGTCTTAATGGTGGCCACCGCGGCGTTTACGTCTTTGGGTACTACATCACCACGGTACATCAGGCAGCATGCCATGTACTTGCCATGGCGAGGGTCACACTTGGCCATCATAGATGATGGCTCAAACGCGCTGTTGGTGATTTCGGCAACCGAGAGTTGCTCGTGGTAAGCCTTTTCAGCAGAGATGACTGGTGCATAGGAGGAAAGCATGAAATGGATTCTTGGGTAAGGGACCAAGTTGGTCTGGAATTCAGTCACGTCCACGTTCAGGGCGCCATCAAACCTCAGCGAAGCAGTCAGGGAGGAGATAACCTGGAACTCACAAGTTTAATCATCAATTTCATAACTCCTTGAGCGCCGGTGATAAGATTAACGCCATCTCTGTAAAACATTTTAGGATACTATAATATACCTGGGAAACAAGCCTATTCAGATTGGTGTAGGTTGGACGCTCAATGTCAAGAGAGCGCCTGCAGATATCATAGATGGCCTCATTATCAAGAAGCACGGACACATCAGTGTGTTCCAAAAGAGAATGAGTGGAGAGCACACTGTTGTAAGGCTCCACCACAGATGTGGAGACCTGGGGGGACGGGTAAACGGTGAAACCCAACTTGGATTTCTTTCCGTAATCAACAGACAGACGCTCCAGCAGAAGCGATCCAAGTCCAGACCCAGTCCCGCCACCAACAGCGTTGAACACAAGGAATCCTTGGAGCCCAGTGCAGTTGTCCGCGAGCTTTCTGATACGGTCCAAGCAAAGATCAACGATCTCCTTACCGACTGAAACAAACGATCATATTACAATCATTAGAACAGAACATGCGTTTTAACATTCATACGAAACGAGAGAAGAGGTTGAGCAATAACTGGTATAATGTCCACGGGCAAAGTTGTTGGCAGCGTCTTCCTTGCCACTGATGAGCTGCTCCGGATGGAAGAGCTGGCGGTAAGAGCCGGTACGCACTTCATCTATGACAGTGGGCTCAAGATCCACGAAGATGGCACGAGGAACGTGCTTACCTGCACCAGTCTCGCTGAAAAAGGTGTTGAAAGCATCGTCGCCTCGGCCTATGGTCTTGTCACTTGGCATCTGGCCATCAGGCTGTTACAAAGCATATAACGCATATACATTAACGTTTCGTCCAAACTATATATGACTCTCGGTAAAGTCATAGTCAAAATCAGAACAGATAATCACGTAGATCTCGCAATACCAACAGATCTCGCAATACCAACAGATCTCGCAATACCAACAGATTTCCAACACCAATTGAAATTAGATCTTTAAACAATCGGATTTGATATACAGTCAGAGGAATAAACCTCATAAACGATGAACGTCAGATATATTTATAACAAAAAACTCATCGTATCGAACACAATAAACCCAAAACAGGTCCAGATCCAGCAAAATTTCAAAGAAAAAAAAGAAATCGAAGAAGAATTAGAAGGGGAAGCTGTACCTGGATGCCGTGCTCGAGGCAGTAGAGCTCCCAGCAGGCGTTGCCGACCTGGATACCGGCTTGGCCAATGTGGATCGAAATGCACTCTCTCATTTTCGTGGATTGGTTGATTAGGTGAAACAACGACGCGGCAGACGGCGCTTACAGGGTTCGCGGGGAGCTTAAAGAAGACGTTTATTAAGACGCCTTCTTGCAGAATGATGATAGGCAATGAGACAGACGCCTGTGGTGGTATTAATATCCAAGAGGAAAGATATTTTGGGATTCTTACCTGTTGTTGGTGTTGCGTTAACTACGGTTAGGTAGGCCGTTCTTTTCAAACTTTTCCTTTTAACCTTATGCAGTCCGTTGTTTTTGGGCCTTAAAGCTTAGGCCTGAGTGATTTTTGCTTCTTTTTTCTTTTTCTATTAATTTATATGCTTGTATTTTCTTTCATTACCAAAAATATCTAAATATGGATAATACATTATTTTATTATTTTCTTTTTTTTTCTACATATCACCCCTGAAAAAGGGGTCGCTGAGAAATGGATTGGAGAAGGTTCCTCCTCCATTGGGGAAAAGAGTGAGGAAACAGATTAGGCCAAGAACAAATCCCCAAGCGTATCTGTCATCCCCTAAAGGGGAAATCTCATCCTTGGCAGGCAGTTCCTCTCCACCTCGGAAGAAGGTGGCAAACAATCCCCAAGCCAAGCAAAGGACACTTCCACTCAGACCACCAATGCCAAGTAAGAAGGAGGTGGCAAAGGATAGCAAAGTTGCGGTGTTTCTTCCGAACATAGCTTGAGCTATACGCCCTCCTTCCAGTCTTCCACAGGGCAACAAGTTCAAAGATGTCACCACCATCCCTGCAAGGAGCACAAAGATTTGTCAGGCGGGATTCCTGATGATAAGGAAAACAATTCCTTCTTCCTTCAGAATTGAACTGTTTTCCTATCCTCTACTGCCTCACCAAGAAGTCCAGCAAAAGCCAGGGGATCAACCGGAACCCCCACACCCTCCACTGCGTAAGGTAATACATTGCCGAGGTCATCTGTATATGGTCCAATAACATACTGGACGAAAGACAGCAAAGGATTGTTGTAGAAGAATTGTGGCCTTATGTACCTGCGAGGAGGAAATGGTACAGTAATCCATGCAAATCGATAAGAACTGGGATTTCGACAACATCAACTGGTAAGAAGAAGCAGGTGTGTTCTTTTTAAGGAAATGATGAAACTTACAGTGCATTATCACCACCATTGAAGCTACCATCAGCTACAAAAGCAGCAATAGCAAGCGCCAGAGATGTTAAATATGCACTAGCTGTGCGTGCCACTGGAATATCGAAAAGGGCCTTCTTATTGGGAAGCAAGGACTCATAGTTATTCATCACTCCCAGGCATCCAGTCCAGTTGGATGGAACAAGAAAGGATGGACTAAGTTTAACCCCATAGCGAGCTGCAGTAACTCGAGTTGCAATCTGCAAGACAGAAATATTTAAGTTTGGCAGACCATCTCACAGAAAACAATGACTTTTGGGTAATATATACCTCAGAAACTCCCAAAATGGTGAGGAAGCCACCAAATAGAGGAACAACATTAGCTACATAGTCATCCATCGTTGCATTTGGTTTGAGGAAGAAGCCGCTCATTAGAGCTATTGTCCCAAAGGTTGTCACACACAGAGCCACAGCACTAAGATAACCCCATGGTGTGCTCAGCTTGGTTGACTCGAACTGTAGATCGATCTCTGCCTTGGGTTGCACTACACAGGCCTTTAAGCACAAGACTTATGAATTAGAACTCAGGTCAAGAGAATCACAATATAAACATTGTAAAAGACCAAAGTATCATCTTTATATTCCAAACAGAAATGAGGACTGCTGGAGTCCACAAAAACTCTTAGTCAAGGTGAACAAGGAAGCGTAAGCCTTCTAAGCACGCACTTGGCTCTTTTACAGCAGATAAACGTTCAAAATGTCTTGCAGCATCAGAATTTGGTAACGAATCAATCGACAGCCAAATCCTGGTATAGAGCAAGACTGGCCAATTGAACTATTAACATTATCAATATTTCTTAGCAAGACTGGCCAATTGAACTCTTAGCATTAGAATGTGAAAAAAGAAAATTCTCAAGCGATTGTTGGAGGGTGCATTACATTTACTCAATATTTCGCACCTGTTTTGTGATATCATCATCCTTTTCTTCCATGAACCATAGAACCACTTCGGTCCCTGCTGTTTCAGAGAGCTTCTTCTCCAGTTTAGGAATAACTTCTTCGATAGGTCTCCTCAAATTTCCAATAAAGATTCCCCCATCACCAAATCGTCGAACATCGGTAGCAAAAAACGTATCAAACCCAAAGCAGCTCTTTAACTGCCTTGCCAATATCAAAAGGACAATATTAATATCAGTCCTTCAGAAATGATGATCGACCAATCATTCTTTAGAACTAGTACAGAAAGACGGACCGAGTACAGAAAGATAAAACGAATTACCTTACTAAGATCAAGAGCCTTGAAAGTCTTCTCGGCCTCTTCTAACCGTTCCTTCTCTCTAGTCAAACGATCACGAATGAGACTATTCAAAACCCCAATAATTGGGCTATCATTGTTTTCCCTGTCGAGTTCCTTGAGCTTCCTGTCAGCCCTTTTCTTCTCGAGCTTGATTGCCGCCTCTATTGAAGGATTTCCCATGAACTTTTTGAACTCCTCATCCGTTTTCCAGTCCATCTCTTGCTGTTTCTCTCCCTCCAGCTTACTTTCTTCGCTGTCTTCCTCTTGTTCCTTGGACACTTCACTCTCCGCTGTTTCAGTTTCGGTCTTGTCAGCAACCGTTGCCACTGAAGACGGAGTTGTTTCACTTCCTTGCTCATCTTTGACAGAGGATTTAACAGATTTCAAACGGTTTTCTTTCGTTTTCAAAGATAACGGGAGGTGGGTTTTTGGCCCATAAGAATGTTTAAACACTGAATAACCCTTTGATTCACTTCCGTGCTCGTTTCTTGTGGCTTTGCTTTTGTAGCAGAGAGAACAGGATACATGCGTACGGCCAATAAGTGGTTTTCGTTTGGCTCTGTAGCTGTTTCTAATGGAGCATGGCAATAAGCTATGAGAATGTGAAGTAACCGAGAGAGCAGCCATTGGAGAAGTTGAAGAAAGATGTCAGAAAAAAGCACATCAAGGGCATCGAAGTGGATGTCTTTTGAACAGACTCTGAGGAAGGAGGACTTTGTCCAGAAAGTTGGAGAAGCATAACACGTGGATCAAGTATTAGGATGTTGACAAGGAATTGGACCCCACAGCAAAATCCAGTGGCAATTTGTGTGGCTCGGGCTCTCGGCCCCAAGTTTGCCCTTTTATCCCAATAAAACGAGATTTTCCTGTGGGCTCGAACCATAGACTGACTCCAGAAACAGGCCCCCGACTCCAGCCCATTGACTGACACAAGTAGCCCATACACACATATACTTATAACAAAAATCCAGTGGGAATTGTGTGGCTCGGGCTCTCGGCCCCAAGTTTTGCCCTTTTATCATCCAATAAAACGAAATTTTCCTCTGGGCTCGAACCTGAGACTGACTCCAGAAAAAGGCCCCCGACCCGAGCCCATTCGACAAACACAAGTAGCCCATACATAGAAAAAAAACCACGTGGATTAATCAAGATTTAACGTTAACACTGTCAAATGTCCCAAGAGAAGCCAATGTTGTTTCATCCCTTCGCAAGGTGTAAGAAGAAGGCGCGGAGACCAGATTCGTGCGTTTCTTTGCCTTTTTTTCTCCAAAAAAACCCCAATACCACCCATGAGAAATCTACTCCTCTCTTAATTATACAGAACAAATTCCTTGAATCGAAACTCTCTTCATATTGTACCTTGCTGTAACTCCCTCTCTCTCTGTCTGTTTTTCTTTTTTATTCTTTTAATTTTTTATTCTCAGTTAGTGGTTTTAAAGCGGCATCCAATTGCTTGCTTGGTGTGGTCTCACCCTTCAGCTGACTAGCCTATATTGGTCTCAATTTACCGGGGAGCTGATACAGTCGGGGTTAGTTTACGTTATGATTGTATTTACTGGACGGTTTACTGGTCTTTCGTGTTTTTGGAGGTTTTAGGTGATAGATGGTAGAATGAGGAATCAATGTCGTAGAATTGTTAAGGAATACCCAGTTTGGTTTGAAATTTACCATAAAAATGGTAGCAAAAACTGATAAAATTTAAACTCAAACGGTAATGCAAAGGTATAGGGATACACTTCTTTATGTGCTTCAATGCGTGATTGGAGTTTGTTGGGGATATGGGGCTTCCTTTGACGTTTCCCCTGCATAACTTGTTAATTGTTACATTTTGAGGAGATCGCGATGGTGACATAGTTATTCCAACCCATTATTTAGACTTTATGATTGATGGATGCTTTTGTGTGTCACCTTTTATGTTACTGATCGATGGATGCTTTGTTAGTTCTTGCAGCAAGCTTTTGGAAATTGCGAAAGGGTAACTTTTGAGCTCGTGGCAGTCGAGGTGACCTTTAGTTCTTAGCCTCAAGAGCATGGACCTAATGTTTACTGTATTAGAATTCGAAAGATTGTATTTGCTACAAAATCAGTTCGCTGATGCAGCTAGTTTGGTTCCTGCATATTTATGTGCTGGTGGATGTTTTTTTGGTTATTTCTTTATGGCTCCAGTTGCGGTGTGGATTTACAAGAAACTGCTGAAGATTTTGAGGAATATGGAATGTACATGGTTATTGGGCAACCTCACCATTAATTCACGTGTCTCTTTTTACTATATCATATTTTGGTGTAGTTTTCAGTTAATGCAGTTTAATTAATGAATAAAATGTGAGACAGAGTATAGAGTAAAGCTTATTCAATTAAAACAAGTACTACAATTTATTGATGTTTATAATGTTCCAGCTCATATCAAGTTGCTTTTACTGATTTTTTTATAAATTATTATCAAATATTCTATGCCTTGTGGGTTTTTTCTGATTGCATCCTAGTTGTTCTTGTTGTTGTGCACAACAATGAAACTGCTGAAAAATAATCGACATACTTAGGGAAGGTAAATGTTATGGATATTTTTGGAGCATAATATCACTAAGTCTATTGACACTGCTCTGAGGGTTTGGAAGAAGCAAGAATGGGATTTTTGAAGTTGAGATTAGAGGGTAGTTTTAGTTACTGAAAGTGACCCAGAACTGATAGGAAGTTCTTTCATGTTACATTTTCAATATAATGTTGAAATTTTCTCAGATGAAATGCCCACATTCTATGTGTTCCCAAAATAAATATCAGGAGCTTCATAAGGTATCCCACAGTCATACCATATTACCAGAATTCTTCTGCAGTTCAGTAATTATTATCCATATGTGCTTCACTAGTTTTAGTAGCAACTTAGGCAAATTGCTTTCTGTAGATATTCAGAGTAGAACATGATGAACATTTAATATAGCCTTTCAATGATCAATTAGTGACATATTGAAAATGGAAGGATATTGATAATTGTATAGCATGATACAAGACTTCAAAGAAGGTGTAGTGTTAAGAAAATTGTTCCTAGTGTCAGACATTTGTTGTTTTCGTAGGCGTGACCGAAAAACGTTCTTGTGCTTTGCACAAAATTTTAAAAACCTTGATATTTGAGTGTTGAACTATTCCTTTTTGGAAAATAATGGAAGACGTGGTGAAAGCTTACGTTGCCTTTGTCTTCATGTCTAAACTAAATAGAGAAGAGCTGCTAACTCATCTTTCTGTCAGCGGTCACATGTGCCCTTTCGATTTTATCTGTACTTACCATCAAAGCTTCAATAATGTTTTTACTCTTCCTATCAATATATTCTTATGTTTGTGCAATCCGATGATGCATAAATGCTTATATGAGTATCTATTTTGTAATTGCTTTGTTTGGAAACACTAAGATTAAATTCTTTTTTGTTGGTTTCTTAGCTCGAAGCGATCTGCATTGCTGAATGGCTAATAACCCTCAATTCTCCGGTATTCAGGTATCAATTTATAAAACCATTTGTATGATTCATACGGTTTTCACTTTCATGTGGGACCCAAATTTAACCTGCACCAGAACAAACTTTTTCCCTTATGCAGCATTTGTTTTTCTTCTATTTGTGCAAATATTGCGTGTTGACACGTTGCAGTTTATCTCAATTTGGTGATTTGAAGGCATTTACTGCACTCCTTAAATAGTTAAATTGTCGAGATGTAATGGATTCCTTGCTGTATTTGAAAAGGTCTTGACATCTTGCATAAAGAATTTGTGTATGACAGTGAAATATGTGGTGCATAGTTAAATGTTATTACACACAATAGGAAGGTGCCTATTGTTTTGTTTGTTTCTGTATTAAGTTTATTATACAGTTGTGTTTGGCTCTCAATTTTTGTAGCAGGTGCCATTAGTCTAGAGCCTTATGGTCATTGGAGAATCTGAACCCATGTCTTGTCTTTAAAATTGATTATGCTGAAATTGCCTTTGTCCATGGCTAACTGCCCACTCTTTTTTTTTTGGGTGCGCGTCTCTTCAGCCTCCCTTAGTTGGCTCCATGGATCATCCTCGAAATTTTGGTCCACCCATGCCCATTCCAGTAACATTTCTCATCTATGAACAAATTAGCGTCAAGTTAACCACTTCAATTAAGCCCACATAATTGTTTTCCGATCAACACTGCAGTTCCGACCACCTGTTCCAGTGCAGCAACTGCAGCAGTTTGTTCCTGCGGCACCTCCACATTTTCAGCCTGCCCCCAGAGGTGTCCCAATTATGAACACCGGGATGCCTTCTCAACATCCACAACCTCAGTTTCCTCAGCCGATGCAGCAGGTACCAGCAAGACCCGGACAGCCTGGCATTGGCCCACCACCATTACAACCAAACATGCATGTTGCAGCTGGACCTTTACCACCACCTCCTAATGTTCAAATTCCAAACAATTATACACCTGGCTTTGGAGGGCCCGGAATGCCTCTCTCGTCATCCTACACAGTGAGACATGAGAATTCCCTGTATTTAGTCATGATGGCTTGATTTGATATATGACTATTGGGTTCTTTTTTTGGAATCTGATTTTGCAGTTTGCACCATCTTCTTATGTTCCACCAGTAACCTTTAATGCTGTATCACAGTATCAGCCTGTGTCTCAAGCACATGCACCAGGTATTCCGCTTGCAGGACAGTCCATGTTGGCATCTGTAAGCCAGAGCACAACACCCCTTACTCCTCTTCAGCACAATAGTGAACAATCTACTGCTTCAAGTGCTACTACTGCCAGTATTCCGGTTGGAAAATCTCTTTTATGTTCTTTATTTTCTGTGCTATTGTTCTTCACTTACGGATTGAATTTTTCCTATATAAATTCCTGTTGCAGACGATGGCCATTCAGCCTAAACCAGCTGAAGAGGCCTCGACAGACTGGAAAGAACATACATCAGCTAATGGAAGAAGGTTTGTGATTCTTGTACATGTCGGGTATCGTATATATTGGTGATGCTGTCACCTTGATTTGGTTGCAAGGGTTTTATATTAATAAATTTTACTTTACTAATGGATAAATGAAAAAAACACTGAACAAGTTGTGGGGACAGATATATAACTGAAACTTCATTAAGTTTATCAACGAAGAAAAGCATTGAACCATTTTTCTTTATTTCTGACTATAATTGGTTAATTGGCTACTGTATTCCTATTTCATTTGGTATCAATATGCTTGTGCTGATGCGTTGATATTTTCAATCTTTTTGGTACATATGCTCTTTTATAGTCTTTTTTTATGAATTAAACTCCTTGCCATGCTATTCAGATTTTATTATAACAAAAAGACGAGGGAATCTACTTGGGAGAAGCCATTTGAACTGATGACACCAATTGAGGTTTGTGTAACTGATATTGCATAGCCTCCTTTAGCCTTTGAAATTTTTCTCTTAATGATGTAAATAGAGAAATCTATGTGTGTTCCTTGATGTTATTGTATCATTTATTACTTGAATATGAAATTTTTTTTCTTATTTATAGATTTCTGCTTTGAAATGAAATAATACATCTTACAAAGACATTTACATCATATTTTAGTCTGGACAGGAACTTCTACCATGCTAAGGTAAATTCTTGTAAGCTTGTTCTTGTATCTCTTATTTCGTCGGGTCTTAGTCGGATGTAATGTCTTGCTGTTGCTGCTTTTTCCTCTGCCTACTTTCCAGCATGCTATCATACTCAATGAATGTCTGTATTGATATGCTTGCTACTTTGATCATTTGGATTATGCTTGGGCAATAATTGTTCTTTATTTTTTTTTCTATTTTGATTGGCCTGCTTGTGGGTAGATTTTCCATTGCCAAATTTTAAGTTCCATTTGAATTGGCTATTTATTTACTTTTACTTACTGCCACTCCACTATTTATTCAAGTACTACTTTATTCACTTGTGGTCACTATGTCCAAGGTATTACGAAATTTGTCACCTTCTGAATTTATTCGCAATAGGGTGAAGATGTATAGATTTTTAAATTTACCTTTTGATTACTTTTGCATCCAAATAAATCTCCTGTGACTTCCAAACTTCCGTAGCTCTTAAGGTGCTTACAGGTACATGCTTTACTACTCTATTGAGAGGTAGGATATGCTGTGGGTCTTTGCTGCTTGCACTGCTACTTTATATCTTGAATGTTGGTAACTCCTGTCATTTGTGTTATTTTTTGGTCATTGGCATTTGTTTGCATGAACATCTGTGTTTAATGTACAGTGTTTAGTGTTTAGGTTTTTTTTATATCAGCGATTATCTTATATATGTTTACACTTTTGGTATACTCAACTTTAATTGATTCCCCGATTTTATTTTCCTGTTTAGCGTTTGGCACACGGAATTGTGTGTTTCTATAGCAGGTGTAGCTGACAGAAAATAACTTCGTTGAATAGTGCAAAGAAATTCAGACCTAATTAGACGTTGTTTCTAATAATTGGGATGCTATTATTGTCTGTCTTTCCACTATTAAATGGGTACTTTGCTTGGAGTTTTGAAGCATAGAATGCCTTCAATTCTCAATGGAAAATTTCCTTATTATTAATATTATCATTTTGTTGTTCCATATTCAATCAGTAGAAATTCAGATTCTTTCATGATTATGTCCAGATCGAGACATTTTTCTGCAATTTCTGGGAACATATTTTCACTAATTTTCTATTTTATCATGACCAGAGGGCAGATGCAACAACTGACTGGAAGGAATTCACGAGTCCTGATGGAAGAAAGTACTAATTTAGTATAATTTCTTGAAGTGTTTTATTCAAATTGTTGGGATGCTCATGCTTTGTCTTTTTTTCCAAGTCTGTAGACTTCTTTTCTTATTTTTGATCTTTGGCTTCTGTTTCCTCTTTGCATGTTCATAGGTTCTACCATAACAAGGTTACCAAGCAGTCAAAATGGGAAATCCCAGAAGAATTGAAGGTTTGTTCTAATGTCAGCATATTTAACTATATATATTTGTTTCGTTATTCATTTCTTTTTTGGGATTTTTTGATTTTTAAAAATGATTAATTCCTTAAGTTGGCCCGTGAACGAGTGGGAAAGGCTCCTATCATGGAATCACCATCAGCAACCTCTGTGAATTCTCAAGACCCTAGTACTGTTCCTCATGTTGTGGATACAACACCACCTAGAACAGATTCTATGAACACCGCAGCTCAAGAGGCACCATCAAGCCCAGTTCCTGTCGTACCTGTTGCTGCTAGTGCCGCCATACAATCTCAGTTAACTTCACAATCTTCAGTCTCACCTGTTGTGACTTCTCCAGTAATGACCGGTGCAGATGAAGTTCAGATAACCAGTACTCCAACCGCCACTACATTGGGAAGTGCTGAAGCTGCAAGTATCACAACAGTTGCAATGTATAGTATTATTCAATTGCCTTTCTTCAATATTTGATATTATATGCTGGTTATATTCACATATTCTTGATTCAGGAACAACAACTTGAACTCTCCCGCTCCTGATATATGTAATTCTGTGGATAAACTTCCTTTGCAAGATAAAGAGGTAGTTCTGTTTTTTTAGTTGTGGTAACTAATGCATCTATGAGTCTCTAAAGATCCTTTGTTATACTTGGTTTAATTTGGTCAATGCCTCACAGGAAGCTCCAAAGGATGCCGGACTGGGTGAAAAAGTTGACAAAGTTTTGTTGGAAGAGAAAGCAGTTGGGCAGGAAACTTTAACTTATGCTGATAAGTTGGTATGCCCTTGAAATAGCCATGTTTGCATCTATTTTCTTTATTTTTCTGTGTATTGACATTTCAGTCATTTTCTTTTCCACACGTTCAGGATGCTAAAAATGCATTTAAAGCGCTTCTAGAATCCGCAAGTATTGGGTCTGACTGGTCCTGGGATCAGGTAGTGTAACATATCATTTATTTGTGCATTTTGTTGTTTTGAACTCCTTAACTTGATACTGGTAAACAGGCCATGAGAGTGATAATTAACGATAGAAGATATGGTGCATTGAAAACGCTTGGAGAGCGGAAGCAAGCATTTACAGAGGTACATTATTCTTCTGACTGGAAACTGTTGATAACTATGTTGGCTTTTTTATTTCTTTTTTGGAATGCAGTTTCTTGGTGAAAATTTTATGGATCTGATATGCATCTGTTTATCTTTTACGTGTCCGGCTATCTTTTGACATAACCTTTTGTTTCAGTACTTGAGTGACAAGCGAAAACAGGAAGCCGAGGAAAGGCGGAATAAACAGAAAAAAGCTCGGGAGGAGTTCAGGAATATGTTAGACGTGAGTTATTCGGCCTTTTGTTCTGTTATATGCAATTCTTGTGTACATGGCTTTTACAAATCTTGTTTTTGACTTGAATTCTCTACAGGAATCCAAAGAACTGACATCTTCCGTGAGATGGAGGTTCACATTTCTGTTTCCATTTTACACTTTTTTAAAGAAATATTTTGGCTGTTACTTGTGCTATTACTTGTTTCTTATTAAATCATCACTGTTATTGAATGCCTGCTTGACTATTCAGCAAAGCAATGGCATTGTTTGAGGATGACGAGCGTTTTAAAGCTATTGAACGAGAAAAAGAACGCAGGGATCTAATTGAAGCCTACTTGCAGGACATTGGAGAAAAGGTATGCTTTGCTACATCTATTTTTAGGATCCATATAAATGAAAGTACATAAATATTATGTCATTGTGACTAAGTGATGCACTATCATGTTAACCTTAGATTGTTCCCGGGAATCTTTTTCTTAAAATTGAATATGCAATGTAACCCATAAAATGTTAAGTCAAATCGGTGTTCAGTCTATCCTGAACCTATACTGGTGTAGATGTAAGGTGAAAATTGTCTTTTGGTATTGAGGGTATTGCTATTCAAGGCTTTTGTTTTTTCACAACGTAAGGTTACTGAAATTTTACACAAATCGATACACTATTTTTGCTGTCATTTATTACAATCCCACATCAGTGAAATTCAGTAACCGATGTGGGTATACCTACCTTTGGACACCCTCCCCTCTCTAGCTAGCTTTTGGGTTGAGTTTTACCCAAGGGTTGTATACCCCCATCGGTTATTGAATTTCACCGATATGGTATTGTAACACCATTACCTCATGTTTTTGACGACATATAAAGTGGCTCTTACTCTTCCAACACCACCCTTGTCCAGCCAGTCACATTTTTCTATGCAAGTGATGGTATCTTATGCTCTGTAATTATTATTCTTTTAAGCCCTTATAATTGAATGTAGTTGTTAAGCTGCAATTTGATGGTTAAAATGATAGCAGCATCTGTATTCTGACTCTAACTGTGATACTATGTGCAGGAACAAGCCAAGGCACAAGAGGAGCGCAAGCGGCATATTATTGAATATAGGCAGTTTTTAGAATCATGCGAATTTATTAAGGTTCTTTCTTGCCCGGTTATTATCCAACTCTTACATTTTTTTTCTTGTGTAACTTTATTTTATTTCCTTACTTTCTTTAGGCAAATACCCAGTGGCGAAAAGTTCAAGATCAGTTGGAGGCTGATGAAAGGTGTTCACGTCTCGAAAGAATCGACCGCCTAGAAATTTTTCAGGTAGTGTCTTCAATTCTTGAAATGTACTTCTACAAGTATTTTGAGCTGATTCCAACATGTTGTCTCAGGATTATCTACTTGATTTAGAGAAGGAAGAGGAGGAGCAGAGGAAAATGCAGAAGGTTTAACAATTAGTTTGCTTTCTCCGATAGTTGATTATTGCTGCCCCTTTTTGGAATTAAGATCTTTTCTGTTAATGATGAAACACAGGAAGAACTAAGGAAGACAGAACGTAAAAATCGGGATGAGTTCCGAAAACTCATGGAAGAACATGTTGGTGAAGGCAGTCTAACGGCCAAAACTCATTGGCGTGACTATTATATGAAAGTTAGCATTTTCCTTTGATATCTTATTTTTCTTTTGTGACTTTATTTTTGGAATAGTAGATATCATTTATGCCAAGTCAGAGAATCTGGCATTTTTTTCTTGGTCCGGCTTTGCCATTTCCTCATTCTTTTATCCCAAAAATATTCATTTAGGTTAAGGATTTACCTGCTTATATGGAGGTTGCTTCAAACACCTCTGGTTCAACTCCTAAAGATTTGTTTGAGGATGTTGCTGAGGAGATGCAGAAACAGGTTTCTATTTTTTCCCCTGTATTTCATTTGTCAAATGTGGCATTGGGAATACGTATTTGCACATGCAGAAGATGTGCTTAGAAAACAAAATTCAATGAAACTTAGTGGTATTGCGCATGCCTCTATATTTTCTTACGGGTTATGCTTTCTACCACTATTTTTCAGGTTTGCTTCTGAAGCAAGTTGTAACCAGATATATCCTGGACAATGTTTACCTTCTATCACTTGTGTCTTTTATTGTTTTAATTAGCTATTTAATTGTTTGCTTCACCTCTGTTTGTATCGTAATGGATTGAAAAATTTAGATTTCTGTACCCATCAAAACCACAAGCAGCAAAAATGATGCTGTGAGATTGCAGTACATAGATTTATCTGTCCTACACGTGTTCATCTTAACATTTTATTGTTTGTGCAAGGGATAAACATTTATAATAGCTGGATATTAGTTTTAAAGAGTGGATGATGTTGGGGCTTAACTAAGTTTTATATGGTTACTCTTATTTACAGTATCGTGAAGACAGAACTCGAGTAAAGGATGCTTTAAAGGTGAAAAAGGTAAGATGTGTATGTGTATCCACACATCTCTCTCTATGTATCTATATAAAATAAATTTGATATTTACTCTTTTAGGTGTCTTACATGCCTGTAAATTTCAGGTTTCTCTGGCATCAAACTGGACGCTTGATGAATTGAAGGCTGCTGTTATGGAAGATATTACCTTGCCACCTATATCTGATGTGAACTTAAAGGTGTTTTATAATTCTTTTTTTTACTTCATAAGTTAAGCTTGTGTATCTATGTTTTATTGGGGGGTTGAACACAAGCTTGCATATCTGACACCATAGTACAGTTATCTGACTTGTATGACTTATATGATATGCCCCCTTCCAGATTGTATTTGATGAATTGCTGGAAAGAGCTAGGGAGAAAGAGGAGAAAGATGCCAAGAAGCATAAGCGCCTGGCTGAAGATTTTCTTGATCTACTTCGTTCATTCAAGGTGCATAGCATGATGGATGCTACGACTAATTTTTTTATTTCTTTTGTGCTACAAAGAGTAGTTTCCAACCGTTTGTCTCCATCATGCCATTATTTCAGGACATAAATGTATCTTCTAAGTGGGAAAAGTGTAAAGAACTGTTTGAAGCTAGCAGAGAGTTCAGGTATTGGTTTTTGTTGTTTGAAAGGTCACAACAAGCATGTAGTTTATTGTTTTACATTAATTTTTCTGATTGGTTTTTGCCTTGTTCGTAACATGATATGTAGTGCCATTGGTGAAGAGAGCATGTGCAAGGATATTTTTGAGGAATACATAACTCAAATAAAAGAACAGACTAAGGAAAACGAGCGAAAGCGGAAGGAGGAAAAGGTATTTCAAATCTGTTTCACATGTCTTAATTGCATCTTGATCTCTCATCATCACGTGTTCTAATTTATAAAAATGATGGGCCATGTGCTGCAGTTTTGCTATGAGAATCGAATTAAGAATGTCTCAGTAAAGCATTATTGAATAAGAATAAGCTTGGATGTTGAAGCAGCAACTCTTATATTATGCAGGTAAAGAAGGAAAAGGAGAGAGATGACCGTGAGAGGAGGAAATCAAAATATAGACAAGACAAAGAAAGAGGACACGAAAGAGAAAAGGATTCTCATGCCAGAGAAAAGGAAGAAGCTGACAATGATAATGCCGATGTCATGGATACTCATGCCAGCAGTGATAGCAAAAAATCAGGAAGAGACTCTGGCAAGAAGCAAAGGAAAAGGCATCAAACTTATGAGGATGATATGAACGAAAGTGAAAAAGATCAGTCTAAGAGTTACCACAGACGCAGCAGCGATCACAAAAGATTTAGAAGGGTGTGTTGATATTTCATTAGGCCCTTACACATTTGCAGTATTATAGCTTCTTGCATCATTCCTCTTCAATTTATACTGTCCCCTTGTAATTGGTGCAGCATGCTTCTACTCCTGAATCGGACGGTGATGGCGACAGCAGGTATAAGAAACACAAGAGAGATCATCACGTTGGCTCTCGTAAAAACAGCGATCACAATGAGCTTGAAGATGGGGAATTTGGCAATGATGGTGAAACGCGGTAGTTATCTGATTCTGCAAATACTTGCATCAAATTTTAGATACATAAATATAGAATACTCAGTTTGATGCTCTTCACCCTTTGACTGTTCTTGTTTAGTCGTTTAGACTACCATTTGACCCCGTCAGGACTTTTGGTTTTTGAATATTTTCTTTCTATGGTAAATTATACTACCCTACATTATTATTCAGATTGCCTGCATCATAACTACTCTGAGAGATTCTCAGGATAAAATTTCCTTACAAAGTTGTTACTACACCCAAGAGCTTACCAATGGCAAACTGCCGCTTTAGAACACATAATTTCTAAAAGGACCTCTGTTAGCAAGGATTGTCTTTCTGAACCAGCTTTCGGTTTGGTGAAATGTCAACCTGTTTTGTGCTTGGAAGGGGAAGAAGATCTATGGCCCCACTTGCTTCTGTTGTCTGGTCACTTTGCTTTAGTGTTTTCTGGTTTTCTCCCAGGCAACAAAAGGACATTCATGGATAAGAAGGAAATAGTTATTGATCCACACGTATTTAAAATCTTCAACCCATCATCAATGGATCTTGGTGAGTAGGAGGTATCTTTCAGCGTCCACACGTATTTAAAATCTTTAACTTATCATCAATGGATCTTGGTGGGTAGTAGGTATCTTTGAGCTTCTATTAAAAGAAAGAAGGTATATTTGAGCAGGTCAGGGAATAGTAGGAGATAGAGATACAATGGATTGAATATCTATGTTTCGTCATGCAGATCTTTAGATGCTCTGGCAAGAAGTCTAAACAAAAGCAAATGTCTTCTTTCTTGATAATCAAGAAGAACAAAACTATAATAAAAAACATGTTATTGCTTCTCCTCAAGATAGCTCAAGCCCTTCAAATGATCTACATAATTTTTAGTCAGAGGGCCAGTTTCGCAGCCAAAGCCACCATAGCTGTTATCACATCAAGGCCATACGTTTTGTTATCTCTTTCAATGGTTCTGATTAGCTTGGTTCTACTCCCTTGTTGAAGCTATTATCTACAGTTTGGAACATCAAAAACTCATGATTTCATGGAAAGAAGGATTGCTTGTTCCAATACAAGGCCACGAGATTCTTGCTCAAAGCGTCACACTCCAATCTGTGAGCTCCTTCCACCTGACAAATCGAAAAATCAAAAATTGAGTCGGAAACATATAATTGGCACAGCCTTAAAACAACGAGCTACTTAGCATAGATAGATGGATATCTGTAATAATCAATACCTGAAAATGCAAGCTACAAATGACCATGTTCCCAAAGGACTCAAAGGTGGTGCTGTTTATCAGAGCAAGGCCATCTTTCTCCAAACTAAGCAGTATATCAGATAATGGGATTTTATGGACTTTGTGGGTGGAAATGTGGACTACCACTTCTCTGTGACTCAGGCAGCTTGCTGATACCACTGTTAACGAGCTCTCTGTTGTGGCTTTTCTGTGATCTTCGTGGTATATTCTTTGATCTCGCTTGGAGATCTTTGATAAAAGCTCCTCCTTCCTTTTCACCAGCTTCTCCACTTGGTATTGTAGCACTGGTATGTACTTGAGCACCCGAGAAACCGTGGCCGGTATGCTCAGTTTCTTCTGCGGGAAAATCATACAAGAGATCTTAATTAGCCATAAAATGTAAGAAGAAGCAGGCGGATCCAATAATGTTTCGAAGGTTACCGCTTGTTCCGCAGGCGGAAGCAATGACCGGAGCGAAGAGTACAAGTAGTTGATCTTTCTGCGACGGTCACGTTCACTAGCATTATGTTTCAGCTTCGAGCTGGCCAGGTCTGTGTCGTCGCCGGTATGAACCGTAAACGAGTCGGGGATTTGAAGAGGCAGAACCAGAGGCGGAGGGAGATGGAAAGGAGTGAACGACTGGTCTGACCATGCTGCCTCCGCTGAGTTGTAGTAGCCTTGTTGGTGGTTTATTACATCCTCGGATGGCAACCCAAAGGAGGACAAAGGTGGGATCAACGAGCACATTTTGGGTTTAACTCTCCTCTCTTCTTCTTGCCAATCAATCCTTACTATCGATGACAATGCAAGCTGATCCTGACCGTCATATATATATACACATATTATCCCAAGTTGTCCCTGTTTCATAACCACTAGTCATAAAATATAAAAATAGGTTCTGCCTGTAACGCTTAGGTTATAAAGAAAATGACATTTTATTTTATTGTACTATAGTTTTTTTTCCTAGGTATCAATATGCTTGAGGAAATGAGGAATCAGATCTCACCTAAACAAGAATAATATAAAATATATTTAATATTAATTATACGTGATTGTGACGAGGTGGGGAGGTCCCTCCAAAAGAAAGAATTGGGGAAGTTATATTTTTCAGTTGAAAAAGGACAAATATATAAAAAGCAGTAAGAAATATAATAGGCTGGTTACCCTGGGCGTGTGGCATGGGCACGGTCTACACGTGGACTGTAGATAATAGGCTCGGGTAAACACGTGCTTGTCAATTGATATCCACTCAGGACACGAGCGTGTCGTGTGGATGGACTGGAGTTTGGAGCAGTGCGCGCGTTATCCTCTATTGGGCTGGTACATGATTATTTTAATATTTTTGGATCCAAGGTATGGGCTTTTACTAGCCCAAAATTCTTTATAACTGTTTTTTTCTTGGCCCAGAAATCTGAATCTTTGGGCCTGTTAAGATCTCCAGTAAAATCGTCCAGGGTTCAGATTAGCAAATTAGACATATAGATGATGACAAGAGAATGGGCTTGCTCTAGCCCAAGATGGAGTTTCGAGGACTTTATCAAGTGTCCGAGAGATTGGGCTTGTTCCAGCCCAAAATTAGCTTTACCTGTTGTTTGTTGGCCCAGACATCTGAACCTTTGAGCCTGTTAAGATCTATGGTAACATCGGGCCGGTTTCTGATTAGCAAATTAGCAATGCTGATGCTAATCAAAGACAGATGATGATAACAATCTATCTGTACACATCAAATAGTTGTAAGGGTTTTCTTTCAAAACTTGTCCTGCGATCCAGGCAATTAAGGACAACCTTGAAAAGAAGATAACTCCGGTAACAGATCTGGTCTGAACAATCTCAGCCTCGAAAAGAGTTGTGGTATATGCTTTGCTCAATAGGTGACCACCCAAATAATTAAAATAAGGACGTGACCGTAGTATATTAATAATTGCTTCTAGTCAGATCCAATATGGTGTCGACAATATATCAAACCTTCCTTTTCACTTTAATTATATAGGACAACTAAGAACTGTAGTATATCGTACTGTTGTTCGATGTACATATGTTAGGGAATTAAAACCAGTATAGGTATGCTTGAGCTGTCCCTACCAGGACATGAGGCTGTCTAACGCAAGTTCACATTACATTTTGAGATGATTTTATCATATATAAAATAATCCAAAAAAAAAACTGTTAACTAAAAATCAAGATTTCGATTTTTTCATTTAGAATTCAAAATCCTAAGTCTAAGTGCATATTTTTTGTCGATGATAACTAGATTTTGGCAACCTAAGACCTACTCTGTGTTTTTTCTCATATGGGAAACTACTTCATAGATTGTATAATTTTTTTGTTCTGTTCTTTTCGTCAAATTTAGATAAATATCTGAAGGTTGAGAACCACAGAAATAAGCAGGAAAAGTGAACCGTTGTTCTTACCAACAACTCCCAACTGTATTTGCAACTGTAGATATATACCGATAGGCTTGCATGGTCGTGGTTATCAGAATTCTCTTTCAGATAGGAAGGTAGGGATTGAGGTGACCCATAAATGGCCTTTCTCACATCACCAACTGTCACGCTTACGTTCTTAATTACTACCTTTTCTTCTCTTCCATCTTTTGAACACACCAGCTCAACCTGCAGCGATTATTTAATGCAGAAAGAATGGTCTTAGTGTTCACGATTTGTCAGAATTTCCACCCTAAATTAGACAACAGAGAAAAGGCTTAAACCGTAAGTTAGTACCACGTTTTGTTTACTTCAGACAGAATCGATGACTTTTCTCTTACATGCTAACTATTAACATTGTCTGTCACCCTTTTATCACTGTCTCAAGCAACCAGAGTGGGTGATGACTGATGAGTCCGATCCGATACATGTCGATGATGAATAGCAACCACAACTTTAAAACATGCTTCAGAACAACTCCTCTGATACGAAATGATATTCCGGATAGCTAAATGGCATGCCAAGATCACCATCCACAGCACGGCAGACTAGTTCTGTCCTTTCAATTTGTTTCCTCCTCATGATTGCAGTTGCAGTTGCAGCTCTTACAAGTTGATGGTTCAAGGGACTTGTATCAGATGTCCAATCCATGCAATATTTTTTTCTAAAAAAAGATTATATTGATTTTTTATTGATTTCAAATGGAGAGAAACACAAACCAACAAATCGGCTCCAATCTAAAAAATTGCCAACTACTGTGTATTGCTTGTGAACGTTTTGAATGCAGACCAATCTGTTCAAAAAAAGAATACTGACATCTTAAATATCCGTTGACATATCGAAGGGAAAGTACAGGTAATTTATTTGTTCTTCAACTGTCTATATGATTCAATCTGGACCGTACGTGCGTGTGAACATTGAATATCACAATATCAAGATAAGAACATATGGTTAGAATATGGTATTGAATCACATATTCGTTATTATTATCGATGAACAATATAAGTAGATAGTTGATTTTAACAGGAATTGAACAAAATTAAAAAAATAGACTATTCACACGATCAATATGAATTTTTTTATTCTAAAAAAATATAAAATAAAATAAAATAAACTTCCTATGATGTCAATGGTTCTAGAAAGGACTGTTTTTAATATTGGTTCTAGAACATATTTACTTTTCAACAATTATTATAATTGTACTTCTCGAATGTCTTAACCAACGTAAAAGTTATATTGTTTTCCACAGATTTTAACATTCTCGACTCTTGACTATTGTTACCGTTTTTTTTTGGTCAAATAGGTGAGTTAGCTAGACAAACTAAATCCCATATTTGCCCTGATGTCTATAAATTCAGCTCATCAGCTTCCCTTTTTGTGTGGTTCTCTTCCTACGCGTAGAAATCTCTAGAAAGCAAGTAAAGATAAAAATTAGGAAAGAAATGGCTTACAAGTTCAGCAGCCTTTGCATGTTTTCCTTTCTTCTCCTGTCCTTCTTCACCCTCGCCTATACTGCCAGACGGGAGCCTGTTTTCACCGACGTAACTGGCGTGGAAAAAGCTGAATCGGGGGTGAGTACGGAGTCGGCTAGCTCTGATGCCATGTTCATCTTAAATATTGAAAGCTTTACGTTTCTTTGAGTGTGAACTGTGGCTCAAAATTCTTATAAATTGCAGGCTGTGGAAGTAAAGAACGATGAGGAGTTGAGTTGCGATGGAATTGGAGAAGACGAGTGTTTGATAAGGAGAACACTTGCAGCTCACACTGACTATATCTACACCCAGAAACACAAGCCATGAGATTTTACTCTCAGTTCATTCCTTCAATCAATTTCCCAGCTTCTTCTTGTTTCCCTTAGTTACAATATTCATGTGTTTCTATATATATACGAGTAAACAGCCAGCAACCTCATGCCTTTTTCTTATTCTTTATGGGGTAGTAGGCATGTTCCGGACGTGGAGGAACTCGTTTGTCTTTCTTGTATGAATTTGCGTATTTTCTAGTGTCACTTCCAAATTAAAACTTTTGTTTAAAGGTATTCCTTTAGTGTTATCTCGTTAAAGTCTTGACTTTCGTCTTAGATTGCCTAGCTTGCTGATTTGTTTGATATGATCCGGGGTGGAGATGACATGAATGCCAGTCAACAGTTCTGATTGTTTTGATTCTTTAAATTCTTGGACCCTAAAAATATTGTCAAAGCTTCTCCTTCAAAAGATTTCGTAATATTCAAAACATCTTTGACTATAACCCTACTTTGAAACGGCTCGTTGCGGCTGTAATTAATTGACTTGCACAACCCCTGACATGCTGTTTTAATAATCATCCTCGTATTAGGACCAGAAGACGACAAGATCGAGGAGAGGGATTATCGTCGTATTATTTGTGAACATAGCTTGGCAAGAACATTAAATCATAGATCAAGTTGGCCATTACAATTTTCCTCTTACAATCTTTTGACATAAATATCTATTGCATTTCCCCTCCATTTGATCACAATATCTAGCTGTGCTGTTTATTGTGCCTTCTGTTCAGATACAGAAAAAGAGAGGAATATCCTCGAAAGTAATGCACAAGAGAACCAATCTGTGCGCCCCAAGAATCAGCTTGTGCAGATGAGGAGGCACGAGAAAGTGAATTCCCAACTACATTTCAATTATCTATTTATGAATATCATCACGATTCACTAATGAGAACCCTAGCCACAGGTGATCACTGAGCGTTAAGACAGATGGGATGGCTTTAATGCGCCTGATTGAAGCGTTAGACAGACGACTTGACGTGGCATTGTGTGAGCCCAATGGGCCTTGGTGAAGTCACCGGACTCAAGAGAGAAAACCCCAGTCAAACAATTTCAGTCCGGCTCATATCCAGAAAATACAAATATTATTATATCCCTAACATTAGTATATATCCCTTCTATGATGGTCGAAAAATACAATTTGTAGAAAACTAAACAAGGGCCTAATATATGATTTATCGTGACACGTCTGATTACTTCTATACTTTTTTTTAATAAATACCAAATTAATAAAATTAAATTCATGCAGATTCCTTAAATCCCCGTCCAAAAATAAATTTTAAAGACAGAAAGTCAGGACCGTGTTATTTAAGACAAGTCATAACTTGATAGAAGTCATGCATTGAAAAGGTCAATAATTAAGTGTTTAATGACAATTAATGATGCTTTGATCCAACAAGGGTTAGAAAATAGTAAAGATACGTGTTTCTTATGCATGGGATATTGGACGGCATATATATATAATTAATCAAGACTTGAACAGGTCATGTAGCTCAAATTCTTTTGTTGTCACATAATTTGGAACCTTTCATGACCAAGGCTTCTCCTGAACCCGGCGGGAAAGGAATTCAATGTTTAGACATATTCGATATAGCATACGACAAGAATCTGGCCGGTCCTATTTAAGTTCTTCCCTCCTTCATCCCTTCTCATTGTATATATATATGGTTTGATCATTTTGCTATGCCATAAGTATTCTATGTAATAAAGTCTCATAGACAACTGTAAACATGACCAGAGAAGCAAAGAAGCAAAGCAAGTCCGCCAAGATTACGCGAGCATCCTTCAAGATTTTGAGCAAAGCCGTAGATTCTTACATCCGGTTCATGGAGACCTTGACTTACAAATTGGGTGAAAGTGGGGCGGTGCCGTTTGGTCATGTCCTACAACCTACAGTGGCGCCAATGAGCTTTAATGCCAGTTCTTCCGGGTCAATGGAAGATGAGGACATCAGGAAGGCCCTACGATCTCTGCCCAGGAGCAGAACTGTGAATGAAGTGAAGTCGAACATGTATTTGCAAAGGAAAGCGGAGATGGGACACACCAATTATGTTGGTGTAGGGCCGCCTGGGATAGGAAGGAATCCTAGTGGTGGAATCGGAAAGATGGAGAGAATTGAAGAGGATTCGTCATGTTGTTTTGCTGAAGATTTCGTTTGTAGAAGAAGCAAAAGCTGTTCTCTTCAGAAGAATTCCCTATAATGTAGATATTGGCATTTAGAGAAATTCACTTTACCAGAAATATTAGATGAATTCTTAATTTTTAGTTCAAGATAAAATATTTTATCATTCGTTTTTATTATTTAAACATTTATATCGTAAAAGATACATGCTTGGCGAGTAAATTTTAGCTAACGACATAGTCTTCCTTGCCTTTACAGCCGAAGATCCATCCGTGGTCTCCTGTCAATAGTAGAGCCCACTTATGAGAAAACTGACATGTCATGTCCTTTTTAATATATAGGTACCCGAAGTGTTCGGGCTTGGTTCACATGAAATTGTGATATTTTTTGGCCATAGTTCAAGAGATTTTACTTAATAGATTAAATCAGTAAATGACATCCTGCTTGAAAACACATTAAGCTTTCTTTACGCATGGCAGAGATGATGAGAGACAAGGAGACTGTTGTCATGGGAAACGGGAACACCAGCAGCTAAAAATGGCCTTGGAGACAGGAATTGAAATTAGCCTACACTACCATACATGCAAAAAGACAGATCAGATCAGCTCCCTCTAGTCCCCTCTCCCCTCTGATTTAGAGTCACAGAAATATTTAAGGTTTTTTGTTTTGGTGGTGGTTGGAAGGGCAAGGGATGTTTCTCCCATGCCCACTTATTAGATCCTTATCCAGTTTCATGTACGGGCACGAGGCAGAGTAAAAGAAAAAAAAAAAAACTAATACCTCTTGTTTATTTATGTAGCCAAGTTGTTTAATAATGGTTTGACGTTCTAAATTCCTGAAGGGTAGGTACCCTTTTTATCTTGAGGGTTGCTAGACACCAAATGATGTAGTGTCATAAGGAAATGACATGAGGGTATCCGAATGAATAAAGAAATGGAACTGTGGGGGGACATATAATTGTGTGTGACATCAACTCCGATGACAGCTGCAGAAGCAGACGGGGTTGGAGAGGGCAAAATTGCATAAAATATGTACACTTTTGTACCCGGATGTTAAAGCTAACGAGATCCTTCCAAATGAGATAAAGGAGAAGGCAATAAACTAAATGGGGCATGTTCCATTAGGTCAGGAAGATCTGAGGCAGGATCTCCTGGGCTTTGAAAAGCGTCATGGAGTTGAATATGAAATATTCCAACATAGAGGTTTGTCATTTCCTTGGTCGCATCTGAAAACTTTATCTGACTACCCATCACCGGAAACAGTTTCAGTCATCCTGTCTCATGTCTCATGTTTCATGTCCACGTTAGGCCAGAGCTTTGAGTTAGTCTGAGAAACAGTATATAGCTCTATCTTGATGGGATGGAACCTGTATAGCCTGTCCTGACGCTACGAACATGGAAGCCCTTTGTCCTTTTGTATGCCCAGTCTTCTCCAAGGTTTGGTTTCTTGTCCTCTTGGATTTTCAAGTCCCACCTAACAATCTGATTACTTGATCTTTCTTCGCATCATATATAACAGGATAGCTAACAAAAGCTACGCGCCATGATACCACTTTTGTCCCTTTTCAACCCACGAGTAATGGATCAAAAAATTTTGGCAGAACAATCTTATTCTTGTCAAGGATTAATTAGGACTCTTCGGAATCATGCATGAAGGCTATCCTTTTTTCTTCTTTGGCTGCCATTAATTACCACCTCGATCCTATAACCATCTTTGGGAATCGTCGGTACTGTACTTTTGGGACCTTATGGAAGAAAACCCTATCTTCCACAAAACATGATTTTCCTCCATGTAATGAAAGCAGCTACAAATATGGGGAGCAGGGCATGGGAGATGAAGAGCACTATAAAGACGTACGATGGCACAATTAATTACTGGTGAGTTATGACAATTCATAAGCATGGAAGAGGAATGAATTCGAGCAGAACCGAGCATGGCCTGAAACATTTTGAATAATATTCTGCACAAACAGACAGGAAATCAAGAAACATGTAATGGACCACAACGTTTCCTTGTTTTACAGTAAAAGCATTCCGTTTGTTGGCAAGTCTCTAAACCTTTAATTATAAGTTTACGGTCGAGCTCAATTAGCAGGAGACAGCAAATGCACGACAACAGCGGTGACCGGACCCTGCTAGTTTCTAGGTATATATCGATGATCCTAGCTTCTTAAGTTATGGAAATATAAGATATTGAATGCCGAATTAATTAAATAGCAATTGCGGTGAAAATATAAGAAAATTAGCCATGAGGCTCCACAAAAGGCAAGGTCTGAGCACAGCTACAAGGAGGCTACCGAAAAGGGTATGGTCCATTTATACCCATCCATTCATTAACAAGTGAAATAATCTCGAGAACAAGAAGTTTATTTCCAACTGCTGCTCTCAGATTGTTCCCCATTGCATTGACAGGAAAAAAGAATCTGGAAAGGAAAAAACGAAACTGGAAAATCCTCCTTTTGAGATCCATGCTTTTCTACTCGGCATCACCAACTCGACTTCAACACAGTAACTTGTGCAGATCATCCTGTCCTTTATCTCTTCCCTCAAAACCACCTGGAAAAAAAAACGAAACTCTCATCAGCTTTAAATAAATATTAAGAGGAAAGAGGAAAAGATATGGCTAATTATTAGTAATGAGACAAAAATGATGCATAATATATATATATAGAGAATTAGGACTGAAAGCTTTGAAATGACTCAACTGATTGTTTTGGAGTCGGTTTCCAGATAGAGAAGGCTGCATATAGGCATAATGATCTTGAAAGGCAGATCTCCCCTTCTAAAACGATGTACATGGTAGATATTAATGATCATATGTAACGAATAGTGTGCAGAGAGTATATATATCCGTAAGTAGAGGAATTGAAAGTATGCAGTACCTCAAACTGAGTTGCTGAGAAGCCTTGTGGATAATCCAATGCAACATCCTTTGAAGCTTGGTTACTGGCCAGAGCAAAATTATTCTGGCATATGGTATATATCCAGAAACCCATCGGAATAATGTTAATTTCAGTAACGAAAGATGTATCTAAGAAACATAGAAGCAAATGCTATATCACCAATCTGAACTAACCATGGAGAAGTTGAATGCAGGAGAGCTAGCTGTGTCATCAAGAAAAGAAGTCAGTTCTTGATCCTCAAAGTGCCTTCGTTCCTTCGTTTTTGGCCCTTTGTCACCGTTATCCAGCAATGTAGTATCTTTCAGTGCTGGATAGAAGTACCTATTTTCGTAGTTGAAACAAGCTTCGACTTCTTGGAAATGTGGGGGTCCGGAAGATGCATCCGAGACCATAGATAAATCCTCCTCTTCCTCTTCCTCTTCCTTATTCTCTTTTCTCGCTTTTTTTCCTTGGTAGCCACACAAACCACTCCTCGCCTCGACGAACTTTCTACCTCTATCTTTGTCATGTGTATTATTCTGAGAAAGAAAAGATTGTTCCAAGTATAGAGTCCAACCAGACTCGCAATCACCACTACATTCTGAGCCCAAAACACTCATTTTTGCTCCTAAATGCTCCATCTGTAAGTTCAGATGCCGCAAAAAGAGATTTTCCTTGTGTTTCTATCCTGTGGCCAAAGAGGTATATAGAGACAGGAGAGTTGAGTTTCAATGTTGGGTCTTTGAAGCCTATCTAGTCAGGTTACACCTTAAAAGCTGTAGGAAGGAGGGGCACTTAAAAGCTGTAGGGAGGAGGGTCCGAATAATACAAAGCAGAATCAAGCTCGAATCCTAGAGTAATTTTGTCCTCACTCTCCTCAATCCGTCTCACTAGTGAATTTATCAAAATTGCCAGTTGGGCGGGGTTACACTGGATGCATGGAAGGGAGTAAGATAGAGAAAGAAAAGCGAGGCAGAAGGGGAAAACCACAACCTCTCCACATGCTAGACAGCGAGGCACTGTGTACCCTCTTAACAAAACCAGGTGCACGTCCATTCTCCCTTTTTACGTTATTGAACACTTATATCCTTGTACAGTAATGCTCTCTCTCTCCCTCCTCCCTCCCTCCCCCCAAGCATAGCTCCTTCCCTCTCTTTTTTTTTTTTTACTTTTCTACAGAGCTTGAATGGCTAATCATGTATGGGTTTATGAATTCTATTATTGCCTGTGATCAGTTCAGGTATCCATCCATACGTGGTTTCTTTCTGCTGAAGCCAATTATTTTGGTTTTGCAGGAAAATATTGCAGGGACTGCATGCTATTGGGACCAAAAATGTACAACACATGTCGACGTGCCCCTTTCTCATCCTGGAATGTGGGTCTCGCGTTTTCTCCAATGTAACTCAAGAGCATGAGTCTATTTTAAATGTATGACCTGACCTCCTTGGGCTATGGAACCACCTGCTGTGATAATGCTGAAACCTAAATATTGTTCACTTGCTGATTTTTACTCTTCCAGCCCTTTCCTAGCAGAGACAACACAAGCATATTTGGGCATGACCCGTGCATCAGATTACTGGAGACTTGGAAATTTATTGGGACGAGGAGTGGTACCACTAATGCAGTTGACTAGGTTTATTATGAACCCACATGCCATACAAACCACTGAGCTTCTCTTGGAATCTAGTAAATTTTCGAGCATAAAAAATAATAATTATGAGTTCGATATAAATAATTATTTATTCTAAAAAATATTCAACGATTTTTACAGTCTGCTAGTTTGAGATATTCTCTTGTTGAAGAAAATCATATTTCCATGTGGGCACGTGTAGACATATATAAAAGCATATGCGAGCTTCCAAATATTCAGACACATGTTTGCACGTGCACAACCATTTCAACCTTAGATTCTCTTTTAACCGCTTCACTTCCAACAGTCGTCTGTTTGTATATTATATATATAATATATATTATCTTTGATATTGGTTCCTGGGTGAATCCTTCCCAATTTTAGCCCCCTTGCTGCGCATATATCTTGGTGGGTTTCTTCTCTTTGAGTTTTTAAACTGGAGTGTGGAGACTGACGAGACACAGAAGGCAAATTGGGCTGGGGAGTTGCAATAATTGGTGACTGGTGTCAAGGGATTTTGTACCTGCCATGTGATGACTTCTTTGTAGATGACATTTCGCAATCAAGAATCACACATGATCTCATTGAATTCGATGTTCAGAAATATATTTTTGGCCTTCCTTTCTAAATCAACAACCTATGCAGAATTGACTATTTACGTGATGGGTGGTGGAAGCTGACTCACTGCTCGATTGAATGACGCCTTACACTAATTTAAACGTCAGAATCAGAAGACTAGAGTTTGCAATTATCCTTGGTGATTAATTATCGAATGAAACCAGGAAGGATGAAGGTCTATCTACAAACACGTGGTGGTCAATTAGGAGGAGAAGATAAGTTAGATAACTTGTGCGGTGCGATGAAACAATCATTAAATGACATTAAAGTTGAACTGATCGAATAACAATCACGACGCGATCAATGGGTTTACCCGGCCAGAATTGGGAATGGTGGTCTTTCTTTCAAGTGGCGCAAAAGGATAGGAAAAAGAGAAAGAGAATCGCCTAAGAGAACTTCCATGGCGAGTCAGTGACCCCTCTCCTACGTACGTACAACTACGTGAAAAAGCTACAGACCACATGACACCAGAGACATTTAAGGTAATAGCTTTAAGAAAGCCATGTGCTCTTCTTTCTTGGATCACTCGGTCTTATTTACAAGACCGTCGAAACAGCATCTCTTTTATGGATCACAGTTCAACATTACTAGGGCACCAAATACAGGACGATGGATGCCCGTAGGTATTGAGTTAAATGCCTCCTCCATGGATAAGCTCACGCCATCAAATTTTATTAAAATAATAATTATAATAATAAAGACATCCAAGAATGTGATTAAGTGGTACTTAGCTTCGAATTTTGACTTTAAATCCATTCCTATACAGCTCATATGGGCTTTACACAGTTATACCTGTCCACACAGCTCGATGACCATTGGGCTCTTGTACAACTTCTTAACCCACGACACTGTAGTGGGCCTTTCTTTCTGCTCGTCCTCGTACGATTTGCTGACATGGTCATATGAAACGAGCAGACATGACATAAGCTTACGGCAATACATGGCCCATAATATACGGTCTCAATGGGCCCGCTCAAGCATGGCTAGGACTAAAATACTGTTCTGTCTTCCAGTCTAATCCGTGGTCTGTATGCGAGAGTCATCCCAGCTGGAAGCCAGCAATAGGGTCCCTCTCAACCTTTACTTCAATAGGATGGTCGATGGAGAAGAAACAGTTGCAAAAAGGTGCAGCGTACGGACATCACGGAAGTGGGCCCACACCATCAATGGTCACGCGGAGGATCGACGGCATGTGCGAATGATCCTGTGCATTTCTGTTGAGCCTCACCTACTACTGCACTACAGTATTGCTCCCTCCGTCATGTGATGTAATGTACTTTCTATTTGCCTCTTTTGTTATGAACTAGAAAAAAATAATAATAGGCAGTAGTTATACTTTGGGCTTAATTCGGGCCCAATTTCAAGAGAGAGCGATTTTTATTTTGGGCTTAATTTCGCCCCCAGAGGTAATGGTAAATGAACGGTTCTTAGACAATTTTTCCACTACTTACTTTTATATTCATTTCTAATTATTTTTTAATAATTAAGAATATCCTAATTAATAACCAGATTAACTTTGTTTTGTAATTCGACTGTCCAGACTTATTTTTTTCGGAATCTAACCCGATATCATACAGGATTTCTTGTCTAAAATAATCCTGGTGGATCAAAACAAAGGCAAGGTGTGAACCCATCAACAACTACGAACAAAGAAATACAAAGAAAATTACCAAAACGAGGGAGGACCATATGCTTCATCAGTGGGCATAGAGATACCAATCTGGTCGTGCAAAGTGTGGTGGCATTGCAGTACACAAATTCCACCGGGTGGGAGAGAGAGAATAGGAGAAGTCAGAGAGGTAGTGGGTGGGTGGTGATTTATACGGGTCTTAATGCTTGTTTGTCTCGTGCATTGGCTCCTTATGGTGTCAGGATTCTACTATATCTCCTACTGTAATCCTTTTAATGCTCAAAAAAGAAAACAAAAAACGAGGATAACGATAAAGAAAAGGGTTATATTTACTCTTTCACTACTACCATCACGGTAGGACCTGCGTGGGCCTAGTCTATCTTCTTATGGGCCTGATCTGGGCCCGGGTTTCACATGCACACAATCTTGCCCTCTTATGTACATAAACATAGTTCCCCCATATGCTGTTCCTGCAAAGCAGAAAATTAGGTGAAACCGAGCTGAGGTCCGCCTGCACCCTTTTGCTTACAGCCTGGTAAGGGGACCACCTTGACCAAATTTTTACAGCAAATTCCTGCCGCGTGTCTCTGGCTTCCATTTCAGGCGCATAAAGACCCAGGGTGGCAAGTTCGCAATAATAAAGAGTTTACTGTAGACGAACGAATGACCACGGCCTGTTGGTCCAGCATAAAATGTAGAAGTTACCCTACATGAGAAAGAGAACAAGCCTAACAACCTACTCGGCTAGGTTCGGAAAGAAGGGGAAAAAGAAAATCCCTGATGTAAACCATACAACATAAAAGGTTGCCTGGGAGATAGCACCTGGTAAAGATTACACGGACCAAAGTGCCATATCGTCACGCTCACTGCAAGCGCAAGCTCTTCCACCTTGGCTTTGTTTTTATTACAAGAAATTGAGATTTAAATTTTTAAAAATACAATAAAATAGAAGAAATTATAATTAATTGAAAGTACACGTGTGTGTCCAGTGGCAACTGAAGAGGATGGAACTCGAAGCAACAGAGTAGAAAAAGACAAACCAAGAGCGATAACGTGAACCTGCCAAGCCAGCACTAGACATCTTTTTGGTTCTGCTGTTTCCCGTACAGCCTCCTAAGTGATTTGACATGCTAGTGGCCCATTTCACCTCTCCACCCATCAAATCAAATCTTTGCGCTAAAGTGGACCTAAAAATCATACAAGTCCGTCCTTTTACACAGCTGGACCGCCCCTATTGATCCCTCATCTCTCTCTCAAGTAAAACACCGCCACTCATCCTTTTTCCCTCCAATTTTTATCCCTATCTTTTTCGCCTTGTTACGTCGCACAAACCCGTCATGCTCGCCTCATTACACAGTATGTCCCCAAAACAAGTTCGCAACCAAACTACCATCGAAGCCCCTCATGTTGCTTTGTTTTCTGTACTTGAGACAAGTTTGTGATCAACTGGAAAGGGCAGTTTAGAAAAAGTGCAAATCCCCTCAAGATTTGCCGCCTGGTTCGCATTTTATACTCAGTAGACCGAAAAAACAAACATTGACCATCAGTTTCTGTCTGACACGTGGCTTCATAACAATTGGTCCAATATACTGAGAAACTAGTACAATACGAGAGGCAGGACGGAATAACCAAAGCATCCAAGGAGGGTACTTGGGTAAAATGAAAACGAAAGGCTTGTATTTCAACTACAACCCATCATGAATCGGTGTCATACAGACATGATTGACGAGAATAATTGAAACATCATTAGTATTGGACAGAACAAGTCTTTGACCACAATATCATCAACCAATGTAAGATTTTGACTCCTACTTATAACATTTCAACCTAAATATTTTTTTTAATAAATACGTATTTTGATTTAATAACCGCAACTGAACAGAATACTTCTTCACTTTAGTTTAACCAGTCCAGTTGGTTCATTTTACGATCCAAAAAATCAGAAGGGGTGGGCCTCATACAAAAAACGGAGAGAGATCATGCGATATGTCTACTGGTATCATCTACGATTGCTGTACATCCGGAGCAGAGGATCTTAGCCGCTTGGCCGGCTGCTCATCATCTGCTTGGCTGCTCGAGCCGGGGTTCTCGGAGCGAGTGTCACAGCTCACACAGGCCACAGCGGCGTCAAGCACACCCACAGGGCTAGGTGGTGCCACATGCTGCTCAGCCGTTAAGTTCTTGAGCCGAGCTGAAGGGCAAGTGTCCACCATGTACTCCTCCATTAGTTGGTGACAGCTCTTCACCATTTCCTTCCCAAAACAAAAAAAAGAAGAAAGACCAAATTTTAACTTACACAGATTTCAATACCTTCTTTAAATCTTCGAAATTCTCGTAAAGGACAAGTATTTACACAACAACCCCAGCAAAACAACAAAATTTCAATCCAGACCCATACAGAGTTTACTATGTTTACTCTCTCGTGAAAGAACTGTCCGTTCCACTCCGCGGCCATAGCACCAATATTGCCACCTGCTGCGCACAGCACAGCTGCGGCGGCCACTGTAGACGGCCGAAAACCTAAGAAATCAATCACTGGAAATCCAAAGATATCCAATTAAATTCAATCAAGACGAAACAAATCTCCGATACTAGTATAGGGTACTGATTTACCGCGGGTGGTGCTGAGGATAAGATTCGAGGAAGCTTTGAACAAGTGATTGGGATCATGGGATGAAGTAGAAGGAAGCTTGGATATGAAATAATCGAGAAAATCAAAGGCAGTGACAGAACGCAGTCGCCAATTGAGATTGGCCATGACTCTAAGCTCCATTCTCTGGATCGTTCTGGGTTCGAATACGAAACGGGGTTCAAGTACTTGTAATTCTTCCAGAAGTGGCATGTGGGGCTCCTCCATTTTCGCTGCTAAAGACAAGCACGCCACTGATAGAAGCTGAAACGGCCACCCGCTTCCCTGTGCATCGCACCAAAGAAAGTAGAAAACAAATCACATCCTACACGCACTTGCATAAAGCTCCAAATTTTACCGGAAAAACTGGCATTTTCCTTCAAACAGTAAACAGATTTTTGAATTACCGGAAGGCAATGAGAAGAAAGGAAACGGTCAAAATAGTTGACTGTGAGCAAAGCAGTGACTGGACTGAAGTGATGATATGCGTGCACCTGTATTTACATCGAAATTCCCATTGATACACATCGTCATCCATGGCGTATATTGATACTTGGAAGTCGTAAATATAAGTAGATTTCTAGCTTATACGTAACCTTGAGGATCCAATTGATGGAATCTTGGCGGGAAGTTGTATCAACAGAGCGGCTGCGGCATCGACTGAGGTAATCTGATACAGGCATGAACTGGGGTTCGGAATCAATGAGATTTGGGATGGTACGCTCATCGAAGGGTGGGAAATGGTGCCTGGAGATCGGCGCGTCGGTGTGGCAACACTGGACCACTTCACCAGCATCTTCTTTTTCTCTCTTGTTTGCGGCGGAGGAGGAGGAGGAATGAGAAGAAGAGGACAAGGCAGATGGGTCGGGGGACTCAGGCATAATGTAAGTGGTGTGAGTGGGCGGTCAACGGAGCACTGACAGCATTGTTGCCGTGGAAACGAGGGAGTTGGGTGGAAGTACCGCCTGGTTTGGTGGTCATGGCTTGGTTATGTAAGCTGTGGGTTTAGCATGTTTTAATTTAACTTCGTTTGCGTCTCTCCCCTGTACTTATTTTATGGATTTTTTTCTAGTGTTAGTTTCTTGTGCTTGGGGGATGGTGGTGGTGGGGCCTCCTCTCTGTAGAGTTTTACTGGAGGGGATACTCTCCGGGAGCGTCCACTGGTGAAGGTTACTCTATATGCCACTTTAGGGTAGAGAAATAATGAGATCCAGTAACGGGCTCATGATTTTCCACGTGTGTTTTATTGATGGGGATTGTTTTCCGTTATTAAGTTTATAGAAAAATAATGCTAAATTTAAACTAATTAAATAATTATTTTAATATTTTCAGTTGTGAAATTTAATTTATCCCTTCTGCTTTCTATTAAATTCAGTGCGATTGATCCAATAATAGTAATATGATCAATAACAAGCGATTTAGTTTCCATTATAAATCTTAATTAATGAACTCTAAAATAAAACCTTTTTTTCTTACAAATTAATCCTTTAATGGATTTATCAGAATTTTCAGATTCTAAATTAAATTAGTACACTCTAGACTGTGTTGATTGATTACTAAGAAATTAATGTTGGATTTAAATCAAATATTTAGCCATAAAATAAACAAAATTTTCAGATATTTTAGTTTTGTAACTCCCATTTTGGTAGTAAATTTTGGCGGTTGCCCGGGATGTTCGAGGCCTCCAAAAATATTTTATTGAAAGGTGCAGTGACGCGTCGTTCGAAGGATGTTAAGAACGGATCGGTCATTCCATTCGTCACTTGAGAAGAAATAGAAATGTCGGCAGAATTATAATGCATGATTTTCCAATTATATGGTTTGCGTATAGGATAGGGAAGAAAAAAAAAGGTTTGATCGAACGCTTTTAATGACGACATTGGCAATCCCAAGATCTTGATGGTTGGCTTCTACCTTTCAAGCTTGACCATGCTACTACTTAAACCATGCATAGCTTGCTTGTCTAGCGATGGTCTCCTCTCTGGGCTCTACCCCTCTCATGTTTTCAATATCCAAGAAAAGTCCTAATGTCAGGATATGGGTCCTTATTTTGTAATCACAATGTTCTGAAAAAACATTAGAAGGGATAGCCAATGTCAAAAGTTATTCGCCCGTTTGAATCTTCAACGGCTAACCAATATTCAGATCACATCCCAAACACACTGAACCTCATTTGGTTCCTTAATTTTCGGTCTGAAGAACGAACATTTCTGACATTTCACTACTTGAGACAGGAGAGTAATGAGTGAAAAGGATGGACAGCTAAATGAATCAGAAATCCCTGTTGAAGTTGAACATAACACAGCATGGACCAGTCCAATTTTTCAACGCTACAGTTCAATCCTCCAATGACCATATATATACTTTCTTGCCTTTGAATGAGGACTTGACTTTAATCCAGTGGGACTTGTGATATGACCAGAGAAACAGAGAGTTCGAGAGGTTAACTATATAGTCGAACGGTGAGTATATTGTTCTCGCCGTATAAGAATTATATATGATCGCCCGATACTGAAAATCTGTATATCTGTGGGATCACAATCTTGGATGAGAACTATATAACTAGGGAAGAGGACAAGGTGAAGGGCTGCAAAAATTGGCAATTGGGTATACGGGCAAGAACTGGACCAAGTTACCCTGTTAGAGATGGATTAGACAGCATCAGAGCAACCAATGCCTGGACAAGGGAACGCAACTGTCAGTATTTTTAGCAGCAGCAATGAGAGGCAAAGGAGGAGCACAGCTAAAAAGGCACAACATTTAATGACCCATTGAGCCCATGAAACAGTGTTAAGATGAGGACAATATGACAACCTACAACCCAAAAAGAAAAGCGCAAAAGCCTGTTTTGAATGCTGATATTTGAATGACGTTAATCCCAAAAGATCTGCTTTTTTTCTCACTGCAGATTCTAACACCCCATGGGTCACACAGCATTACCAGCAGAGACCAAATGAATGTGGACTAACACTCCTGAAACGTCCAAGGAGCAAACATAGCCCTTGCAAGTCAATCTAAACTTCTATTTGGAACAGCCACTAGCACCATAATGCAGTGCCAAAGCTAATAAGTTCCGCACCAACCTTTTTCATCCAGCAAAATTAAAGAATCGGACAGCATTAATCCTATGAAACAGGAACCACTTCGAAGATTGTCATACTCATGCATATCTAGAGGGAGTAAAGAGAGAAATGCTTTCAATAATGCTCCTCCACCGCAGCAACAAAAGAGGCAGCCATCATGGCAATAGTGTCGCCAATATAAAAAGTGGGGATCTCCTATTGGAATGAACATGGAACCCGTATATATCCTCCTTGTAATGCGATGTGATATCACCGAATTAAGGTCCAATCTAAACTCATCTCACCCACTTTTCCATCAACCAAATAGAACACATACTACGGAGAATCTGCAAAATGGAAGGAAATGCAATCCCAAATCGTGTGGCTTCAAACAAGTCGACCCTGCAATATGGGAGTAACTGCGCTGTCTCAAACCCCCGACATGTTGTTTCCCACGTTAAATCATGTTAAAAAAGAAACTAATTTAATGGCAATTTGTCAAAAGATGATATAATATGGTACCCTATTTATCTTTTGTTATGTGGTTCAGATGGGATGTGACGTGAAATCCCAAAAAAGTGATATTATGAATGAAAATCCAATATTACATCAATATAAATTTTGGGTTGGCAAAAACTCAACAAAGTATTGCCCAATTTTTTTATATGATCAAAATTGGATTGATCTTTCAAATTTATTTGTAAAAAAATTTAATCCTAAATTTTTAAAATAATCAAACAATTGTATCTAAAATTAATTTAGATCAATCTAAAAATCTGAATTTTGAACCCTAAATATACTAATCATATTATAAAGCTAAGTTTTAACCCAAAAGTAATGATTAGATGCTCCTAATCTGTAAATTCCCGAAACAATTAACTGAAACCCGGTGTTGCCACGTCACAATCAGTATTTGGAAAGTTATGTAAGGGCTAACCTCCATTGGTTAGCCACAGCAACTACTTCCGTTATAAAAAATACAAAGGCAACATCCAACAAGGCAGTTAACATCATCCGCGTACAGCTCATAATATTCGTCAGGATACACTTTACAGGAAAGGTGAAGAACAAGAAGAGAAGAAGAGCATTATATCTCTTTCCTCCCACCAACAGCCCATTACCCCATCCGAAGGAACAACGGAAGCCTAACGAACATGAGCTATTACCCCCAGCAACAGCCTCCCGTCGGCGTCCCTCCTCCTCAAGGTGAGTTGATTCATCAAGGGAAACATGGGATTCTGCTCTACATTGATTGGATCTCGTTGGTTTTAAACGATACCTCTCTATTTCTTTGATTGCAATTAGGCTATCCACCTGAAGGATATCCGAAAGACGCTTATCCACCACCTGGTTATCCCCCGCAAGGGTATCCTCCTCAGCAGGGCTACCCTCCTCAGGGCTATCCTCCGCAGGGATACCCTCCCCAGGGCTACCCACCTCAGGGCTACCCTCCGCAATATGCGCAACCAGCACCTCAACAATCTAGCAACGCCGGCTGCTTGGAAGGATGGTGAGTGCCTCCTGTTACCGCATCCTGTCAATCTTCTGGTTCTGGTGTTTGCATGCGAAGATTGTTAACCCTGGTCTAGATCACACTGGTCTTTGTTCAGATCTGGGATTATCTGGCTTGGGTTCAATAAGTTAAGAATCAGTCAACTTGTTTCTCGGGACATAGTGATGATTGTTTTTTCCGTTTGTTAAACCTGTCAAGTTTATCTTAATTCGCGGTTATCGAAGCTATTAGGCTCATGTGAATTTCCCACATTACCCTTGCTGCCTTATTCTCCCATCCCATCTACTGCGAGTATAATCTTGATTAGTGGTTAATTCCTGATAAATGATTTGTTTGGGATAATTTGCAGCTTAGCTGCACTTTGCTGCTGCTGCCTGTTGGATGCATGCTTCTAAACGAAGGCAATGGGAGTGGGAGTGGGAGTGGGATTGGGATCGACAGATACATTGATTGGTTGCCGGCCGCGACGGAGTTCTTGATGTTCAAATAGTGCTAATCTATTCTCTCCGTTTTTTTTTTTTTTTTTGCAATTCTATTGAGATTTGAACAAATAATTGGGTGGAAATTGATTAAGACTGTACATCTATTTTCTACTGTGGGTTACCTAAATTTCTTGTGTTCGTGGAGATTCAAAGTGTATGTAAATCGTGAAAAATTCTGATTATTAAATACAAGTGAAGCGAATTTCAGAAATTTCTTGTTTTATTGCCTCTTTGGGTGCCCAAGAGCCCAACACGCCGGAAATATGTTTAGATCCCATTGGTTTCATCCATGATATTACAGTTTCCGAAACTTCGACGATTGAAGGGTACAACTTCTTGTAAACTGTTGGTGAATATCAAATTCTGCTTTACCATCTTAACTTTCTTTCTTGAATATATTTTGTATAGTGTAAGTAACCCAGTTTTAACCCGAATGCTAAGGAGCTTGAAATTTGGAATAAAAGCCCAAAAGTGGAGAGGCCACGAGAATTCATAATTTAACGAGAGCAGGCTCTTATAAGAAGCCTCTCCTCGGAATCACCTTTGGGATATATGATTTCAATCCACACCGTGGGAGCTTACGTTCTCATAATTTACCGGACACAGACGATGAAGAAGAATATTTCCAAAGTATGGCTTTTGCATTTGATTCTAAGAAATTGGAAGAAAGCTTTACTAAAAAGAAACTGAAAGTATGATATGACCATTGTACTTCAAAAGGGCATTTGGTCTAGTGGTATGATTCTCGCTTAGGGTGCGAGAGGTCCCGAGTTCAATTCTCGGAATGCCCCTTTCTAATTTATTTTTTGACGGAGTTTCATTAATCTTGGCTTTGTCTTTTCTCCATGCCTCAACCCTGAAGTCAACGTTGCCGTCTTCATAGTCAGGTCTTCATTTAATGACAAGAGGAATAGATACAAGTTGGACAAATCCATGCAAGACCAAACAACAAAAACTTTCAGAAACCTCCAAGATCACTATTTCATTTTGAACATTGTATGGTTATGAATTTTAATATCAAAGTAGAACTAACACATTGGGGTGGTGGCGCAGTTGGCTAGCGCGTAGGTCTCATAGCTGAAAAGAGTGATCCTGAGGTCGAGAGTTCGAGCCTCTCTCACCCCAAATTTTTTTTCTAACCTATTAGGCTTAGAGACCTCATGAAAACACTTAATCTTATTCAACCACAACATAACAGAGTAAGTTTACAAATGCACATCATACCCATTAATACCTAATAATTGTTACTTTCTCCTAGAGCTATGCGCAGAAAAAACAGAGAAAATGGTAAGGCAGTGGTAACCCAGCCCCCTTAACCACCAGTTTGAAAATCGAAGTAGTGATGATGATGAGTAATGCAAGGGAGGGGGATCTTTTTTATATGATGCTTAGCTCTTTGATTTTGAATGCTTCACTAGCCATTCGATAACAGTGTCGATGTTGGTTGAGTTCTTGCACGAAATCATAAAGCAACAAACTTCTCTATCGGATATCGACTTCAGCCCCCTGCACATGGTAACATCATATTTCTAAGCATAGAATGATTGTCTGAAACGGACAACATTGAATATTCAAGATTCATTAACATTTGCCTAACGTAGTATCTGAAGGCTGACAGATCGACCCAGCAGGTAATCCATGAAAGAAACTTACATTTGTTCTGTAAAATCTTCTTTAGACAAGGCTCCTGGTTTGTCGATTTTGTTTCCCAACACTAACAGCGGAATACCATTCAGAGAGGGTTTGCCCAAAAGATCATGGAGCTCACTTCTTGACACAGACAAGTTATCAAAATCAGCAACGTCCACCACATATCTGCAAATGCAACCACTCAAAGACCAGGATATCCATATTAGTAAAGCTTATACAACCAACCAATCCACAGCAGTCCTACGATGAAAGAGCATTACGCTTATCATCAACGAAATTTCAAAGAGGCAAAAGACATGGGTAAGCAACAAAGTCAGAAAGAAAACAAAGTATCCTAAAATTCTGAGAGAAAATGATAAACTCAGTAGAAAGTATAGCACTAAAAAATGACAGACATACACGATGGCAGAAACTGCACGACAGTATCTCTCCCACATACTGCGGAATCTAGGCTGACCTCCGAGATCCCACAGCTTTATTGTGACATTCCCTTTAGTCACCTTCCTCATGTTAAATCCCACCTGCAAGTACCAGGAATGAGATGCTCGTTCAATCAAATTAATCTATAACAGATTTTTTGCTCCACTATATGAGATGATTCATCAGAACACAAGAGAAAAGTAAAAAGCGGAGGAAACATGAAATAGCTCCCATGCATGATTCTCCTGATAAAACGGTAAACTTTGAGGAGATGATGTACCGTAGGAATCATATCTTCACTATATCCACCAGTCTGGCAACAAAAACAGCGAGATTAATTAACTGTAGCCATAAAAATGGAAAAGACATTACAGCATACTTACAATCGTAAAAATGTACTTACAGCTATAACATTGACAAGTGATGTTTTCCCAGCATTTTGAAGTCCTATCAGAGACAACTCCATTTCTTGCTTGAAAAATAGGCTGCAGCCAGAGAAGAAAAAGAAATAAACTTGAAACGTTGAGTGGCAAACCCGTTAGAATGCTTTCAATGCAGACAAGTTGGCTGGTGAAATCGAAACCCTCATTGGTGCTGTAATAAATTTTCATAACTTCCAACTCAATAATCTGGTCTTGAACACTAGAGTACATGAAGAAGGTTCCTTAACTTTAGCCACATGCAGAAGATTTTTTTTTAAAAGATGGAGGACAACATCTTGAACACTAAAATTTCTTCATTTATCTTCAATTTCATGCTTCAGTTTATTAAACCGTTAGCAAGTTTGTCTTTTGGAGATAAAAAACAGTTCCTGCTCATCCTGGACAAGACAGAAAGTCAGGATGCAAGAACCAACGAGATCCCATAACTAAGACCATAGGTTTGTCTTTTGTCCCCTAAAAGTTCGCTCCTTTGGCAGAATATTCACATCTAAAACACCATAGGTTAGACAGGCATTCCTCCCCAAAGACTTTAGCAGAGCCTGAAGAACTTCCCAGAGCCTGCACTGGAAAGATACCCAAGAATTCTATGAGGTTAATTCTATTAGATTTCCCTGGATCTCAATGCCAGCGCCGCAACTTCCTGATCAACGTAATTCCCTATTGTAATCATCCATTATTTATCACGCGCTAAATAGAAACTTCAAAAATCGCATATGCGACGCCACCTTACAACTTCCAGTTTTCCCAACAGCTCCGCTATCAAATCCTCCATATTTCTAGTGATTCAACATCCCAAGAACTAATAATCAAACTCGACAGGAGGTGCTAAATCCTAGCTAGAAAGCATCCAATTTGGCAAAGCAAACATATTCTGCATTATCCCATCAGTTAGCTTGCTGGTAATCCGTTTTAAGTTGAATCATTTGACTGCTCACTATCTAGTCAATCAATATCTAAGGAAATAAGTCAAAAGTTCAAAGTTTTTAATCTGGGCTCATTTAAGAATCGCATCTTCAACATAACCCAAATCAGCAATTCGATACAAAATTTCAAAAATCTATCGGTATCCAAACAAAAAAAGAGTAAGAAATATTACCTTCGAAGCCAATTGAGAAAAGCTTCCCATAACCCCATCCTCGCTTCAGACAGACTGAAAGAACACGAACCGAAAAACAAGGTTTTTCCGATTCGGTAACGATCCGTTTAAAAGAACATGAAACGAACTGTTTTCCTTTTTAGCTGTTACTGTTATAAATTTCTTCTCTCAGTCAAAATAATTGGATCCTATTCCCTCCCAGCTAATTTAAAAAACAGATCTTTCACACAAAGATAATGATGACGCACATCCCCACAAAAAAAAAATCTATATATATGTTGCTTTTATTTAACTTTCAACGCGCGGAGGAAAGCGAGTGGAAAATCTGGCCCGCTATTGTGGTTGGAGCTGTTTGAGCTCCATGGTCTTATTGCTTGAATGTGCACACGCGCAACAGAAAGTGGGTAAAGAAGGCTGGAGGTGACAGATTGATAGGCGTCGTCGTTTCCAGAGAGGAATACTTTTTACTTTCTATTTGTGCACGTAGCCACCAATCGACGCCCGGATTCTAGTTGGCGGTTGCAAACTCCAGGTTGTCCGTTGGTTCGCCAAACTAACAACTCTGCGTGGCGGCAAGTAATGGGTTTAACGATTAGGTGAAGATTGGTAATAAATCGTTTGAGGAGTGTTTTTTATAGGAAAATACAATATTTAAGATAATAATTAGTATTATTTTTACAGAAAAATAAAAAATATCCACAATTATAAACACTAAATAATTTTTTTTGTAAGTGGTGATAAGAGTAATTGATTTATTGTAATCGTACAATGGTCGCTAAACTCGTACCTGAAACACTTGTGTTTGTCTGGTCACTCTAGTACAGTTAGATCGCAGGTTGGGACAAGATCAAGCAGGTTCCAAATCTTGTAACCGTGCCATGGAAAGGAAGCATCCTCGAAACATCGTATTAATTTCCTAAGTAAATATCCAAAGCTACTTCTACCAGCGGATTAATATGCACATGTATAAGATCACTTCTGATTTTTCTGAGCTGATACGTTTTTTTTTTTTGTGGCATTCAATATCTTTTCTTTACTTTTCTCTTGCATGAAAGTTGGCATTGGTCTACGTGGCCTACTTACCATACGTGCCTGAAAAGCAAGTGATAGAAAGGAAAGGATGGCAGTCTTGGTGGAGATCTTTGAAGGGGTGTGTCTCTGTGTTTCAACTCTCTGGGATTTGCAGGAAATCCGATTTGCTAAGGTTTTCGACGATGCGATTTGGTTTGTGATGACGATTATGATGGCTGCTATATCGTGTTTTATCGCCACAAGGGGGATGTGAATGTTTTTGGAAATAAAAGATCAGTTCATTACAATTGATGATATTCTGTCTTTTTCCTTTCTATCTCGTTTTTGTTTTTCACTGTTCACCTGGACCTGGACGCTTTATTGATATTTATTAATCATTTCTGCATTTGTATCAAGGTGGATGTGTTAGGAAATAATCATTCCAATCGTAGCATAAATGTAATCCACTTGTTATTGTAAATGTATCCAACATTTGTGACCGTGAGGAGTTACAAGAGCGATGAAGGAATAGGTCAAAATGAAGCATAAGATTGAGGTTGCAATAGATCCGGACAGCTATAACCTTTTAGCTGACTTACGCATTAACTTGAAGAACCAAAGCACTTTGACGGGTACCATCACTAGCAGGTTCTACTTTAAGGCTGCTGATGATGGTAGAATTTAGTGTACCAGAAGGTCTGATCTCCACATCGTAATCACCATGGGAAATAGAACCCTCAAAGAAGCCGTTAGCGTCGGTCTTGCCCCCGAAAGTCCGGCCACCGCCCCACTCGCGCAGTAGCTTGTCAACAACATCCCCGGTAGCCAAGTTTTTGAAGTTGTTGTCTGTCAAGCACACCCTGTAACAGCCATTCGGGCTCCATGCTGACCATAATATAATTCCTGCAACTTTGGGGTGAGAATGTGCCTCTCTTAAGATCTGCTCCAAGGATTGTGCCTGCCCACAGAATTGCAACAAAATTTCTTTCATTATTTTGAAAACAAGACATGGTTTTGATAATTCAGGTGATCACCCTGTGTTTAGAAATCCTGAGGTCGGTCGGAAGATGATTTTCAACGTGACTTACCTGATCGTTGCCTTGAACATCCACTTCTGTGAGCCAAACAGGTACATTAGCAGCAGCAAGAGTATCAATTGCTGATCTCATGAACGCCAGGTCAGGAGCACCACTACCGAAATGAGACTCGGCCCCAATCCCAAAGCGAAATTTCTCGTTACCAGGAAATCCTTGGATCTCTTTCAGCTTTTGAAGGTACTTGGCTACGGAGGAAGCTCCATCTTTTTGGTTCTCAATAGTATTGTACTCGTTCATGAACAATGTAGTGGTAGGATCTGCCTTTCCAGCAGCATTATAATAAATCGGTGACGCCTTTGGCCCTTCCTTGCTCTCAAAGAAGTTATGATGAAGGTTTTCATTAACAACGTCCCAGGCAATGAGCTTGCCCTTGTATCTGCCCACAACAGAGTTCGTCCGAGCCAAAGCAGCGGTGTTAAGATCCTGAGGCGAGAGTGAAGTAACCCATCCTGGTTGATATTTGGCATCATCCCATAGGACATTGTGGCCACGGACAGCAATCCCATGCTGTTGCGCAAAACCGAGCATGGCATCAGCAACAGAATAGTCCTCACGGCCCCGAACAGATTCGGTGCTGTACCATTTCATTTCGTTTTCAAATGTCGTGACGGTGAATCTTGATGTGAACCAATTTTGGTATGCAGTGTTGGAGAGGATGTTCTTGTTTATGGCACAACCAAATGGGAAGGACAGTTTCTTACGTGCGAAGGAGACTGTAGCATTTGACAGAGGATTCCCTTGTCTGTCCACTGCTCGGATTCTCACTTTTGACTTGCGAATCTGCAACCAATAGTGTATTTCAGCGATGAAAGAAAAGATAGAAATGTAAAGCAATCGATCATTCAACCTTCTCAATGCTTGTAACTTGATGAGACTTCCACTCCTCCTCGGTGAATGGCTGTAATGATACGCTATCGACCCATATGTCAACCGATGTGTTATTGCTCTGCAAAGATTTTGCATCCTCGGGTTAGTATAAAGGCATGGAAGATGGAAAACTCTAATAATCTAATGACACTAGCTGGAATCCCAAAATCTATCGCCTGAAAAAGAGATTAAGCACCTCAAAGTATAGTTCAGCAGGGCCTGAGGCATCCACAGAGAGGCCACCCTTAAGCATGGACCAGCACTTGGATTGGGCATATACGGCACCTGCATGCTTGAAGCCAGTTGCTGTCTTGAAAGTAGACGTCACTATCACATCCCCCTCGGTAACTCGCACCCAGGCTACAACAACACAACACATCAGGAAATTCAGATTACGAAACAAAATTCAAATTACAATTCCAGAGAAGGAAAACAGAACGAACAAGTAATATATAATACCAGAGAAAGTATAGAGCAGGTTCTTTCTCAGGAAAAGTTTCTGCGAGATGCTATCATATGATTGATTTCTGCTGTGAGCCAGAATGAATCTGTTGCCCCCAGATTCTCTATGTTCTATTTTGGCAGCTCCAAACGTGGACCATCCTTTCAACCCCTGGTCCAACTCCGGATTCACAATGATTCCTCCATTATATTGGGGTTTGAGAGGCTTTTCCAGGCACTGTGGGATTAATTTGTAAATCAAAAGGGTTACCAAGTGATTTCTCTTAATTATTTTAAGCTTCACTTGATTTTTCTACAGAATCAAACTTGCCTCGATGGTGGCCGAGTAATCATACGGTACTGCCTCGGCTAAAAAACCTGCATAACCACAAAAAAAATAAAAAAAAATGTTGTAAGAGACTAGCAATGTCCTGAGTCAATTTTCTTAAGAAATTAATATTCAGATTGACATGGTAATACTCATAAACACTATGGTTGAGTACGCAGTTTGTAGCCCTCAGATCAAGGTTCATAAATGGTCAGCCAATAACGATTGTCCAAAATTAGGTAAATTATTGATGGACACATTAACATTGCAAAACTTTAGAAGAATTGGGACAAAGAGGTTGCCAATAAGTAGATTGGTAATGTGCAGGAGACAGGTAATCCTGTTAGAACTGCAGACAAAATTAAAAACATACCTGATAGAACGAGTGTCCAGAAAAAAGAAATCACTAGTAAACTGTTGTTCTCACGAGTCTTCATTCTGTACAGACAGAAAGCCTCTTGTAACCCTGTAAGTAATCGATAGTCGATCGTTTCAATAAACTATACACGAAAACGAATACGTAAATAAATCCTATGATTGTTTACTTACTGCGACACCTGCAATTATATTTAGATACAGTGTGTGTGCTATTAAGGTAGAAATTGAAGCTGAAGGAAAGAAACAAATAAAGATGGCCAGGGAAGGAAAATGTAATTGCTGTTAATTCGACAAATCAAAAAACATAATTATAATTAAATGAGATCATATGCATTTTCGATTATTTCCTTAACACGCAATATGCTAGGTTTTACTTTCAAGGTACATTTTATTGAAAGTATTCTCTATGAAACACTCGTGAAGGCAATTTGCCCTTCTCAAAAGATAACTAATGTGACGTATAATATGCAGATTTGTGCATTTATGAGCATCTAGGTGAATGTGATATGGTATCTGAACAAAAATTGAGACCATACCAGAGAGAAAGAAGAGGGGATTAGTAGATTGAGTGAAGCAACTGCTGTGTCTATCGAGGGTTGAATTTATAGGGACGATCGATCTGATCAAGGCTGAATTAATCATGTATTATGTTCTCTTTTTCGGACAATTAAAGAAATTTCATCCTTGGACATGCACTTGGGTTTGTGAGTTAAAAATTTCCTTGTATATCACACCTAAACGAGGTATTATCTTGTCGGGTCTGCTCTGGCAAAAAGAATAGAGGGAAAAAAGCTTGAAATGTTAATATTGTTTAAATAGAATGACACGGCCACTTTATGGTAATTTGAAATTTTCGATAAGAGAAAAATATATAAGGCAAGGAAGTTTATAGAATGGAATCGGTAGTATATGGTAGATGGTAAATATCTTCTTAATTTATTTATTCTATAAGAGGATGAGAAGTTAACACCTTCTCCCATAATATGGAGTATCTTTCCATATATCGAATTAATTTTAAGAATGGTAAAAAATGGTTTCTTATTCAATATTTTTACCTCAAGAACCAAATAAATATTCATTATTTAATTGGTAATACTGAAAATAAATATTAATTACCTTTCTATAAAAAAATTAAATTAATCTCAGCCATCCACTTCAGATTAATAGCAGGAATTGCATGAAATGGGAAGTGGGCTAGATGATAACAAGGTAGTCACGGGTATGGAAACATGAAAACCTCCACTCCTATTCCAGTCTAGGTCCAAAACGCCTTTGCCTAAAAAATGTCTAAGACGGCGACGCATCGCCAGAGTCCCGGCGATTTAGGGGTTTTCATTGTCTTAAGACATTTTTGAGGCAATTGCGTTTCAAGCTTTTCTTCCCAGCCAATCACTTTCCCAGAAGGAAAGTGAGGGTTTCGTTTTTTTTTTTTTCTGTGTGAAGCTTGTAGGAGGATGTCAATCACCTGTGATGCTGATACTGATACTGATTTTGGTTTTGGTTAGCAATTTGCTTTATGTACAATTAATATAAATTTAGTTTCGAGTTCAGTGAATGTAAACTGTACCAAATATCTCGATAAGTAATAAGTCACATACTCAAACCTAGACCTTACAGTATGTAATAGAAATAACTGGTCCGACATTATTGTACTTTTGTCTTTTTTTCCAATTATTGCTTTTGCTTTCGTGGATGACGGATTTTACTTGGACGAGATGCATAAAAGTTGACAGGCCAAGCGGATGGGAAGGCAGCCCACGCCAGCCAATGGAGTGCTAGCTTTATTTGTAAGGCCACGGTTGTTACACCGATGTTGGTTTTTTTAATCAATATCCCACTTTTTATTATATTAAATATCTCAAAATTTGGGTCAAATTAGATTCATTTTTATTTTTTTTAATCAAATTCATCTTTAATTGATCATCATAAGATTAATCAATATTTTAATATAAAAAAGAAAAGATACATCAATTTACACATGCTGATGCGAATTGCAAAGTAATGACCATTGTTAACATATGTTACAAAAGCCATTCGTGCCATGGCATGGTTATGCATGGAGAAAACCCTTCTCCTCCAAGTAAGCGACAACCTTTCCAGCCATATCACAAGGGGAAGACGAAGAACTGTCTTCCCGGTTGCATGTCAATACTATCTGAAACGGTAAAAACAATATGACAGTTATATGTTGACCATACAAGAAACACAACCGCCAAACGTAGCACATTTCTTATATTGTATTGAAATGACGACTACCTCGGCCGCCAATGGTGGCTCGTAAGGATCATCAATGCCAGTGAATCCTGAAAAGGTATGGTCATAGTTAAACCAATGAAATTTGTGAACACAGCAACGGAACTTACAGAATCTACCTTTTATTTCCCCGGCACGAGCAAGCTTGTACAGACCCTTAGGATCTCTGGCCTCGCAGATTTCAAGACGAACATCCATAAACACCTGTAACAAGATCATCGTATCATCTTTGGATCCGAAGGATCAGTTAACGAAACAAACCCGAAACTAAAAAGTATACCCACCTCAATAAAATCTCCATGGGGTAACAAGCCACGGCAGGCATCCCGATCAACTCTGCTTGGAGAAATTAGACAAGCAATGCAAATAATTCCTGCATCCGCAAACAACTTTGCTACCTCACCTACAATACATTAAAGCAAACCTTAAAACGAATTTCAATACAATCATCAACCAAAACTAGCAGCTCCCAGCTCCAATGTATAAGGTCGATTACTGACCCACTCGCCTGATGTTCTCAGCTCGGTCTTCGGCTTTGAAGCTAAGATCACGATTAAGACCGTGCCTTATGTTGTCCCCATCAAGAATGTAAGTCAGCTTCCCTCTTTGGTACAGCAATTGACTCAACGCACACGCCACTGTGCTCTTTCCTGACATTTTTTTTATCTGTTTTAAGTACAGATAAAAGAACATATATAATCATTACCGGCAAATTGAAAGGATACCTGAACCGCTTAAGCCTGTGATCCAAATGACACAACCCTTTTGATTTAGTACGTTCTGCCTGTCAGCTTTCTGAACTAAACATTCATGCCACTTTATATTCGTAGATTTCCCAACCGTGCACAACCTAACGTCGGTTGTTTTCCCTAACCAAAAACCCGAAAAATTATGACAAATTCATCTAGAAAGTTATATTTCTTCCCCGAAAAGAAAAAGGAACACAGTTACCTGCGTGGCCATTTGCAAAATCCGGATCCAAAGACGACCCGTTTGGACTAACGGTGTGAGCCAACTTGCCGTTTACATCAACCGCCACAGCCTTGACTCTGCACTCGGTGCTCGGTTTCATGCTAGTCAGTGTACTGTTACTGTCAGAGCTGGTGGAACCCACATTCGTCTCCGAGAGTACTCCAGGAACTGGGAGCTTGACCCGAACCGCATTCATGCCTCTCTTGGGAGATATATATAACTGCGCGGGGGTGTCGACGAAGCAGGGCTGAATAAGGAAGCTCGTTTGTTTATTTATTTTGACGGCGATGGATAACCGAGGCCAGGTTGATACGAAGATTGATGTTTTAATGGGAGCTCCAAGACAGGCGCTCTTGTCTGGTTGGAAGATGGCGCTGGGTGGAGTTTTAATAGGGGCGTACTTATCAAATAATTGCTCGTGGCCACGTTTGCAAATACAGTGCATGTAATTGGTGGGTTGTGCAACACAGGGCAGCAGTGACGTAAAAGGAAACCTCAAATGTGACACGTGATAAAGTAGGACTGCATAATTTTATTTTAGATTTGAGGTGTATATATATTTGACTGAAGTTAAATTATACGAAGATGATTATTTTTCTCTCACGAAATTTCTGGCCCAACTTCTACCTTAGAAATAAATAAGCATGATTAAAATTATTATACCTGACCTTAAAATGAACTTGATCGAAAAAATAATAATTATATAACTTTAGTAAATTACAAAGATGGACACGTTATTATTGAAATGCTTTCACTATGGTGTATGAAGAGAAGGTGATTTAATATTTACCCTCGATTTAACTTATTTACATTAATTTCTAATATTCAGGATGTCATTCCCAGCCCCATCCCTAGAGAAAGGGATCCTATAAGCCTCCATTTTTGTATCAGTAGCCACACAACTCGACTCAGCTCCAGTAAAAGGAGCAAAACATACAGCCCTTGTCCACTTTTCTATGCTTTTCTATATATCCGTTTCCCAGAAAGTTCATCATGTCACGCAGGGACCGCGACCGAGACAGGGATCGGGAACGGGAACGGGAACGAGACCGAGACAGGGAACGGGAGCGGGAGCGGGAGCGGGACCGAGACCGAGACGCACGCGATTCCGACTATAGACGGCGCCGTTCCGGTTTCGATCGAGAACCTAGGTATGCAATGCAACGATTCTGGTCAAGTTTAAGGCTGTATTTCGTTTACTTGTGAATCTTTCATCGAATTAGTCTTTAAGCGGAACAAGAAAAAGCAATCAGTGTCTATTGTATTTGATTGGGTGTTGGCGGTTATGTTTGCTAGTCCTAAGAGGTCTAGGAGAGAAGAGAATCCGGAGACGGAAAGGGTAAACAGCCGTAATACTAATTCAGATGTGGGTGGAGGAGATAACAAGAATAGACGGCGGGTGCAAGACGCATTGCCTCTCGAACCCCCTTCTAGGACGGTGGAAGAAGCACCTGCAGTAGCCGAGGAGTCTGCTGTTGTGAGGAAGGAATTATCTGACAAGAAACCCGATCAAAATGACCGAGAAAAGAACCATTTAGCGGATCCAACTCAAGTGCCTCGCTCTCGTTCTTATTTCCAGGTTACTCGTTGGTTGTGATTGGTGAAAGATGATTTTTTTTTTTTCCATTTGGTCATTGCTTTGTGGTTTTGACCAATTTTATCGCTTTGGTTATTTTGGTGAAATGTTGTTTGCCATATCTAAGGTTGTTCACTGCATTGGGAGAGGAGAGAATGAGGCTGTCCTGGGGTAGGGGAAACCTGGTGGACTGGAAATAGTAATTGAATAGGCCTTTGGTGAAATGTTGTTTGCCACATCTAAGTTGGGTGATGAGAAAATGGGGTTGTCCGGGTTAGGGGAAACCTAGTGATTGGAAAGAGTTATTGAATAGACTTGGACCGTGTTCCTATGTTTATGGAAACTGAATATGTATACTGACATAAGCCTAGCATCTTAACTGTCGGGCCATAGTGGCCACTAACATTAATTCGATGAAGTTGTTGCTGCTGTGTCCTCAAATGTGCCCATGCATTGTTGATACCGTTTGGTGTCTTGTTTGCTAAGAACCTGATTGAAGCAAAAAAACATAGTTGAAAAGAAACAGAGGAATCTAACATCTGCCGACATAATAAATTTCCCTTTGTGAATTCCCTAGTTGATGGCATAAACCAAGAGTAGAGGCCGGAAAACATTTGTTATGCTCTTCCAGAAGGACGGGAATGAGTGACTCAGGAATAATTACAATATGTATGTATTTCTAATATGGATTTACTTTCAGTTGAGTGGGAATGAGTGTCTGAGGAATAGTTGCCAATGCATTACCAATGTCTCTTCATCTATTCGGGCATTTGAGACTACCAAATTACAGATGAATAGTTTTTGTGGTCCTTGAGTTGATCACTTGCACCAGAAAAACAATTATGCATCTCTCGTTAGTGAGTTGGCTTTCATTTTTTTGGGTTGATGTAGTAGGACTGTTTTATGCCAATGTCTTGTTAACAGCATGATGAGCGTGGCAATACCGGGCAAGTTGGTCGAAGCTTTGGCAGGAGAGCAGTTTCTGGTAAATTCCTGGTTTTGTTTTGCCATTGTATTATTATGTTCGTAACTTGCTCTATTTATCATTCTGCTATTAAGTCATATCGCTCACCGCTCCTTTCTTTTGAAGATCGTGAACAGAGGGATTTGAAGGATGACCGAAATGAAAGGGCAACAAACAAGTCAGCAACCTATGATCTGCAGCGAAGAGGTGAAAAATCACAACCCAAGGTAGATGACAATGATTCTTGGCGCCATGATGGTTATTTGAAAATGGAAGCCGAGCCTCCACCACCTGTGAGGAAAAGGCCTGCATTTAGGGAGACGAAAGTTCCACTGGAGACTGAAATTTCCAAAAATGAATCAACTGGCCCAGCAATGCCAAACCATCCCGATAGGCCAATTCCATCAAGCGAAAGAAGGGATGAAAGAGCTCATAACCATCGCAATCTAGAGAGATATGATAAGCCAGTTGCAGCTGGTCGAAGAGAAGCACAACGGGGCGGCTTTCCATCAAGAGATAGGTATGGTGGTGGTGGCGGCGGCAATTATAGGGGAAGGGAGAGATACAATGGGAGGCAAGATTATCGTCCAAGAGGTACACACGGAGAGAAATGGAAGCATGATTTGTATGATGAGGCTGATAAAAGTCCCAAGACGGTGAATGAAGAGGACCAGATTGCAAAGGTAGAAGCACTTTTGGCTTCGTAGAATTGGGTAATCACGGTGGGAAGTTAATGAATCGAGTGATGCAATATTACTAGGATTTGAGACAGGCTTTTTAGGTGTGGATTGTCATTGATATTTTTTTCAAGAAAACTTTATCCGTTTATTGTCAGTCCATCCTAACATGATTGAGGGGTATGTGCTTTTTGGGTTGGTGCTCAAGTGCAGCAGGGAACGACTGTCATAGTGCGGGGTGGTTCTATTTTTCTTTAGAGCAATGTAGAATCAGCATCCTATTGGAAACGCTGCCATGGCCGCTTTTCTTTTCTAACTAGAAGCTTTCAACTTTACTAATATTATGTGTTTCGCCGGTTTGGTTTTCTACTAAAATTAAACACAACTGATACATACCGTACATGTTTCACAGTTATCATCTAGTAAGAGGGGAAAAAAAATTAAAGTACAATATGAACCAAAACAGAGCATCTACATTTTGAATGTTTTACTGTCAAAATCTGATCGACTGCCATACTGTTTGGTCATTTGGGGGTAGGAAGACCCATCCGGCTGCCATCAGAATTCACCTCTGCTGACCTTAAACTACGCGAACTTGTATATCCAGGACCAGTCTGGTGCTTCAACAAATCAGAGGAGGTGGGAGGCATCATCTCCGACCTGGTTCGCCGGTGAGAAGAACCATTATCGAGGGCATCACCTCCCACAAGTAAATGATAGCCACGGCTTGAACCCACGGAGAACGACCTGTAGGTGTTATGAGGCCTTTGCTTCTTGATTGCATGTATGATAAATGGAATCAAACCTTCCATGATAGATCGATCAGCCACTCGCCTGCCTTCTTCTGCCTAAAGGGTTTTTGGAACTGTATATACGCTTGCTTAAAAGAATGTTTGATAACCAAGACGAAGAATGTATATATAATGGCCTGACAATAGTAAATGGATAGGAATGGACTGCTAATGGGAAATGGTGAACAAGTCAATGCTGATAATTTCCAGCAAATGAACCTTTTTGATAAATCTTCATCCGGTTATTAATGGTTACAGCTAGCAAATATATGAGTCAGATACCACTAGCACACAGGTTTTATCTGGTGTGTTAGGTGAAGAGGGGCAGTCTCGTGGTTGGCTAATGATTGAACTTTTGGGGGTAACTTTGGCGATGCATAACGAAGTTTCTAGCTCGAGAGTAGTGCCTTTGGCTGCTGGTGTTAGGTGGTACCGCGTTTTTTTTGTGTGTACATTAATTTCGTTTGACTCTTTCTATTTAATTTGTGTGCCCTTGGTTTTGTGCCGTTTGCCAAACTCCCAATGGATACAGCCATCGAAACCTATTGCTAAGCTAACAGATTCGATGGTTTGAGGGAGAGTGACGAAAAATATTACTAGTTTGCATATTTTACCTTTACCATTATTTCCATTATTGTAAAATTCCAGTACTATAACATGATTAATAGTTTCATTATTTATAAATATCTGTAAAACATACTAATTTATAAATAAAAGCTGGAATAGCTCAGTTGGTTAGAGCGTGTGGCTGTTAACCACAAGGTCGGAGGTTCAAGCCCTCCTTCTAGCGAACCTAGCCTATATTATTTGGGTTCTCCGTAATTCTTAGCCCAACTAATTTATTTTTGAGCCCAGGTCCCTCGTAATTGCTTTTGCATCCTACTTCACCTTGCTTCATTTTGGACCTAATTCCCTTAAATTCTCCTAAGATAGAAAGCCTGCTACCGGTTCCTTTTAGTGAAATTTTCTTTGGGCTTACACTATGGACATCTTTTTGGGCCCGTGACAGTTTCCTTATATTAGCGAGATATTTTGGGTTACTCCTTAGCAAGTTTCGTATAGCATGATTTTCTTTGGGTTACTCCTTAGATTCCTTCTTGGGCCCAATCTAGGTTCCTTTATTCTTCTGAGCAGATATTTTTGGGTCTTCCCTTAAATTCTTTGTCTACCTTGGTCATTATTTTGGGCCCCAGATACTGGTTCCCTTTAGCGAGATATTCTTTGGGCTACAATCTGGATACCTTTTTGGGCCGTAAATATACTCTGGAATCTGAAATAAATGTTCATTTAAGATATACATAAATGAACTGTTGAAGATTTTGACCCGAGTTCTAACCCAAAACCTTTGAAGCTATTACATAAAAATAAGTAGCTTAATTTGTCCAAACTGGTTGGTAATTTGAAGTTATTACATATCTATCTTGTTTTGTCGTCTTTAGCACGGGCAATAAATCGCCGCGCTATCATCCGACCGTGATACATACGGCTATCCACGTTGTTTTCTCCATGAATCAAAGGACGACACGTAAAGCAGACCGATGACATGTTCATATATAATTGGTCCAAGTACGTCATTAGCAACTCACTCCTCCAATTGGATTTTGACCATCTTTAAAACGACCTCCCCTAGCACGTCACTTTCGAGCTTACACGATTTTAATTTCGTATGATGTGATTTTTACAGCCCAATAAATTAACAATAAAATTATTCGAAATATTTGATATAAGATATGATTCTTCAGCAGTCTAATTTTTATTATTTACGACTACAAAAATTCAATGAAGCGAAAAATATCTTATAGAGACTTTGACTGATTGAGTATGCACCGACGAAAAGAGCAATATAGTTTTCATCCATAGTTGGGGAAACCATCAATTTTCTTTTATAGCCATTCTTGGCTACAACTTGTTAGGATTAGAATAACAAAAATATGGTTATGGGTGTTTTATAGAACAAGATAATCCCTAATCCGGTATTAAATATGAGCTTGTCTCGGATAAGGAAAATTATTATTATTAATTTATTGTCACGTGGATCTGGTTTGTGGATACGTAGATGTCAGAGTTTACTATCTGATTGGACAATGCCTCCTCAGTCTTGTTTCATACACTCAGCGCAATCGAAGTACTCCCCTGTCACCACGCAACCAGAGGAGAAAGGTAGGAGAAAACCCAAAAAAACCAAACATATTACCATATTGCCTTCATTTTCTTTGGACAACAAAAACCCAACAGTAAAAACAGCTTACCAGTCTTTAGGATTCTGTTTCCGGAATCATAAACCGAATCGGTTTTTGTCTGCTGTGCTCTAGAAGACGCAACCTTTCTTTCGTTTAGTTAAATTTAGTGGTGCTCTTTCTGAGCGAAAACCCACGAAAAGGATTCCTGGGTTTCTTCGTTTTCAGCTGAAATTTCTATGTTATTTCGGCCCAAAGAGATGGAGCTGAAGAGACCCTCTTTGAGTCTCTGTCTAGGGTTTTTGTTTTTGTCTATGATTGTACCCAAGTCGATTGGTAGATTTGTGGTGGAGAAGAACAGCTTGAGAGTGACGTCACCGGAAAAAATAAAGGGCACCTATGATAGTGCGATAGGCAATTTTGGGATACCGCAATATGGTGGAAGCATGGCGGGCGCTGTGTTGTACCCTAAAGATAACAAGAAGGGCTGCAAAGAGTTTGATGAGTTTGGGATTTCGTTTCGCTCAAAGCCCGGAGCTTTACCCACTTTCGTTTTGCTCGATCGTGGAGGTACTTAGATAGCTTTTCCGCTCTTTTTTTTTATTAAAAATTTGTTGCTTCCTGGGAAGCTTCAAGTGTGCATGGTTGCTCGTTTTAGTTTATTGGAAGTGCACCCTTTTTGTGTTTTGTTAATTTGATTGTTGTTGTGCGATTTAAGCTTGTTTGCTTTTTTGGGTGGCTGGAGTGGACATTTTTTTCGGATGATTAATCATGTTCAATTTGAAGTTAACTGGTTTTTTTGCTTGATTGAAGCGATACCTTTTAGGCTTTATAGCTTTATTTGATAGTTTTTATGAGATTTGAGGTTTATTTCATGTGATTCGGCTGATTGCTGTATTAACCTTTGTTAATTGGTTGTAGTTTTCCGTTAATAGTGTTTATCTTCCTCGAGTTTTTTGCTCGACGTTGATTTCTGTGCTTAACAGTCTGAGGTGTTTTTTGTGTGAAAGCAATAATTACTGGTTGGCACTTCTTGCAGATTGCTTCTTCGCTTTCAAGGTTTGGAATGCTCAGAAGGCAGGAGCTTCTGCTGTACTTGTTGCAGATGATATTGAGGAAGCGTTGATAACCATGGATACACCCGAAGAAGATGGTTCATCTTCACAATACATTGAGAACATAACCATACCATCTGCACTTATTGAGAAAAGGTTTGCTGAAACCTTAAAGAAATCACTAAGCAGCGGAGATATGGTTAATGTTAACCTGGACTGGAGGGAAGCTGTTCCACACCCTGATGATCGTGTGGAGTATGAATTGTGGACCAACAGCAATGATGAATGTGGGGTTAAATGTGATATGTTGATGCAATTTGTGAAAGATTTCAGAGGTGCAGCGCAGATACTTGAGAAAGGTGGATATACTCAGTTTACACCCCATTATATAACCTGGTATTGCCCTCAGGCATTCACCTTGAGCAAGCAGTGCAAATCGCAGTGCATAAATCATGGAAGATACTGTGCTCCTGATCCTGAACAGGACTTCAGCACCGGTTATGATGGGAAAGATGTTGTTATTGAAAATTTGAGGCAATTATGTGTATTTAAAGTGGCGAATGAGACAAAGAAGCCTTGGGTATGGTGGGATTATGTAAATGACTTCCAAATCAGATGTCCTATGAAGGAGAAAAAGTACAATAAGGATTGTGCTGATGGTGTTATTAGAACTCTTGGTAAGTACTTTCATGAATAAGGTTTTAAGGATAAGGTTGATGACAACTAAACACTTGGATAATATGATTATTGGTCATGTTGATGATTTCTTATGTTCATATGAAATCTTTCAGGACTTGATGCTAAAAAGATTGATAAGTGTATGGGAGATCCAAATTCTGATTCTGATAATCCTGTTTTGAAAGAAGAGCAAGATGCCCAGGTCATTCTTTTTTTTTTTTTTAAAGTTGCATCATGACAAATTCAAGTACTTTAAATGTCTCTAAATGATTTTTGAGACTCTGCAACCTGTGACTATTGATACCTTTGAGTCATATTTATGTTGTCGATGCAGATTGGGAAAGGATCCAGGGGAGATGTGACCATATTGCCTACACTTGTCGTCAACAATAGGCAATATCGAGGTTTGTGTTCTGGTGCTTTTTTGTCTAATATATAGATTTTTTCCTCTAAAACATATTCTTGCAGGAAAGTTGGAGAAAGGTGCTGTTCTGAAGGCGATTTGTGCTGGGTTTGAGGAAACAACTGACCCAGCTGTTTGTTTGAGCACTGGTAATTTTTTCATCTGGTCCATTGTGCAATTAAGTAGTGGCCAGATGGTGTTTTCCATTGAGCATTACTTTGTAGATGTCTAAATTATCTGGTTGCTGCATTGCACTAGCCAAAGGGTTTGGGTTGTGACTTGTTTACCTCAATGTATTGTATGATGGTCATTGTCATTCGTGTAGCTGTTGCAGCCCCCTCCATTATCCTGTTGCCATGGACAAAACTAAAACCATTAGGATCACTAAGCTATTCATTTGTGCAATGATGGGAGAAGGGACTATCATCAAGCAAATGCCTTCAAGTGTTTTGTCTTAAGCCATTAAATTGAATATTTCACTTAAGGATGTGGGTGAAGATGATGTGTCCTCAGTATCTTGTTTGGGGCTATCATGGATGGTCACTTCATAACTTCCAGGGGTGCATTGTTTATTCTCAGCATTATTTTTTTACTGCGGAATCCTTTTGTGGCAGATGTTGAGACGAATGAGTGTTTAGAAAATAATGGGGGTTGCTGGCGAGATAAGGTAGCTAACATCACAGCTTGCAAGGTATGAGTCAAAACATACTGCAATAACTTTGTCTCTTTCTCTCCCTCCCTGTTACTCGGATTCCCTGCTGTATATGTTCTCTTCTGAAAGTAGCATTTTGACACAGGATACGTTTCGTGGGCGGGTATGTGAGTGCCCTCTCGTTGATGGTGTGCAGTTTAAAGGAGATGGTTACAACCTCTGTGAAGGTGAAACTCATCTTTTGCTTTTAACTCTCTGTGATTGCTAATTACACGGTGATGGTCTGGTAATAGTTAATATTGGAGATAACTCTAAGCTTATTATGTCCTATTTCTGTTCATTTTGGCATGTGGTTTTTCATTGCAAGATTCTCATTTTTGTGAACATGTGTAAGAAATTGAGTTATGCTTTCAGAAGTGTCATACTTGGAATTTGACTCTCATTTGATAATAAGGGTCTGTTTTTAATTTAGATACATTATGAATTATTTTTTTTCTTTGTTGATTTTATTTCTGAGCTATGCTGTAAGTCAACTTTCCATTTCTATGCAGTGAGTGGACCTGGAAGGTGCAAACTAAATAATGGAGGTTGTTGGCATGAATCCAAAGATGGGCACACCTTCACTGCTTGTTTGGTTCGTGATCTTTATGCCTTTCCAATTTAGCATATTTTCTTGTTCAGATACTAATACCTAACGTGAACAGGATATTGATGGTGGAAAATGTGAGTGCCCTGCTGGGTTTAAGGGTGATGGTGTTAAGAGCTGCATAGGTATGCTTACATTATCATCCTTATGCTATACCTTCATACTATGATATATTCATTGGACACAAACACAATTTTTGAACTTATGAATAGAGTTACTGAGTTTTGTACTCTAATGTTAATGACTGTGGATACTTTTTAATTTGAAAAAAAAGAAGAAATACTAGTAATAAAACTAGGTGGTTCTGCATTTTTTACCTTATCACAGTTGAATTATAACCAGAGGGATCATATCTTTTTCAGGACTTCTGCTCAATATTTTCATTTTCTTAACTATTCTCGGTCATGCAGATATTGATGAATGCAGAGAGCGAAAAGCCTGTCAATGCCCTGAATGTAGCTGTAAAAACACATGGGGTAGCTACGATTGCAGTTGTAGTGGAGATCTGTTGTACATCAGAGACCATGATACTTGCATAAGTGAGTACAGAAGTCATAATTCATGCATTTCCTGTTCTACTGTGGTGCTGGTGTTGATACCCTCTCTTTCATAAATGGCAGGCAAAACCGGCACTGAAGTGAGATCTGCTTGGGCTGCCTTTTGGGTCATATTGTTAGGCTTGGGAATGGCTTCTGGTGGAGGATATCTCATATACAAATATAGACTTAGGGTAAGATTTACGCACTACTATTTTGACTCCTTTTGTCATGGCAATTCTGCACCAAGTTACTCATTTAAATATTCAGTCTGCTGATCTTTCGTCTACTCTTGCATTTTGCAGTCTTACATGGATTCGGAAATCAGAGCCATCATGGCCCAATACATGCCTTTGGACAGTCAATCAGAAGTTCCGAATCACGTCCACGACGAACGCCTTTAAAGAAAACATGAATTTCATCATTCATCTCTCTTAGCCTTCACTTGAGCAGGGACCATATTGTTTGTGCGATCCCCTTATTTATCCAATCTAGGATTGTGATGTCTGTAATGTACATGAAACAATAAAGTGCAGACCGGCTATTGTTGTGTTGTTTATTAGATATGCAACATGCTTATCAGTTGAAGCAGGGATTATATGTAGGGGCTCTGGCCGACAACGTGTAAAATCCGAGTTTCCTTCCCTGAATGTCAAGGTGTGATTCACACAGATTTGTGACTGCTCCTCTTCATACAGGACTGCTTTCTGGGAGAGGTTACGATGTACGTTTTGTTTCAGTATCAAGGAGGTATTTGACATTATGATTTGCACGGGTAATAGTCTCAGTTGTCCGACCTCTATATTATCCTTTTTCTTCTGTCAGATTCTACTGAATCAAAGGAAAGACCAGCACTGCCTTGTTAGTGAGCAAAATCCTGAAAGAATAACCAATTTAGTGTTGAAGTTATTTGTTTCTGACACTGAAAATTTAGGGGAAAAGTCCAGTTTTCCAGTTGGCTTTCTTTTCAACTTCTGTTCTGTCCAAGAGGCATTATGGGGTTACTCTTTACTTCTGTCAATGGAATCCATCATGGGTTTCCAGAAACATAATGTGTTCATTCTAAACTTGAAACATTGGTTGGCTGATGTGAAAATCCTTGTCTCCAAACAAGGCTGAAACATCATTTGGTCAACATGAATGTCCATTTGGACAAACTTACAAGAATAAACTCTGCAATAACAATGCCCATACATCAAGTCAACATTGATACACTTTTGTGACGGTGACTACTTGCATTGTATTCAGTACGGGAACTTTATATTTATAAAACGTTACCATTACAAAGTGGAAAGATATCTTTATTCTAATTGTATCATTATATATATTTGTAATTTTTAAAAGTGTTATTGACAGGAACACCGGCGTTGTTTTCTCTTCCTCTGTTACTTCTACTGTTATCTTGGAATCGGGACCCTCAGATCAAGCCCGAGGTTCATTCCATTGTACGCGATGGGAGCATACATCCACATTTCATCAGAGCTCAGCAACTACAAAAGGCAAATAAATCATTAAACCAAAAGGTGGTATCACCAAATCTGGTTCCTGATTATCTACGCATCAGAACAGCAAGACATGATACTCGTATTTATATCAGCACCTTAATCTGCAGTTGCAAGAACTTGACATACTGGACTGCTTCTTCGAGCATTGTGCTGATATCAACCTGCAACGTTAAAGAATCGACCATGAAAATTTTCTGTCGGAATTAAATCTCAAGTTTGAACTGGTAGATTGGTATCTTCCTAAGATCTTGTGCCGTAAACTGCTAATTACCTTGGTTCCATTGGGGACAAGGTTCTGTAGAATTCGGAGTCTCTCATTTATTCTTTCTCTTCTCTTCTGCAAGACATTAAACAAAGATCAGTCTATTTCCATTACCAGAAGCAGGAAATTTCACCAAATATCGTTAACTGAAACAAGGTTAAGGCTATTACATACCCTTGCATACAGGCTCTGAGGGTCCGTGGCTGCCCCTCTGCTGGCTCTTGTTTTGCCACTTGAGTTGAGAGCTGAAGTCTCCTTCGAGCTCAAGCTTGAACTAGCTCCTCCATTGAGCTCCTGAGATGCGTTTGAATCCTCCTCCGAGGAATAGCTGCTTGAGGCTGGCGCGTTAGGTCCAGCATTGCTTTCCTCATTATTGTTCGCTGGCTGCACAAGCTTCTTGCTCCTCTTCGGCCTTACACTCTGCTTCTCCTTCGGAGCCTACGTTAAAACATGAGGAATTATTACTAAGATAAAAGGAAAAGATAATAACGTAATATGTTCGGCTACGTATAAGAGATAAATGCTGGTTATTAATTGTCCTCACATCTTCCGAAGTTCGTGATCTTTTCTGAGATTTTTCAGGTGGGTTGTGGCTTTTTTCTTCCTCTGGTGATTCTGCTTCTCTTTTGAGCTGCAAATCCAAACTTTTGTCAGGAGGAGAAGCTCCATGCAATTTTCTACCAGACTTCTCCACGTTTGCCTTTCTGCCTTCTTGATTCGAGCATTCACCACCTTCCACGAGGAACGATACGGTGCTTGTCCCATTTCCAATGCAATAATCCAGTGAATTGGAGTTATTGTTGGCAAGCGAAATTGGGAGAGAATCACTCAAGTAGTAGCTTTCTTGGCTTGAGTCGGGAAAAAGAATACCACTACCATCACCCTCTTGTGAAAAAGGGTACGAATTACCATTAGCAATATCCAGAGAATAAACTGAACCTTGGTTTGCCCCTACGAGGTTCATCGGTGCCTCATGGCTAGGCCAGAAAGAAGAAGACAGTCCCAAGGTTGAAACATAATGAACCTGAGTAGGATGGGCGCAGTTACCGAGCAATTGTGCCATTAGATCAGCCTCCTCACCTGTGTACATGCCACTGAGAGAGCTCCACTCTTCCTCTAAAATGGATCCAACGGGCTCCATCTTTTCTGTTATCTGATAGACTACTAGGCAGGTCTTTTTTTTCTGTTTATCGTTAACTGTTAGCAGAACTTATCAACACGAAGCTTGACACGAAAGAGGATCAAGGGACATATTTATACCCAGAATGTTGTGAGAACAGCATTGTCTAAACCTCAGTTCATTATTACCAATAATCTATGGTGAAAGGTCTCAGTTCCCTTATTGTAACCAATTCGGACAAGTCCGTAATGGGGCCAAGTACAACTCACATACAGGACCTGGTTCAATTAATGGAACTAAAATATTTAGCAACCCTTCGTTGGCCTTAACACACACTTCCCTTTGTCTAAATTACAAATAAAGAGAATGATTATGAGATTCCAGGACGATTGATTAGGGAACTAAACCGTGCTCTTTTGTTTAGGATCATCATTATTTTGGACAGGTTTAGACAGATTTGGTGGAGATGAGCGAACGAGAATCACACCTGTCAATCGATAGACGTGGGGGGTTCTTGCCGAGTATGACATTGCATAAAATACTAGCGTTAAACTGAATGAATGCGACATGAATAGAGGACGGCTAAGGATCGTGGAGGGATGAGACTTGCGAAAAATTAACTGGAACCAGATAATATATCAGTTCACTGGATTCTGTGTCCCCTTGCCCTGTTCTGAAAACCTACACCGAGTGTTGTAATTTGAACTTCTCGATCTGTAATAATTAGCAACCTTAGTTTTTCAGAATGACAGCAATCTGCAAGCAAAAGATGGAGTGACAAGTATACATACATTGCCGATTCTGCTGATCGTGAACAGGGTGCAAGAGAAAGAAACTGGCCGATTCTGCTAGATGTTTCTGTAATGAATATTCTCGATGCCAATCCTTTACATTCTCTGCGATTTAACATATACTCCAGATTGTCAGGTATAATTAAACTAGATAGCTAGTATAACCGGAACCCAAATCAACTTTCTTCTCAGGATGATGATCGTGGGTGCGTTCCTGATGATCAAAACGGCGATGGATTTCCTGTCAGGATTTCTAATCGTCTTTATTTGATGTTTCTTCGTGTAAGCAAAATTTTCGTTATAATTTTCTCTTCTTTTATTTACTTTTCGACGAAAGTTACTGACGAACAATTCTACAGCAACTGTGGTCGGCCTTCATTATAAGAACCTGTTCGAAAATTAAATGTTGCTCAGGATTTGTCAGGATTTCTCAATTGAAGATCGAGCTTGCGAATATATATAATATATATATAACACTCTCATCGTCAGCTGTTATTTAATACTCACAGTTGCCAAGAACTCATTGCTTTTAATATGCAGAGTTGCAGAAACCAAGAGAGCCATAAACCCTAATAAAAATCCACGTTGCATGAGCTGTAAGATGACATTGACGAAGAAACGGGACAAACCCCGAAAATTAACACTCATTTCTTCATAAACAACTTCTCTATCCCTCCCTTATCAGAGAGAAAGAAACACAGTAAAGGAATGAAAAGTATACATACCTTCTTATAATTCCTCCATTGCCAAATCTCAAAGTTCTACACCTAAGATGCCGGCGATCTTCACGCTTATTTGCACGCGTGAAATCGAGCACTCTATAAGAAAGAAACATCAAATCAAGGAAGCTTCATACAGTAGTACTGTGGGATCGATCATTGGACATCATCCCATACTTTTGAAATTTTAGGCACCGGCCATTGCACGATCTCTTGTAGTGCGATATTAAAAGTTGTAAGTTGATAAGAACACCAAGTTTTGTAAACGAATAAAATCTTCAGCATTGTTATAACTTGTAATCTGATCTTGTTTTTCTTCAGAATGACAAAACTATAGCATTTTTAATGTATCTTTTTTCTCTGTTTCTTTAAACAAAAGGAGAATGTCACATTTAAAACTTGGGTTCATGATTCTTGGGCGGCCTGCACGATCACTCGTACAGCTCTCCATGGGCATTAAAACAAGTTAAAACCACAGTTTTATGATTTGTATGATCAATTCATAATTCCAATCTTCGTTGGTTTTTGTGACCATTTTATAGGGAAAAAGGAAATATCAGATTATGGCCTCCTGGGAAGCGACAATGCATATTGGTGCTTCCTGTAGCTTACGTTTGCAAAATTTGATTCACTAGTTTATATTCCAAGAGGTAAGGTGCAGGGAGTTAATTAATCATGTATTCTGTAAGGATTAGGATCCAATAATATATGTTAAGGATATTCAACTTAACCACATTAGTTGGAGAAGAATGCTCTACCTACTCTCTTCTTTTCTTTTCTTTTTTTCCAAATTTGCATGAATTAACATTCTCTAGTTATAATTAACTCTTTTTTTAATAATGAAAAATATCTCATGACCAAACTAATCCTGACCACCCAAGTAATTAATGACTATGTTGGTGTGATTGGCTTCACATACTACCTTTTAGACATTTAGTCTATATATCATACAACATATAACTTCTATTTCGAAAACCCTAGTTTTGTTATACAATAAACGATAATGTGGTAAATTCTTACATGATATTACCAGGTTTTTATTTACAGGAGATTCGTAAGTTCTGTTCTAATATGGAGATGAGATATTTTACAGTGACTTCATCCCAACTCCGAAGACAAACCCTCACTTATTTAATTAGCAGAGTAGTTGTTATTTAGATTAACATAATTTTATAGAATCAATGAATAAAGATAAGGGTTAATTCGATATTATAGTACCTCATCCCTTCTTATTATTTAACTTATTGAGCAAATAATTTATATATTTTATGTTATGATATAAAAAATAATAATAATTAATATTATTACGATAAATAATTTTTAATTAAAAAATATAATATATTTTAAGAAAATAAAAACACGTTAATCCAAATTAATATACAGAACCTAAATAACATATTGTTTATCATCGTTGGCTAATCCGAGTTTTCAATTCTCAAAATAATTATTAGTTTAATACCATTAAATTTAAGATCTTAAGCTCCATTACTTTAATATTTTTATTAGAAATAAAATATAAATTTTTTTATTTAATATTAATATCGAATTGGTTTGTTTGATATTATAAAATTGAGGGTTGCTTACGAATAAATGTATTAAGGCATATAGCTCTAAATTATTTAACAATTGGGAGAACCGCGTAGGTATTCGAGCTTACCAAAATTGGTCATAAAAGTTGGACTGTATGCATCATTCTTCATCCTTCGAATGCTGGAAAGGTCACTAAATGTTCTCGAAATATGTCTAAACAAGTTCCTATATGACATCTACGTGATACATAATCGATTTTTATTTCATGTCTCAGTACTGTCAGAGAAGAACAGCATTAATAAAACACGAGAATTGAGAAGAACATAACATTTACTATAATTTAAAGATAACATAATTGTCGCTAGCTGTCTGAATATGTATAGCTTATTGTCTATAATCAGGAAGACACACTTTGTGCAGTCCACTTTTTAGTTCCAAGTGAAAATGACATCAAACTGAGTATTGCCGTGTATTGAATCTTTCCTGTTCTTGATATAGTTTTTTTTTTTGTTGAACTTCCGCAAATAGCCAGCTAATGATTTCATTATAAAGCTTCAGGGTTTACATGAGATCTTTGATATACCTTCTCCTTTGGCCGGCAAGTAGGTGAGCCTGGACGTTTTGCCGCGTTACAGTTGAAAGCTGTGTTCAGCCATTGAAGAAGCAATGGATCACACACGTCCAGCTTGAAAGCTCTTGTACTCCAAAGATTTGAGTGCTTGTTCAATCTCACAAGAGGCGTAGCTTCCTTGGCAATTTGTGCTTTCTTAAGACGAATTGACAAATTCATCACAAGCAAGCAAGAGAGAGGCATATCTACTAGCGATTCTCCGCGTTATCATCACAACAGAGATTTCTTACCTTTTTTTTTTAAAAAAAAGGGTTCATTGGAAATACTATAGGCTAGGATATATGAGGTTGAAGAGTTTTTGCGATTTTTAATAATTTAATAAAGATGCATTTACATTTCATTTGGTCCCAATTGAATTTTTCTTAAATATTACATTTTAGTTTTATAAAGATGAATGTTATTTCAAATGCACAATTCCTTCCATATATTTCATGCATTAGTTGGCAACGGACGCTGTCGATTCGGGAAATTTTCCTGGTAGTGAGTTTTTCCTTCAAATTCATAGCAACAAGAGTGGTCAGTTTAAAGAAATGTGGTTGTACAATCAGGAGGCAAAGGAATCAAACCCTATAACAGTAAACCAGAAGGTGAACCGGAAGGCGTCTAACGACCATCATCCCGAGAGTGAAAGGCTTTGACTGAAAAGCCGGGCTGGATGAATTAAGTAACCCGGTCAATATAATTGAACTATTAATAACACCCAAGAAACACCTGAAACCAGAAAGGCTGCATAGGCTTGATTGGGCCTCAAAATTCCCAATCGATGCTGGTATTCATTCGAAAGCAAAGATGACCAAGTTTTCTAAGAACCACCTTATCTGTTCCTTTCAGCTTATGTTTGGATGATAGGAAGACTGCCAAGGTCGTTTTTGCCATCTGGTACTCCTTTGCAATAAGCAGACTGGTGTATTTTCAGGGGATAGAATGCTCTGAAGCCCTTTCAATTACGAGTCGACCATCCCATTTATATAGAAGTTGGGGTCAGTAGCCCGACTATGTTATGCATGTCTTATAGACAAAATTGTTAGTTACAAAATAATCCAGGTCGAAAACACTTCTCCTCCGATTGGATTCTGAGCTGATCGGACAGGAAAAGGAAATGCTGAAAGGAAGATGGCCAGTAAAGATTTTACATTTGAATTGTAAACACACGAGCACATACTGAATGAGTGCACAAAACGGGACTCTGTGAAAGGTACCATGAACTGGCTCGCATGCATATCAAGGTTCATTTTATAGTAGTTCAGTTCCCCATGACCTCGGGTGAACATCACCGATTTCCATCCTCGACCAGCTTGTCCCGAAAACCCTGCTGTGCGATCCTGTAATACAGTATTCCCATTGTCGCCATACAGGCCCTGCCAATGGTTACAGCACACATGCATAAGTGAAACAGTATTCTATGACAATATGTCAATCCTTTGTGCTCACTATTGGCAACTAAGAGTAAATGACAGCAATTAATGACATTTGTAGCTTTTAAGGAAAAATATGTTCATGTAAACGTGCAACTGTTGTAAGAATAACAACTGAATAAACATGCTTTATGAGTGGATAAATTTCTTCCTGAAATATAAAACAGCTTGATATTTCAGATCCATGGGAAGAAAATATTAGTAGGTCAAAGGATAGACATACATGATTGCAATAAAGAGGAGAACTTTTCTTGGATCCACCCTGGAAGGTCTATAATGCCTTGTCCGACCTTCTGAGATGTCATCTGCATTTGCAACATCTTTACGAGGGGCAGCAGTCACTGGTAAAGGAGGCAATGAACTCGACCAAAAAGGAAGTAAAGCTCTGAGGAACTTATAGCGTAATGGACCTACAGAGACAGCAGTTGGAATGTATAAAGATTGGCCGAGATAAAATCTGTCTTTTATCAGTATCTTTCAACTTGCAGTATCTAACAAACTAATATGTCTCCACAATTTTTCATGTAATGTTGTCTCAATCGTGTCTTGGCATTCTAAGAATTCATGCACTCATTCACAAAGATGAATATATATCTCCACATTACACTGATCAGAAATGCAAAGATGTAAGCACAAAAATCCAACTATAGGTTGGCAGATTGTCAGTCTTATGTAAGGATTTGCGAGCTTTAGCATGTTGTTTAACTTGCCACTATATAGACAAATATGCACTGACCTCTTCGGGTATATTTTTTACGGTTGCCATCTTCATCATCTGCATGGTACGGAATTGCTGAATTTTGTGTCTCAACATGAATGCCACTTTTCCGTGTTGTAGCACCAGGCTGGTTTGCATTGGATAACATTAAGTCATCCTATATTTATCCTAGAGGTTTAAACAGCACAATATGAGTGAAGAAACTGAAAAAGAAAAAAATCTTACACCAACAGGACCAGAGTTCTTTATGTGATTCCTGGCAGAACTTGGGCTATCAATTTCAACAGTATCAGTCGCTGGAATTTTAAAAGACTGAGTTGCAGCAGAGTATGCTTCAGATATGTTTAGTTCTGTTGCCATAGAGGATGATGAAGAAATAGAAACCAGTGGATCAGAGGCAAATGCTGGAGGTGGTGCTGATAATGAAACTGGATGGTTTCCAAACAAGTTCTTTTCCAGGCCAGTCTGCATGCCAAAAGACTCTTTAGAATTATGTCGATGTAACATTGACATCCCAGTAGACTAAGTCCACTTTCCTACAATGAAAAATCCCACTAGTTTATATACGCTCAACTTTAATAGAATGCATGTGTATCATCAGTACAAGCTTGCGTGCTCAGTGCATGACCCTTATGGGGATAGGAGAGATCCTGGGTTCAAATCCCAGCTAGGTGGATAGGAGGGTGGGGTGGGGTGAGGGTAGAATCGTCTATTTCAAAAAAAAAAGCTTGCCTGCTCAGTGCATGCACACACACACATGCTTCCATAAGTTCAAGAGAAAATAAGTTAGGTAAATTTCAAATATAAAAACAAGCTTGCATATCAGACATATCTTCACATGTTATATATTGCCGACTACCTTCTAACATATTCAACCTTGAGCAATAAAGAGTAAATGTAGAAGGCACGTATCTCTTAAGTTAGCGATAAAAGCAAAAGATGGAGCAGGGAGGATTTACAGATGCTCCAGCCAATTGTAACAATTAAAATTCAAATTAATAAGGAACATAAAAAAATTAGCAAAAGTAGATGCCTTCGAGAAGGATAGCACTTTATAAGTAACGAAAAAAAGTTTGAAAAATAGTTGTTCCATTTAGCAAGAATTAATATTTCCCAGAAAAGAACGTTTAACACAATCAGACTTGCTAATATAATGATTGCTTAAGTAAATGCTTCTCTTGAAAAATTAATCAATAACAAAAACTGACGCAATTCGACAATTGCTTTTTTAGAGCAGTTAGTGTTCACTATAAAAATTTACCTGCATTATGACTTCCTTTAGCTTTGCATGAAGACGGGATCCAGAATCTTTAATACTTTTTGGAGGCCATATCTGCATCAATCAACACAAGTGCAAAAAAGTAAGGTCAAACAACAATAAAAAGTGGATTGAAGTACAGAGCATCTGAACAATACCCAAGATAAGTGAACAGTCAGTGTGCAACAAAAGTTTAAAAAATTACTGCTATAAATAACCTTTTCAAAACAAGAGAATCCAGTTCCAAATAAACAAGTTTGCAAGTTTTTTTTTTCCTGGAGAGAAATGAGCTATCCTCAATCTTCAAGTTTTCGGTTTTTCTCCATTTAAATCAAAATCAGATAATCCACAGTCCAGGGTTTTCTACTTAGTCAGGTTGTGAGCTTACAAATGATAGCCAATTCAAGTCTCCACCCAAGTAAGTCTAATATGTAAAAAATCAAATATCCTTCTAAATATGCAACAGAAAAGGGTACAACATATGTCATGGTGCAACCATTCCTGGTTAAAGTTGCTTATCTTCTACTACTCCATCCAATGTCCCCTCCACTACTGCCCACCCCCATCGAAGTGTAGCCTTAAATGAAATTGTAAGTAGAGAGACCCTTTTTGTTCATCATAAACATCAACAATAGAACATAACAACATTAAGTACAAAAACTAATGCTATCAACAACATCATGATTAAGTTACACGGATCCAATTCCAAACTTATCAATCATCAGAAGCTCAATTCAGTATGTTAGTGAGGCTCTATCCAAGTGTCTAATTTAATCTTAGGTCTCATCAAGAGTATAATACATATCAAATATGGTCTTAAGTTAATCTAGGAAAAAAAAGTCAGGTTTAGCTAAGCTCCTAAAAATAAATAAAGATCTCTACCTATTATTAGCACCAGTAATTAGTGGAATGAGGAAAAAAAAGAATATAATAACAGACATTTCTTGGAACAAGCATCAAAAGTTGTTCTTACCGATATTGAACATGAAGGGCACACATATCCTGCGGGTGCTGTGTGGGGCGGAAAGCTTTTGATATGTGAAGCAAAGCAATTGGTGTGAATAACATCTACACCAACCCAGGAAAAACAATCGGAAAAAGTTTCAAATGTTATCCACGTAACAATTCAAATGTCAACAGAGCTTTTCTAGAGCAAGCACTTTGATGCATTCATGGACAAAACTTACGCAGGCAACCCAATCGGGTGGTTTGAGAACCATCTCCCTTTTCAAACACAGATAGGCATGCACAACACTTGGGTGGCCAATCGTACTCTCCATCTTTTACCCACTCAGCGTATGTGTTAACCTACAAGTAATGATAAGATATATGTAGTTAAAAGAGGGCAAGTGAGCCCAAAATTTCTCTGGCGCAAGAACTATTGTACATAACGACATGCTTACTTCAACTTAGTGACTTTTTTTTTTTGAATAATCAACATAGTGACTAGTTACTCACTCCTAACACTAAAACAGTGACGCACCCCTAATCCAATGAGCTGAACCATCAACTTTTCCTAACAAAAAGCTCTGTAGTCAGAGTTTTTAAAGCAATACTCAATTGATATGCTTACCACACATATCTGATGTTCCTGGAAGCATATGCATTCGCCACAAACGGGAACCTTATGCACGAAACAGTACAGCCTGGTAGCCTGAAAACGCAAAAGCGTTAAGTGATACTGAAGAATAAATCAAAACACTGAAAAATGGTAAAAAAGAAAAAGAAAAAACAAAGCATCGAATGATCCATAGCAACCTCACGCCAATGCACTAAACGGTTATCTCATTAAGTAATCAAGTATCTATGAAATAAATAAATCAAAAGCAGATTATCGACGTCACTGAAATTGAGATCGGTTTGGAGTTGCAGACAGTGGCGCAAAATCAAATCTGAATCGCCGATCGCATAGTCGCACATTCCAAGGTCAATTCAACCGCAAAACGAGATGAGGACAAAAAAGAGAGAAAGAGCGAGGTGCACCTTTCGGCATTTGCAGACCACCATAGCGGGAAGAGAAGGAGATTCTGATTTAAAGAGCAGAGCAAAGCAGAGTAGTCCTACTTGCCCGCGAATTTATGGATGAATTTATGCGGATTTTGGACATTCGATTTTGGGGTTTAGCCGATCAGAGTGAGAGAGAGAGAGATTTGAATTTAGAAGCAAATTTTCTCTTTTAGAATAAAATTATTAAATTTCACCTTCATACACTTGTTCATTGAAATGCAAGCCTTTTTTCCAGAGACTTTCTTTTTCTGAAAATTGGTTATATTAACCGTTGTTGTTTCCTTGATGGACATCGTAACCGTGACTCATTGGGCTACGTAATGGACCGGATTGTAAAGTGGGTTAGGCTAAATATAAGTTATTGGATTGAGCGACCCAATATATATTAGCATTAAATTTCAAATCAGAAACCGCACCATCCGCTTTCAAATCCTTGTTCCCTCTCAAAACAAGCAACAGTGGCGCGGTAAGTTTCGACGATGACTACGGTCCTTCCACCGCCAGGCTCTGGCTGTGAGCTCTCTAACCCGCCCTCCGACGGGATCTCCAATCTCCGATTTTCCAATTACAGTGATCTCCTCCTCGTCTCCTCATGGGACAAGGTATTCATCAACGTCGTTAAACACTTCGCTATTAGTATATCACTCGTCTCACTCTCTCACCATTCTTTTATACGAACTCTTTTTTTTCCAACTGTTTCATCGATCAGATCGTGAGATTATACGATGCCAGTGCTAATGCCTTGCGAGGAGAGTTTATGCACGGCGGGCCCGTCCTCGACTGCTGCTTCCATGACGACTCCTCTGGCTTTAGTGCCGCGGCAGACAACACCGTTCGTCGGTCAGTTCTTATTTGCTAGAAATTTCCAATGCTGACCTTAATTTAGATGATAGGGGCCATTTGAGTACGTTCTTGTGTTCAGAGCTCGGATGCGTATGTTACCTTGAGCCGTTCACTTTGTGTTTTGAAAACCTGACAGTAAACTAATCGAGCACATTGCGTGTGGGAAGTGTTAGCATATGAGATGCGGAATCGATGTTTTTTATGACGATCTTACTCATAACTTCGCCCCAGTCCTAATCTCCTACTACTTACATATTGGCTTGAGTGTAAATCCAGGACCTCCTGGATTTAAGAGTAATATGTTCTTTTTGACAATAAAAAGTAATATGTTTATGGTTGCCACATATGTTTCAGGCTGGTTTTTAACAATGGCAAGGTGGATTTTCTTGGCAAGCATGATGCACCGGTTCGTTGCATTGAATACTCTTATACTGCAGGTACATTTCTGACATGGCATTCGCAATTCTTAAATGTATTCTGTTAGTTTCAGATATATATTATGGCTTTCATTACTCGTTTCAGGGCAAGTGATCACTGGAAGCTGGGACAAAACATTGAAGTCTTGGGATCCAAGAGGAGCTAGTGGCCAGGAACGAACTCTTGTTAGCACATATCAGCAACCTGAACGTGTTTACTCTCTCTCTCTGGTTGGAAATCGTCTAGTGGTAGCTACTGCGGGAAGACATGTTAATGTTTACGACTTGAGAAACATGTCTCAACCCGAGCAACGAAGAGAATCTTCATTGAAGTGTCAAACACGATGTGTCCGTTGTTATCCAAATAGTACAGGTATGTGACTGCATTCAATCGCTCATTGTTGAACATTTGTTTTACTTTTTGCTGTAGGTCGGATCATATTCTTTTTCTTCTACTCTACGCCCCTGCGGAAAGTCATTCTTGTTATGCTCTCTTTATATATTTTCGTACAAATTAATTTGTAGAGCTGCTCTCTTGAAGGCTGTCTCCATTGTTCTTTGTTTTGTGTTTCTGTCACCTAATTAGATCATTTCTAGTCCAATTTTGTTATTTTAGTATAATATGCCTTTTTAACTGTGAATTCCACCCAATTGGCTTCAAAATTCTTCGTGTGGAATCTTAACGACGGAAACCCAATGCCTACGATTCTGGTTCATATCCATGTAGGCATATTCGTTTCCAGATTTCTCCCAGATGATCCTTAAGTATTTTTATTTTACGCAGGGTATGCTCTTAGTTCTGTTGAAGGGAGGGTTGCGATGGAATATTTTGATCTTTCGGAAGCGAGTCAAGCAAAAAAGTATGCTGTCGTTTTTGTTATGGAGATCTATTATCTATTCTGGTTGCTAGCTTAAGTTGACTTTTTGTCCCAGTATGTACTCTTCCCAAAAGTACATTCTAGATCTGTGATTACGTAGTTCCCGTTTTAAACCCTAGTTCTTTATTTTCCTCTTCCTTTGTTGTCGTTTATTTTGGAAAAGAAGATAATCTTTCGTAGTCATTTGTATGAGGAGATTGCTAGTACCTTTCTCAATTGCCTGCTCATACGGCATTCATCTAAGAAATCAAGCTCATATTTAATTATTAACTCGGTGCATGCGAGTGCTATTTGTTCTTCTCCTCAGATGGATTCGTGTCTTTCTTTCTGCTGGTTCTCCCTGACTCAGTGACGCATGTTCGGAAAGATAGTTTTTAAGGAGACATCTGTTCATATGTGATGCAATCCTGCCCAGTGTAGGGTATTATTGTGCAAAGATGATACATGCTTATGCATTTTAGTGATACCTCCTTCTATTTCAAGAAACGTTGATGGCTTTCAAATTTTCTTCAGGTATGCATTCAAGTGTCATAGAACAACAGAGGCTGGGAAGGACATTTTGTATCCAGTGAATGCAATTGCTTTTCATCCTATGTAAGCCCCACACTATGTCCTTTTTCCTATACTGTTGACCAACATTACCAATATTTTGAAAAGTGAAACGTAGTTTATATATACTTCGGAGGGGATGTCCTAGTAGTATAATTATTTTCTCTAGCATTGGTGAATTCTTGCTAATAGTTAACCTTTGCTTAATTTATTATTTCATATAGGTACTTTATAGTAGACTTCGTTTTGGTTGTGCTGCAACTCACGATGCCTGAAGTTTGTGCGATTGACCTGTGTGGCAAACCAGAAAATGATGTTAAAACCTGAAAAATTGATAATCCTGATGCTCTTTGGAAGCTTTATATGTCAGATAATGTATAGCCTTTTGTGATTTTTTTTTATATGCATAAACTTCCATGGATGATGGAAGTCTGAGTTTTGTGGATACACTTGCAATTTCATGGATGATGGAAGTCAATTATTAAAGCAGCATGTAATATTGTTTCTTTCAGTACATCGAAATCCTATATTTACTCAGTTCCAGGGGGCTCTGTTCAATTTTAATTTCATTTTCGAGTTTGTTGGACCTTGTGAGGTAGTAAAATATTGCTTCCCTGCTGAACATCCTGACTTCAATACATGCTGCCAATTCAACCTGCAGCTACGGTACATTTGCGACTGGAGGTTGCGACTTTTTTGTAAATGTCTGGGATGGAAATAACAAAAAGAGGTTATACCAGGTAAATGAATGCCAAACATCTTGATGCCCTGATTTACTTTTTGAGAAGCTATCATCATTGTTATGTTAAACTTGCCTTCTCGTCCAGTACTCAAGGTACCCATCAAGTATTGCAGCACTTTCGTTCAGCGGAGATGGTCGTTTATTGGCTGTGGCATCAAGTTACACATTTGAAGATGGAGATAAACCGTAAGAGAAGATGTTCTCTTTTTCTCCTCCGCCCACCTCCACCTCCCCCTCTCTAACCATTTGTATCTGTTGATCTTGCAGCCATGAACCAGATGTCATCTTTGTTCGCAGTATAAATGAAATAGAAGTGAAGCCAAAACCAAAAGTGTATCCCAACACCCCAGCCTAACTGAAATCGCAGCAATCTGTCTGTGATGTGGTGTTCGTTTTCAGTCCCAGATGTATAGTTTCATACATTTCGCTAGGGAACATATTCTATAGTACGAGACTTAATGGGTTGTAGGAGGCTACAGAGAACTAGGGGATCCGCTTTTATTTTCTGTTACATGCTTTCTGAAAAATGTGAGGGACCCAAAAGGGTTGCTCGTGTATAGGTCTCTATCATTAGAATTTCTCTCCCATGGGCTTGCTTCATCTCCTTTTGTGAAGCTTGAGCAACTGATGTAGTTTTGAAAATCTGAACTGTATCGGAATTGTCTGTTCTGACATAGTAGTCTTCAGGTCGCTGCTCTCCTTGCTATATACTACATGCAATTCTTTGTACTTGTCATGTGCTGTTTTAAGATGCTGATTTAGCAGATTTTCAGATCAACCAGATGGCGATTCGCCGTCGGATGAGTAACTTGGGCAGTCAGCCTCTTTCAGTTCAAAGTCTTCAATTGGCGGGGATGACCTTTCCGATTTCTTCTTCCCATGTTCTTGATCAAAGCTTCCAACCGCGCGTCAAGAAATACGGTAGTAATTAGGAAGAGACTATACTTTTTTTACTGTGTTTAACTTATGATGCAAGAAAGCTCGTACTTTTCTGGAATTTATTTGATCCTCGACAAGTAATCAAGGAATATAACCAACAGTAACGCTATATACTATTGCGACTTTTTTTACTCTTGTATGATAAGTACATCCATGTTTGATATTCGTATAAGATATATCATTATTACTCTCTTTCTTATCACCCGTCGGCCAATTAATATTTACCAAACACTCACGGAAGAAACACTGATTACTTGCCCAGACGTTGTAATATAACCTCTGTGGGGTAGTAAAGTGATTGAGCAAGGTAAAGAAAACAGTTCGTATTTTTTTCTAGAAAACGACGAGGATAATCATCACCAAGCCGAAACGCAAACAAGGAAACGTATAAACCCACAAGTCTTTTCCAGGATTAATCCTGATTCTTTAAAGATAATACAAACTATTCCGTAATAAAAAACTTAATCTCCGCAAGTTTATCCAGCTCTTTAGAATTTAATTAAGCTTAAGGAGTGTTTAATGTATATAATTGTCCTCACTGAAATTATCGAAATGATGGAAATAAATTTAAAAATATTTTTTTCTCTTATCTAAAAGCATAATTAATTTAATTTAAATTTTTTTAATAATCTTTTTCAATTTTTTCATTTCTACCTATTACCCTACTACAAACATTGTGCCATATCCACGATTTAATAGTTAAAAGCTCTACTGCTTCCAAACCCTCCTACATTTGCTCTCTCGCTATATAATCTACCTTCTCTTCCGTAACTGAGGTGTTTCGTACACAAACACTATAAGAATTAAGCTCTTCAGTAATGGCACTTTAAACCCTAGATTATACCACCACTGTTATTGAGTCATCGACCAAGAGAAAAGCACATGAGGACCAAAAGGAAACAGCTAAAGTGTCCTCGCTTTGAGTATTCCTTAACGGAGGAAGAGTATGTAGCTTCCAAGCTTGCACGCGGCAAAACTGGCAGTGGCTCTCCTATTTATTTATCGCTGCGGCATCCACCATCATATTTTGGTCTACCCTATAAGTGCTCTGTCTGCGACAAGACTTTTTCTTCTTTCCAAGCTTTGGGTGGACACAAAGCCGGCCACCGGAAATCTAGAATCGACAGTAACTCCACAACAGCATCCACTGGTCGGATCCACAAGTGCTCTGTGTGCCACAAGATCTTCCCAACCGGCCAGGCGTTAGGTGGCCACAAACGCTGCCACTATGAAGGTGGAAATACTAGTGGCAACCACATTAACGGCAGCATCGTCCCACCCTCATCGCAAATTGGCTGTGTCAGTGCGAGAGCAACCCTGAGTCGGAGTCTTAATCCAAGTCGCTGTGGTGGTTTAGATTTCGACCTTAACTTACCGCCAGTTACAAAGTCTGAAGGTCAAGTAATATGTGAAGACGTTTATACTAAACCAGATCAAGAGGTGGTAAGTCGTTTGGCTGGAACTAAACAGAGGCCAACATTGCCTGAGCTAAGAAAAAACTGCCAAAGTTTATATCCGATAGCTTAAGTTTGATATTCATTGGTTAGAATTGATTTTCTGTAAATTAATTTATTTTTTGGTTAAGATATTATTCAGCTCTAATTAATATTATATTTATTCAATTTCTTCAGTTTGTTCTTAACTTCTGTCAAAAATTTTATCCAATAGCTTTAAGTTTGATATTCATTGGTTAGAATTGATTTTCTGTAATGAATTTACTTTTTTGGTTAAGATATTCTTCTGTTCTAATTAATATCACATCTATTCAATTTCTTCAGTTTGTTCTTAACTTTGCAAATATTACTTACCAATTTAATTTGAGCAACATGATAGTCTTTTAATCTACCATCAAACTAATTTTTACTTCTAGAATGAATAAATGTTTAAGGCTTTAATTCTAACCATTTGCCTGTTTACCTATAAATACATGGTGTTTACCTGTAAGTTTACCTATAAAAAACGTGGTGATGCTCCTCTTATGTTTTATCAATAGTAAAAAATTTTGTTCTCCTAACATTAATTTAATATTAATTTTGTAGTTGAATCTCTTTAATTTATATATTTTTAAAATTTTTTCAGTAATGGTATATTTGGTAATGGAGCAAGGTTTAGAAGAACTTCTCCCTATACAATATACAATGATAGGCAAAATCAAATACTTGGCATAAAAGTTTAATCAGGATGGAGTTTTAACCTATGAAAGAATAGGATGAATTCCTCCTAGTGTTGCAATAAATATTAAGATGAAGTCATCTCTTTAATATTGTAAGTATTGTAGAATGTGATAAAAACAAAAATGCTTGAAAGGAATGAGAGTTTTGTTGAAGGAAGACCTAAAAGAAGAAAGGACCTGAAAAATATAGATAAAGTTAAAATAATTTAAAAGAACAGTGAAGATGTGGTGATGATTTAAGTTTAGGATTAATTTTAGTTTAGGATGTACTATCTTGAGAGCATAATTCTAAATAAGAATAAGCATGACCTAAATTTATTTGGAGATTGTAGAATTTAATAGAGCTCTAAGGGATTATGGTAAAGGAGAAGATTAATCCCTTTATTAAGCGGAGAAAATTAATTTCTAAGATCAAAAGTCAAACATACTATATCTTTAATCTAATGATTGAGATTAAGTTAAAATTAAAAAATCTTGCCGTGACTGGTAATCCTTTTTTACCGTGATAAGAAAGGATTAGACCAATGACTTCAATATGGATATGGATATATCCATGTTTTTATATTATCAACTCTATCTCATCTCATCCTTATTCCTTTAAACACTTTTGTTAGATATTGAACCAGGATCTCTTAATCCTCAAACTTTTTTTTTAAAAAAAAAGATAAAAAGGAAGTCATCAAACAATATATTAATTGACCCGTTCACTCACTCTTAACTTAGATTGATCTTTGGTCTCTATTATCCGTCCTATTAAGGTATTGCAAATTTATGATTTGTCTTTTACATTGGGTTAGTCTTGACTGCTATAGGTAATTAGAACTGATTTTAAGACCTGCCTTCCAGTCTTTGAAGCACAAGCAAAAGAAAAATTTCCTGAAGCGTCATAAGAGGTCGATTTGTGGGTCGCGTCAACTGCGGAAAGTCATTGAACTTGCAAAGTTACAGGTATGATTCAATTATCAGCCGTGCATAATTGCCTCATCAGGACAGGAACCGTCACTTAATCGTATGTATGGAGGAGTTAGATTAGACGCCGATCGAGTCGATAATGAATGCACCTGGACTGCTTCCTTTTTGGGGAAGTTTCCTGTTCAAGTCTTTGTTTAGTTTTGGTAATAACATGACAGTTTTGGGCTACATGCGAAGTGAAGTTGTCAACCGATTCATGTGTCCATCCTGGTGGGCTATCATTAATTTATGGCGCCGAAGATCACTCGGTTATTTGGGTGGATTCTCTCAAGTGGTGTGTTTATCTTATGAGAACTGCTTAGTTGCTGCACGTAACAAAAATCGACCATCGACCAACTTTCTTAGGAAGTGGGCAAAAGATTAGACGAGTGCCGACGAAAATAAACCAAACAGCATCCTTAACCTCACGTCAATGTTTCTTGTCTCGGTCACTTTGATGGTATTAGAGGGGAGGACATGATTAGGGAGAACACATGTTTTTTAACTCGTATACAAAGATAACGTAGTGGATCGAGGAAACATTCATCGTCATTTGCCCACGCCCGGTATAGATACTCTGGATCGGACAGAAGTATTTGGACTTGGCCCATACCTACTTTCCCCCTCGGACGTGGAATTGTCATCTCAAGCCTGAAGCCCCCACAGTTTGTTGCAAAGTTTGTATTAATGATTGAAATAACCTACTGTCTTAATATCATCATTTTCTTGGAGACAGCATTTGATGACAATTGACTTGGGTTGGAAGATCCTAAACTCAATAACATCTTTAGATTTTAATAACTCGTGTAAAAAAAAGTTTTTTTGACTGTGCCCGGAAATCATTCTCTTAAAATACAGTTTTGAGCCTAAAATCTTTTGTGGGAAGTCCTGACTGATTATAAGAGAACCATTTTCTTGTGAGAAACCCAGCAATTTTGGTCAATTGCAGGCAGGAACATTCATTGCTTTTAATTCTTTTGGATTCTGGATGGCTCTAGCTAGAATTAAACTATATATGACCCTTTCATGATTGCATATACGTGATGCATGTTCATGAACTTTGCAAATCTAGAAACACATCTTTTTGACATGAAGATTAATGGTATGTAGAAGTAGTTATCTGGGTTTTCATGCAACTACTTATGATGAGAGCATGGGATCGTAATAATCAGCATAAGTGCTCACACTAGCCAGTACCAGTGCTGTATGCTTTTGTTTATCTTTTGCATCGTCATGACCTGGGTCATTTGGAATTAATTAAGGGCGATCAAGGCCAGGCGGCATTTCTAATGGCTGGCCTGCTCCGCGTATCAAGCATAGTGAACCGTGGGTGATATAAGCTACGTGCTTAGTTTCTGTGTGCTTTTGTACTTTTGCATGTTTTAATATGGGAACCTTGATCTAATAGGATTGTTATTTTGGGCAGAGTGTTTTATACACTAGCAGTGGTCCAGACCAGGCCAGACCGCATTTTCTGATTCAAGCTGCTGCAGGGGGAAAGTGCATTGCAGCTGCAGAGTCTTCTAATATAGATATATATAATGTGCAGATGAATATTAACTCGTTGATGTGATCTAATCCTTGATCTTCTGCTTCATGATAAACAGCGATATATGGCCATCATGATTTCGGTGTCTGGGTTTCCATTATTGGGGCTCTATTGGAAGAGATCTAGCTTGCCTAGTTGCACATTACTGTATTGTCAACCATGTGCAGCATTTTGTGTGCTAGCTAAACAATGAAGCAGCATTTCTTTCTTCTCTCTTTCTCTAGTTAGTACACATATATGAGTTGTAAATGTACTCGCTTTTAAGCAAGGGGCAGAGCGCAGAAAAGTAAGAAGCTACCTGCAGTGAGCTGGTCTTGCCATCTTTAATCACATTAACTTTCATTTGAGGCGTATCTTGGATACTCCGAGTCTACTGCACTTAGTTAGAATATCTTATACTATTTGCTACTCTGGCATTATTATAGACATGAATGAACCTATGAGAAGCTTAAAAGATTATTTCACCTCAAAACGAGGGATTTCCTTAAGTTGGGGAGACAATGATCTCAAAACCAAGTGTTGTTGGCACTTGGCAAATGTGATCAAGCATATTAATGAAAAACACATGGGGAGTGATTAGCTGGTCAAGGTTGATACTGGAGATTATGATCTCAAAATCCAGAGATTATATTCCTTTGAGATTCTGATGACCGTCCCGGTGTTGACTTGTTACGTGTTAAAATTCTACCCACATTGTTAGTTTGGTTTTACTTCTGGCCTAATGTGGCATATATGGAGTTTGATTAATCATCTTGAACAAGAAGGAATCAGGTTATATTCAAACACAGACGATAGAGTGTCTTAGCAGTATTTAAAGTGATACAGTCAGCACCATGTGTGACATTTTATTTATCGTTTGTAAAAAGAGAATTGGTGGCCTGGAAATAAGGTGCAAGGTGAAGTCTGAGGATTTTATAAATGCAAAGAAATCTAGCACTTTTATTGGGATGTGTTCTAATGGAATCATGAAATGTTCTTGGTTGATTTTATAATCAACTATCCTTTTTTTTTTCTTTCAAAGTTATTCCTGGCAGTGGGTGCGATTCTGGGAAACAAGGCTGGCAACCAGTCAAGCTGGTTAAATGCCACATAGACACAAAAACTTACACGGGCTAGATGCAACCAGGCATAATATCACTTCCTTATACTTAACAGAACCCAAGTCTTTTGCTAATTGATTAACGGATTAGTTTGTCCAATTTTATTTTTTTTTAACTTTTGCCTTTTGCTTTTTGCTGTTTTTGGGTTTTGTCCAGGACTTCATTTAATTTCTCTAGACATGATGTTACATTTAGTGTTTAGGAGAGGGGAAGGACCTAAAGTAGAGAGTGAATGAGCTAGTTAGGGAAGCAAGACCTTAGGTAGGGAGGGAGCATTTATTAAAGGGTGTGGCAACCAGAAAAGCTGTGTGGCGGGGTGTCAGTTTTGGCGTGCATGACCGAAGAAAGGTGGTGGTAAGTCATGAGTGCCTCTTAATGGCCGCCTAAAACCGAAATGAATATGGCTTACTTTCGTCACAAACATTAAAGCGAAACAATTAAAGGAAATGAAAACGAGTTCTTTTTGCGTCACTGCGAACCCAACACCCAACAAGGAACTACCTCTATAGAGATGGGCACACGCAACTCGGGAAAAACATTTACTGTATAAATTTTGTGTGTTGGGTTCTCTCCTGCGTGACGGCTCATTCACTTGTAGAAATCTGTCCTTTGAAGCTGATTACGCGTGGCATCTTTTCTGTTCCACCCAACTAGTTTAAGCTCCTTTTTCTCCTTTTGGTCTCTTGCCAAATGCTCCTCTCTTACGGAGTTCTTGTGACGACTTTCGGTAAGTTTTGTCTTTCAAGACTAGGTCTTGTTCATTATAGCCGTTACAGTTGGAATGCGTTTCCTTGTATAGCTAGCCTGGCTGAAGTACTTTGGCTGGTGGTACTTACTGTTCATGTCTTTGTAGATAATGACACAATGGTGTAGTCTTGGGTTTGATGGGGTTTACATGGAGAGTGGCTTTGGGGGATTGTCTTTTGGTTTCCTCAGCATGTGGGGCTTTCGGGTTTTACACTTCATAGCTTAACACGATCTCTGGCCTATGATTATTTAACTAGATTTCTGTTGCTTATTCTGGTAGATTCCTTCGATTTCAGTTTCGATTTTGTTCGTAGTAGTTGATGTTTGATTGTGCGTTTCCTGTAGCTTCTTCGCTTGAAGTCTCCTCATTTATCCCCATACTGTGCATTTTGCAGAAAAATCAATAAACTAATAAAGATAGATGCTTGCTGTCTACATTTTGGTGGGTTTCTTCAACTGATGCCAAGATGCTGTTTTCTGTTGCAGGTATTCGATTTTCAACAGTGGGGAAATATACAAGATAATTAAGTACTGTTTTCTACGTGTCAAGGTTGGAACTTGGTTCTCATTTTGGCTTGGGAGTGCTATGGTCAGGAATTTTAAATTGATAGAGGGGGGAAACAAAGTGATTGAGCGATCAGTGACAGAAAGATAAAAGAAATAGTTGGAGACGAGAGAGTGAGGTGGAGTCAGATTTGTGCTTGAGGGTTGTCTCTATTTAGTGATTTTATTTAGTGCAGAGAGCTTGTTGGCAATGTCTCCTGGATGATTCATTGCCTCCGGGCTCTGTGGGCTTTGCCACCGAGTTAGGCAACAGGCATTTCTCTGGATTTCTTGTTATTTAAGAGATCCTCTTGTAAAAAAATCGTTGAATCTCTTCCTCTCTATTATCTCTTTAGAACACAAAGTACACACTGACTCTCTCTCATAGTCATACTTCCTGCCTCGGTTGCTGTCAAGATTCGCTCATACTTTTCTTGGCATATATTGTTCAAGCCCTCCCTCTATTAGATCCTCATTGACTCGCGCCCAAGCCTAGAAAGTCAATTTCAGGTCTTCTATTTGGTCCCCACTCCTGGAGTGGTTCTTTCTTGTTGGGGAAATTTCTCCTCGAGTTGGGGTTATGTGGGTGCTTCATTGGGATCGTGTGATGATGAGCGGAAGACATTAAGTGTTTGATTTGGGAGTGATCTTTCAGGTGGTAGATATATCTGTTCGTGTAGCATATTTTTGGGGGTGTTCTTCCCTGATAAGATGAAGTTTATGAAAATTGGGTCGAAGCCTGATTCATTTCAGTTAGATGGAAACAATATCAGGTAAGAGACTTCAAAGCTTTTCTCTGTCGTCTGTTCTGTTCCTGCTGAAGTTGTTTAGTTAGAAGTTATTGTTGAATTATTTTAGTTGTTCTTTATTTCATGCTTATGCATATCTCTGTCTTTTGCTACATGAAGTAGGATGATTTAGTAGATTTCTAGCAGACGGACTGCAGGTATTACTGATAGGAACACTTTCACAGTGATTGGATAAGATAACGGGGGAGTGCTCGAGTAGTCTCCCATTTATGTGCTTTAATTTGCATTACTATCGGTCCAGGACTTTCTGTGCATAAGAATATACTTAGAAGTTGCTGTATGCTTCACATCAAAGCTAAGCTGCATTAGTAAGGGACAGAATGGTCCCTTATTGTCGCATTCTTAGGCTTTCACTGCATACTCCAAAATTCATGGATTTGCAGCTCTTTTTTGTAGTATATGCCAGTTATGTTCTTATGTAAATACTGGAAATACACGAAAAGGAGAAACTCATAGTGTACAGGGAAAATGAAGATACTAATCGGCTTTTTTGCTGATTGTGAAGATTGTGAAGATTGTGAAGATGTTTGGAGTACACAGAAACTTGATGGTCTTATTTTACTGCTAGAAAATATATCTTGTATGAATTTTGTATAGAATGTGGCATTCTACCCTTGCTGCTGAAGATCCAGATGACTTCCTATCAGCAGGGCAAACCATTTTTAGTTTGAGTATGACATTATTGACCTTTATAGAAATTTAACAGCTTGTGTAGCTTATTGGCTAAAGAATTCAGGTCCTTGAGAGTGTTTTTTTGTTGTATTCCTTGGAAATTTTTGGTACTTTACTTACTCATAAATGACATTACAAAGTGTTTGTTTCCTGCACAGGTATGTGGCTAGTGAGCTGGCTGCTGATCTAATTGTTAATGTGGGGGATGCAAAGTTTTATTTACACAAGGTACAAGATCTTTCGATTCGATTAAATAGATGATACAATGGCACATTACCACCTTTGACATGCTTGTTCTATTCAGACTGAACTTTAGCTAATGTTATTGTTAAAGAAATTATTATAGCAGAACTATTTTGAGTAGTCAGGACAATGATCTGAATTAGCTCAGATGACCAACGATGAAGCTGAAATTAATGTCCTCTCAGCTTTTGGAAGAAGCAACATGGTTAAATAGTTATTAAATAAGCCGATCATTTCGGAAATTCCCTTTTAAATTTGTCCATATTTTTCCGAACTAATCAGCTAAACTGTTTTTGGAACTTGGGCAGCCTAGCAGTATCAGGAATGCAAGTTATTATGAGCCATGTTGCTGTGATATTTGTTATACTGACAGAATGAAAATGGTGGTTTGCAGTTTCCTCTTCTGTCAAAAAGTGCGTGCTTGCAGAAATCAGTCTCAACTGGTAATGGAGATAGCTGTGATGAAGTTGACATTTCTGATATTCCTGGAGGTCCTTCTGCCTTTGAGATATGTGCTAAATTCTGCTATGGCATGGTGGTCACACTCAATGCTTACAATGTTGTCACTGCCCGATGTGCAGCTGAGTACCTAGGAATGTATGAGACAGTAGAGAAAGGGAATCTTATTTACAAAGTCGATGTTTTCCTTAGCTCTAGCATATTCCGCAGCTGGAAGGACTCAATCATTGCGCTTCAGTCTACTAAGTTGCTGCTACCATTATCTGAGGAACTGAAAGTGACAAGCCACTGCATTGATGCTTTAGCTACCAAGGCCTGTATTGATGTTGCAAAAGTTGATTGGTCCTACACATATAACCGGAAGAAACACCCTGAGGAGAATGGAAATGAACCAAACTCCAATGGTCTTAGGAGCCGGGTGGTGCTGAAAGACTGGTGGGTGGAGGATTTATGTGAGCTTGAGATTGGTTTATACAAGCATGTTATTGTGGCAATTAAAAACAAATCTATACTTTCTAGTGACGTGATTGGAGAAGCATTGAAAGCTTATGCCTACAGAAGGTTGCCTGGTTTCAGCAAGGGCATGATTCAATGCGGAGAAGCAGCCAAATATCAGTCAATAGTTGAAACAATTGTGTTGCTGTTACCAGCTGAGAGAGGCAGCGTTTCTTGTAGTTTTCTGCTCAAGTTATTAAAAGCAGCCATGCATTTAGACCTGGGAGATACTTCTAAGGAACAGCTCATAATGAAAGTTGGGCAGCAACTTGAAGAAGCTTGTGTACAGGATCTTCTGATACGGGCAGAAGAAGGAGATACTATGATGTATGATGTTGATTCGGTACAGAAAATGGTCGAGCAGTTTCTGAATCAAGGTGGAAATACCGATGTTGAATTATCCGAAGAAGGCCATGAGGTTCAGGAGATCGGAAGGCCAGGGATTCTATCAGACGCCAGCAAGCTCATGGTAGCAAAAGTAATAGATGGATATCTAGCTGAAATTGCAAAGGATCCCAGTCTACCCTTGGCAAAGTTTGTTGAGCTAGCTGAACTTATTTCTGGTATCCCCAGACCTGCTCATGATGCACTTTACAGGGCAATAGACATGTACCTGAAGGTAATAGATACTTAATACTGTCATAATTCACATTAAGCAGGCTCGTCTTAAATTATTCTCATAAAAATTTATGCTAGGGTCTTGGTCCCCTTGATTGCCAGCATAATCAATAAAAAAACTGGAGAATGATGCTTTATGATTTCCTATCGGTTCATTATACGAAATGTTTCATTGTTATATGATGCAGGAGCATCCAGGGATAAGCAAGGGTGAGAGGAAGAAGATATGCAAGTTGATGGACTGCAAAAAGCTATCAGTTGATGCTTGCATGCACGCCGTGCAGAATGAGAGGCTCCCATTGCGAGTGGTAGTGCAAGTACTCTTCTTTGAGCAGGTCAGGGTCGCCGCCTCATCAGGAAGCAGCACTCCCAACCTTCCTAAAAGCATCAGGGATCTAAACAATGGATCTCAGAGGAGCTCGAGATCAGTGGCCACCAACCCAGATGAAGACTGGGACGGTGTGGCCACAGCTGAGGAGCTCAAGGCCCTGAAGGCAGAGATAGCGTCCTTGAGGTTGGCTAATGGGGAGAAGAATGGCGGCAAGACTGCAGGTATAGACAGAGTCACCAGTAGCAAAATGAAAGGATTGCTCAAGTCGAAGGTTTTTACAAAAATGTGGTCGAGCAAAGGAGACAAGGGCGAGACCAAGGGCGAGAATAGTGGGTCAGATTCTTCCGAAAGTTGTGGTTCTGCTAACATGGAAGAAGCTAAATCCACACCCTCGAGGAGCAGGAGACATTCTGTCTCCTGATAGAATTCAGCTACACACAGTAGTAGTTTTTCCGTTCTTTTTATCTTTTTTGACTTTCTATCTATCCATGACATTAACAAATCAAAGAGTAGTGTTGATCTTTCTCGTTGAGCTCAGTGATCAGTTCCACCATGTAGTGTTGAAGGAAAATCCTCAAACACATATCAAATCATGTATTCCAGCTGCAGTCAGTCATCATCATGTATCCTATCTAAGATTAATATAAATCTAAATAGAAGATTTAAATATTATAATATTTATTCTCTTCTCGACCGTCTAAATTCATTTTATTCATTTTCTCAGGATTCTAAGTGTATTTTTCGTATTTTGTTTTTATGGGATTGAATCAAAGATCTTGAGTTAGGAAACACAGTATACAATAAACCATTATGTCAAGTCAAAATTCGTTTTACCTTTTCTTGTTCCCTATAGTAGTATTTTGCCCTTCCCAGTCAAGGAAGAGGCAATTTAAGGGAAGTTGGTGTTTTGCAACTTGTAAACGCCAATCTTGGGGTGTCCTTTCCTATCCTCTCCACTTTATATATATCTCACGCAATCTAGCTTACGATATATGGCACTAGGATCAGGACATTGACAACATTAATATTGGGAACATCTTTTCTCTTTTAACACATCCTGGCGCATAAAGCCAAGAATGAATGACCTGTCAAAGTAAACCCAAGGCTTGTGGATTGGAATCCCATTCTCCACAAAGTCCCATCTTTTGTTGGAGTTTATTGTATGCTTAAAAAACCATTTCTTTAAACCTGGAATGCATTTGTGGTCCAAGTTGGATAAAGATGCCACGTACCTCAAGATTGACTGTAACTTCAATGTATCTGCTTTATCAGTTCTGTCGAAAACTTTATCCTCCACCAATGGTTAATTTGTCTCGCCTTTGATGTGCCTTGTAAGTACAGCCAATCTATGGTTAATGCCGGAAAACCAGAAGCCTCCTTCCTCACTGACTTAACTATGTGATATAGTCATAATTGCTGTATATCCATTTTTTGAAACTCTGGCGAAGAGGAGCCCACAGCAGAATGCCTGTGTGGTGGTCGTCGTCGATCGTGGGTTTTAAAGAATTAACATCGTGGTGTTCAACTTTATGGAATTAGTAGTGTAGTACACGCAGAAACCTTATTAGGAAAGTTATAGTGAATGATGGGGTTGCTTTTCAGCATTTGGTTGGATAACATATACTCTTGTCTTAAATAACCTGACGATCGAAAGATCCTGAATTCAAAATTATGATTTAAGTTATAATATTTTTTAAAAAATACTTGTTAACAGAAAGAAAATGACTCTGCTGTAGCTACGCTCTTATCCTATTAGGCTATCACCTCCAATGTATAAAACAGGGAGAAAGGGAACAAGAATCCTGAAATATATAGATCGTATCGTCAGATAAAGAGGATGACTTGAAGGAATCAAACCGAGCGGCTAAGGAACCCAAAACCATTCGCGGAAACACGGCGCCGCCCTTGCCCACTTCTTTGGAACCTAACCCCACATTGTATAACCGCAGCGGCTGGTTAAACTCACCATGGATCACGGTTAATTAACCCATCTTTTAGTAAGCTTCTCCATCATTCTATATATTCCTTCTTACACGACACATTTCCTTCTTACTTGTATGCAAGTTATCCCTGTCGTGTGCTGCAATCTTTTCCACCCAGGAGCGTTCGCTTTAATGTCTGCCAGTTACAAGTGCTAAAGTACATACCTTATTCGTGCCATGAGCTGCAACGGGTGCAGAGTTCTCCGCAAGGGTTGCAGAGAAGATTGCACGCTTAAACAATGCTTGGAGTGGTTAGATGACGCCCAGGCTCAGGCTAATGCCACCGTTTTTGTTGCTAAGTTTTATGGCCGGGCTGGCCTCATGTCTTCCATTTCCTCGGTGTCCCGAAGCCAACGCCCATGTAAGCCTTATACTCTGACTGCTTCGCTTGGTTTGTAGTATACGCACTGATCATTGGTTAATCCTTTTCTTCGGGTGTCTGTATTTGTTTTAGCATTGTTCCAGTCGCTTTTGTTTGAGGCTGTGGGGAGAACAGTGAACCCTGTGAGTGGAGCCGTGGGGCTACTGTGGACGGGGAATTGGCAAGTGTGCCGGACGGCTGTTATGACGGTGCTTCGAGGCGGAACTATCGAGTCTCTACCGGTATTTGGCGGTGAGGCTTTGGAAACTGAGTTCGACAACGTTTCAGCATTTGATCATGTGATCAGTGCATCAGAACCAGAGGCACTACGATTCGAGAGGAAGAGATCCGATACTGACTTTGCCAAGCGAGCGCTGACTAACAATCATAATAATCCGTTCTCGATGTACCGTCCGCGATCAGCGACGCCGTCAGAGGAGTCTGAAATGACAACGTCCGGGAGTACCTCGCCGAGCGATAACGGTTTACAGGGAGGGGAAAGAAAGCTTTTGAGACTGTTTGCTTGAAAGGGATTTAGGGCATTGAAATTCTGAGGATTTTTGAGATTCTAACAAGCAAATTACGTCCCATCCCATTTTCTGTATTTTCTTTTCTGGTGTGTGGGAATATATAATTAATGATTTGTTAACTCTTGATTAACAAATAATAATAAAGCATTAAGTTTCATATACCCGTGGGGAAAAAAAGATAGTGTGTCCAGTGGGCTCTTGGTATGACCTGTCCATGGGCTTATGGCTATAAACCTGGACTTCGCTACAAGGGCTGGGCCGTCTCAAAGTGTTTGGGTTAGTCATAAACGGCCTAAATGCCAGAGGAAACGTTAGTATGGGCCGGCCCAACTCTTAATAGCTACGGGTTGATGATGTTCATGAAACATGTACGAAAGTGGGCCCATTATGCAAACTATTGGGTAATACATGCTGGACAGGAGTTACATATATACAATATTTTCTTTTCTGCCTGTGTAGAAGTTAATTAGTAAGGAGAAAAGCCATTGCCTGTCATCGTCAGGTACAAAGGAAGACGAAATACGAGAGCACACCTGGTTCGAAAAATGCCGAAAGGGAAGCCGAAACTAGCTACTGAGTCCATCTGTGTTTATTAGCTCCAGTGCACCTCCACGCAGTGGGAAAAGAAGAGGTCGGGTGTATTGTTAGTATTTAGAGTGAGTGGTCAAGTGAGATCAGTTCTACACACGTGTGGTCAGACTGGTGGAAGTTGCTAAGCCATTTGATTGTACTATATGCGTTCTCAAGCTACAGTACTTCACCTGTCAGTAGGAGGAACAAGAATTCCATTAGATAGATGCAGAGGAGAGACAGTTTGAGAGTTCTGAAACCAGAAGAATTTAACCCTACTTACCTGCAAAGCAGCTAATATGGATAAGAGATCTTTACATTGTTCGAGCATAACTCTTTCCTTAGTAGTCACGTTAACTATTTCTGCCACCAAGGAATTTATTTCTTCCACCTGGGAATCACAGAAGGGGTTAGAGACTAGAGGAAGTACCGCTTGAGCTAAGGCTCGTTGGCTTTCATCGGCATGTTTGAAGCCAATTGAAAGCTATAGTACAATAAAATGGCATGATTTTCAATTACGAGAGAAGAAATGGGTTACCTTTGGTGATTGTAACCAAATTGAGGATACCATTGCTTGCATAACATCAACTGCTGAACCAATAGCATCCTTCAGACTTTGTACATCAACCTGTTAGGTCAATAGGTAGATCAATATTTGCCAATGAAAACATTGTTTGCTCCAGATTGTTAAATGATATCGTTAAAAGTTGGTGGCAAATCTTAAACTGAAATGGACTTACTGTTGGTTTCCCAACAACAGGAAGTCGGAGAGTACTGGCCTTTAAAGCTTCAGTTGCTTCTTCCAGAGAAGTACAGTGATCACTATCTAGATAAGACCATTTTTCTAAACAAGAAATCTGTGTTCATAAATTACAATGAACCTCAGCTATAGAGAAGAGAGGAAATGCTACAAAACCCAAAAGAAAACATTTAGCAGTGCAGAAGTATAGTAAAAGTAATGCAAAGCATTAAATCTTACTTGTCTCTTGAGAATAGAAGTTAGCTTCAGTTTTTGCCTTAACAAGAGCAACTTGATTCTTCTGAGGGTGACAGAATGCCGTAATTCAGAGATTGTTACCCATGCATTCCACACATTTTTCTGACATAAATCACAACATCAGAACATTTGCTTAGATGTGGCAACATGACAACGTATGCTAATGCATTTTTTCAGACAAAAAAAAAAAGCAAAAAAAGATGAAAGTTTCCTGGGAAGTAGACAACTCTTCACCTAAAGCATGTTCATATGGCTAATGCAAGTACTGAGTGGCTGGGATTTGTACCACCGGCTAAAGATAGATAAGAAATCAATCACGACTATATGTACCAATGTCAGATGTTTCTCACTAAGCTCTTAAGCTCCAATTAAATTTACATAAGATACAGAAATCTAGAATGTCCACACCATCAGCTAGTCACACAAATGGAAAAATATAGCACTTTTCTATATTCAAAACTATTATGAACCCTTTAAGTTCAACACCATTAGTGAAATCCTTCCAGTAAGAATATAGCATTCTTTTCTGTAAGCAACAGTTTTGAAAAGTTAATGTGGAAAGTAAACATCAGTTATGTGCTTTAATTTGCATTACTATCGGTCCAGGACTTTCTGTGCATAAGAATATACTTAGAAGTTGCTGTATGCTTCACATCAAAGCTAATCTGCATTAGTAAGGGACAGAATGGTCCCTTATTGTCTCATTCTTAGGCTTTCACTGCATACTCCAAAATTCATGGATTTGCAGCTCTTTTTTGTAGTATATGCCAGCTATGTTCTTATGTAAATACTGGAAATACACGAAAAGGAGAAACTCATAGTGTACAGGGAAAATGAAGATACTAATCGGCTTTTTTTGCTGATTGTGAAGATTGTGAAGATGTTTGGAGTACACAGAAACTTGATGGTCTTATTTTACTGCTAGAAAATATATCTTGTATGAATTTTGTATAGAATGTGGCATTCTACCCTTGCTGCTGAAGATCCAGATGACATTATTAGTTTGAGTATGACATTATTGATCTTTATAGAAATTTAACAGCTTGTGTAGCTTATTGGCTAAAGAATTCAGGTCCTTGAGAGTGTTTTTTTGTTGTATTCCTTGGAAATTTTTGGTACTTTACTTACTCATAAATGACATTACAAAGTATTTGTTTCCTGCACAGGTATGTGGCTAGTGAGCTGGCTGCTGATCTAATTGTTAATGTGGGGGATGCAAAGTTTTATTTACACAAGGTACAAGATCTTTCGATTCGATTAAATATATGTAAGCAACAGTTCTGTAAGCAACAATACAACCAATGTATTGTCACTCGGGGTATTATCTAAATCAGGAAATCAGAAAATCAGTTCACTGAAAACAAAGAATATTAAAGTATAAGGTAAGTGCAATACCTCTGCGTTCCCTCTCTGCACCGTAAAGGTAGCATCCGCCTTTGCATTCACAAACCGCCATTGCAAATAATGGTTATAGAGAAGCCTCAACGTGTGAGCATCAGCAATCCGATCCTCCCCTATCTTCCCTCTTCTTAAATCAACTGAGAAACTAAGAATTGAAGGCGTACTAGTAGAATTACCACTACTTGGTCTCACCCTTGAAGGACTAGAATACCCTCTTGATGGAGAAGAAGCAGAATGCGTCCAAAGTTTACCAGGCGATGCTGCCCTTGTTGGTCCACGAATAGGTGAAGCAGCCGTTCTTGGAGATGCTAAAGCAGGACCATCACTACTAAATCTCTTAGTCTTGGAAGAAACACTTACTCTTGAACCAGGACTAGCAGACAATGGTGACCCCGGATCCTGCAGTCTCCTCAACCTGCTATTAGTCTCCTGCCAAAACCTCGCCGAAGCAACAACGCCACGAGAAGCCCCGGACGTTCTCCCTCCACCACCAAATTCTTGCACTCCTGAAGCGCCACCAGATGAAACACTATCACTATCGGATGCAGTGAGATCACTGAGAGAACTATACTCATTTCCTAAACCCCCATCTGGGTTAATATTTTTCGCATTAACAGCATCACTAACATTCCGCAAATCCAAGCTCAATCTCCGACCACTGCCACTCTCATCACCACCAACTACCATTATAGATTGATGCAGTGACTTAATCCCTACAAACCCAGATCCAGTAACGTTCCTCTTATCTCCACCACCAATACTACAGTCTAAGCTCCTACTCAACAAGACGTTCCTTGAATTCCCTTCTCTACTCCTCCCAGGCCACCTATGCTGCTCCCCTGGACGCGAATTCTCAACTTGATCTCTGACAGGAGTAGCTCTCCTCCTCTCAGGAGTAATTTTCCTACCAACATTTTGCTGCGACATAGACTTGGCCTTAGCCTTGCTAATCGAAAGCGAAAAGGCCTCACCTTGAAACGACACCGATAAACTTCTCGTGGAAGTGATGAGCATCTTGGTTACAGCAGACAGCTCGCTGGCATTGCCATGATTAAGCCCTGGGCTTTGTGCAGCACTTGTGACAGGCCTTTTCCTGTCAACAGATTGGGATCTCTTGGGAGTTATTTGAGTGTTAGGCAAGCTGGAATTTGTGGAACGAGAGAGCAAAGGTGAAGGACATCTCCTTGAAAACGAAGAGCTGGTAGTAGTAGAAGAAGAACTTGTAGTGTTGGTGCTGGTGGTAGTTGTTGAAGAGGAAGGAGAAGGAGAAAGGTATCTAGAAGGGACTTGTTTGCCTCTGGGTTTTCTCGTTGAGGCAATGCGGCTTCCATTTTGCTGCTGCTGGTCTGGTAAAAGTGGAGGTCTTGCAGGAGTGAGCGCGCTTTTGTCAGTTGAAGCTGCTGCTTGAGGAACAGCAGCCACCATTCTGCGTGTGAGAGAAATTTAAGACCTTTCTTTCTCCTCACATCATGCGATGGCGGGTTCCATTTGACACAGCCAGACCCTGTCGAAAAGACGGCGAAAGTTTAGAACTTGTTTGATAAATGTAGAACCCAGGTTGGGAGATTGCAGGATTAATAAGCACACTTAACTGGTTATGATTGCTGGGTCTCGAGGCAAAGAAAGAGAGAGAGAGAGAGAGAGTAGGTGACTGGTGAATGAAGCGAGGTGCGATTTGGGAGTGGAAAGTCACAGGCGAGTTTTTGGGTTTGGGTTTTTGGTGTCTTTGGGGAGACGTTATGTTTATGCTAATTTAATCAAAATATGAAAATACTGTATTTTTAAGTTTCTATTCCTCTTTTCAACAGTGGTTGAGGAATGGCTTTCTTCAACACTGGTTTTCTTCAACCTATGTTCTGCAATATTATCCGGCTGATACTGACAGAATTCAGGTTAGTAATTGTGATTATTGAACGGATTAATGAACCAAACTGCGATCTTTAGACAAATTATTAAAAGCGTGTGCCCATCTGAGCGCATGAATCATGGCCAGTGCTGTGCCCCTACGTTACAGTAACTCAGCCGCTAATTCCCCTTACTGCCATTGATTGGCCGTGATTGCTTATAATGTCCGCCATATGCAAATGCCCTTTAATCATGAAATAGCTGTTCTTTTCCATCAATTTACTGGTTTTGTGTTTATATTTTAGGTTGGGCTTGAACCCATTTGGTTTCTCAAGGCTCGCATGGAAGAAATCTAAGGACACTCGTGTTATTTGCCTTAAGCCAAATCTGAAAGCTAAATGCCTAACGATGTATCTATTTTCCTTCGTTTTTTCTTTTGGGTATTTTCGTCGATCACCTGTCGTACATAAAGAGAGAACAGAACATAAGTGGCCCACTAATAAACTCACCTGCTCATACCAAAGATTATTATCCAGATAACCCTATACTGAAGACCTACCAAGGTCATGCCAGGCTATTTTCTGTATAGCAAGTTCAGGTCAGAAGCCTATATTTATGGAAATTGGCCCAAAATGTCTATAAATCAAATTTCATGTCAAGAAAATTCCAAGGTATGAATAAAACAAACTAATAAGACATATGCCTAAAACACTATACCGATAATTAATTGCAAGACTTAAGATGCACCATCGATATCAGAGTAACGAAACGAGGGTGAGAGAAGAGTGCCTGAGATAGATTAGAGAACCACCTTCGTGAAAAGAGCCCTCAAGCAGACACCAAGGTTTGATTGTGTGATCGAGTTAGAGATTTACACGAAACGCCTGCATGGTTTTTTGCAAGCTAAGCTATAACTCATCTGCTAATCAATTCTGTGAAAAAAAAAAGATGCAACATCATATTCTACCAGTCACAAAATACATATCTTATTAACCTTGCATTTTACGCAATTTTTCTGGGTGTTTCCTAGGAATCCTCCACTAGCTATCACCTTTGTCCATGTCGTATTCCCATCCCGGAGGTCTGCTCTACATTACCTCGAATCAGCAGCGCTTTTCGCTTGTCCATTTTGCGCGAGCTATCGTGCGGTTACTTGTTTTGGACTACTTCTCAATTGTTTTAGGAACCACTACAAAAGCAAACAAGGTCAGATTCATCGCAGATTTCCTTGTCGAATGGGGTTGTTTTCAGATTTGGTACAGGGTCACACTAATATCAAAACTAGTTGACTGGTCGATTGTGACCGACCAAGAAAGCGAATATTAAATAATGAAGACGAAGCATATAAAGGAAGTGATAGGTATACCTCGGGATAGTAATCGCATGTAAATTGCATGTAGAAATAATGGGAACACATGTGAAAAAAAATAGTTATTTTGATTTATTTCAATCAAAGAGTGTATTGCAATTTAAGCGTCCAGACATTTATATATAACCCAATTGATCAATTAATGATCACTACAAGTTATGGAAATGCAGTTTGGGTTTGCGTTAACTTAACCAGAGCTTTAGATATAACAGTGGGTCATCTGGTTGGTTAGCAATTGGGGGTATCTTTTCGGCTTTCACAAGCTTCTAGGGCAATAATGGATATTCACGAAGGAAGAACTAGCTAGGAGGTTAAGTATTGAAAAAAAAAATTAAAATAAACGTCGGAAGTGAATACACCGGCTGAGGTTAGTTTATGATTACCTCACATCTAATGAAGTTTAAAAATATAATTACCTCAGCTTAGGATAGTGATCAATACATGTCATGCTTCAAGGAGGCAAATAACCAGTGAGCAAAGGGATAGGAGGGAGCGTTTTGTCATGGGTACCTATCGTTATAATGTACACTGATTTGATCAACATCATACCTTGTAACCAAGGCTGAAAAGAGTAGAACAGGAAACAGCAATGAAAATGCCGACTACAAAATTTTCCAGTGATACAAATAAAGAAGAATAGATTTCATAAATTGAAGATTTATTGTGATGCAAGAGCCTGCGAAGTATAAACATAACCAACAATTGTTGTAGCTAAATGTGTTGACTGAACAACTAGGTCTAAACATTAAGATGATATTTAAGAGAACGAAAGCAATGGTACAAGCAACAGCGTGCAACAATTGAAGAAATCAAAAATGCAGAAATTGATGGTTAAACTGGTGCTAACATGAGGTTTCCGTTAAGTGGGGCACTAGAGTTAAAAAAAGGAGATCACTAGATCTCCTATTTGATCGTAAGTTGTTAACAAAAGCATCAAGAAAACAGCGCTCTGCTCAGTTAAAAAACTGCAAACTCATGACTGGAATCGGGTGATGGTATCTTAGAACACAGAGGTAGCAATAGAACTAATAAAGCCAGAACGGTAAAATTTCGGCTAATGGTTTTCAGGGTCAGGATGACAAGAATATTTATGAAAAAACTTGGGCGTATAATAAGAGAACAACAAGCTTGACAAAGACATCGAATATCATTAAAACATTCCCAATTAATTAAAAAATATCCATATGAGATCATTCATTGAAGGTCAACAATATAAACTAAAACTTAAAACCATATCCAAACAGTGTAGTCGCTACTCAAGAGCGAGCGTCATTCTCGAAGGGTGCCCAACACTCCCGCTCTGATCGGCCACCTCATTCAGCGGTACTGCAGATGATAAGCAAGCACGGAAAACAAAATTAAATCATCTCCAAACCGATGATAAGACTAAGCTCACTGAATTAACAAAATGTCGTTAGTCTATTACCTTAATGAATCCGATTTCCTTGGCGTTGCTACGGAAGCACTGCCTGCAGCACATGAGCCCGTACTTTCTGATTATTCCATGAGGGTTACCGCACACTCGGCTAAAAAAAGAGGGAAAAAAAAAAGAATGAGCCGAGCATATTTTACAATCACAGCGAAGATCAGAGCAAGCGATTTTCGGCTACAATGAGAGAAAAGAAACACAGTAGAAAGCTGATATCTGACCAGGTGCGGGATCCAGGGCCGTAGGTCTTGGGGTGAGAGTTCCAGACGTTAGAATGACCCATGCTGTGGCGTTCTTCTCGGATTGTAGAGCCGCGCGAAAGAGAATGATAAAACCCTAGAACTTGCTGGGGGACCCTAGCAGTTGCGGAGAGACTATATAATGGATCGGCAACAATAACCGGTTTATTAGCAATATAATACCTTGACTGGGCCTGCTGCCAACTTGAGCTGTAATCTGGCCTGCAATAAATTACTCACGGGCCAGCCCAATCCACAATGTTACTTTTTTATCTTGTTTTCAATTTTTTAAATCAAATGTTAGCTTTCGCAAAAAAAAAAAAATAAATCTGTAAGCTTTTCTTCGAAGAAACCCAGTCTTGTTTTCGTCTTTTTAATTGAAGGGGTATTATTAACGACTATGGATGGTCGTCAAATCCTTAAATTTAGTCGTTTATGTTTTCTTCATAACATCACCACGACCTACCTTTGGCTCTAGACACTGGGTTGAATATCTTTGTGGCATTGTACCTAAACTCGTACATACCAGAGTTGGGAGGTCCTATAACTTTGACATTTTCTATATGCAAGAATAAACTGAGTGTTGGAAATGTGCAATGGAAGAAACACAGAATCAACAGGTTCCAGAATTTGTCTACGAGCTATATACATCATCACCATACTTCTCTGATGGGTAGTTTTGATTGCTATGAGCATGACTGTGTAAGAATCATAGAAGTGAAGAAGCCAAAATCGAATATAAGCAAATACGAGTGAACGCAGCTACACTATTTATGACGCATCAACTGTGACCAAAGTCTGTCGTAGTCCCTAGTAGGTCGCATTCGCGCTGCTCGCATTCTAGTTTGCCCCACCTTGCATCAACTCGCTCACATGGAAATACTGGTTTACCGAGGCTGTTAAGAAATGCAAATACAGGTGAGCAACAAAAAGAATAGTGCGATCATATACTTAATTGGCTTTCACAATACCTTCTGTTAACTACATTGTGCACTTGGCACAGCCATTGCGAGAACTCAGGATGAGATCTAGCCCTTACAGGATTAGCCCTGTCAAAACGCAGTAAAGATATTCATGGGGATGTGCAAGTTAACAGTAAAAACTAAAGTTGCATAAAGAAGATATCCCTTTTCAAAACAATGACAGTTCTGGACAGAGACAATCAATTGATAGGGCGATAACCATCGATGTGCATTAACTTTACTTAGTAAATACACGATGAACTGAACCTGTCGAATTTGAATTTGCCCGTCTTCCTCTGATTACTGCAGTTCAACGAGTTACCTTGAGCCACGATTAATTACACAGTAACTGGGATGTGGTATGGTACATCATTCTACTAACAACGCTCAGAAACATAAACACTAGAAAGGTTCATAAAAAGAGCGGAGGGAGAGGGGCATGGACAAAGAACGAGAGCATAATGATCATACCTCAGAACTTCTTTGAAATGATCTGCGCATTCCTTGCAGGGATACATCCGAGATAAAATTGCCATCTGCACGTCAAAATATCCCTTTTTTAGATGGTCTTAGTTCTTAATATATAAATATATAACAAAAAAAGAAAACACAGAAGCCTACATGAGGTTGCTTCGCATGAATAGAAACAATAAGAGCACCTTGTAGAACATGCCCCTGCCACTATGTTTTAGCTATTAACATTGAAAACCCGCCTTCACCATATACTCTCGGTAAAGAACAGTTAAAATATAAAACGCACTTCAGGTTTTAGACAAATTCACATCAATTTACCATTTCTCGTTGCCATCGAATAAAGTTTTCTGCACGATTATTGATGTAGGACTAGCATCTACGCGCTCCGGAAGAAATACAAAAAGAAAAGTAAAAAGGGAAAATAAACCTGGACTGCATCTAATCAAAACAATCATTCCTACTAGCATACCAGCTCTTTTACATCCTTCTTTTGTTGTCTTGTGGGATTATCTGGATACTGGAGAAGAGGAAAAAAATAAAGAAACGCGAAGTACTCAGTGCAGGAAAATGTTCACAAAAACTGGACACATTGTTTATTGAGCTTAAATGAAATGATGTAGCACATCACCCATACACCACAAAAGAAATACCTGAGCAGCTAGTGTGTGAAGGAATGTCCAGGTGACTCTTCCAAGCTCTTCTTTAGTCACAGGTGCAGCAGGATTTACCTAAACGACATGCGAAGAAAACGATATAACAAACTAATCATCCTGTCATTGTACAGCGCGGACCAATTATCTAATCTAACTCTCCATTCAGTAATATTGTCAAGCAGTCGAAAAGCATCAACTCATGCAAAGGAAATTCCCAAGGCAGACAAAATAAGGTTTGTCATCAAAATTAAGATAACTCGGAGGCTAAGTATGGTTTTACCTTTTTGAGTATCTCTTTCGGTTGGACAGGTTTAGTGTCTCCGCGTGATGATGGCTTTGTTTTGGATGTAAACAAGGCAAAGGAGAAGATAGGCTCACTGGTTGCTTCTGGTGGGTAGCGAGGTTGGCCTGTGAAACTGGACAAACGGGAATGTATTCCATTGCAGATATTTCCGATGGCTTGCGATAGATTCTGCAATGGATCCTCAGACATTTTGTTCGAGCAAGGGGGAGATGGAGGAGGAGACGGAAACGGAAACGGTAGAATGCCCCCGTTTGTAACCAAACTGAAATCATAAGATAATAATTTTTTTTCAACTATATGAGTATTATTAAATTGTTACAGAATATAAAATAAGAAGAATTGAGAAGAAAAGAATTTGAGTCCTATTTATATGTAACATAATAGGGTACATGAAGAGACATTGGGAGATAAAGAGTTTTGTAGTTATAAAATATTCATTACACAATTAAATAGGCATAATAAAAATTTTTGTCTTTTCAATTTTCAAACCTATTATATTCATAACACTCCCCCTTGAATATTTTGAATATTAAGAATATGAGTATGAAATCAGAATACTGCCTCATTAAAACCTTACCAAGAAAAATCCAATGGGAATAAAAACTTGGTGAAGGAAAAAAGAGTGCAGTGCATACTCCTCCTGATTTAGTCATCCCTTTAAATCTTTCAAAAGTTGCATTCCGATCTTTCGAACAAGCTTTTCAAATATTGATGTGGGAAGAGCTTTAGTAAATAAATCAGTCAGGTTATCACTTGAGCGTATTTGTTAGACACTGATTTCCCATTTGCTTTAAGATCATGAGTAAAGAAGAATTTTGGTGAAATATGTTTTGTTTTGTCACCCTTTAACAGTCTTCCTTCAATTGAGCTATACAAGCAGCATTATCTTCATACAGTGTAGTTGCAAGTTCTTTATTACTTGATAATCTAGATGCTTCTCTTATGTGTTGTGATATTAATCGTAGCCAAACACATTCACGACTTGCTTCGTGAATTGCTAAAATCTCTGCATGGTTAGAAGAAGTAGCAACCAAAATTTGTTTCACCGACCGCCATGAAATGACAGTATTACCTATAGTGAATAAATAACCTATTTACGATCTGGCTTTATGTGGATCTGACAAATATTCTGCATCTGCATAACCAACTAAATCAAAAGTGGATAAATTTGAATAATACAAACTCATATCCATTGTCCCTCGTAGATATCTAAAAATATGTTTAACTCCATTCCAATATCTTCGAGTTGGGGAAGAACTATATCTTGCTAGTAAATTTATTGCAAATGATATGTCAGGTCGAGTGTTATTAACAAGATATGTAAGTGCACCAATAGTACTAAGGTATGGAACCTCAGGACTTAGGAGTTCTTCATTTTCTTCACGAGGTCGAAAAATATCTTTTTTCACATCAAGTGACCTCACAATCATTGGTGTATTTAATGAATGAGGTTTATCCATATAAAATCCTTTAAGAACTTTATCCACATAATTTGATTGATGAATAAATATTCCTTCACTTAGATGCTCAATTTGAAGACCCAAACAATATCTTGTTTTTTCCAAGATCTTTCATTTCAAATTCGTTTTTTAAATAGCTGATAGTTTTGTCTATCTCTTCACGAGTTCCAATGATATTTAAATCATCAACATAAACAACTATTATAACAAAACCAGATCCATATCTTTTTATAAAGACACATGGACAAATTGGATTATTCTTGAAATCTACTTTAATTAAGCATTCACTGAGGCAATTATACCACATCTGTCCAGATTGCTTCAATCCATATAAAGCTCTATTTAACTTTATTGAATAAATTTTCCGGGAATTTGATTTATTTGCATCTGGAAATTTAAATCCTTCAAGGATTTTCATATATATATCAGTATCCAACGAGTCATACAGATTGGCTGTAACTACATCCATTAGACGCATTTCAAGCTTTTCATATACAACCAAACAAAGTAAATATCGCAATGTTATTGCATCCACCACTGGAGAATATGTCTCATCTTAATCAATACCCGATTTTGGGTAAAACCTCGTGCGACGAGTCTTGCTTTATATCTCACAACTTCATTTTTCTCATTTCTTTTTCGCACAAATACCCATTTATATCCCACCGGTTTTACACCTTTTAACTCCTCATTTTTCAAATGACTTTAATTATGATTGAATTGCTTCTTTCCACATTGACCAATCATTTCTATTTTTACATTCCTCCACAAAGGTAGGTTCAAAATCCTCACTTTCTTCTATAATATTTAGTGCTATATTATATGCAAAAATATTATCGACAAGTATTGAGCTTCAGTTCCATCTTGTTCATGTAGTGACATAATTAATCGATATCTCTTCATTCTCTTGTGTTTCTTCCGGAATTTTATTAATTATGTCAACTGGATTTTCCAAAACTATATCCTCCTCATGACTATCTTGTGTAGTTGCTCCTTTCTTTTTCTGAGGATTTTTATCTTTAAAATCGAATGGTCTTCCACGTTTCTGACGTGATCTAGATTCACTAGCAACTTTAGATTGTTCTTCAGGGACATCAATTCTTATCGGAGCATTTACAGTTGGAACATGAGACTTAGTTATTCTTTTAAGGTCAGTAAATGCATCTGGCAGTTGATTTGCAATTGTTTGTAAATGAATTATCTTTTGAACTTCATGTTCACATTGATTTGTTCGAGGATCAAAACTAAATAATGATAATTCATTATAAGAGATCTCCTTTTCCAACTGTTTATTTTCTCCCCTAAGTGTTGGAAATATAGTCTCGTCAAAATGACAATCAGCGAATCTTGCCGTAAATAAATTTCCAGTTAAGAGCTCAAGATATTTAATAATAGATGGAGACTCATATCCAATATATATTCCTATCCTTCTTTGAGGACCCATTTTTGTACGTTGTGGTGAAGAAATTGGAACATATACCTCATAACCAAAAATTCTTAGATGAGAAATATTTGGTTCCTGACCATGAACCAATTGCACCGGAGAGTGTTCATTATAACTTGTTGACCTAATGCGTATAATTGTTGCTGCATGTAAAATGACATGTCCCCAAACATAAACTGGAAGTTTGGATCTCATAAGCATAGGTCTTGCAATAGACATGCAATAATCTATAAAGGCTTTTGATGTAAATTCATTAGCATTATCCATTCGAATAGATTTTATCGGATAATCAGGAAATTGAGCTCGCAAAAGAATTATTTGTGCAAGCAATCTCGCAAATGCCATATTACGAGATGATAATAAATATACATGTGATCATCTGATTGATGCATCGATCAAAACCATAAAATATTGAAATGGTCCACATGGTGGATGTATAGGCCCACAAATATCTCCTTGAATTCTTTCTAAAAATTTTGGAGATTCAATTCCAATTTTTGCTAGTGATGGTCTTATTATTAATTTGCCTTGAGAACAAGCAGCACATGATAATTCATTAGATTGAAAAATCTTATTCTTTTTCAATGGATGACCACAAGAATTCTCTATTATTTTTCGCATCATTGTTGAACCGGGATGGCCTAACCGATCATGCCAAATTTTAAACACATCATTAAACTGATGGTTTATTATAGAATAAGATTCTATCATTGTAATACTTGTGTAGTACAATCCGGAAGAAAAAGCGGGTAATTTTTCTAATATATACTTTTTACCCGAAATTATAGAAGTTATGCAAAGATACTCAATGCTTCATTCGTTCATTGTCTCAATATGATATCTATTCAAACGAATATCTTTGAAACTTATTAAGTTTCTTTGAGACTTAAAAGAGTATAATGCATCTTCTATCATTATTTTGGTTCCACCAGATAGAATAATATTTGTTCTTCTGAAGCCTTCAATCAATCTTGTACTACCACTTATTGTATATACATTGATTTTTTTATTATCCAAATAAGAGAAATATCTCTTATCTCTCAATATTGTATGCGTTGTGGCACTGTCAACCAAACATATTTCCTTAGCGTTCATCTTAGATATATCCATGCCAATATTCATTATCTTCATTGAATAAATAAAATTAATAAGAAAATATGAAATAAATTTAAATATAAATATGAATAAATAAAATAAAATAAAATAGTCTTTTATTATAATAAAACAAGAGAACATAATTGAAATTTGCGTTGTTATAAAATTAAAATCATTCTTGATTTCTTGCACTTTCATCATTTGGATCATTAAGAAAATCAGAAACATTCAAGTACGTCATATCCTCAAGGCCATTAGCAAATTCAGTGAAATCATCTCGGACAAAATTTGTCTCCATATTCTTACCTTTAGACTTCAAAGATTCTTGATATAAGTCGGCAAAATATTTTGGTGTACGACAAGTACGTTGCCAATGACCTTACATTCCACATCGATGACAGTTACTAATTGTAATTTTTTTCTTTATGCCACTCATTATTTTTCCAAGTCCTTCATCCTTTATATTTTTCTGATTTTGGAAGATAAATTTACTTGATTGACCATCACTATGACAAAATTTATTATAACCTCGTCCTCGTTCTCGTCCGCTGCCTCGACTACGACCATTACTATGGTTATGAGATAGCATCATATTCACTTCAGGGAATGGAGCAGAACTAGTAGGACGAGATTCATGATTTCTCATCAACAACTCATTGTTTTGTTCAGCCACCAGAAGGCATGAAATCAACTCAAAATATTTTGTGAAACTTTTTTCACGATATTGTTGTTGTAAAAGCACATTTGAAGCATGAAAGTAGAGAATATTTTTTCAAGCATATCAGCATCAGTGATATATTCTCCACATAATTTTAATTGTGAGCTGATTTTAAATAATGCTGAATTATATTCACTCACAGGTTTAAAATCTTGTAAACGAAGATGCATCCAATCATAACGAGCTTTTGGAAGTATCACTGTTTTTTGGTGATCATATCTTTCGTTTAAATTTTTCCAAAGATCTGCAGGATCTTTTACTACGAGATATTCAGATTTCAATCCCTCATGGAGATGATGGCGAAGAAAAATCATAGCTTTTGTCTTATCTTGATTCGATGCTTCATTTGATGTTTTGATTGTCTCTCTAAGCCCTTTGACATCCAAATGAATTTCAGCATCCTATATCCATGATAAATAATTTTTACCAGTAATGTCAAGAGCTTCAAACTCAAGCTTTGCAATATTTGTCATTGCAAAACCAAATATACCTTTGTAGAAACTAAGATTCTTATTTGTTCTTTGTGAAGAACTCTTGTTTATAAGAGTATCGTGCTGATAACGTGTTATAGAATATAAAATAAGAAGAATTGAGGAGAAAAAATAAGGAAGAATTGAGGAGAAAAGAACAAGAAAGAAAACTAAGAACAATATATGGAGTATAAGATCTTATCAAGTACTCAAGCAAGTGTGTACAAAGTGAACAATGTTACCTCCTATTTATAGATAACATGATAGGGTACATGAAGAGACATTAAGAGATAAAAAGTTTTGTAGTTATAAAATATTCATTACACAATTGAATAGACATAATAAAGTTTTTTATTTTTTTAATTTCCAAACCTATTATATTCATAATATAAACAGTATTCTATATTTTCAATATAGGAAAATAACAATGGTACGGAAATTATCGAATTAGAATTGAAATTGAAAATAAAAAAATATTTTTATTTTTATTTAGGTACGAAATCCGTTAATCCCTAGGAAACTAGCAAACAAGCAGGTCATACTAACGGCGCACGTGTTCCTAGTCTAGAAAGGATCCAATAGGGTAAGCCCATGAGCCCTAAAGGTCCCGTTTGTCTAAACACATAAGAGTGAGAACAACAGACAAAGAATCGATCATCAAAGGAACAATCTCGCATAGTACCCAGAAAAGCGGTCACAAGAAAGGAACCCTATTTCCAATTTGGTACATTTATTTCATCCACCTTCGTTCAATTAACAATTCAATTATTGGGGTTTTTTAATGTCTTTAGAATCAAGCAGTTATGGGTTTCAATCGGTTTGATTAATCACGTCTCATGTCTCCTTAATTGGGTTGATTCCCCTTTTTAGTATATTGAGCTTCTTCTTTTGTTTTTTCTGTATTTTGTGCTTTTGTAATTGTAGTAGTTTTGTTTTTTATAGTTGATTGATGGTCCTCTTCGATTTTCATTTTGCTCTGTGCTTATGTTCTCTGTTATGTGCCGGGACTTTGTTTTCTTTTCATGTTTCATTTGATTATCTTGAATTGTGTATGTTTCTGATGAACTGTGGTTTTTGGTTTTTGGTTACTATTTGCAGACGAAAACAGTGTTCTGGGAACTAGGTTTTCAGATGTAGGCATTTCCTCGAAGTAGATTAAGATTTTGGGTTTTTCAAAGTTCCAAAATTTTCTGAAGAATTGCTTAGTGTATATAAGTACTTGACAGGCCTGAGAACAATGCTTACCAGTGAGGTGTTTACTCGAGTTGATCTTCTAGAGCTGAAAGCTCTCGTCATTAGAAAGATTGGGCATCAAAGAGCAAACAAATACTTTGAACATCTTACAAGATTTTTTAGTCTCAAGATCACCAAGAGTGAGTTTGAAAAGTTCTGCATTAGGATTATTGGTAGAGAAAATATTCCTCTTCACAATCGATTTATTAGATCGATTGTCAAGAATGCTTGCCTTGCTAAAGTTCCCCCGCAGACAGTTGCTAAAAAAGGAGAAAGTAACCTTACCGTTAAAACTGGGAAAGGCAGTCAAAGAAATTGCCTTCAGTCGCTTTATGGGGATGCCTTTCCTTCTTCGCCACGCAAGGGAAGATCTCCCATTAATAGAGATCGGAAGTCTAGGGATCGCCCAAGCCCCCTCGGGCCTGTTGGAAAGCCTCAGAGCATAGTATACGATGAGAGGAACACCACGGTGCAAGAACAACAAAGTGCCACTGAACTGCTTTCCTTGGGTAGTAGACCACCGGTTGAAGTTGCTTCGGTGGAAGAAGGAGAAGAAGTTGAGCAGACGGCCGCCGGGAGCCCAGGCATTCAGAGTAGAAGTCCAGTTACAGCTCCTTTTGGTATTTCCATGAACTTGGGTGGAGCTCGTAAAGCACTTTCAAATGTTTCTATGCGAGGAAAACAAATTCAAGAGACCTGTCTGAACAGTTGTGAGCTACCAGATACAAGATCATTAAGAAATCGTCTGGAGCAGAAGCTGGAGGCAGAGGGTATTACTGTGTCAGTGGATTATCTGAACTTGTTAAACAATGGCTTGGATGTGTATTTGAAGAGATTGATAGAGCCATGCATAGGATTAGCGAGCTCTAGGTGTGGAGAACAGCACTTGAAAAGGGCAAATGGTCGGCTTGATCCTGGTTTGAACGGTACGGCTCGTGACATACACATGCAGGGGCCTCCAGAATCTGTTAATGCATCAAGGTTGGATTTTCTTGTTGCAATGCAGTCAAATCCTCAAATACTCGGAGAAAACTGGGCTACAAAACTTGAGAGAATTTCAATACGTGCTTTTGAAGAGCAGTAAATAATTGTAGAAACTTTAGCTGTTCTGGAAATATGATGCAATATCTTATTCAGTTGATTGATCACTAAGCCATGGATCAGTTGTTTGTTCATTACAATTTTGCTCTCCACTTGTGGTGGAGGTTTACAACTTATCAGCGTTGAAACCTGCAGACGTTTAGCTCAAAATGATGAGGTTGCCGGTAAAAGCTAGCTACCATAGCTGTTTAAGGGAAACATGTCTATATGGTAAAACATAAAGGTACAGGTAGACCATATTTGTATTATGAAATTTTGCTCCATTCTTCAGTTAATAGATATTTTTGCTTCCGTCCCGACCCTGTAATGTACCAAGTTATCAATGAAAATAAGGCATATTTGCTTCAGAATGTTGGAAATGGTTTTTGTGCTGTCTGATATTACTGTGTTTTTTATCTGCTTCAATTTTTTCTTGACGTTAGCTTATCATCTGCCACAAGTACATGTTCAATTACACAGAAGAAGAAACATTTTATTCAATGACGGATGTAATGAGTAGTTAGTTTTTTTCTGGAGGGTGCAAAGTTAATGAGAAATCGAATTACGATGAACTGAAAACATCACCCCCTCTTCTAAAGGCATGAGTCGCTATTCTGTACATACAAGATTCAGGACAAGGAATCTCCACGCATATCTACAGAGATCACTCCTCCACAGCGCTCCTTCTCTCAGCTTCCTCGGCTTTAATCCAAGCAGCCTAAACAAGAGAACCAACTTTCCCGATAAGATTTTATAGCTGAATCTGAAGATCATATATAATAGTTTAAAGAAGAAAAAAATGATTTAGCAGAGTAGGAGAACTTGCCTTATCCTTTTCAAGTCTGGAACGATGTGGCAGTATGGAGTTACCTAAACTTAGGCCTCCCCAAGCTTCTTGCATCTCTCTTTCCCTTGCTTCTCTACGAGACACAGACAGCCTAGTCTCCTGTTCTCTGGTTTGGTGAGCAGCAGAAGCTGCCTTCTCTTTCTCGAGTCTTGATTTATGTCGAACCAAAATTTCGTCCAAGCTTCCCTCTTCATTCATATTCTGCGTATGCAAATTTCTCCCATTCCTCTTTACCTTTATGTCTACTTCTGCTGATCTGAAAGCCATTTTCTCTTTCTCCAGTCTGGAGACATGCTTCACCAACACTTTGTCCAAACCTTCACAATCCGATGCTGCATTTCCTCCAAGTTTGTCTGAACACCGATTATTGCGGTAATTGCTTCCATGTGACAAGGCTTGCAATTTTTCCCTTTCCAGTCTGTGCACTGGCTTGACCAAGATCTTGTCTAAGCTATCTCGTGAATCTTGGTTGGCTACTGTTCCTACTGCATTCTGGTTTGCTTGTCCAAGCTGCTTCAAAATCTCTCTTGTGCACTCCTCTTCATATTCATTCTTACTAGTTGTAGTTTTGTTTCCCACCTTGCAGTCAACGTTTTCCTTCTCCCCCAGTCGGTTAGAAGAATCCGCTTTTCTGTCAGATTGCGAGACTGATATAGATGCATCCATTTTTTTATGCTTATTAGTTGCTCTGCCATCTTCAGCTTCCTCAGTTTTCCTCCTACTCTTTGCTTCTTGGACTTCTCTTTCAAGCCGCGAAACATGTTTCACTAAAAACTTATCCAGGCTTGGCCCTTCTGGAACGTTATCTTTTCTTTTATTAACTCTTCCATTTGACATTTCTTCGAAATTTCTTTTTGCTTCTTGAACTTCTTTTTCAAGCCTTGATGTATGCTTAATTAGCATGCTTCCCAGGTCAGGAATGGCCTCAGATGACGTTGACTGAATAGGACTAAATTCAAAGGTTTTGCCAGCGTTCTTCTTTGCCTCTTCAATATCTTTCTCAAGCTTCGATGAATGCTTCACCAGCATACTTCCCAGCTCAGGGACACCCACCCACGAAGTAACATTTTGATCTGAATGGACTCCTCCACAGTGGGTTTCTCCTGCCTTCTCTAGGTTTTCCACGCTAGATTCCTTTCTCCTGTTCTTAGCTTCTTGGACCTCTCTTTCAAGTTTTGTCATGTGCTTAACCAAAAACTTATCAAGACTCGGAAGTTCTGACTCCACTTGCTTTTTTCTCGTTCTCCCGTCCATCATGAATTCCTCCACAGACTTCTTCTTTGCATCTTTGATGTCTTTCTCGAGCTTTGATGAATGCTTCACTAAGATACTTCCCAGATCCGGGATACTCACACACGAAGCAGCATTCTGATCTGAATGGACCTCTACACAGTTGGTTTCCTTTGCATTGTCAGATTCTTTTCTCCTGTTCTTAGCTTCTTGGACCTCTCTCTCAAGTTTTGTCATGTGCTTAACCAGAAACTTATCAAGACCCGGAAGTTCTGACTCCACTCGCTTTTGTCTCAATTTCCCATCCATGAATGCCCTCACAGAAGACATTCTCCTTGCATTCTGATGAGCTTGACTTGCACTATTTTCGGCAGCAGAACCTGAATCAAGCAGCTTACTGGTTTCTATTTCTGCTAAGGCAGCATTTAACCCACAAGTCGCAACGATGGTGGCAAGAGAAGAAAGTTCATCTTCATTCAAACATTTAAGCCTCTCAAGCATCAAATCGACAATCTTCGTCTCATTATACTTCTCCAATGATTGCCTCCTATTGTATTTCATCAGTTTTGTATCTAGTATTGGCAATTTACAATCCTGGCCTTGAGAACCACAACTGTCAACTTGAGATATTGATTCAACTTCTAACCCAGATTCTGACTCACACTCAGCAGAGAGCTCTAATAATTCCTGATTGTCTGGATTCTGGCTAATTTTGCGCAGAAGTTCTTTGATTTCATTCTTGTTAATAGAAGAACAATTTGCAAGCCTAATAAATGCAGTTTTGACTGCTGCAGCGACCTGTTTATCTACCTCAAAGGCAGTTTCTAAAGATGTGGTGACGGTATGAGTAGTAGATTTCCATTCATTACCAGTGGAAGTCTCAATTTGGCAAACCTTTCTAGGGAGAGTGGGGGTATCATACATTATCACTCCCATAGCTGTAGCTGTTTCAAAAGCCTCAGCAGCGCTTTTCTCTGCTTTTAAGAGTATGGCCTCTGCCTCGTTGCATTTTATCCTGCAAAAGCAAAACAAAGTTATAAGCAGGACCAACATTTTAGATAGTCCTGCTCAGGCAAACAAGAACTAGACCTTGCTGCTTTGAGTATGCGGCGCCAAGATGCTTCCACCAGTGCAGCTTTTCGAGCCTCCATTGCTTCATGTGCAGCCTCTCTTAGTGCAATTTTTTCTCTCAGCACTCTTGAATAATGCGGATTTGAATCACCAAGTGTCTCATCAAGAGTCAAATTCATGCCGTCTACTTCCTGAAGTAAACATACACCTCATTCATGAAAACATATCAAAGTAAATTAAAGTTCTCGTAAGAGGAAAATTACAGTTCCAAATCCGAAGAGGAATGAAGTATGCAGCCATCCGTAATACCACCTGCAGCAACTTGATTTTTTTCTTCAAGTAGTCTGCCTTTTTCCGCGGAAACCAGTTGAGAGGAGAACCCTTACGGTGAGTAGGCTTCTTGATTTGCGATGCAAATTTATTAAGAGCATTCAAGGTCGATTGGCCAGACCCTTTTGGCGACTTATTCTGCACAAATTCAATAGCATGAAATGTAAAAAATAATCAGATGGGACAGACGCCAAAAACTAATTAGGTTTAGACAAGAGTCGTCAATTCCTGACGACCAAAACAATTAGATGCCTAATAGGAAAAATTCACAACAAAAAACCATAGCAACTACAATTCAGTTCAAGGTTTTAGCTAGAGATTTGTAACTTATTCCTAATAGTAGCAAAACCACGATAGCATCAAAGACAAACATCAAACAATCCAGTTCTGTAGCGTAGACACACTATTTCAGCAGATACACCGATCGATCTTGCTCATCATGAAAAACAGCGGATAGAAAAGTATTACCTTTACAGGCATAGAAGCCGAAGTCACCTTCTCCGCCTCATCGGGATGTTTGTTACTGGAGTCAGCAACTTTGCCACCGTCTTGTTTTTCTAACACAGACATGCAGCCCAAGTCCATGCAACCAAGATCCATCACGGAATTACCCTGACTAGATCTCGCGAGATTTGCAAGAGTAAGTGTTGAGAAATGATTCGAAAATGGAGCGAAGAGGATACAGTTTTGTAGATAGAGAAAAATTGCTGTTTAGGATTTTCGTTTAGAGAGCAGAAGAAAAAGAGAAGAAGAACGGTACTGGGAGGCAACGGTTTTATCTTTCTGCGAAAGACGAATGAAAATAGCCGTTACATGTTTGGGTGAGTCCTATAGTTTTTCCTTTTTCAAAAAATAAAAACAATTATTATTTATTTATTCATTCTGGAGAACCGACTGGTTTCTGCTTTTGGGGTGCTTCCTGTACTCAACGGTCTAGTTTTTGCACCATCCGGGAATATGGAGAGCGTTTATCTGCTGCTTCGCTTCTATATTAATCACTATTGGATGCTCCTACAACTAGCTTGAATAGTTGATGATCAGTGATACACTTTTTTTATCTTAATTGGGCTAAAAACCGGCCCAACAAATCCGTGGATCATATGACCTATCCAGTCCAATCAATCCCCCTTTACCTTACCATACTCTTCCTATCCAGATATGTTAGTATTTTTGAAAACTGATTAATTGGGTATAATCATAATAGGATTTTTTCAGACAGTAAATTCTTCCTAAAAACTTAAATTCAAAAATTTGGTTAAGCTAGAAGTCCCTCAGTTTAAAAAATTCATTATTTTGAGACAAGAAGAACAATACAACATGACACACGTATGGTAGTACTCTAGGAAGAACAGCACGATCAACATTTTTTAATAAAAATTCCTTATGTTTAACGATGCTTAGACTGGTCTGCAAAGAAACAATATTCCAACGCATAATTGCTAGTTGTTTAAGAATTTATGTAAGGATGTGAATAACCGAGCAAGAGCTTAAACACCACAGGTGGATAGCACCGGTTTGCCTTTTGATTTCTAAAAAATAAAAGGTTCTTAGGTTCCCATTCTTCAATCATCTTCAGTATCCCGAGATCCACGATTATATAGACGTTGGCCATAGAAGTTCTTGAACTTGCAGAGCTACACAAGGGATGACATCCCTTACCAACTGTTCGCAGTTTCCTGGGAACTGATAACATATTCCTTTCATTCGTACTACACATGGCCAGACCTTGGATTTCTCAAGCAAAGATGTTAATGCAATACAGGTAATGTTGTTAATATTCTTCATCAATCATGAACATTTTGCAAGCAGCTTTTGCGTTAACAGTTTAATTTGTTCATCCTTCACATGCAGGGACGCCAGGCGAGTGATCCTGCAGATCCATTTTAAATGCAGTTTTCAAGCAGTGAATCTGAATCATCAGGAAAAATCACGTAATCCAACGAAAGTTGGCAAGATGGACGACTCAAGCTGGTGGTTACCTCATCCTCGAACTGGGATATACATACCTAAAGGGCATGAATGGGCGATGGATGATGTGCCTGATAATGCAGCTTCCTTCACTCCGACCTTCTGGCTGAGGAATGTCGACGATGATGATCGTAAGCCATGCCTTGACATCTGCTCCGAGCACCGCACATACAAAAATCTGTCTTAAGTCTGTCCACCATGACAACATCCTATACTATGGTAACTTCGGCTAAAATAAAACGTATTATCGTATCATCATATGTATCTATGTCATAATGCCTAGGGTTATAACATTATAATTAAGGAGAGTGGAGTCTTAAGGTTCATATGACTGGACAAGCTTTTTTTCATCATAAATGAAGAATAAGATGGACAAATTTTAATATTGGCCACCAATGTCACGTATTACCTCCTAAACCTATCTGGTTTTTGAAATTTAAATTTAAATTGGAAATAGATAAATATAGTTTTAATTTTAAATTATAAAATTCAGTTTAATTTATCTATCTATTTTAATAAAATTAATAAAAAATAATCTTAATAAATTATATTGATTCTTAAATATTTAATTAAATTTTAGTCTCAATTTTTAAAACATGAAAGCGAATCCGATTCCAATTTGTTTACAAAGGCAAATATCAAATACGCCACCAGTAAAGACCAAGACTCCAATTGTAACAAATGCCAAAAGCGGCGGGACCAGAAGCCGATCAGACGCCACAGGTTCATCTCCGCGCGATTATCGCTTTTTCCATTTTTCTCCTACAGTAACTTTCCTGAAGTGAAAAGTCTCGTTTTTACGCCGGTTTTACCTTAGTAACCCATCTTCTCTGACCAACCAATACCCTTCTCCCGCGTTTGGTTTGTCTTTTTCCTTTTTTAATAGTATCTCTGCAATTTCTATTTCAAACCTCCGCTTTTTCTTCCAAAACTTCCCATTGTGTTTCTTTCTTTGCACTGTGTCTTTATTTATCCATTTCATCTTTTCACCTCTGCTCTCAAAGTTCCACCTTCCTCCGTACCGGTGGTTTATATACCGAGGTGGTGCCGGTGTATGACGAGCGCGTCGGAGCTGTTCTACCAGAGGAGGTCGCGCGTGAGCCGGTCAGTCTCCCTCACCACCGACCTAGACCTCGAGCCTTTCGAATCTGACCGTAGCTTTCACCAAAATCATAATCGCCGACATCATTATCATCACAGTAACCGCCATGATTTCGATGGATGTGATCCTCTGCGGCGATCCCCGCACATGCGCCACCATGGTCATCGTCTTTTCTCCCCTGGCTCTGTAAGTTTTAGTGCTTTCTCAGGCCTTTTCTGATTTGTTTGTAGTTGATGAGAAGATGAGTTAAAGAGAAGAGCTATTCTTGCTAATTATGTTTGATTTGAAACGTGAAAGTTCTGACCCTGGTTTATAACTGATTAGAGGTGAATTAATTTGCAAAACTATCAATCTTAATCTATATTTGTCTGTTATTAGAGTGGTTTTACAAGTAATTAACGAGTAATTAATGAATGAAAACTTAAACTATTATTTATTTTGTCAATTTCTCTAATTTAGCCATGGTAAGCGTACAGCGCATCTTTTGAACCATAGTTTGTTTGTAACATGTAAGCAGGAGCGTACCCCGGTTCGGCTTGATCAAGGTACGGGTCAATTCGTTGCGAGCACCAGTAGTATGAATGGTGAATCTATAAGCCGTGGCAGCCCGAGCAGGCTGAGACTGACCGGAAATGATAGGCTTCCAGGGGCTGTGCTGCTCGCACGCGCTAGGCTTGTTGAGCGGCTGAGAGGGGTGTCGCTCTCTGGAAACAGGCGAGTTGATTTTATTACAATTACCATCTTTTGGTCTATACCAATTGCACCATCGCATAACTCTTTTGCAAAAGACCTGATGTATTCCATTGGAGTTGAGGTTGGTGTAGTTATCCTCATGGTCGATTCAGATGTCTGATCTTGGTGTAGTTATCTTGTGCTCTAGGACCAGTCCATGTTTTAGAGATGTTAATGACAGGATTTCGTTTCTTCTCCCGTCCTTGCTTTCCTGAGATTAACTACAAGGTTCTCAGCTGTTTATCTTTTCCCCTAACTCTAGGCAAAATGGCCGAGCTTCCCTTGGCGCCATTAACGGAGAGTCGTCACTCCATGATGACTTGAGGGTTGCAGATACCGGGGACTGGAGAGCTGGCTGGCCAGCAGAAAGTTCTCGTGCTACCGACTCGATACTTGTAATCGATAGACAAGAAGTTGTACAGGAATCAAATAAGAAGAAACCGCCTGGTTTAACCCCAGATGCGCTTGATTGTTTGCAATACGAGGTATTTAGCTCCTTCGAAGAGGGCGCTGAAGGGGACGTCTCACAGGTGTCATGGGACTGTAGTATATGTCTTGAGAGTTTTACTGAAGGAGATGAGCTCATTCGCCTTCCCTGCGAGCATAGGTTCCATTCTGCCTGCTTGGATCCGTGGGTTCGAACTTGTGGGGACTGCCCATATTGTCGAAGAGATATTGTTGTAAATAGTGAAGGGTCGTGAAGAGAACATAAACCACTTCCTGAACCGGTTTTGTTGATCTTCTTTTCACTGTAGGGATAACCGTTTAGCTAGTAGTCTTAGTTCTGTTATGGTGTGTAAAAGCTGTGTTGTTCACTTCATCTCGGCTTTGTCGAAAAACATGACCAGACGTCTGATATTTCTTGAGTGGCCATTTTGCATCCGTTCGGCTCAAATATTTTACCATGCAATGAACTGTATCTTCCGTTTCCATTGTTCTGTTGTTACAAATCTCGACAACTGTTCCAAGCACTTGCATTTTCTGTTTAGGGAACAGACCAGATTACAGGGGGTTTCCCCAACTAGTCCCATAAAGTTGCTCAATCTGCTATACAGTCTCCGTTATGCAATTTCGATGCTGTCAGAATATAACATTTGCAGGAGCCTCCTAATTAAAATACGCTAGTCCCGTAAACTATGTACCCAAATCGAGCTTTCAAATATGGAAGTCAAGTCCTCCTCTAACCGAACACTTTTGATAGAATAATCTGTTGTAAGATTGAATCAAACCCAACTTGCAAGTTGCAATCTCGTGGTCTCTCGTTCAAGTCTCGAGCTAATGTAGACGGGATGATATTTTTATTCCAAAGTCTTGTTGAAATGGCGGTCCAATATTCACACGCCATGCCAAGTCCATTGGAGAATCTACGGCACTTACCTCGAAAGCAAACAAACACTATACCGTCTTATACTTTTTTACTCGTTTTCTGGTTTAAGCTCCGGTATATTATTACCGGAACTCCCGATAATGATTGATTTCCGGTCGCTTTTGGTTCTATATCCCCATTCGGTTTGATAAATACCAAACCGGTTATCGATAAAATTCTGTTTTGAGCGGTTGGATATCGATCAAATTAATAACACGTATTAATTAAGTCATAAAGTATAGAATTAAATTAAAATAATAATAATAATAATAAAGCCAACAAAATTAATTTGCCGTATAAAAGAAAAAATAAGCTAACAATACGACCGGAAAAGAACGGGTGGAAAAAGAGGAGGAAATTACTTAAGCTTAACGCGTACTGATAACAGGAAACAACAATAAAATCTAGCCTCCTCCTCCTTTTCTTTTCACGCGGCATCTCTCTCGTTCTCACAGCCCTATAAGAAACAACTTTTTCTCTCTTTATTAACCTTAGACGCCACTCCACCATCGCTGAATCCATTAGGGGAAAAGAAATTTCAATACGGTGGTGATTATGCAGTGAGACGCTAGAGGGGAGAATTGCAAGCGGAGCACGGGAATCAGAGAGAGAGAGCGAGAGAGAGTGGGCAGACAAGAGGGACTGAAGGGAAAGATGTTGCTGCGCTCGTGCTACAGGCCACTGGAGCGGTGCTTTGGGAGGATAACGGGCGGAGGAGGGGATGGGCTGATGTGGCATACGGATTTAAGGCCGCACGCCTCCGGGGACTACTCGATCGCGGTTGTTCAGGCGAATAACTGTTTGGAAGACCAGAGCCAGGTTTTGGCGTCCCCTTCTGCCACGTATGTCGGGGTTTATGATGGTCATGGCGGGCCTGAGGCTTCTAGATTCGTTAACAAGCACTTGTTTCCGTTTATGCACAGTAAGAATCGTCTGCCTTTTGGGATGTTAGACGGACTTGTGAGCTGGTCGGAGATTGTTTCTCTGTTTATGGGGATATTTTTCTTCTTCTGTTTGGAGTTTTTGTTTTGATAAGATCGTAAATATGACGATTGTTTAAGCCTATGTGTGAACTTCAATATATTGGTATTGTGTTGCTATAATGATGTACTATACTTAAATTTGCTCTACTTTTCTTTACCATGTAGTTTGCTTTTCTTTTTTAATTTTTTGTTTCAGACTTGTTCATTTTGATTTGTAGAGTTTGCTTCTGAGCAAGGGGGATTATCTGCGGATGTAATAAAGAAGGCATTCAACGCAACCGAGGAGGAATTCTGCCGCCTAGTGAAGCATTCATTGCCTATTAAGCCGCATATTGCTTCTGTGGGATCGTGTTGTTTAGTCGGAGCCATTTCAAATGACATGTTATATGTTGCAAATCTTGGGGATTCAAGGGCTGTCCTTGGCCAATTAGTGAACGCGAATGATAAGAAGAAACGGGTAGTTGCAGAAAGGTTGTCAACCGATCACAATGTTTGTGTTGAGGAGGTGAGGAAGGAGGTGGAGGCACTTCATCCCGATGATTCACATATAGTGGTGTATACTCGAGGGGTCTGGAGGATCAAGGGAATTATTCAGGTGCTATAGATTTTCTTCTGCTGTAATTTTTTCTTGCTAACCATAGACTTTGATTGGTTCTTAGTTACTGTATTGGGAGATTGGTAACATACAATTTTTTCGTTTTAGGACTTTGTGGTTTTGTCATTTTGTCCTTGATTTTTTCTTGATATCTTGCAAGATATGCTGTTAAATCTCTGGTGATTCGGTTCCAAAAGCATCCGATGGTTGTGGTCATTATTCTTTATCTTTATCCACATTCTTTTGCTTTACAGATAAGCATCTATCCTTAGTGAAAAGAGTATAGCTAAAGGTGTTGTAAGGACTGCCTTCCATACTCTTCCTGGAATCTTATGGTCTTCCTCCTGTCTACAGTCTCATGCAGTCAAGTGAAGCAGTATGTCTTCCATGCATGAGATGTACATGAAGATCCCTGAATCGTAAATATAATGCATATATAATTCCAGGCAGGCTTTGATCCTCTCTTTTTTCTTTTATCCTTGCTTTTTAGTTGCTAATTTCTTGGACAGTCTAAAGTAGTTCCTCGCTTTTTATAGAGGTTACTTCACCTTGTTAGAGGAGTCAGTGCATGATTTTAAGGGATGAGTACATTCAAGTAGTTTAAACATATTTTCTTATGCCCTTCAGGTATCAAGATCGATTGGCGATGTCTATTTGAAGAAACCTGAGTTTAACAGAGACCCCTTTTTCCAGCAGTTTGGAAGCCCTGTTCCTTTAAAACGTGCAGTAATTAGTGCAGAACCTTCAATTATCGTCAGAAAGCTCAGGCCACAAGATTTATTCCTGATATTTGCTTCAGATGGTCTGTGGGAACAGTTGAGCGATAAAGCAGCCGTAGATATTGTTTTCAAATATCCTAGAGCTGTGAGTGTCCTATCTTTGCCTCCTACGGTTCAATTATGCTTTTTTTCTACTAAAGAATCCATCTTCTCTGACTTTTTTTCCCGTCTGTCTTTTACGGGTAAGTGTGTGTATAGATGGACATTCTATGGAATTATGATTTTTCTGACATCATCTGCATTTTCTTCCGGTTTTAATGTACAGGGCATAGCTAAGAGATTAGCAAGAGCTGCCATCCATGAAGCTGCAAAGAAAAGGGAGATGAGATATAATGACATAAAGAAAATTGAGAAAGGAATAAGGCGTCATTTTCATGATGACATCACTGTCGTCGTGATTTATCTTGACCAACAACATGTCTCTGCGAATGATAAATTGAAGCATAACGCCATTGGCTGCACAACCGCTCCAGTCGACATTTTCTCCCTTGATGCTAACCAAGTGGACGATAAACTGGTTCATGCAGTTTTTTAAGTAGATAAGTTGAAAACCTTTAATGGGTTGGGAGCTAACTACTTGAAGTCTAGTTGACATACTGTTTGATTGGTTCAATCCAATGCTGGATACAGAAGATTCATGTGAGATAGTTATACACCGCATAGAAAAGTTTTGATGGACTGGTGGATACTGATGGAAACAACCTACCTATGTCGTACAGACTTTCCAAGTGAAGATCAGACCACTTCATTTCTCTTGCTTGGTGATTGATAATCCGAGGAATTGTCGCTCCCATTTTGTGTTCTCTTTTGTTGGTTTTAGATGCCTATTTCAATTATATTTATTTGTTGTTTGAGCATCTCTAAAATAAGTTCGAGCTCAACTAATATTCATCCAGAGGATACCCTGGAATCTGTTCATGCCCAGGCCCATAGCCTTGTTCGAGGGCATACACCATATAAAACGGTTTGGAGAAAAAAGTTGGAAGACCTAATATAGCACATAATTCGGGTGAGAACCAAAAGGGGAGCCTTGCCATGCAGAAGAAGTGCTTCGAGCCTGAATCCATACTGTTAAACTTCAGCGTAGGAAGTGAGGAGTAATCAGTCCTGAAATCTCAAGAAATCCAAGCTTATCTCTGCCACCAAATATCTTCTTCAACTTCTCATCACAAACTATTATCCTCTTGTTTTCAGGGTCCTTAGAAATTGAAAACAAGGGTCAGCTTAGTTCCAAATTACTAAAGCATGTAGACAGTGAAAAAAAAATAAAAACACACTCTAGAGAGGGAAACTTTTCAGATTATTAACAATAGCAGCGACACTACTTGTCAGGAAATATTTTTGTTTCGACCCTAATCAGAACAAGTCATGCTCATATTACCATTTTAACAATGCCTCAGCTGCCTGACCTTTTGCTAAATCATTGAGACGCATAGATCAGGTCATGCAAGAAAACGCACTAAACTCAATACCTCAACCTGGCCAAATTAAAGGATAACTAACTGCAAGTAGAAAACATGGAATTCAGCGCTATACCGAAAGATAACCCAAATTCAGGCAAACTACATTACAAAAAGGCTGCCATATGAGTGACTTGTAGGTGTGAACAAATGTAGACCAATGTGTTGGAAAGTGGTATCCCGACAGAGCCTATATACCCAATAAAATGAAGTCCAATGTATGTAGTAGGTATGGGGGTAATAAGATGAAGTCCAACGTATGGCCAGGTGACTGACTTGTAAATGAAAAGATCTATATACCCAACACTTACAAGCACAAGCAAATTTCAAAGAGAACAAATTGAAATGGTTTGAAGTTCGACCATACTAGGCAGGAAAACGTTATCCAGTACTAACCCGCTCCAGAGATCGAAATACAAGAAAACAAAGAATGAGCAATCACCTCATACATGAAATAACCAAGCTCAAAAGCTGACATAAAATACAGAGTGGAGGTAACAAAGTAACCACACGACCTAGTCATTTCTTGCACCAACAAAGGAAACCATAACCAGAGAAACAGAAAATGAAGACGCCACTAAAACCTTATCCATACACGTATCTGCGACAGAGCTAAAAAGTTGGCCCGCGTCCATTACCTCTGTGCAACCTTATCGGAACCCAATCTTTAAAAAAAACCCAAATAACATTTCAAAGGATAAACCGCTAAAAATAAATCAAAGTTCTTCGATAGCGGACCTGAAGGTTGTTCTCTTTGATGTGGGCCCAAATGCGCTTGAGAGCTTCTGCGCGGGAGATTTCGGAGGCACCGACAACCTCAGCCATTTCAGGAGAGACACGGCGCGGTATCATAATACCTCGAGGCCGCTGCTCTTTTGTGGCAGCCTTCGACGACGCGGTGGCGCATCTCACCATGCTCTTGAAGCGGAGTTTGGCAGGGGAAGGCGAAGCCGAGAGCCTCATAGGAAGTGAAGCGGGCTTAATATACAATACCGCGTCGTGGGCAAGGAAGGTTGAGAAGACCCCTGAAGATATTGCCATTTTGAAGAGAGAATGAGAAGTATGTAGCTGAGAATTTTCCTTTTTCCTTTGCTTACAGAAAGGGAAGGGATAGGGATTTATGTTTGGTGTTTTAACTTTTTCTTCGTCCTAGACTCGTAATGACGGATATGCCCTCCTTCTGGATATTAGAAGTGAAAAGAACAATGTACGAGGGAGATGTTTTCTGGTGAAGTCCATATGACTTTTTTTTCCGGGTTGGGGCCCGATGAGGCCTACAGGCCCAATCTAGCTGGGTTGTTCTCATTAGAAGCCCAAAAATGTGATTTAGGATTGGGCTTATCTTTTCTGCCGAAGAATCATTCGGAAAGAAGCCCAATTAGGAGTATGGACCACCAGCATTAACTTGAAATTCCTGACAACTTTTTCAGGAGAAACTAAAACATTCCTTTTGCATCCTGACAAGGTACTGCACCTACCCACATCATCAAGATGGACCAGACACGATCATCGCAGTTATGAGCCATGATCAGACTTCATAGTATTTTACCTTAATAAGATCTTAATCCTGCAGTTTAAATCCCACTAATATCAGCTTTTGAGTAATGCCGGGAAGAAGGACAATTTAACTTCAAGTAAAAGAAATAGGCCAACAAGAGGAAGATAGCATGTGCCAATCATTCATACAGCAGGAAATGATCTCTCAACCAACTTGGCCCCTCAACATTTCCTTCTACTTTACTCTAAAAGGGGCAACCATTGAATTAGCTGTCCTCATGAACTGTATTTGATAATACTTCCTCTATGCCATTTGTGGTCTTCATTAAATTCTTCCTTCATGCAAACTCCAAAGTGATACTCTTTAATCGCCATGATGAGTCTAACAAGTCCGAATACGAGTGTGTCGCGTGTAAAATCACAAGAATTCGATGTTAAATCTGTAGTTGAAATGGGTAGAGAATCTCTGGGTGATAAATTATGTTTCACTTCTCATGACAGGAAAGTACTGAAGTTTTCTTGTTGCACGATCAGTGGTGAAAAAATGTACCACCTACACATGTACACGGGTGCTTCCATTACTCGGTACTTCTGTTGCTTTTAAGTGTTCAATCGTCGTCAATCTAAATCCCTGAATGACAACCTTGGACAGATGGCGCCACCACCCCTCCTCCTTTTCAGCAGAAGAGAAAGAACTGTAACAAGACTAGAGTATGCTATTGCAGAGGGTTCTAGCGATGGTGATATCTTATCGATTAATACACGATATCCTTGATTGATCTTCTACCAATCACGACCTGAAAACGACCTTCCGTGGAATTCGATCGAATATGCATTTTCATAAAAAACAGATTGGATTGTAAGCGATCGAAGAACAAGTTTGGTCGAGACACGTGAACACAGCTCCGTCATCTGTCTATTCTAGGACGCAGGAAAGAAACCGAAATTCACTGGTATAAGATTATTATTTATCACGAAATGAATTGAAAAGTCACCTACGCGGAACTTATCATTTCCCGAAAGAAAGTAAGCGTCTTCTTGTCTCTCCAAACCAACTAATCAAATTTGTCTGATCATGATTGCCAAAACATAGCGTAGAAATTACATCATCTATTAGTTATGCTTAGTAGCATGTATCAATTAAGACAAAGTTCGATCGTTGGTTTAGTAAAAAGGATTCTCGCATCAATATTTTCCATACATATTCTTATTTTGATCAATATTCTAATATAACCAACGAGTTGTTGGCGCAGTGATCTACAGCATACTGCGTTTCTTTAATTCAAGGTACCGGGTTCGATCCGGGAAAACTGCGAGGTATGTTGGTAGTGGTCCCGTATATTGGTAATGGTCTCACACAAAGATGTAGATGTTGTATCGTACCGTACCACTCATGGCTGCAGGCTAAATGCTTGTGATGTGAATCAGATACTCTTCATTCTCAAAAAAAAATCTTCGGATTTAGTTGAATAGTAAGATACATTCATCTTTATAAAAAATTATGATTTAGATAATTGATCTGATTTTAAATATAAAATATTTTTTAAAAATTATATTTTTATTTTATTTCCTCAATTAAACAAATTGTAAATTATAAAAAGTATTGTAGACCAAAACAAACAAAAAGACAACCCTCCAAGGTTGTCCACGTGTCATAGAGATCTATCAACACAGTAACATGTAGTAATAATCGACCCACGTCAAAAGAAGTTATATGGAAGGTCACAAATGTGTCTGGTAGTGGTAGGTGATGGGTCCCCCTGTCCATCATTACAAAATTCCGAAACTTCCTTAGCGTGATCGATTTCCTCTAGAAACTCTGCCTCCTATATATATTCTGTCTCGGTTCTGCTGTATCCAGAGCCTAGCTTTGTGATCGGTACTGAGTTAGTGATTTAAGATTCGTGCAAAAATGGTCCATCAAAGGTCTATGATCTTCATTTCTTTAATCTGTATTGCCATCGCCGGAGTTGGAGGCCAAGCTCCCCCAACCCCTCCCACAGCTACCCCAGCGCCGCCAACTCCCACAACCCCGACATCTTCTCCACCCCCGGTCACGACCACTCCTCCTCCCACTTCGACCCCGCCTCCAGTGACACAATCTCCACCACCAGCTACACCTCCTCCGGTGTCCTCACCACCTCCTGCCACCCCACCACCTGCAACCCCTCCTCCTGCCACCCCTCCACCAGCCACACCCCCTCCCGCCACTCCTCCACCAGCAACACCTCCTCCCGCCACTCCACCCCCGGCGACTCCTCCTCCAGCAACTCCTCCCCCAGCCATCCCACCCCCAGCTCCACTCGCTTCGCCTCCTGTTGCAACTCCTGCTCCAGCTCCAAGCAAGACCAAGGCCAAGGCACCTGCCCTATCTCCTTTGGGGCTTAGCCCGCCATCACCACCCACGGGAGCTCCAACTCCCAGCTTGGGAGCTGTCTCCCCCGGACCGGCAGGAACGGACGTCGTAAGTAATCTAGCTTTTGTTTTGTCGGGTTTATAGAAAAACGAGCTTTAGTTAAACTATAGGCATCACGTCAAATCACATAACGAAAGATCCTGGTCCCCCGTCACCCTTTAGTACCGTATTTCTTGAATGGGCTTTAATCCACTAGTATTTCTGGGCCTTTATTAGTTTTCACAGGGCCCAACTTCGGTCTTCCTTGGAATTAACCTAATCAAAGGATCGAGTTCAGTATATTAGTGATGACTGACTACGTTTTGTCTTCATTTCATTGCAGAGCGGGGTTGAGAAGATCTGGTCCGTTCAGAGGATGATGATTTCGATCGTGATCTGTGGATCAGCTTTCTTCTGGTTGCTGCTCTAGATATTGGACCTCGGTGTCGGCTGCATTTATATTTTTTGTTAATTTCTATTGCTACTTTGTTGCCTTCTTGGAAGGCATGGCATCGGCTGCCATTTTAGCCGATGCTATGAGGTGATGGGACCTTTTTTTGTTATGTATTTGAGCTTTACATAATATTTACATTGGTTGCATTCTTTGAGGTAATTGCTTTTATATTTGGGATTGTTGCCAGCAATATAAATAATTTAAATAAATAAAATACTAAGTATGTCTTATTTTAAATGATTAATAAGTGAAATAAATAAAGGGACAGAAGCAAAGGCTTTTGTACTTGCATCTCATTTCTAGTTTATATTCATTATAATATTTTAAGATAATAAAGAATCGACAATTAATTTCATTTATTCTAAACATACTTTTCAACTAAAAATACTAACAGGCCAACGAAGTTTAAAGGGTTAAGAAATAGAGACTGAATGGGATAGAATAATCGATAATAATAATAAAAAAAAAAACTGACAATAACATATGTGGTATGGCCCAAAGTTGTTTTCCTGGTATCTTGAGCATTCGGAGACCAGGATATTTAATTTGGGCATTCGGTACGAATCTTTCCATAGGCCCTGAAAATTTGTTGACTTTTAAAGATTTTAAGTCAAAATGCTTAACCGGCTGCAGAAGGGCATCTTATGACCCGGGCATCCATTGTTAAAGCCCAAATATTTCACGAGCCGGGAGGCGGGTGGTGTTGAGGAAATTGCATGCATATCTGAGGTTGATAGATGAGGAACTCCGACAGTCAGTGATCGTAGATGTATGGGAAGGCTGGTAAAACCAAAGCATTCTGATTCAGGGCGGTCTTTATGGTAGTATGGGAGACTGGTGAGAACTGTGTACAAGCAACCTCGGGTACATACTGACTGACCTTCTCACATATGGTAGTATGGGAGAGTGGTAAGAACTGTAGAAGCATGATTCCTCGTTTTGTGCACGTACATACTGACCTTCTCACACATGCATATCTGCAGAGGTGGTAAATACTAATTAGCGTAAAACAATCTGATACACACGAGCTTTACACCTGCGGGCTCATCTTACTTGTGGTATGGGTAAATGGTACAGATGGGTGTCATAAATATGGATTCAGTTCTTGAATCCCGCAGCTAGCATTACTCATTAATGTGCGTATCCATTCTTGGCACCGTAACCCAAAGGAAGGTTCCCCTTGCCGACAATGCTTTGATAAATATTTTTCTGCTCCGTAGTAAGTATCGGAGTCTTGCATAATCTTCTTGTTATGCTTTTTTGAAATGCTCAACTTGTCAACCAATTTAAGGACATTTCCTTAAGTCCGCGCGCTGAATTCTCAGGATTATAGAGATTAAACAAGGCATAGAGTCCTCGAGTCAACGACTGTGAAAGCAAATTCCAGGCCATTCCCCATGTGGCTACAATTTTAATAAAAACGATCCAGTTGGAAATGTTTTAGAATCGATACGTAGTAAGAAGTAGAAAATGACGAACAAAAGGGAAAGTTGGTCTTAATTGGTGTTTACGGAGATGATTAGTTATTATTGTCATAAAAAAGAGGTCGGTCTTCGGATTACTAATACTTTTCTATCAATATGATTTTGATGGGTGCAAAGCCTAACTGCATTATCCTTTGCCCTGCCCCAGTTGCATGTAGGCCTATTGAATGTCACTGGCAAACTGAGCTTTAATTCAGCTACATTACCTCTTCACATCACAACTCACCATGGTACTAATAGGGTATGGTACTTTTTGCGCACAACGATCAGCTTATACATAGCTGGCCAGTACACCCTCTAAAGGAGTAACAAACAATAATGCAGGTCCCTCATCAATTGAGAATTTGACCTCTCGGGAGCACGATCATGATGGGGAACTTTCCCTCTACAAAGAATAAAGAATAGAAAGCAGTAGACGACATCCAAATATCTCTAGTGGGGTAAAGAGATACGCGACAATTATGCATGCAAATTGCAGGATCTTGTGTGTGATAACACAACTGAACAGACAAAGGAAGGGTGAAGAAATAGTAGATAAGAAAGATAGCAATAGCTTCACCCCGAGTTTTCCCGTAGTCATGTTTCACAGATAAGTTTTGCCTTGAAATATGCAAACTCAATTCCATTGTTGCCCATGTTAAGTTAAAGAAGGAACAAGCTAGTTATGTAATAGATTAATTACATCTCCTGAATGTGGATCTGCCAAGTCAAAGCTTCACCATCTGTATGACTTTATCGAACATCGAAGATAGACTAAAAAATCCTCCACTTGAGCTAAATCTCTAATTTGAAAAAGGAGGTCCAACACCATAGTTGGATTCTGCATGGACAGGAATAAAATTTCTTACAAGGGCCACTAAGACCTTCGAATCATCATGCTCTATTTACAGATTAAATAGAGGCAAATCCGTAAGTCCAAAAAATAGACTTCAGCTCCTACCATGTAACCTGTGATGGGCTAGTCAATGAACCTAGCTATAAATATAAACAGTTGATCTAATTAACTTTGTCCTTTTCTTTCCCTTGCTTATACATCCCGTATGATGTTATCGGTGTCATGCGGTTTCTACAGGACCGCAACTTTGGCACAATTTGCTGTAAATGCCATTCCCGTCTTTCCCCTTTCTTCCCGAGGAAACTCGCAAGCTTCACTAATGGGCCCTGATCTCAAATCTGCTGGGGGAATAAAACAATCCACAGAAAGGCCTGGAACATTAAATGCAACCTCTTCAATCGTCCAAGCTTCCTCCATCTTTGTCTTGGTATGGCTCATTGCCATCTCACCAAATCTGTAAAGAGTCACCACTGAACGCCCAGAGTGTGCAATCATGATCCCCTCCACAGGCCTGTAATCATCAAGAAACGAATTGATTGTGGTTTCCCAGAAAACTGCATCACCACCGTCGGACTGGATTCGGGTGAGATGTGAATCTTCCATGTGAACAAGAAGTCCGGTCTTCTGGCTGAAGTAGCCAAATAAGACGTGCCTTATGATCTCAGCCGGGCATTCACTTCTAGCCTTCAGGGTCTGATGATCAGCACATAACTTAAGAATAAAACAGTCCTCCCCATTTATCTTCTTCTCTCCAATGCACTTAGCATCAGCAAACATGCTAGCTGTTGTTCTCGGATCAAGACCCTGAAACAACGAACCCAAAATTAATCCAATAAGCAGATGAACGAGCAACCACAAAAATTTTAAGCGCGCCACACTCAAACAACTAGCATCCACACTTCACCTGAAGTGCTCGGCGCAATGGTCTAACAGGCCCTTTGGCGGTATGAGCACCAAGCCAAGGTGTGTGGCGCCAAACAAGTTGACCATTACAGCCAGCATGAACCTTACTACCTCCAGCTGCAAGCTCAACATACCACATGTCAGGATTCATCTGCCAGAGAACAAACCCGCCGGTCGCAGCATCTCGCGAGCCATTCCGGTTTTTCACTACCCCAGTAGGTGTTTCAAACTCCGTAGCAATCATTTTCAGCTTTCCCATGACATAAGCATTCCGCAGGGAGTTTTTCAGCTTCTGCCCGCCAGTTGCCGCCGTGAACTGCTGCAATATGTACTGTGCAGTAGAATTTTCCTGCAATAACATCACAAACCATGAGTGAAGCAAAATATCAATAGTTTCTAAGTTGGGCTTATTCAGAGCTTGTAAACAGATGCTGAGAAAATAATAAACCTTTCGCTGTTTCCTCATAAACCAAACAAAAAAGTAACCAAGAACACATATGTCCAAAGCTTTATCAGTGAAAGAACCTTTATAGCGGCCATGCTATGACCTCATGACCAATAAAAAATGCTTAAAAGTATCACTACATCCAAACGACAAAAAGTGACCTTCAAAGAAACACGAGCACTTACAATGGGAGTGTCTTTGATGCTGAGGTGAGGCAAGGGGTCCGTGGTGCTAACGTGCACCGGGGCCAATGGTGCGCCCATTACCCCAAGCAACAGCCTCAGATCAGACCTTCGACACGCCGCACTACTAAGTGACGGAGTCCTCGATAACTGCCCTTTCATCCAGCTCCCGACGCCAGACCCGACTCGCTCCGACTCTCCCCCCTCCGGATCCAGGCCTTCAATCAATGGCGTCAGCGTAATCCCAACCGTCGATCTCATGCTCCCGGATCTCGTTATCAACCGTTCCGGCTGCAAAGTGCAGTTGCTGCTCCCGTGACTCTTTCTACTTCGGAACAGACCCGACATTGGCGACATTGTTCTGGCCGGGCTGCATGAGCTGGAACTAGTCCGGGAACGCGAACCAAACGGAGAAAGGCCGCGGAGTACCTCGTCTTTGAGTCCCGACAAAAAGCCTTGCCGCTTCTTCTCCATCTTGTAAGTAAAAACACAAAAGAAAGCACACAAATAAAGCACGAAAACAGAAAAACGAAAAAACGAGTGAACTCGTGAGACTGCGTTGGAACTCGAGAACCGCCGGTTGGTTACAGAACTGCAAGAGCAGAGACTTTAGAGGTCGTTGAAGGACGCGAGAGTGAGGACTGAGAACACGTTTAGCGTTTTCGCGCGTGTATAATTGTAAATGGTTGGTGGAAAACGGTTTCAGGGAAAGGGACTTGAGTGACAGGACTGTTCCAGGTTGCTAGAGAGTGATGTTTTCGGAAAGAACGGAGAATAGCGAGGGAAAACGCTTTGTGATATAGGCTGGACTTCGGAGAGTGTGTGTGTCTGTGTTTCCGTACGTAATTTCATTGGGGGTCTTAATTTTTGTCATTAATAACGTCAAACGAAACGGATGCGAAAATAATTAACAGCTACTATAGGATTAATTGGTGTTATAGGAAAATGATTATCAAATTATGTGTCAGATTCCTTGTAATTAAATTAATAAATTTGGATTATAAGATAACAAACTATAATGTTAAATGAATAATATTAATCCGGATTAAAATTTAGTCACCATATAGTAAATTATTTTTCAGAAGATATTACCATGTGCAATTCCGTTGCCCAAAAAAGGATTATATGCTGCATTCGGCTAACCTTGTATATAAAAATGCCAAAAAGTTATCTATCATTCAGGTAGTTGGCAATTATGGTACGATGTCCATTTTTGCTTTAGACCATACCTCGTCCCCGCAGGTCATTGGTGTCGAATGTCGATGCCCATCCATTGCATCTCCTGTATAAACATTGCTAGTTTGTAGCTTTGTGAGTTTGTCCTCTCTGTTTTATAAATATCGATTTTGGTATTCCAAAATCATAAATTTACTGATTGATATAAAATTATTTTAAGATATACAAAAAAGGAAAGCAGCATCCTTTAATCCTACACTTCATAAGGAACATAAGCATTATTGTTAAATTTTATTTTAAGTATAAAATAATTAAAAAATTTCCTGTGGGATTCAAATTTTTGGGCCACCTTGTCGAATAGTATTTTAATGATTGGACGAAGTCTAATCAAATATATGTGTGCAATAAAAATGGCAATTTGAGAAAAAATGAAAAGAAAAGTGCCACGTCAGCACTATTAAACGAGAGCCCAGTATTATTTGGACACGTAACAAGCCGTGGAAGACATGATGAAGGCAAAATTTAGAATAGTACCAAGGAGTAAAACTGACATTAACCCCGTTGAAATATAAATTATATAATTTAACTAACTATATTAATCGGGAAATAAAGCTGGATAATTACCCAGTCAGACAAGCATGGTAAAGATTTTTTGTGACGATAGCGTCACCGGGCGGTTTATGAGAAAAGCTTACTGGTTTTAACAAAGCAGAACCTGTTATCGCCGGTGATCGGAGAACTGCAAAAGTGCAAATCATGCCCACTAGTGTTTCTGCCTTGACAGAAATGTAAGCCGTAGAAATCCGATTATGCTTTCCAGTCTGATATGGATTACTTTGACTTCGATGGATGCGAGTTTTGCTCATTTTCGACTGTTTTTGGATCTCAGGTACGTTGGTTCCTGTCACAGGCATGGCGTGTTACCTAATTCTGCAATCCTCTCAGCTTTCGTCGTGGTTAGTGTGCCTGAGTGATCGAGGAATCACCAGCTTGAATTCGTTTCTAATGTTGCGTTTGTTTGGCTTACATGTCGTTCTTTTCAAGTTTAATCTAGCTAGTTTCCTGTGGAGAACATGTGGTTGAGCTGACTATTGCGTTGTTAATAATACACAGGCCGAGGTTAAAAAGTCTTTCAAGCGGTTATGTAATGTGGAGATACTATTGGATGGGCTGGAAGACACTGATTTTCCCCCGCTTATCGATATCGGTGCTGCTATTGAGAGTTCTGAGATTGACGCAGTCGACATTCGTAATAAATCGCTGTCTTCCATGGACGGAAAGTATGCGTTGTCTTTGCTGCGTGCTTTAGATCAAAAACTTCGCGTGGTTGAGCTTCGAGATTCTTCATTTCAAAAGGAATTCTTTAGGTATTCAGTTCTCATGTGTCTTTTCTTTATTTGTTTGTTAATTCTTTGAGTCTTGTATTGCAGTTGATAATTGCTAATTTTGAATTTTACAATTAGGGAGCTTTCAGGACGAGGTTTGACTTGCAAGGTTTTGACAATGAGGAATTCTCAGTTCCGGAAGCTCAACATGGCTGGGAAATTCATGAGGTTACGCACCCTCAATCTTGATTCTAGTACTTCACTATGTAGTTTCCGGGAGGATTGTTTTGCTAGCATGCCGAATCTAATTTCTCTCTCAATGTGTGACACAAGAGTTTCAAATCTGTGGACAACAGTGGCTGCACTTTCAAAACTTCCCTCTTTGGTAGAAATTAGGTTTCAAAAGTGGCTATGCCGCAATGATACTGGGTTTGCTTCTGCTACATCTTGTGGAATATTAGATGATCAAGTAGATTTTAGTAAACAAAACGAACTTACTGACGTTGGAGCGCGATCTTGTGATACCAAGGAGTATTTAAATCTTCACTCAGGCACACAACAGGCACTCAGGAATCTGTTCTCTGCCGATAATTTGGTAAATCATCGGATTCCTAGCATGATGGAAGACTCATCAGATGATAGTGAATTGGACTTTTCAAATCCCACGCAGGTATTTGACTTCATGGAGATGTTGTTTGATGCATCCTCTGTGTGGAACAGACATATCAGCTCGCAAGATGAGGTAGCACATGCACCGTTTTACCTTGTATATTTATCTTGGGGTGGCTTTGATAGGAGTTTTTCAAGGACATCTTTGAACTGAAGAAACTGACATAATTTCTTTTTGCATTGGATTGTGACTCTCAAACTGTGCCATTTTTGTTGCATGGAAAGTACTGCGACCTTGTACTTCTGTGGAAATGGCATCGAATGCCCATTGTAACAAGTTTTTTGGAATCGCAACCAAGTGTTTGCATCCAAATTCTTTGTGGATCCTTAGTTTGGGCTGTGGAAGAATTTTTGGTAGTCTTCCTGTCATACAGCCCCATGTCAATTTTGTTAAAAGGAGGACATTGAGCTGAAGTCAATTTTTTATACCAAGAGATGCGGTGGTGGGTTCTGATGTGACAAGCACCTATGAGCCCAAAAAGTGTTGAGATTAGTGATTCTCAATGCTTCACTATAAGTGCCTCTAGAAAAAAACTTTTATTCCCTCCCGCTGAGAGCAACCAAAACCTCCTTAGCGAGGGATTGGGTCCGAAAGAGAAGTTACTTAAGCTAAATGTTGTCTTTAGCCATGTAATGGTATGATGTTGATCATGTTTGCTTGCATGCTCTTGTTTCTCGCGACATGCATCCTCATATAGTTTCTGATTGTTACATATTCATTCTTTTTATCAAATTTAGGCTTTCTCATATAATATACAACTTTTTTCATCAAAATCATCAATTTCTATGTTATTTGACAGGTATCTTCTGGATCATTGAAGAATGAAAAGGAAGAATTCCCTGCAGGGCCTTCTACTAAAAACCCTATTGAAGAAGTTGGTTTAAAATACGTTTCATGTTATGCTTCACCAATATGTTTTGAAAAACATTACAGAGAGTACATGATAGCTTCATTGCCTCAGTTGAGAGTTTTAGATAACTTACCAGTCAGAGAGATTGACAAAGAAAGTGCTACTGTTACATTTTCACAATGCTTCGAGTACCTACCATACAAAAGGAGGTGGAAACAAAGTGTTGTTGACATCCTGCATAAACGTGAAATAAAAGAAAGACATTCTCCCCCGCACAAAAGTCACAGGCCGTCATATTTCAATGGGAATTCACAGTATTTCTATACCCGTTCTCTTTGTGCTGCCAAAGTTGGATCCTCTGCGTGGCCTTCCTTGCATTCTCTTTCTGTCTCAGTTTGTGATTTGGGCAATGGAAGCAGGAGTTTTCGTCCAAGGCAGTTTGAATACCATCCATCTATTTCGAGCCTAATGGTTTTTGGAACTTTGGATGGTGAAGTAGTTGTAATTAACCACGAGAATGAGAAAATAGTTAGGTATGTGCCATCACTTGGATCAACGAACAGTGTATTGGGGCTTTGCTGGCTCAAAAAGTATCCATCCAAGGTATGTGATTTCTCGTGAAACATGCTGAAGAAAGCTAATCTGCAGTGTTCAATCATTCTAAAGTGCAAAAGTCTTTAAAGGTCATTTTTCTTTCTTCTTTTTTTTCTTCCTTTTCGTTATTTGGTTTCTGATGGCTAAATCTAAGCAACCATGAGATTGTTTTTGGATGTATCAGATGATCACTATATTAGATGCTCAAATTACTCATAATAAACCCTCATATCCACTACAACGTTATATTTTTGTAGACGAGTATTAATGTGACTAACGTCGATATATGAATATCTGTAACTAGTATTCGATGTTTAGATAGGGCACACGGCAGTAGTAAGAGCGTTAGTTGTTCACATATTTTATATTATGTAAGGTTTTGCTTACATCTTCCTCCTCTTGTTTCATATATATTTTGTTAATTGGATTTAAGGAAAAACAGTTAATCCCATCAAATCTTATTTATGAAAACAGAGAGGTCTAGGTGGATCAATACATTGAAAGTTTGCCTCATTTATTCCCCTGCATCGTTTGCTTCATTGGAAACTTGCATATTTGACATATTTGATGGAAAAGAGAGGCGGAGTTCTGAGTTAAGTGTCACCTATATCCTTACATACAGATTCTGCAGGAAAAGTTTTGTGCAGTGTTTGGCAACTATCAATTTAGAACGTTAGATTTTCATTCTGTTTCTTATTTCCTTTCATTTGGAATCTAGTACTGAAATATGATTATATATTTGTAATAAGTGTTTTGCTTGCATTGTTAGATCATTTGACATTCCTGATCTTAGGTCAGTTATGGCATTTACTATGTACTTGTCAAGTCCCTAATTACAAATTCATCTGATTGTTTCTTGTCTTATACTTCTGATTGTCAGCTCATAGCGGGTTCAGATAATGGTTCATTGAGATTATTTGATATTGAGCACATGGTCCCTACAGTTACAGGCTCACAATGGCGTGCTAAGACTGTCAACTTTGATGACTTCCACCAGTTGACATCGGTTCATGTTAACTCCACCGATGAACTATTTCTTGCAAGTGGATACTCAAAACATGTGGCATTATATGACATCAACTATGGAAAGCAGATAAAAGTGTTCACTGATATGCACAGGGAGCATATTAATGTTGTCAAATTTTCAAACCATTCACCATCAGTTTTTGCTACTTCTTCATTTGATCAGGACGTCAAGCTTTGGGACTTGAGACAAAACCCAATTCGGCCATGCTATACTTCCTCAAGTTCTAAAGGAAATGTGATGGTTTGCTTTTCTCAAGATGATCATTATCTTCTTGCATCAGCTGTGGACAATGAGGTACTTTGCATCGATTCACTACATTTGTCTCCCCAAATTTTACATTTTTTTTCCCACTGGTACTGGATCTATGGTCAACTGTAGAGACTTTCAATCTGTGATCTATCTAGGAAAGCTCAAGAGATGCTCAGTGTAGTTTTTTTTCTTTGGTAGTATATTCTGCTTGGATGAGATTCACGTTTGTGTCCAAGGGCTACGTCATCAGAGTTTTACTATTTGGAGATGATCCATAGACTATTTTATGGTTGGTTTAGGAGAAGTGTTTGCAGATATTTGATACAGAAATACTTGCTAGCTGTCTTCATCTTTCATAGGGCTACTTGGCTTCTCCTTTTTAGACATGCTTACCTCCATGTTTTTGTAATGTCGATACTCATCTCATCTGAGCTTTGCTAAGCTATTATTCTTTCTTTTACCGTTTGTCCTCTGCATGGATCTTGTTCTTGGGACTGAATCTATCTTGTGACTAACATGTGGTTTGTCCAGGTCCGACAACTTTTGGCTGTTGATGGGAGGCTTCACTTGCGTTTTGATATAACATCTACAGGAAGTTCACAGAATTACACACGGTCATACTATATGAATGGAAGGGATTACATTATAAGTGGGAGTTGTGATGAACATGTGGTCCGTGTTTGTTGTGCTCAAACTGGAAGACGTCTCAGAGACATATCTTTGGAGGTACGTTGGCCTTGTCTAGATGTTTTTCATATCACGCTCCAGCAGTAGTAAATTATATGTTAGATATTGTTTAAATGGAAATTTTGAGAAATCCTTCTGTTTTATTGGAAGATTAATACATTAAAACCAAGAAGCTGCTATGGAATTACTTTGTTATAGAAAAAGTTTGATAGTGAGCATGTTTTAAACCAAGGTACTATAGTTGTCGGCCATTGCTTGAGTTGTGGAAGTATTTGCATATTGATAAAGCAAACACCATGATTTCGTAATATTACTAATGAATTTATTGGATACAAGAGTCCTATTAGACGGTGAAGGAAAAATGGCGTTCTTATATTTTTTTGGAAGATATCTCTAATATATATATCATAGCCAATTGAATTAAGCATCATTTTTTTAAAAGATTTTCCATAATACATGGAATATTTCCCTTTTCTTTGGTGCACAAATTTATGATATTTTGAGGCAAAACCGTAAGTTACTGCCCAAATGAAACTGAAATTTCTTTTGCTGATCATTCAACAGTTTCTTCCCGTCACTGAACTAGGACTGATGGTCCGCTGTTCTTCATCTTGCCAAGGCAAGGTTTTAGGACTGAATCTTCCAGAATAATAATGTTGGAAATTCTTTTTCATATGCAGGGAAAGGGCCTGGGGACTTCCATGTATGTGCAGTCTCTAAGGGGGGATCCTTATAGGGTAAGTACTACATTTTACAAATGATCTCAATCTTCTCTCTATGTAGCTAGATTTAAGAGATATGCTTATAACCTTTCTTTGTATCCCTCCCGGCAAAAATATGTGGGAGACCGAGAATTTATTTGTTAACTCAGTCTTCCTTTCTCCTATATCCATGTTATTTTGCTGGAGGTTACTAAATTCTTGAGCCAGCCAGCTGCAGCAGTGTTTCCAATGAATAGCTAAATTTCTTAGCCATGATTTTAGATCATTTTCTCGTTGGATCTAACTGGATCAATATCAATTGGATTTGTCACATGTCCTCCGCAGGATTTCAATATGAGTATATTGACAGCCCACATGCGTCCTAGTTCCAAGTACGACATTGTCAAGGTATATCTGTCATTCCTAGTAATTCAGTTCAACTCTCTCCCTGTAAAATTTTGTGGCATTTCTCCCCTTAAGAACAGAAAGCTTAATGGGGCACTTACTGTATGCAGGTCAATTTGCTAACCGCCTGTGACCATACCAAGGAATCCTATTCTACCTGTCAGTCCTCCAACATTATGGGAGGTTGATTCATCTCTTGCCTACACCAGTGTACAGTCATATGTGGAAATGAAATGTTTCTTTGTATTGGTTACGTCGTTACGACGTCCTAGCTTTTACATAGTTTTGATTAAAAGCAGTTCAGGCTATTTAAATTTATGCAAATAAGTTTATTTTGCTCATGCCAACGACCACATGGCATATATTCTCTTATCTTAAATTTGAGAATTAAGAACTTTTAGTTTAAGAGAGTTGGAAAAAATTTCGGGGTAAAATCGATATTATAAAAAAATTTATTTTACTGGTGGACTGGGATTGGTTTGGCACCAGGGAGACATCCACCAATTTGGTAAGCAGACTGCAAAACTATATGGTGGATCGAAATTGAAAATAATAAGAAAAGTAAAAAAAATAGAACTAATTTTATAATAATAAAATTTGATAGAGTAAAAAGTAACATTTTAATATTTACCCGAGTTGGCCGAACTGACTGTTATTCTATGTGGGTCTTGCCTGTACTGGCAAACGAAACCAAGTAAAACCAGTAATGAGAAAACGCACCGTTTCAGACCTTTAGAGCAGTCATCCAAGGAATCATTCTGATCTATACATGGTTTTAAAAAAATAATATCATGGTTTTCACCAGGAAATTAACAATCCCAAGCCCAAGCCAGTTTCTCATTCATCCTAGTCCTCAAAGGCCAAACTATTCATGAATACTGGACGCTCCAGGCCCAGTTATGGTTAAAAAAAACGGCATGGCTGTCGTTCATTCTTATATCCGCCATTGTCGATTTCGTACAAAAATCTCCCGATTCGCTCCTCACAGTTTCCATTCACAAAAATTTTGAACCCCACAGCCAGAGCGAGGAAGGCGTGAAGGCAGAGTTCTTCCCTAATTCAACTATGGAGAACCCCATTCAAGAGGTATACAACACACGCTTCTTTCCCAGTTCCTGTGAATTTTGGCTGCACTCGCATTATCTGATTTGACGATATCATTGCGCAGGTTATAGAGAAGCAGGTGCTTTCGGTAGCCAAGGCGGTGGAGGACAAACTGGATGATGAGATCTCGGCGTTAGAACGGCTCGACATGGACGATCTGGAGGTTCTGCGGGAAAGGCGGTTGCAGCAGATGAAGAAGATGGCTGAGAAGCGCAACCGTTGGATATCCCTCGGCCACGGCGAGTATTCCGAGATCCCTGTCGAGAAGGATTTCTTCTCCATCGTCAAAGCCAGTGACCGTGCCGTTTGCCACTTCTATCGTGATAATTGGCCTTGCAAGGTAAATACTTTTTGTGTTATTTTTTATACTCGTGTTTTTTAGGAAACTCTATTTTCCCGGTATTTGTATCAGCATTTCGTTGGATTTTTTTGGTTTGAAAACTTGGAAGTTCTGAATTATATGTTATGCAGGTGATGGACAAGCACTTGAGTGCGCTAGCTAAACAACACATAGAGACGCGTTTTGTGAAAATTAACGCCGAGAAAAGTCCATTTTTGGCCGAGAAACTCAGGATTGTTGTGCTTCCAACTCTTGCTCTTATTAAAAATGCCAAAGTGGATGATTATGTGGTATGTTCTTCCTTTTATGAATTGGAATGGTGAGTCTTCGTTTTTGGTATTTGCCGCATTGAGCATATATAAGGTTGGTTTTAATGTTAGGTGGGATTTGATGAACTTGGTGGTACAGACGAGTTCACTACAGAGGCATTAGAAGAGAGGCTCGCTAAGGCCCAGGTTATCTTTTTTGAGGGCGAATCGTCCTTGCATTCATCAAAGACAAGCGCGCATGCCAGGAGGAGTGTCCGCCAGAGTAAAACCAATGACTCTTCGGATTCGGATTGAGACTGTGATTTCCTGATAATAGTGACTCTCTGCACAAGGGAGATGGGATCATTTATATTTTTTATGCCCTATTTTACATTAGCTTAATCGTTTCCTTTTCAGAATCGGGGGCAACATTGGTCGTTACTTCAGAGATCTCTTGTTTAATAGAAATGTCTATTGCTGTTTTCGTCGATCCTGATTACACGACTGGCATGACTGAAAATGGGTTCTAGTCATGCAATCAACTGTGATTGTAGTTAATGGAAATGGATCGATTCGACAATTGATCTGTGTATCATAGTTGGGTTTTTAGAAGAATGTGATTCTCTATTACTTCTGTTTGTTCTCGGTATACCTGAATGGAGTTGTTGTTTCTTGCCTATTCATCGGTTCGCTTTGTTCTGGTGTGTCCTCAGCTTTGTTCGCTTTGTTGTTTCCTGGGAGAAACTGATGCTATAGTCAAGAAATCCTATATTTCCCCCAAGACATAAAGTGGCAATTACAAATGCATCTTAAATGAGAAGATAATGGCAGGAGAATAACTAGATAAAAATGTGGCGGCTATATGCTTTGTGATAGATATAATGTCTTCCTCTATACATGAACAAGCTATCTACCTTTAACGGAATAAAAGTAGTACACTTGCATCTTACATCAGCCCTCATCCAGTTGGAAAACAAACTTTGTGAACATGCAGATGAAAGTATTTCAAGTCGAGCAGCTTCAAGCAACTTGTTCGTTTCTGTCATTTTCAGTATGGCTTGTCAAAGATAGGAGTTCTGTCAGCTCCATACGATACTCAAGGCCTCGGAGGTAATGTCCCAAAAGCATACACCTTAAGACCAAAAAATTAAATAAATAAACAAGCAACAGTATTAAGAATCTGAATGGTAAACCAACAATATCATTAGCTTTATCAACAGAAAAAAAGAAAGAAGAAGATATAGCATCGTCATAAGCACCAAATTTCGAGCAACAATACTTGGTGGCCCAAGAAAGAATATGAAGAAGCAAGAAAAAAGAAAGCAAAGCATAAAAGGAAGAGGCTAACCAGAAGAGTAGTCGTGCAAGATAATCTCTACTTAACGAGAGGTGGGGCTGGAACGGAAGAGAAATGTTCTCAATGAGTTCAGTACAATCTTCACCTCCAATATTTAGTGTTCCAGCTTGGGTGTTCTCTGATTGAGGAGGAGCCTTGGAATGCATCTTCGGAGATAGGGTTGCAAGCAGACCATGTACTACAGAGTTTATTGTTTCTTTCAGTTCCGGTGACGTTGGCTCTGATAACTCTGCAACCTGCTCATTACAATTGCTCAGCTATAATTTTTATAATACTTAAGATTTAATGCTTAATGAAGCTGTGTTAGCTCACCGTGTGTGTGTGATCAAATTTAAATTAGGATTTCTACATCTCTGCACCCAAATGTTCTCATAAAATACGGTTTTCGATTCCTCCAGACATCCGGAAAAGGCATGGAAAAAAAAGACTTAAAATTCGATCCCTCCATCCCAGAATGAAAGGGTGATCTCAGAGTTCTTTGTCTCCAGATATATATTATTAGATCCTTCAATTTCTTTTCTAATTGAGGAAATTGGATTGTGCGAGAAAATTGGTGCATGGAAAAAGGTTTTCAAATGACATTATCAGTTTCATGTGTGAGTCAACGGTATCATAACAAACCCTACTTCTCATATGTTAAAAATATTTGGAATAGAATTTCAACAATATTACAGTCATAATCATAACAAAGATTACCATTACAAGCATTGGTACCCTAGAATCACCAATACGAGCAAATCATTACCAGTGAAAGTTCAATTGCCTACAAAAGCTAAAAAAGGGCAATGATATTTAAATAATATGCAGAGCGAAAAGTTACCTTCTCTGGTTGCAGTGATCGTAAGTAGTCTAATAAATCATTCTTTTCTTCACCAACAAACTGTTGCATTTGAAGAGCTGCACTTTTTCTCTTAACTTCATGAAGTTCCTTTAATAAAATAAAGTATATAAACAATGTTAGAAAGCATTCAAAACATAGTAAATGGCAATGTTTAATTTTGACAACACAAAAAAGGGGGCGAAACAATATCTAAACATGCTAACAATCAACAAAATTAAGATGAAAACTCTTAGTCCTCTCTTCTCAGTGCCTTTTATATAGAATATGGACCAGGAGAGATGGCAACATCACAATCAATGCATTGTGGAACTAAAGTATACTAGCTAAACTGTTCCTTCTCATTCCAAAATCCACAGTACTTAATTTGCTGTTGGCTTCCTCAGAAAGATAACATGAAAAAAGCCAAGGAGAGAGTACTAAGAAATGCATAATTGGAAATTTAACACACTAAATAAGATCACACACGAGAAATCATAAGACCCACACCTGAAAAAGTCAACATAATATGGTCACAATTTATTCAAGACTACAACATCCATCTTATTACTCTAGCTCAAGAATTCGTAAGTCCACGGTGTGTAATAAATCTGTCCTGCTTTGAAAAACTTGGATCAGGTTCCCACCATAAGAGAAAGTATATCATCAACCAATTGAAAGCAAGCCTAAGTTTAGTGCTTTTCTATCATCCTAAATTTTGTGAAGAAAACATATGAAACGGACATTCGGTGGCACTATGTCTTGCTACCTTAATACTAATGCATTTCACGAGGGACATCCAAGGCCAAATTACTTGATCCTCATAATAGGAAGACATAAAATGGTCAGTTTATCAACAAAGGAAAAAATTCAAGAATGCTAAGTACCTTCTTCACAGAAGATAAGCGAGATTGCAAATGAAGAATATACTGCAGTGCTTCAGGGGAAATTTCACCAAGCCCTTGAATGTTAGCAGATGAGTTTTCAGAGTTCACTGCAGAATTTGCATTTTCTTCAGTATGTTCAGTTGTTTTTAGACTGTCTAGATCCATCCCTTGCAATTCAGGTTTTAAATTCTCTGGTACTTGTCTCTCCAGATCTTCTCCGTCTATATCTAGACTTCTTACGAGGCAAAGCCTATACTCAGCATTCCGCAATGTATAGCTACAATTTCAACACCATAGAGCAATTTATAAATCGAGAGCATTGGACAGGAAAATAATTGACAGGATTCGTGAAGCTGAGTAAAAAAGATTGGAGATTGAATTGCAATTGTCACAAACAACTTCTTTCCTTTCTAATTAACAAATTTGAAACTATGCGACTAAATGAAAGTAAAAAAATTGAAGCCTGTTCGTATAAAAATTAGAACATGAGAAGAATACAATTCAACATACCCAGTCATCATCGAAGAGACCAACAACTTCGAGAGAGGTTCCCACAAAGCCTCAATAAAAACTTGAAATCGGTCAGATGGAAGCAAGCCCAGCATCCCTGATATAGTCCTCTTTATCGCATCCAAGGTAGTGGGCGGAACATCTTTCTGGATAAGACTTACATCCAGTGGCTCTATTTCTTGTATCAAATCTGAGAGCACTGACTTCTGAAATGACGAAACACACGCACAAAGCCGAACATTAGAAGTAGCACAGTGTTGTTCAATAATCCACAGCGCAACAACTAGAGACAACGATTAGCACCTATACTAGGCAATACTCGTAAACTCTCGTATTAGATAATTTGATATAACCAACCACAGCTTGGATTCAACCCAAATTAAAAAAAAAAGGCTTGATTCTAAAGAGGATCTAGAAATAACCGAACAAATAATAGTGCCTTATTAGTGGAGTGCGGCGATTGATCGGAGCTGAAATCGTCGAAACTGGCGGCAGAATTCGACGATGCGAGGACCGGGATTCGGATTTTTCTATGTATCACGGGCGAAGTGATGCGAAGAGGATAAGTAGAAGGTATTTGCAAAGAGATACAAAGATGATTATGGAATTGATGGCGATGATGCGTAAAGGCCAATATAGAGCAGGAGGAGGTCCGGGAGGATAGGCCAACGAGATAAGGCGGCGGAGCAGGAGGAATAGAGGACAGAAAGGAAGCAAAGATTGCCATTAAAAATAAGCAGCAACCGTCAGTTTCCTTCTCTTCTGCTTCTTTCTATTCCCCTTCCGCTGCCGAGCCAATTTCCCTCTCCATTCGCTCTGCGCCATCGCTAGCCACGCGATTTCTTTGAGAAGACGACAAATTGTTTAGTTTGAATACGTGTCATCCAATTATTGGTAATCCCTGATCATTTCTGTGCTCATTGACTTGCAATTGTTGTTCTGCGCCACATGTTAATTATGTTTAATTTATTAATTTTCACTTTTTTTGTGTGTCGACAAATCATCCTAGTATAAAGGATAATTCAGATTTTGCAATTTTATTTTAGATCGGATAAAATTATTTTTCTACGATTAAGAAACTAAATCCTAATCAAACTATTGAATAATTGTATTAATCGATTAATAATTATACTTAATAAAAAATAACTTTGTATTTAAAAATAAACTCTATCATATTCTAAATAAATTATCTTCAATTTATTAAATAAATTTATTTATATTTTAAAATTTTTAATTATGATTTATTTCCTTCATTGATCATATTGGAAATGTTGGCATAATGATTTACTGTATTATCTTAATTTCAATGATAAGTGATATGTCATATATTATACTAGTTTGATATTTTATTAGGAGAAATCTCATGTTTTGAGATATATACTGTATTATACTAGTTTGATTAGACAAAAAAGATAAGTTTGGATGATTAAAATATTAATTTAATTATCCATCGGAATCTTTATTATTAAAAAGATATAAGATCATATTCTTCTTCGATAAATTTCACTGTAAATCTGTTTGATAATAGCCAACACTCTTAACCATAGCACACATTAACACTCCCAGCCTGTTTTATGTTGGATTCGATTGAAAACGATATCCTAATTAATACATGTCTATCTCAAAGACAAACCACGTAAGCTTAACCTAATTAATGTAATTAGTAATTTCATTAAAATTTGTCCCCCGGATCAATTTGGGCGGCCTATTTGCATTGTTTTAGGAAACCAGACGTAGACTCCTCTTTTGTCTCACTTTCAACCTTCATACGTTAAACCCGACAGTTTCGAAAGCCAATTGCAACACAAATACCAGAACTTAAGAAAAAGAAAAGTTCAATAATTAAGGTGGACGGACGTAACATTTTATATAGTCTGCCCTTTCCCTTAATCAACTTTAAAATCTTTTGGAGTAGTTAGTGAGAAAGTGATGTGTAAGAATCCTAACAGAAGCAAAATCCAAACCAAACATAAAAGAATACGTAGGTGACCGGACATAATGCGCATGGGAGTGAGATATTCCATTCATGGAGCGAATGGAGGCACTTCAAAGTTAGCCGTTGTAAGGTCTCCTCGTCACTATGGTAAGAACATAAGCCATGTCATCACATACTTCCTCCGAATGCCATGTCATCGGAAAAATAACTTGTTTTCTTCGTCATCCATCAACTCCGACGACAAGCAAATGGTAGTTCGGAACATTAACACATACCCTTAATCCATTCGGTCGTCGGCCGGTCAATCCTTTTTTGCTGTATTTTCTAAAATCACCGTCAAAAACCACCAGCTCGTTCTACCACTTCTCCTCCTCATTTATTTATTCATTTAACAAATAAAAAACCTACTTGGGTCTCCAAACACGGAATAAGCCTAAGAAGTAACAGTAGACCGGAACTCTTTTAACCAAAACACCAACTGGACCAAAGCCCAGCTCAATAAATGGCCGGTCGAATTCAAATATATCTTTGCTATGGTAAAGCAACGCATTTTTGTTTTTTTACCAGTTGAGATAAATATACTAATTACTTGGATTACAAGGCAAATATGCATCCGGATAGAATCGAATCGTATAGGGAATCGGGGAACTAGCAAGGAATAAGGAATTATATCCTGATTACGAGAGTACACGGAGAAGGACATTATTACAATGGCGTGTTCAATTTCGACACATCCCGCATCATAATCGTGCAAAACCAGGATTTTCGGGATTGGAACTCTAGTGGCTCATTGTAGTTCCTTGGAAGTCTGGTCGGAAACTCTCTCCACCTACGGAGAGCGGAAGAATCACATAAAATTCTCATAAACACAAAATAGAAACGAGAATATTATAATATGCAAAAGAATAGAAGCGTAACGGCGCCGTATTTAGGCATCTGTTTCACGTGGCCAGCTTAATAACAGTAGGAACTGCCTCGCACGCCGGCTAAGCATCGCCATCAATGGCCAACATCTGTGCCCATAAGCAGCCGCGTGGTTGGGTGACGAGTAACATCTTTCCGTCTACAGCTCCTCTAGACTACGCTGACATGGCGGTCATGTAACCCCACATGCTCCCTCTTCTCATGTCTCGTCTACGTAATGTGCCCCTACCGTGTTCCTTGTTATCCCTACATTTCATTAAGACCAAAATTTTTTGTTCTTGCACCTTTCACAATATGGACCGTCCCCTACAGATCCGTCAGCTTTCTTCCAACTCCTTCACCTTTTGTGGTCCTAACTTGTAACTGGTCCATGACATTGAACTTCACGAGACCTGCCGATCCCTGCTGCTATATAAACCCGGCAAGTTTACCCTTCTATTCGTACTCCAAAACATACCAGTTCTCTTCTGCACTTTCAAGCCATATATACTTTCCTTATTCTTCCTGAAATTGAAGAAGCAAACTTCATTTAACAATTTTCCTCCCCACAATGGCCATTGACAATGCTCTTTCATCACCTTTGGGCCCTCCGGTGCGTGAGCAGGATGCAAAAGCACTGCAATTCATTGAGGAGACAACCAGAAACGCGGACGCTGTTCAAGAAAATGTTTTGGCTGCCATCCTGAGTCGAAACGCCGAGGTGGAATACTTCAAACGGTTCAAACTTGAAGAGGCAACAGATCGTGAAACTTTCAAGTCGAAAGTTCCCATGGTTCGTTACGAGGATCTCCAGCCTGATATCAAACGTATTTCAGATGGAGATAGGTCTCCAATTTTATCAGCTCAACCCATTTCTGAATTCCTCACGAGGTGGACTTCTTTTTAAGCTATGATCATGACTCAATTAATACGGTTAAATACAATTATGAAAGGAATAATTAACCGTTCTGGCACTAATTTTTATTCTTCTTCTTCTAAATATTTATTGCAGTTCCGGAACTTCGGCCGGTGAAAGAAAGCTCATGCCAACAATCCAAGAAGAGCTGGATCGTCGCCAATTATTATACAGCTTGCTTATGCCAGTGATGAACCTGTACGTAATTCTCTTTTTTCTCCTTGTTCCTTGAAGAAAGGAACTCTATATATATACATATCTATATGTAGCGTCAAAAGCACTTCACTAAATTTAGCTCACATGCATGCAGCATGTTGTATACTAGTTACTAATAGACAAGCTTTTTTATCCAACAGGTACGTGCCTGGCTTGGACAAAGGCAAAGGGTTATACTTTTTGTTTGTGAAATCTGAAACAAAGACCCCCGGAGGGCTCCTGGCTCGCCCTGTGCTCACCAGCTATTACAAGAGCGAACATTTCAAGACTCGCCCATATGATCCCTACAACGTGTACACGAGCCCCAACGAGGCCATTCTTTGTGCAGACTACTTCCAGAGTATGTACACACAGATGCTCTGTGGCCTACTTGAGCGGGTGCAAGTGCTCCGTGTTGGTGCAGTGTTTGCCTCAGGTCTGCTCCGTGCCATCAAATTTCTCCAACTTCACTGGCAAGGGCTTGCCAATGATATCGAGTTGGGGACTCTAAACACTCAAATCTCTGACCTTTCTATTAGAGATTTCATGGCAAACACTCTGAAGCCAAACCCAAAACTAGCGGATTTTATCAGAAATGAGTGTTCCAAGGAAAACTGGGAATGCATTATAAAAAGAATTTGGCCGAACACCAAATATCTCGACGTGATTGTCACTGGAGCTATGGCACAATACATCCCTACCCTGAACTACTATAGTGGGGGGTTACCGTTAGCGTGCACCATGTATGCTTCATCGGAGTGTTACTTTGGGTTAAACTTGAACCCGATGTGCAAACCATCAGAAGTATCTTACACAATTATGCCAAACATGGCCTACTTTGAGTTCCTACCTCACGAGCCTGGTCTGTCTAAGCATGACTCGCCGCTCAAACTCGTTGACCTTGTTGACGTTGAGGTCGGCAAAGAATACGAGCTTGTCATAACCACTTATGCAGGTTTATACAGGTACCGTGTTGGTGACATCCTCCGAGTCACAGGATTCCACAACTCAGCGCCTCAATTTCACTTCGTGAGAAGAAAGAATGTGCTACTCAGTATTGACTCCGACAAAACTGATGAGGCAGAGCTACAGAAGGCAGTGGAAAACACATCTCAACTACTTCGCCAATTCAACACAAGCGTGGTCGAATACACAAGCTACGCTGATGCAAAAACCATTCCCGGTCACTACGTGATTTACTGGGAGTTGTTGGTCAAAGACCGGCAAAACTCACCAAGTGACGACGTGTTGGGTCAGTGCTGCCTCGCTATGGAAGAGTCGATGAACTCTGTTTACCGACAAGGCCGAGTTGAGAGCAACTCCATTGGGCCACTGGAGATACGTTTGGTCAAGAACGGGACGTTTGAAGAACTAATGGATTACGCAATTTCGAGAGGGGCGTCCATTAACCAATACAAAGTTCCAAGGTGTGTCAGTTTTACTCCGATCATGGAACTCCTTGATTCTAGAGTAGTATCCACGCATTTTAGCCCAGCTTTGCCTCACTGGAATCCGGTGAAGAGAAGGTGATCAATGCTAGCTTGGCCACCGACCGACCACATTCAAGTCAACGGGTTGTATGTAGATCAGTAATAATAGAATCTTGTATGCATTATTTCCTTTCGTCACTCTTTAATTAATCAGTTCCAAGTCAATTAGCTCTTGCAGAAAGGTAATTAATGTTGCTCAAAGTTGATTAGGATATTCGTGCTTCAGGTTTTGTCGATCCCTTCCTTCCGTTAACCTGTTGAAAGTGATATCACTTTTAAAAATGTTTGGTTTCTGACCAGTGATATGTACCTTTCAAATGCTAATGGAAGATGATAGATTTTTGTATCCTTTTTCTATTTGACATGCTTATCCCTTCCCCATCTGTCAAGTCAACAGATGCCAGACTTCACACATAGTGTAATATTATTACAAAACCTGTGTGGTATCCCCGAACAATAATAAAACAATATAGGTGTAAGATACATACATATTGGCTACCGTACAGAAAATATAAAATAACCCGGCCCGCCCGTAGAGAACGAAGGGTTCAATCTTTAATTTTTTTTAAATGAAGAGTATCTTTCTTGGTCTTTTTCTCATCTGGATCAGACACCAAATTTACTAAACCAATTACCAAATTAGTATAATATATTTAATGTTATTGTTAATTGATCAAGTGGCAGCAAACAATGGAAACACCAACCTTCCATTGTTCCACCTTAACATAATTATATACATGTTGGTGTCTTTGTTATTGGGTTTGACTATTTCGGTTTTGTCTTTCCCTTTCTAGAGAAAAGGTAATGTCGACAACTCTTACATAAGCACTATCGTTAACAGTTTTTGTCCTGAAAATATAACTTTTACTGTATTAACGTACTGTAAGATTACCAATATGCACTGAAACCGTCACCATCATTTTTTATTATGGACTATTACATCAAAATCTAGGTCATTGAGCCGCCTTGTTTATTTTGTGCAGATACAACTTGTAGAAAGGATAGGATTTTTCCCGATAAAAGCTGAGTTGCTGACCTTTGGAAGACAAATCCAATAATTCAAAGCATAATTGGTCTCCTAAGCAAGTATTTGAAATCATAACAGGAATAAAAGCCAGACCGGATTTCTTTTTTTTTTTTGGTTGTAACATTCGGTATACAGTGACTGCACTGCTCACTCTTGAAGACCAGATTATTATTTGGTTGTTCATATTTCTTCTGTCCAAAAAGGTTTGGATAGTTGTTGCGCTTTAATTTGCTCATTCCTTAAAGGTAACTCTTTAAATTAAAGACTTTGATGAAGACATTTCGACATAACCTGATACAATTTACTCTTCCACTTTGACGCAACACCCTTTCATCTTGTTTTGTTTTTTCCTTATCTCTTTCACTAATTGATCTATGTTGTCTCCCAAAAGGCTTGCTAAATGCTGTGTAATGATGTTGATGAGGATGCAAATCTTGAAAGCGAGGAGACAAGTTAATTGAAAAGTGTATTTTGGTTTACCCATACTTTGTCTATGCTTTTTTTTTTTTTAATAGTTCGAGAGTGTATTATTGAAGATATTCATAATACAGTAGGGAGGAAGCAAAGAGAAATGCTCCCTCTCCGGCAAAAATGATAATCAAAGATGCTGTTACAGATAACAGTATCTTGGATTCTCACAGCTAGTGACTTTGTAACAAATTAACAAAATTTCTCACAGGGAGGATCTGCAATCCATCTATACAGGTTTTTTTCAAATTTAAATTGGCCCAACTAATTCCACGGAGGAAACCATCTATAAAAATATCTGCTTTTCTGTTTCTGCTGAAAATTACGATCATTACGAGCCAACCAAATGCTCCACGTGACAGAGTAAATCATAACAAACCAGCTAGTCACGTTGTCTATGCTTTTTTACATTCCAACATCGGATAATTTATGTCTTATGGTTGATTTTTAATTTTTTTAATCCTATTAACATAGTATTTGATTTGACTATAAGTATTTGATCGATTGCACAAAGAACTTATAAACCAACAAAGAACAACTATGATCTTAGAAATGCTATACTAAGGAAGATCCGTTCGCTGGTGAGGATTAACATTAAACTTAGGAGGTTGTTCCAACTGTCATGTGGGTTGATCGTTGCACGCGCATTAAAAGCCATACAATTAGATAAGCTGCGTCCAACTGCCAAACTTTTAATCTTTCTTCATGCAGAATGGAGGCTACTGATAGCATTGAGATACAAGAATATGTTTGGTCTTTTCTAAGCAACACACATTCTGGAATTTATAAAGGACAAGTGATGTGAGTTTACCAGCTGTAGTGGGTTCAGTATCTGTCCAATTATGGTTTGTTTCTTTCTTTCTAACTGAATAGGACTTGTACTGTAGTGAGATATTAATCTGCAGATTCGTTTTGTGTTAAGACAATTCCATCAACCACTCGAGCACCAATTCATTGTTTGTCCAAAATAGAACAACATAAGGGGACCAGCTCGAAATATCTGTTTGTCTTTGCCTTTTAATCAACGTCCACCATGTTCTTGGTGTGGAGTAAGGTGAAGAACTTTTTCTCGTCTTTTACTTTTTATGCTTTTAAAAGTAGGGGAGCACCGGCCAACTTTAACACTATTGGCAGTCTAAATGTTCAGTTTCTCGAAGTGGAGGTCCTCCAAAAAGAGACTGTTATAAAGTTGGGTATGCTCCATTCAACTGCTGTCGAAGGCACAATCATCGATCATGAGTAAGTTCATTGTTCCTGGATATGTCTCCTGCAGATTCAAAGTCCAGAAGTGGCTACTAATGAAGGAAGATCATGCGATATTTCGGAAAAATCACTGACACTATCTAAAAATGAACTTAAGAGCACGTAAGCATGACAAAGGATGGTTAAGGAAACCTAAATTCTTTTTTTACTTATTCAAAGCTCAATTGTTTGATATTTAATTTTAGATATAAAATATTCTAAAAATTTCGAACCGATACTTAAGATTCTTAATTGGGCTACATTGCAAAAGCCCATAACCATTCACGAACTTACAACCACGGTGGTACCCGCCACGAAGGAATCCTGAACTATTTAGTTTAAAAACTTCATTGTCATATTCTGTTTGGGCTTAAAGTAGGAGTGTCTGACCCAAAATGGATTACTGATAAGTGATACGATACGATACGATGACGGTAAAGCATGGTCCAATAACTCCGTACAAATAACCAGCATATAGATATAAAAATATCCAAAATTTTCCTAAAGATCAAATTCCATAATATAAAAAAATTGAGATATTTATTAATTAGGAAATAAAAGCCCATGTTGAAGGGAAAGTGCTCCGGCCCACTAGAAGGAAGCATTGGGAAAGCACTACACAGCCACGAGCCACCGCATGTTAGAATGAAGGGAAGCCCTTTATCCGTGCTCGACGGTGGCCCAGATTTAGAGGCTTCTACTTGCACTAGCAACCGCTTTTTTCTACTCTTGCTCCTGCTATCCCCTTCCCTCGCTCCCTCTGTTTTTTTCTCTTGCCCAAAATAAATTGCAATCTCGCGGGGAGGCAGCAGATTCCAACCAAAGGAAGCTCACAGCTTAAGGTCCGTAGCTAGCACTTTTTCTTTCTTCTTCATGTTCTTCATTTATTTTTCCTAGAGAAACTAGGACTGTGCTGTGTCGCCGTGGAAGCTTGCGGATAGAGATGGAAAGTTGTTTTTTGAATCTAATGATCTTTTGCTGTTGCGGTTTTGTTTCATGCTTCAAATGTCACCTCTGAGCTTAGCTGTTTAGCCTATTTGCTTTTGCGTTTTTCCTGCGGTGGAAACTAAGTCTGAAAGATGTATTTTGAGCTGGTATTCACGAAGAAATTATTTCTTCTGAAAGTTGCGGATTGTTGCTCACTGTGGCTGATATATGCTTGCTTATTACTGTGTTTGTTGGTTCATTTTGAGAAAACAGAAGCGGCAACTCTCTAAACGGGTTTATTTGTATGTGAGACCAAGCACGCGAAATGCTCTTATACTTGTTGAATGCATCGTATTGTGTGGTTGTGATAGTGAAATTACCCGAAGATAGTTTAGCTTCTGTGCTTTTTATGTTTAATGAGTGTACGTTACTGCCCCCTACTCCTAGGCATGCGCGTTATCTATTTGTTCTCGTATTTACTAGTGAAATCTTGTGGACCGCAATTCACGTCTTCCTAGTTTCTTAAGCATGTGTATGCTAATTTGCACACAAAGCACATTATTGTGATATGGTGCTGGTGTGAGACATGGAGAGGGACCTGGTGTATTGGTTTTACTTTCTTGATGAGTTTTCTGAATGGTCCTTGTAAGTTAAAAAAATTATTAAGTATCAGTAGTGTTTCAAGTTAATTAGTTAAACGGATTACTTTGCCAGTTTGGAACTAGTTTTTTCATTTTTGTGATAGAATTCTCTGTCCCTGTGTTTGATCTCTGATGCGTTGAATGAGCCTAACAAGACAAGAAATTTACTATTGATTTTAAGATTTTTTTTTCCGGGGTGTATGGAATGCAGATGGCATTAAGGAGTCTGTTCTGACATTGTGAAGTTGTCGCTGCTATCAACAGAAATCTTTACCTCCCTTTGGGAAAGAAAATTTATCATTCGGTCCATTGTTACAGAAAAAAAAAATATCTGGATTGTAGGAGAGGTGATATATGTTGTTTTAGCTTCCATGTCTAAGGTTGAGCAAATGGGGATGTCCCCATCACAAGTTAGCCACCATATGGAAAGCTTTTCATCTCTTAAGAAAAAGACACCAGAAAAGATTTGTGAATGTGACATGGAACATATTTGCAGTGGATTGCCTGAAGAAAAAAATAGGCTTGGGTTAGAATCAGTGCCAATTGAACCAAATGAATTGGCTGAAAGCAGCTCTCGGTTGTCAGGTCATGTTACCGATTATCATTCAGATCTAGTTCCTGAGGTTGTAACCAAGAGTTCTATTGGGCATCATGGTATCATATCTGATGAGCCCATCATTCTCCCTGCTAATGGAGAATTGGAACTGCCTCATGTCAATGTGAATGAGCATTCTAGCAATGAACAATCAGAAGCACCATCTAAGGTTGCAGTTAAGAAAACTAGCTTCGTTAAACGTAGAGTTATGAAAACTCCAAGATTGTTGAGGAAAAAATATATTTTAAGATCTTCAGCAAAAGTCAATAGAGTTCTTCGGTCAAGATCGCAAGAAAAAAGCAAGGCCTCCCAGACCAATCACAATCTTGAAAATGCTAATTCCTCTGGAGAGAGGAAAAGGAAAAGGAAAAAGGCTAAAGAAAGTAAAGGGAAAATGGTCATAGATGATGAATATGCAAGAATAAGGAAACATCTAAGGTATTTATTGAATCGAATGAACTATGAGCAAAGTCTGATTTTAGCTTATTCCGGGGAAGGCTGGAAAGGGCTAAGGTATGCATATTCTATTTTCAATTCACTCTGAATTTTGCACAAATGCTCAATTATGTTTTATGTTGGAAGGTCTTCTTATTTGTAATTTTCCATTTTGTGCTGCTTTTTGATTTAATAAATTATCAGATGCAGTTTGACTGTAATTTTTTGTGTTTGAAGTTCACCATATTGACTGAATATAAATGTGTATGATGCTATAGCTTTTGAACCATATCATATTGTGAAACAAAATCTACGATTGCCACATGGTTGTGCTGCAACTAATGAGATATATGATCAATGAAGGGATGGGTGTAGAACAATATATCTTTCAATGATAGTAAACTCCTTTCTTCCTTCTGGCATGTAGCTCTGCCTCATATCTCTTCCAGAATGGTCCTTCTGCTGGCTCTAAAATCCTATTGTAGCAAAAAAATTTTAGTCCATTTGTTCTGTCCTTAAGGTCCTTAATTTTTCTTATAAAAATTCAATTTTACTACATGACAGCTTATGTCTAAATATTGCTTCACTACTTTTGGTATTTTCAGCCTAGAAAAAATAAAGCCTGAGAAGGAGCTGCAACGTGCAACATCTGAAATATTACGTCGCAAATCGAAAATAAGAGATCTATTTCAAAGAATTGATTTTCTTTGTGCTGAAGGAAGATTCTCGGAGTCATTGTTTGATTCTGAAGGACAAATTGACAGTGAAGATGTAGGGGATTTTTTCTTTTAATTTTTGAGTTAAATTAACTCGTTTTGCTTTTTCTTTCCCCAATTCTTTGTTTTTTATGTGAACTTGAAAGCCTTGTGGAAATTAAAATTCTTTGACTTATAAATCTTTTGTGACAGATATTTTGTGCAAAATGTGTATCCAAAGAGTTGACGACTGACAATGATATTATACTTTGTGATGGTGCTTGTGACCGTGGATTTCATCAGTTCTGTTTGGTACCACCATTGTTGAAAGAAGACAGTAATGTTCTCTTGCATTCTAGTGTCGGTGATGGTTATTGTTAACTCATTTATGCTTATGCTTTCTTGAGTTATTTTGACATTTTATCACCTTTTCGCATACAGTTCCTCCTGATGATGAGGGTTGGCTATGCCCTGGATGCGATTGCAAAGTTGATTGTCTTGACTTGCTTAATGACAGCCAGGGCACAGATCTTTCCATCGGTGACAGCTGGGAGGTCAATTACAGGACTTCCAGGCTCAGTATTTGTCCACCATAAACTCCTCTTTTTTTTATTCATTGTTTTATTTCTTATCGCACTTTTTTTCCCTTTTGCAGAAGGTTTTCCCGGAGGCAGTATGTGGACAAAATGGGGATCACAACTTTGGTCTTACTTCAGATGATTCAGATGATAATGATTATGATCCTGATGGTCCTGAAATTGATCGGAATAGTGAGGGAGATGACTCGAACTCCAATGAATCTGATTTCAGCTCTGCCTCCGAGGCATTGGAGGCTCCACATGATCAGAACCTGGGGGTTTCTTCTGATGATTCAGAGGATGATGATTATGATCCTGATGCTCCAGATCTTGATGACAAGCTGAAAACAGAAAGTTCGAGTTCAGATTTCACATCTTGCTCTGAGGATCTTACTGCTGCCCTTGCTAATAATGAACTGTCTGGAGTAGAAGAACACTCCAGACTTTCTACTGACAAGAGATCCAATCCTGGTGGAAGACATTCTCTGAGTACTGAGAAATCCTTACTAGATCCAGACATTGGCGAAGATGGGTCTGCACCTGTTTCTGGGAAAAGAAATGTTGAAAGATTGGACTACAAAAAATTGTATGACGTGAGTGTTCTTTCTTTTCATTTTTCTCCATAGTTTTCTCTCTTCTCGGATTACTGTTTACTAGAGTGCATGTTTATTAGTGTCCTTGAAAACAAGATGCGGTAAAGAGGATGCCAAGATTATAGTTAAAAGAATGAGGCACCTTAAAAAAATCATTCCAAAACAACTAATAGAATTTCATTGTACAACATACTTAGGCTGACTTTTCAAATTAATTGTTGCATGCCTAATTTGTGAAGGAAACATATGGAAATGGTTCATCTGATTCAAGTGATGATGAGGATTATATTGATACCAATGGACCAAGCAAGAGGAAGAAGAAAAGAAGAGATGACACTCCAGTGTCAGTGAATGTAAATGCAGACACTCCAGTGTCAGTGAATGTAAATGCAGCCAAGGTTATGGATCAGAATCCAGAGGAAGCCCAGCAGATATCTGAGAGAAGAACTCGTCGAAATTCTAACATCGGAATTGCTAAAATATCATCTGTGAAACCACAAAATGATATTTCACCACGTTGGTCTAGTGGTAGAAGTGTCAAGTCTCCATATGGAGAAAACGCAAGGCAGGTAATGATATGTAGATTATTATTTTCTAGCTTCTCGTTTGTTTATTCTCATTTTAAAAATTGGGACAAGTTATGTCCGTATATTCTCCTTTTCTTGAAGGCACTGATGGGTTATTGAAGGTACTATGGCATGTAGTAAATTAGGACAAAGGCCAATGGGTTATTGAAGGTACTATGACATGTAGTAAATTAAAACAAAGGCCAAGACTAGAGATTGATGCTAGTCCTTATTAGAAGTGGATATCAGGAAGAGAAGTATTCAGATTTTGCTCTGTTATTTCCATTTAATGCTTTGTTTTGGTCAATGATTACGCCACCTTCGGAGTTCATTTAGTTGTGAGATGGAACTAAGAAATGGGATTGATATATGGGTTTCCTGATATCTGGAAGAAAACATAATCATGTTAATAAAGCTTCATTTCAGCCTCGGGAGTACTCAGTTTCATGCACCTGCAACGCTTCTTACTTGGTAACATGTTTTTGGTTCCAACATTTTGCATACCTTGCAGCCATAGAAGGTAACAGTGATGTTTGTTTTTCTGTGCAGAGACTCCACAGTGCTTTCAAGGTAAATCAGTATCCAGATCGTCCTACTAAAGAAAGTCTAGCAAAAGAGCTCGGACTTACCTTTCAGCAGGTCTTACATTGCTACTGAAAATGTCATAACATCATCCTCATTTCAAAAAATTTTACCTGCTGAAATTTTTTGATGATTACATTTTTTTCTATTTTTTTGTCTAATTTAAAAGTCATATCGTGCAGGTTGACAAGTGGTTTGGGAATACTCGTTGGAGCTTCGCCCATTCATCAACCGTGGCTGCGAGTAAAGCTGGAAGCACTTTGGAGAAGGGAGACACATCTCTAACCAGAGGAAACAAAAAACCGGTCGAGCAAGAGGCCCAGAGAAAAACAGGTGGTCGTAGTAGAGCTCATGGTCAGGAATCAAGCAAAGTAAGTGATTCGATGACTGGAAGTCGCAATCTGAATGTGATGAACGGGAAATTGAAGAATCAAGAAAGCAATAAACGAAAAAACCCAACACGCAAGTCTAGAAGAAGATGACACGTAAACACCGTAACTGGAATAGAACTAGGCAATCAGAAAACATGCCAAATTTTCAGAGCTTTAGCTACAGAGGCAAGATTCTGGTTGGAAACGTAAGAATTTTCTTTTATTTTACTGCTCATCATAATATCTGGATATTCTCTGTACTGTAGTATGGGAATGCTCCCTTTTGTTTAACCAAGATGCGGTCACAACAATTCTTACAAAAAATGTCAACATTGTCCACGTATAGTATGGATTCCTTCCTAGAATTGCTGTCTCTTACCGTCGGTTCTTATTTTATGCTTACTAATTGCATTCCAATTCAGTTAGAAGAGTATCCTTCCCAGTCTACTAATTTTTTTCTGGATTTTGATTGATGGTAAATGTGAGCTTTTGAATCACACCAATTCAGTCATTTATTTACATAGTTGCGTTAGAAAGTGCTGTATACCTTAAAGTACTGTATACCTTCTGATATTTGAGAAGTTGGCATAAAATCTGAAGGGTACAAAGGAATTTCATCCACAGAAGTGCAGATAGGTTCGTAAAGTTTCATAATAGTCTTCACTTGCAAAAAACCAAACTCAAATCCACAATACTTTTCACGCGCAAGACATGTCGCTGGGCTATTTTTTATAGGATCCAGATTTAAGGGCCCAAATTGAAACCCGTTAAGTTTAGCAGCCCAGAATTACCAACATCAAAGAGTATATGAAACTGATTCATGATGGAAGAGGAGGGAGAAATCCGGGAACCGGTCGATCGACTCGCTAACTAAACAAAAGAATCTGATATGGAGTTGGAAGTAGACGAGAAGGACCTCAAAGCCGCCGGCGCTGAGCTGTTGACGGATGGCCGCCGCGGACTGCGCATTCACGGATGGGAGATTGTATCCTACAAACGTCCTATTCTCAACTCCTCCGCTCTTCTCGAGTAATCTCTATTTCTAAGCTATTTATTTAGTCTTAATAGTCGAAACTCTGTAAGGAATTCGATTTTTGGTTAATTTCAAGTATGCAGCTCATCAATGTGAATCCTCATATAACTGAGCGAGCGCCCGATACCTTCCTTATGTTTAGTTTTGAAAGAAATTATTATCGTCTGTGTTTTTTTATGCAACTTGAGGAAGGATCTCTGATGGTGTGGTTGCAGATGGGAGCAAAAGCTGGGGACGACTCATTTTCCGGAGATGGTTTTTGGAGACAGCAGTTTAGTTCTGAAGCATGCGAGAACAGGTCTCAAAATTCACTTCAATGCATTTGATGCCTTAATTGGTTGGAAACAGGAAGCTTTACCGCCGGTTGAGGTTCCAGCGGCTGCGAAATGGAAGTTTAGAAGGTATGTTGCATGAAGTTGTGATATTTCGAAGTTGCAATTATGGGCATGATGTTTTTTGTTCCTATACCATGCATGGCATGTTACTGAAACACAGTATTCTGTCTTATCATCCATTTTTTTATTTATATATCGACGGTTGCGTGTTAAAATTAACCTATGTTTTACTGAAGTGATCGCTCTCAATTCACTAATCACTGTTGAATTCTCAGCAAACCATTTCAAGAAGTGATACTGGATTATGATTATACATTTACAACACCATATTGTGGAAGTGCAACAATTGAGGTAAACACAAGGGAGTTTAGTTGATTTTCTTAATCTAGTAGGTTTCACTTTCTTTTTTTTTTGCAAAGTAAGAGTATAATAAGCAACTTCCAAAGGTTTACCATGTTTTAGGGAAGGCTTGAAGGGCAGCCTTTTACTGAGACATAATTCTCTTCTTACTGTTCTGAATTTTAACATCTGCTTTCATTTTACCTCCAATTCTTCCTGAAGAACTTTCTTTCTCTCTTGACCCAGATTGCATTTCAGATGTATGTTTACTGTTAAGAAATGAATCACTTTAAATGAAAAGGTTCTTATGTCAGACTTTTGTCTATGTAGTCTTGTTTACTTTGTTCCAGTCGCTCAATTTCAGTGATTATTTCGACATGAATTCTTTTCTTGGTGTTTATTTTCTTTTCCTCTCTGGAAAATATGATGATTAACGGTTTTTCTGTTTAGTTAAAAACATGACTAGGCTTCTCCTTTTGGTTATATATAGATATACCTATTGCACAAGTATTATGGCATTTGGTTTTCTGACAGAATGAAAATGGGGGTGTCTTAGACACAAGCAGCAGCCTTGTTTGGGAGGACAGTGAGAAGAAAATTGATGTGGCCGCCTTAGCATCAAAAGAGCCTATTCTCTTTTATGACGAGGTGACTGTCTCTATCTTCTAGGAGATAGTTTTGTTCAACATAGCATCCATTCTTTTCCTTAAGTTCTAGCATGTGAAAGCATCCTATTTAAATGAACAGGTAGTTTTGTATGAAGATGAACTGGCTGATAATGGAGTGTCACTTTTGACTGTAAAAGTGGTAATTCTTGTCCTTTTCTTTTTACTTGAGTCTGGCATTGATGCTATACTTTTGTAAAAAACTGTCAACCCAGAACTGATTAGGTCAACTTTTGGTTTTGTAGAGAGTCATGCCTAATTGTTGGTTTCTTCTTCTGCGGTTCTGGGTAAGTTGCTTGGCCTCATTTACTTGATTTACCTGTTCCTCCTTCCTCTCCCCTGCTTTTTCCCCCCCTTATACTGGTTTTTCCTTACAGCTTAGAGTTGATGGGGTCCTGATGAGACTAAGAGACACCCGAATGCATTGTATTTTTGGTAACGATACAGAGCCTATCATTCTTCAAGAAAGCTGTTGGAGAGAAGCTACCTTTGATGCACTAGCTTCCGTAAGAATTTTTTCTCATGTTTGGTTTTGTGCCATGCAAGTAAGAATGCATATGTTAGAGGGACAATGATCTTTTGAAATTTCATATTCAGGTTTTCAGATTTTGGTGTTGTCATTACATGATTATATCACTTTTAAACTGAGAAAACTTTGTTCTGAGTGGGTAAGGAGCAAATGCAAAAACTGCTATGTTGCAAATATAATTCTTCTGGTGTATCTTGCTAGATTATGGATGCTTCTGTTCTTTCTCGAGTCATCTAATACATTGCTTTGAAGCGTCACAATTTCTTGCCTTTTTAATGTTTTAAGTGTTCAATTACTATCTTAATTCATTTATCATTTGATTTTTGTGGTGCAGAAAGGATATCCTATCGATTCCGCCTCATATAGTGATCCAAGTATCATCAGCCAGAGGCTTCCTGTCATCATGCAGAAGACCCAGAGGCTGAAGTTTCCGTGGTAATTTGTAGGCTGTAAATTATCTATTCTGAGAAGAATGAAGACAATGATTCCTGCTTCACGATCATATAGGATTTGTACTACAGCATGCATGCTTTCCGTGAGAACTTTTGTTAGATTTGCCACCTGTATTTGATGAATTTGTTTGATGGAGAGAGAAAATGAAATTCTACTTTGTGAGCAAGAATGATAAATGAAGATTTTCTTTTTCTCCAATTTTTATGTTATGTGGTGGTATTATTGATTAGGACAAACCAAGATGTCTTAGAAGACACACCTGAGCATTATGCAAGCTCGCTGATTTCAGATCAATTTTTTCTCCTTGGAGGCAATAAACTAGTAACTGGAGAATCTCGTGCAAGGTTTTTTTCTCTCCATGGATAGTTAGTCAGTGTTAATGGGCTAGATCGGTTAGGAACCACATGGACCAAACGTTTTGCAGTTTATTGATGACAGTTCACCCTTTTAGTATAGGGGAGAGATTGTTATGTGAAAGGGATGATGCCTTGTGGGGAAGCAGGAATAGCGAGCATGATGCAGGTTCTGACATATATGATTTTCTGAACGCTTCTGCTCTAGAATTGCTACTCAGATTCTCACATTTATGACTTTGCTTCTGGTTCATAAAGCTTTTCTTTTACAATTACCAGACATCTTGTGTTGGCCAATCTCCGTTTTTTCTCTTGTCGGTTTTCCTTGTCTAGCGTACCTTGAGGTAACAACAGAAGACTAATGTGCGATAATTACAAGTGGAGGATATAGCAACATTCACTGTGCATTTATTTAGAGGAAAAGGCACCTCTATATTACCATCCGTCAAACCATGATGCACCAACACTTATTTTCCTTTAAGTTCCGAACAGCAGAGGGGATTTCTTCTAGGTTCCCTTACCATGCTCTGCGTATTTTCTTATCATGTTGGTAGTTGCCTATGTAAGTTAGTTTCTAAGGTTGGTTGAGGTCGGCAGCTGCTGGGGTTAAAGTAATATGAGAAGGTAATTCTGATGTGGCGGCGGGGATTAATGAGAGTCGGAGGCTTAAGTCGAGGTTCCTCGACTCTGATGTTGGCTCGGGTATCTGTGGATCCAAATGAAAGCTTCCTGGCCAAATCATTTCTGTTGCATCCTCAACTATGAAGGGTACCCATGCCATACCATACCCTGTATTTGCTTCACTAAACCTTGGTGCAAAAGCACTTCCATCTCTGTTCTGTTTGTGCACCAGTGCGTGGGGCCTAACCCCAAGTGATCGAGCTACTGATGTATTAATGGGCAATCCCCTCATCGGCAACGTTCTTTGGGACTGATATCTTTTGACAGCACCTCTTTCCCTCTTGTGCGCATTCTGATGACCGCCAAGTGCCTGTGAGCTATAAAACTTTCTCCTGCAAAATTTGCATGAGAACACCTTGCTAGTTGGCCTCGACCCAGAGGGAAACATACAGTGTCCCGCTGTTGAGAGTGAGTTCCCACCTAGGCTCAGGTTTAACCAGTCTCCTTTATTGTTATCTTCAGTTTCTTCATTGCTGTTGTCGCCTTTTCTCCCGTCCATCTCTGGAAGACGATACCTCCTGAAATCTTGAGGTCTGATGTAGGAAGTGAAGTTGGAATGCGAAGGGAAAGGAAGCGCCTGTGGCTGGAAATTAATGGAGAGAGACTTCACAATGTGTCCTGAAGTAAGGATCCTTTCTAAAATTTATTTTATTTTATCTCGTTTGAATTATAGACCCCACTCGAGAATGGTGTGCTTGGGGAACAATTGCTTATGTCATATTTACTGTTGTCAATGTCAGGCTTGGGATTCTCCATTTCCAGCCTTCTCGCTTTTCCTTTCTCTTCCAAAAGAAGCTATGGTTTACAATTGATTTAGCTCATCCCACCAGCCTGAGATGCTTCGTTAATCCTTTGCCTTACCTTTCTGTCGATACTCCATAGTTACATCGTTGCAAGTAAAACAATAGTTTGATGGACAATCATAAAAAACACGAGGCAGCATCCCTTTGACGATTCCCTTGCGGCGTCTCTTTGATTCAAGTATGGCGAACGCTACATTTGCCGCTGCTGCTAGTAAGTGATTAGTTAGAGATGTACTCTACTTTTACTATGTCCTGTCAAAGATTCTATGCCATGCCCATCACATGTTTGTCATAAAGAAAAGTGCTAGGTGCTATTCCTGAACAAGAGCGTTCGCTCATTTAGTGCCTTTTGATTTGTTTGCTACCTGCATGTTCGTAAGAGGGCCCAAAGAATTGCCAATAATAGGGATTAAAGTAAGATTTTTATAAGAGCCATATCTTGACAATTCTCCAATATCGTTCACTTGCAAACAACATGAACAAGAGTAGGGTGTCTTGATGTTGGGATTTCAATGCCTGCCTTTTAAAATCTCAGTTGCCAATGTACATGCATCTAATGAAGAGAAAATGGCTGTGGTTCCACTTCCATTTCTACGCATTTCTAGTCTCTTTTGCAATAGAAAAATGCCAGAAAGAAAGCATAGGGCACCCACTTCTCATTTAGGTTTATTTGCTTGCTTCCTTTCACTCCATCTCTGAAGTTTCTGTAGTTATATTGAATTCACCTCCGCATCTAATCATTTTTATCCAAAAAATCTACTGTACTGTTGGGATTAGTAATTTTATTCTGTGACTGATCAAACCAATTTGTACTTTTTACAAAGGGGGAATAACTGGGCGTCGAGGATTAATAGTTGAAATGAGGAAGGATCAACCAGTATGGGGGACCTCTTTACAGGGTTATGCTGTGTGACGTTTTGACAACAGCTTGTATAGCATAAATATCATCCCACTTATCTTCATCCGCCCACTATTGATCAAACTATACCTACTTTGTCCACCGATTAAGATTTAAAGAATGTTGAAACTTAACTTTCCGAGATGCGACGGCTTGGAGCTAGCATAGGAACTTTAGTCGCAGATAGGCTTAAACGCTTTCATTGATGGAGCATAATTGTTTCTACTTACTGTGTGTTCTATGTTTGAGACCAAACTCTGTTCCAAGACCCTGCCAAATCGTTATGCTTTAATAATTGAGATAAGCATGTGAAGGCTAAATCCAAAGGCACGACCATAGTCCCTTTGAGCACATGTAGGTTGGTCTCCTATCTGAACTGATATAAAGGGTATTTTTTTCGTATTACAAGCAATCGTGTTATGCTAGCTGTACCTAGCTTCTGTATCTTCGCCTGGACGAGTGTGTTGGTACGTCCATTTCTCATCATAAACTGCTAAACAGAGCATTGATTAGTTTTTCATTTCATGCAGGATTAAGCTTCGCAACATATCATCCCATAAGAAGGTTGCATGTTAGAAATGAAGGCATGATAGGTAAGGTAATCACAAATCAAACAAATTGGAGCGGTCAACGGGTAAAATTAGGTGCCAATACAGACGACTAATTAGAGCGTCTGCAACAACAAGGGCAAAGTTTTGAAATCAATCTTGTTTGGATCTGGAGTAAACCATGGCAAGATTATTAAAGATTTCTACTCAGGAAACAAGCATCCCTCTGAGGTAACCCGATTAACTGACTTTTTAATATATGGTTGCACTTGCATGTGGTAATCCAATGGCCCATCAAGTACCTGCATTGTAAGAACAAATGGTTCAGGATAAATCCAGGAAGTATAGAACAAAATTGCCGTGAGATTTCTACAAACATCTGGTTTGAAATGCAAGAGATGAAGAAATTTTTAAAAGAAAAATTTGTTAGATTAAAAAAAAAGTTTAGTATGATGAAATAAAACATGAAAAATAGGGACGCAAAGAACACAGACATAAACTCTCAAGTGCGATGTGACTGACTGTCGGAGCTGAAAAAATGCAGGCAAAGATACACCAAACTGTATTGCAAAATCTATCATAAGCTTCAAGCATAACAACTCACAGGGAAATATGGAAATTAAAAAAAAGCCGGTAAGACAAAAGGCAGACAAATCTTTTTCCTAGGTCAACAAGTACTTTAGAAAATCAAGACCAGTATGCATATGAAAAATAAAAATGTAAATACAAAATGCCTTCATCCACTTTCTCCTTCCTTATATCCTGTTTACAGGCGGAAAAAGTTTTTGGCCGTGGAAATATTTACCTCCTAAATCATAACTAATTCATGATGAAAGCATATATTAACCTGAAAATCTACATAATAAAGGGAACATATTCCACAAGCTGGCACAACTACAAAACAAGCAGATGGGTGGTAAGGAAGATTTAAACAGAATAACAATCGACTGATAGGCAACATCAATCAGGAGCAACATTCTCATTAATATGGGCCATCTTCTGTAATTCATCATAGTTTTTCAATTCCGGTGGATTGCTCTCTGTTTTAACCAAACCATAATACACAAGTGGTTTAGCAGTAGTAAGTCATCAATTGCAAAAACTAAACATCATAGGAATCGAGCAAAGCAATGGTAATATATAAAAAGTTTCAGACAAAGTAAGTTGATGCTTGTCTTAAAATACGCACTTGTTCACAATTTTACACAATTCCAGCCCATCAGAAAAGCTTCAGTAGCTTCTTTTTGCTATTTATTTTTTCAAAGAATTAAACCATGAAAAAGAAATTAAGAAACCTACAATTGTGGTGACAATCCAGCGCCTTTAGCTGACTGAAATCCACGTCCATCACCCATCTTTTCCATTCCTCCCTATAAATCCCAATTCCCAGGTCTTCTTATTAAGAAAGTTTTATCAGAAAAAAAACAACAACAACAAAAGCCTAGCTGAATTATTCATCATTTTAGCAATTGCATTTCAGAAATCTCCAAAAATGATTTAAAGCTTGGTAGTGAAGTTATTCAGTGCATCCGTATACAAATAACAACAATCATAAGGCAATCGTTTTCCATTTTGACATGTGCCCTAGAAATGGTAAGACTCACAAAGAGACCACTAGCGATCCTGACAAGTACGGCAGAAGGTACCATGAGACAGCTCGCAAAAAGCCCGCACGTTAGCATTAAGGTGGGCCGTGGCTGCCATGCTGTACATTGGCAAGAACGATTGAGTACAACCCAGGGCTCCTAAGTTCCTGCCAAACCATGAGATAAATAGGCCAAATTAACTTGTCAGTGCAAGTTACGAAATCTTGAAATTGAAATTGATCGATATGGCTCCCTCTCTCTATTTTCGCTTTCATAGAAATTTAAACGACTGAAGTTCTTCCGTTCTGAATCATCTTAGGTCTACCGGATCATACTAAACGGTTAATTTTTTCCATTTTATTAAAAAGAAAATATAGCGGCTTCATACCTATAAGGAGCAAAGGAGACGCGGCGGGACTGAAGGCGGGGAGCAGCAGTGGTTGGCGGGCGGATGCGGGGGAGAGGTGGCGAGGAACGGAAAGACGAAGCTCTTCCCGCCGAGATTAAGGAACGGGAGAGTGATCCTCCACTACGCCAAGCCATTTTCAGAGTCGAAACAAGCGGGGCGGTGTAATTGAGCTTTCTGATGAGTGAAGTGAAAAATGAGCAGCTGAGTAGAAGCTCAAGTGTTGTCTAAAGGTTGGGATTTTGCCTAGGGTTTAAGAACTGTTCTGATTGGATTTGAACCGTTGGATCAGGAGATCCTTCTCTAGTGTAGACGGTGATGGTAATCCATCAAGTGGCATTACGTACTCTCACCGTCTGATTTTATCGGTGATGGGTAATTGGGTATGCATTGCTCATCTATCACCCGACGCGTCGTCCTACAGCGTAAGTGAAATTACAAATACATCATCGGGAACCGGCCGGCTCTGCCCAGTGCCCGTAACAGTTGGCTGAAAACACAAGAGCATCAAGCAGACAAAAGGCATCTATCGATCAATTCACGCTCTGTATAGGAAGATGAAAAAAGCTTTGAGTGTGTACGGCGAGGTTCTCAGGCTCGTGAGGCGATTGCCGGAGGACACGAGGCCTTATTACGCCAAATACGCACGCGAAAACTTCGTTAACTACAGAGAAGTTGATGCTAAGGACCTCGGCTTCCTCGATGAGCTCTTTCAAAGAGCCTATAAGCACTCAGTTTGGGTCCTTAATAAGGTTAATTCTAATCCGAATATCTACAGTATTTGTCTGCGCGTATATTTGCATTGGGTTTTGAGGAGGCCTTTTCATTTGCAGTATTCTGTTGACGAGTCAGCAGCGAAGAAGCTTAAGCAAATTAGTTGCGGTTAGAAACTATGTGAGTGTCTTCAAGGTATATGTTGTTATGCCACATCGGTTTAGCACACTTGCTTCGTACTGCTTTCAAAATGTGAGCTTTCTGCTATCTGCTTTCTTCCTTTGCCCCCTCGAACAACATAGTATTACTTAACATTAGAAGGTTTTCGCTGGGAATGGAACACCCCTGGTGGTGGGCGTCACTCATTGATAGATCGTGCTCAATTTCCTTTTGGGTTTGGCCTGTTTTAAGGTGCAAATTTGTAATATCAAATCAGGTTTCGTTTCTGAGTTACTCCGAGGTCTGGTACAAGTTGAAGTGCTTTCAGAATTTGGTTGAAATAATTGAAAAATGATTATCATGAATTTTAAAAAAAAATTAAAAGGTATTTTTACTGAGCACCACTTATGATTACCAATCCTTTATGATTATCAGTTTCTTCCGTGTAAGAATCAACCATGATTACTATGACCATTAGTAACCTCTTTTTTATTTTCGGGGAAAAAAAAGTTTTTCCCTTAACGCAAACAGCATGGATTAGTTTACAGCTTACGATAAAACACCAAAGATTCTAGTCTTTTTTTCATTTCAGGCTGATGCATTGCAATCACATATCAAGTTATGTGCATTTCTTGTAAGGTCTTTTCACTATAAGCCCATTTGTGGACAGTCATCAGAGGTAAAATTCCTAGTAGGCTAATTTGAACAGATGTATTGTTCCTTCTTCACTCGTTGAAAAGTTATGCAAGCTGGTTGTACTCCTTGAAACTGTGCCTTGTTTACTATACGACCAAACGGAAGATAATCCCTGCCTCTGGCTATGTGGTTGGCAAAGTAGTCCTCTGAGCTCAAGACCGATGGACTGATATCTATGTTATGTGTGCCTTCCCTGTCTTTTTGCATCAACTTTCTTTGATATACATAGCAGAACCAAGATGATGGGGTTAGCCAGCACCCTCAAACTCACGGTTCCCAAAAGATTACTATGTTCCTCTCGTTACGCAAGCTTAAATTTTGCTTATAACCTACAACCGAACCTTCGGATCTTCACTAGTTATCTCATCTCTGAAAACACTTTATTGGTAATGTCAAACTAAGATAGACAATGTCTGAGTTTCTTATAATATTTTCCGAAGAATTTGTTGTCAGTCACGCCTCTCGTGGGAGAAAACCCTTCAGTGGTGAACTGTGTTTTTATGCTAAAAGACAGAAGAAGTATTTGTTTTGTAAGGGGGAGACCTTGTCTAGCGTAGCACACGAAGAACCAAAGACCGGGCAACGAATTATCTATTAGAAACCTCCAGAAAAAGACAAAAAGGACTTCATAAATATCACCTCGTCCTGTGTCATGGTGAACCACATGGAACTATATAGTACGGTCATTTTCTTCAGATCTCCAGACATAATGTCTTCATAGGGTTGTCTTCACAGAAGTGCGGAGACATGTCTGATCATATACCTTTTGAATTACTAGTTCAAATTCTCAGGCGACTACCGGCGAGGTCTCTTGTCCGATTCAGGTGTGTTAGCAAATCATGGTATTCCCTTATTTCCAGCTCGGAATTCGTTTCTTCTCATTCTCAACACAATAGCAGTCCTCACTTGCTCCTACTCAGGTATCTTTCTGACGTCGATCAGCAAGAGCGTTTTTCATTACGTTTTGACAATGAATCATTCGCAGGATATCATGACATTAATGTTCCCTTTTGTTCTACGGAATTTCAAATTATTGATTCGTGTAATGGCCTGCTATGTTTATCCAATGAAAAGTTTAGGATTAGAAGCTCTAGATGCTCTCCAACCACGATGTTTTGGAATCCTTCCATTGGAGCATCCATAACCCTTCCTGCACCGCGGATTATTCCACATCTTCACAATCGGCCTGGTCTTGGATTTGGGTTTGATCCCATAAGCAATGATTACAAGATTGTTAGAATTGTTGAGGATTTCTATACTCACGCTTCGATTGAAGTTGAAATCTACGAGCTAAGTACAGGCTCTTGGAGGACTCTTGTCGATGTTGCTCTGCCACCAGTATGTACTCGTTGCTCACTGGGAAAGTGCTTCAACGGTGCTATCCATTGGATTAGAGATAGACCACACAGTGGGATGATTCTCACAAACATGTTGGTCTTTGATTTGCATTCTGAGGTCTTTCGAGAAATAAATTTACCCATCAGCTTTGCCACCTTGCTCACCACAATCTGGCGTGTCGAGCTGTATAAAGACTCTCTCTGTCTAGTCCAGTACCGAAGGATCATCGAACCAGAAGGGTCAAATCTTTCCATGGCCACAAATTGCACTATCTGGGTCATGAAAGAATACGGAGTGCAAGACTCTTGGTATAAACTGTTCAATGTGATCCTAAAAGATTGTGAAGGGCCACGGAATGCTCTCGGACTTGGGAGAAACGGCGATGTTATAATTGGTGCTGGCAGCAAGCTCGTGTCTTTTGATCCTGAAGAACCAATAGAAACTCATCTAAAAATCCAAGGTGATGGCTGCTGTAGTTACGTGGGTACCTACCTGGAAACATTGGTTTTGCTCGATAGGGCAGGTGGGGCAAATTCAGGAGATGCAACATCTTCCATTAGAGATGAAGATGGAGTCGAAAGCAGCAACAAGAGAAGCAGAACAAGCGGGGAATAGGAAACGAAAGCCTATAATGGCATGTCATGATCCATGAGGTTAGCTTGTACCACGTCACTATATACTCGAAGCTAGTAAAATAATTTTTTTATATTAAACAGATTAAGTTCATTATAAATCAAATCAAAATTTTATTATTATAATATTAATATGATAATTTTAAATTTTAAATTCTGACGCTTTTATAAAATCAAATGGATCGGAACAATTGGGAGACCACGTAAACATAAAATTTGCAAAGCCCAAATGTTTCAGGGCCTGAAACTAAAGCCTAAAGTCCAAAATAGTCATCAAATGAATTTTCTCAATCAATGGGCCCGCTCGTCTCACGGAGCCGTGGATCCGTTGAGGATGAAATCAAAATGGGGATTGACGGTGGGACATTTTTTGCTGCTTTAATTAAACGGACAGCCCAAGGAACTTTGTTGTCTTCCTCTGCACTCCTTCAGTTTCCGCGAACGAAAGATGAGTTTGAATTCCGCTCGCTCTGCAAGTTCAGGCCGAAGATCGACTTCTTCGAAGAGAAGCCTGGACAATTCAAACTCGTCAAGTAACAAAAACAGCCGCAAAACAAGCGCCAAACAGAAAACCCTAGGCGTGGCCTGGGGGGCCAATTCCATGTCCTCCTCTCGCTCCACCTTCCGCTCCTCTCCTTTTTCCGATTTCTCCAGGTCTCCCCCTCTCTTTTGTTGTTATCTCCGAACATTTTAATGCTTCAGACTTACAGTCGAGTTAGTGTTTCCTTATTGATTTGGAAACAAAACATAATTGTTCAACCTATAATCACTTGCGAAATCATTTTATCATTCTACCAATATACTTATGATGGTTTATGATGATGTTTAACGTGGAGCTTGATTTGCAAATGGTTTGTAGTGGTTTCTCCTCCGTAGTCGTTCGAGATATTGATGTTACAAACTTTTTTTTTCTTTTTGGTGAGTGGAATGTAGTTATATGTCGGTGAAGAATCGGAAGCTTCATGACCAGTTCAGTGCCGAGGCTTCCTGTATTTCTCATGGTGGTTCAAGTTCGGGAAAGCTGATATTTCACGGGGTCGCTATCTTTGTTGATGGTTTCACGGTTCCTTCAAGCCAGGTTCAGTTAGTTGGTCATCTCTTTTATAGCTTTTGAGGGACTCCTTAGAGAACTGTTATTGATAGAAAAAAATTGAAAATAAGAAACAAAAAAGGAGGGGATGCTTATTTTGCTGGTATTGATCATTGGAATGGTTACTTAGCAGCCGAAATAAAAGCTTTTTCGTTTGTTTTTCATTTAAAAAAAAATTAGAGGTACGCATGGTTTTCTTAGGTGTGGTGCTTGATCTATGTGTTGCTTTAGGAACTGCGAGGCTACATGTTGATGTACGGCGGGCGATTTGAAAATTACTTTTCAAGGCATTCAGTCACTCATATCATATGCAGCAATCTTCCTGACTCCAAAATCAAGAATTTGAGGTTGATACTCTGTGAACTAATTTACCCTTTTGAAATTCAGGAGTGTTAGATTATATTTATTCAGCTTTTTTAATTCCCCTGCAGATCTTTCAGTGGTGGGCTTCCTGTGGTGAAACCTGCTTGGATTTTGGATTCTGTTGTTGCTAATAAGCTCTTAAGCTGTAAGATATCATAGCTTTTGCTTATTTGGACTTATGATGAGAGATTATGCCATGTTGTAGGAATAAAAACAAAACAGCTGTCCAGGATTATACAAAGCGAAAAAGGTATAGAGAAATATGATTGCATGATTAATAAGAGTGTTGATTGAAATGGGGAACTTCAACGCCTTGTTCCGTGTTGGATGCGGTAGTGCACCGAAAGTTATTGTGGTGTTGATATTCTTGTTTAATGGATGGATTCTACGAGAGAAACTATAGTCCAGTAACATATCCATATTTCTGCAATTTACATCTAATTGTAGCATTTTTGTAATTTTTTCTCGAAAGACATACTAGTACGTCCTATTTTTTAAGATCTTAATTAGTATGAGTATTGAACCTCTCCGTTATCATCAATTGAGTGTCATTAATATCATATCCATTGATGCCTATGGGTTTTATTTTGCTGTTTCCAGGGCTTCCTTACCAACTCGATCAGCTTGCTAATAACCAACCGAAGTTGTCAGCCTTCTTTTCCCCAAAAAGCAGTTCGGTTTCTGAGGATTCTGTTTCCGCTGCAATCTGTCCTGCTAATCTTGATCCATCTCTAAAGGGTGGCACATCAAACATTGCATGTTCATCTGATTTATTTGAAACCATTACAAACAGAAATCTACTTAGTGGAGAATGCAGTGATCCTTTGCATAAAATCAGGGAGCAAAATGGTAGTAGTAAAATATTTTCTGAAGCAGTTACAGGACAGCACACCAATGCTGTGCAAGATGGAGACATTGATCAAGAAGACATAGAGAGTGCAATTGATGACTGGTCGTCTCCCCCCCATCAAGTCTCTCCTTCGGTGGGCAGCTACTTCTTAAACCAGAATATGAAAGGATCATCTAACTCCGCAATTTCAGGTTCTTCTAACCAACATCATTCAACTCTTGGAGATCCCAATTTTGTGGAGAATTACTTCAAGGTACTCAATTAAATACCCTTATGACTTCATTCATCATTTCATCAAGTTCATTTTTGTGAGAAAATTTTTTCTCCTCTTTCTTGAGTTATTTATTTATTTTTAGAATAAATTGTACTTATATCTTAACTAAGGAGCTCTTGGCAGTATGTCAAGATTTGGAATGCTCCCTTATTTTGTAATTGATCATTTTGAAGATTTGTTAGCTTGCCATTTGTTTCATCATGTTACTATGGATATGTGCTGAGTTCTTCGTTGTAACTCTTTGCTGCTTCCATAATGCTAGCAAAAAGATACAATAATTTGGATATGTAGATATTAAAGAGGGATAAATGATATTTGTATTTTTATAGATTTTGTTAGGGATGCAATGTAGTGATTAAAATATCGATCAACATGAACTTAACCCTTTAGATATCCACATTGTAGGTATTTAAAAGTGTTAATGCTGTCTGTATGTTTTATTGGAATTCCTGTTTGTTTCATTTAATATACCTGTGTACTTGCTGCATTCAGACATATGCATGTGAAAACGATTGCTTTTTTGCTGAAGGTTATTCAGTTCCAAATTTTCTTAATGTTGTACCTTTGGATGATTTTTGTATGGGCTATTCCTGTGCTTGTAATTTCTTCTGATAATGCAAATATTCCATAATATAACAATATCAGTCAACTCATGGGCTTTGTGTTTATATGGCTTTGGAATCTGTAGAGTTCAAGGCTGCACTTCATTGGAACCTGGAGAAATCGGTATAGGAAACGCTTCCCCAGCTTATCCAGTGAATTAAAGTGCAGAAACTCAAATCTTAGTTCTACTGATAATCCTCAAAAGACTACAATTATCCATGTTGACATGGTATTATCTCTAAATAATCTCTTATCTTATCTTGGCATATTCTGTACCTCTTTATGTTATCTTTATCTGGTGTTCTGGTAGTATTAAAGAAAGATGAGATTCAGATTGGTATTATTAGACAAATCCTTTTGGTCATATTACAAGGTTGCTTTCCTTCCCCTCCCTCTTTTGCATTTACTTGGTTGTCAATGACACTTAAATGCTGCACAGGATTGCTTTTTTGTCTCAGTTGTCATCCGGAATCATCCTGAATTGCACGATAAGCCTGTAGCTGTGAGCCATTCAAACAACCCGAAAGGCACTGCTGAAATTTCCTCGGCCAACTACCCTGCCCGCAGTTTTGGAGTTAAGGCTGGAATGTTTGTAAGGGATGCAAAATCTCTTTGTCCTCACCTCGTCATCTTCCCATACAACTTTCAGGCTTATGAGGAGGTTGCTGATCAGTTCTACAATATTTTGCATAAACACTGTAGCAGAGTGCAAGCTGTAAGCTGTGATGAAGCATTTTTAGACATCACTGATTCAGGAGGGGTAGACCCAGAGGGTTTTGCTTCAGAAATAAGAAAAGAGATATGGGAAAGTACTCAATGCACAGCAAGTGTTGGGATAGCTGAAAATATGCTGATTGCTCGTCTGGCCACCAAAACTGCCAAACCAAATGGTCAATGCTACATTCCTTCTCATAATGTGGATGAGTATTTACATCAGCTCCCAATTAAGACATTACCTGGCATAGGGCATGTTTTAGAAGAGAAGTTGAAGAAGAAAAATATTTGGACTTGTGGAGATTTGCAACTGATTCCAAAGGACACCCTCCAAAAGGATTTTGGAATAAAAACTGGAGAGATGTTATGGAATTATAGTAGAGGAATAGATAATCGTGCAGTAGGGATGATTCAGGAAAGCAAGTCTATAGGTGCTGAAGTGAATTGGGGTGTGAGGTTCCGTGATTTCCAACATAGTCAACATTTCCTTTTAGATCTTTGCAAGGAGGTTTCATTACGGTTACAGGGATGTGGGGTGCAAGGGCGTACTTTTACCCTTAAGCTAAAGAAGAGAAGAAAAGATGCTGCAGAGCCCGTTAAGTACATGGGTTGTGGGGAGTGTGAGAATTTGAGCCATTCTGTAACAATTCCTGTTGCCACGGACGATGTAGAAGTCCTTCATAGAATATCGAAGCAGCTTTTTGGGCATTTCCACTTGGATATAAAGGAGATTCGTGGTGTTGGATTGCAAGTATCCAGGCTTGAAAATGCTGAGGCTTCGAAGCAAGGGCTTACAAGAAATTCTTTAAGATTGTGGCTCCGCCCAGCTGGTGCAACAACAGAAGAAAAATGTAATATGAATAGTATGGCTGAGGTTGATAATATGGTGCAAAACATCAACAACATCCCAGGTCAATCTTTTTCTGATCAAACCAGGCTGTCTACTGATAGAGACAATAACATTTCCAGTGGTGAAGGCCGTCTTCTTCATTCTCCAGCTCCGCCACCTTTATGTGATCTTGATATGGATGTTCTTGAGAGTCTTCCTCCAGAACTTTTTTCTGAATTAAATGGGATTTATGGGGGGAAATTAATAGATTATATTGAAAATAGAAAATGCATGACTGAAAACAAAAATGATTCTTGCACTACTTCAAATGAAGTGGTACGGGTGGCAATGCGTGACAACCAGGGAATAGTTGTTGCATCTGATATGGCATCTCCAAACACTAATCTCTTTGAAAATGAGCCAAATGAGCATATTGCCCAGGCTCCAGCATTAATGCCTATTTCTGGTGTTAGATCTTGCAATGAAGCTATTTCCCCTGTAGGGCATGGAATTTCTGATTTAATGCCTTCATCACTAAGTCAAGTCGATACCTCAGTGTTACAACAGTTGCCTGAAGAATTAAGAGTTGACATACTGGAACTACTTCCTGCTCACAGGAGAAAAGAATTATCTTCAAATGCCACCTCAGTGACACTTGTAGAGAATGCTTGTGACTTATTAAATGAAGTGAGCACTAAGAATCAGTCAACGCTGTTGGATACCAATGATCTTTGGACTGGAAATCCTCCTCGATGGGTTGATAAATTCAAAGCTAGCAATTGCCAGATGCTACAAACTCTGGCAAAAATGTTTTACAGATTGGGCTCTAATGGAAGTTTATCCTCTATTTTTCAAACCACAATATCTGAATGTGTGTATTCTGTGGATGAGAGTGCTGATGTTTGGGATGCTGAAGTTAATAACAGCTTGTGTGAGCTTCTCAAGCAATATATTAAGCTAAAAATACAGTCAGATATTGAAGAAGTTTACGTTTGTTTTCGTATTCTTCAGAGGTATATGTTCATTTGTGATAAGTTCTCTTTCTTCTTACCTTTCAACACGCACCATGTATGCTTTATGTATCCATGTTTTGTCTGTCAAAAGCATTTGCTTTTGATAAATTTTGGATGACTGCAAATTTTTATATTTTACTGTATCTGTTGGGGTGCTTAACTGGATAAGAATTATCTATGAGTTCTTATGATGGGTAAGTAGCATTAGTTCTTATAAATGAGCGGTGATATTAAGCTTTGACCAAGACTGTGTTTGGTTTTTGTAGATAAGACCTATTTCCCCTTTGACACTCATTCTTTTTCGTTAATCTATTGTTGTAATCACTGTTGTTGTGTGCTTTCGGAGGTTCATGCTGTAGTAGTTCTATTTTATAATTACCATCTATATCTAATTCTGTACATGAATAATGAAAGCAATCACGTGTCTTCTTTATGGGTTATCTAATTGTACCAAAATAGTAAGTGATCGAAGCTTCAATGTTGCTCCAGGCTTATGACAAAGTCAAAATGTTTCTTACAACTGTACGATACTGTCTTCCCCTATCTTCAGGTTAGCATAACTTTCATCCAATTGATTATTTAACTTGCATTCCATTGTTTCTTACACACTTTCTAGGTAGTATTTGTTTCTTGTTTTAGCATTTTATATATTGCCTCAATGCTCATGAGATAATCTGTTTGGGGGTGTTTTGTGAGTTGAGAAATGAGTACCAATTTAAAATATGAGGTACCGCATTACTTTTAACTATCCCTTGTGCCGCATATTGTTGGAGAAAATTGGTGAAACATCTCATGGCATGCTTACTACATTTTTATGTCTGATTTCTCCTCCTTGAATTTATCCTCAGGCATCTGTTGGAGAAAACTACGGGGGGCATCTGAATTTGCCTTGACTGAAGATTGATGTGGAATCATTGATTAATCACCAACTTCATTGCTGGTAGTCCATGGGATGAGCTTATATTTCACAAGCCTGCAAATTCCGCTGTCTTTACCAATTATAATGGTGAGACTTTATGATAGTTTAGTCGCTTTGACAACATAATGTTCCTTTTTCTCTGGATCCTTGAAGATTTATAGATTTTTGCATGACCAAGTGATTTCATGTTTTGCTAATCACAGAAAAGCGCATGTCTAGATTAACCATCTTAGTTGGCTGACTGTAGTTTACTAAATCTCCTTCTGTCTGTGATGATACCATCTGTTCTCGTTTCTCCTAGATATCATCGGTACATTTGTGGCCACGTCATTTATTTATTTACTGGCATCTAATTAATGTGTGCTTGGAAAGTTTGTGATGCTTTCTCATGGTTTTATATCTTCTGCAGTGAACCCCAAGTTCCTTGAGATTTGTTCATCTTTTGTCCGGGAGGGATCATCAGTAATGGCTGGCTGGCTGTCCTCCTGAATATAGTTCCCCTTGCCATACAAGATGGACTCCGGGCAGCTGGCTGATCTTGGGACTTAAAGAAAATTCTGAACATATAGGAATCACACTTCCATTCTATAATACTAAAGTAAAAGCAACAGTTTGTTTTATGGAAGTTTGATTTGATTTCCTTTTCCTGCTCAATTGAGGAAGTTTCGTTGATAGACAGATGGAGAACTCGATGACTTAAAGTACTCATTGCCAGAATATGCACATCAAGTCTTTTCTGTGCCTATAAGAAGAGCAAGATGGAAATCAGAGGAGCACAGGTGCCGGTCACCAAACAGCAGCAGCGACCGAGTGAGCAAATTTAATTACAAGGATTATCGTTGCTGTCTTTTCTTCACTTGTCATCATTGATCTGATCCATCTCCATTTCTTACTTCTCTAGGAAGGTTTGAATTCTCAAAACCAGACTTAACTTCCAATGAGACTCCAAGTCTTCTATATCAGAGACTGACCGCCTACAAATAACAGGGATTCCCTTCTGAAAAGGTTAGTGTTATGGTCGGACTACGAGTTGCCTTACAAGGTGCGCTTTGTAGCATTATGGACCGTAGACTGAGGACCATAAACTGTTGCCAACCTACGGCACTTCGCAGCTACCCAGGAACCACTTCGAACCCTTGAGACTTCAACCAGGTGAAAACATGCGCAAACAATACACTTCCCTGCACGAAAAGAAACAAGACTCGACTCGTTCAACAAAGTTGATTTTATGCCGTGGGTTCTCCAGTCGTGCATCTCCCTTAATCACATGCCCTGGACCGTTTCTTTAAGAGTCAAAAGATATTGCTTATTCATCTATATCTGTCTCTCTCAATATAATATAACATATTTATGTTATTCTTTAATCTTATTGATATTTATGTAAAAACATGTACCAAAGGAAAATTGTTCTCATACGGTTGAATACCCTTGGTTGTTAAGTGCATTTCTAGTAAGTGTATTTCGCATGTAAAATTCAATATCTTGAAATTAAACCAACGAGGTGTTGGCGCAGTGGTCTACAGCATACTACGTTTCCATAACTCAAGGTATCGGGTTTGATCTGAAAAAACTGCGAGGTATGGAAAGTGCATTGTTGGTAATGATTCCACACAAAGAGGTGGATGTTATACCGTACCACTCATGGTTACAGGCTAAATGCCTGTGAAGTGAGTCGGATGAGATTAGTATGGTTATCGATTGAGATATTCTTCATTCTCAAAAAATATCTTGAAATTAAGGAATTACAGTAAGTGTGGTTCGATATCTAATAGAATTAAACAGATTTTATCGAATTTTTTTAATGCATTAAAATTTAGAGATCATATGAATCAGACATACAGCTGGCTACATTTGATAAGGAATTTCTTATTATGCACCTAATACAGACAAGGCCAACGAAATCCTTTGCCGAGTCCAAGACCAATGGTCAAAGGAAACGCCGAGTGCCATAAATTCGTTGCAGCTGAGGAAACAAAAAATCAAAAAATCAAAAACAAGAATATTTCGTACCCTTACCTACTTTAGATGTACGATGACTGCAAATTTATGTCGCCGTATGAATGGACCATCTCCTCTTCTTGCAGCTTAATTTTGTTTTAACATTTCAATGGTCAAACCGTGGCGTTTTACGTTCAAATCTACAAAGGAACACTTCTGTTCCATTCTCCAGCTCAGCTCAAATGTAACAAAAGGTCAGCAAAACCATGCTTTTCCATTCCAACTACCGCCAACCCCCCCTCTATATATAACGCCTGCGACTTCGTATTGTCTCCAACAAGCAGCAGACTAAGCCAACCAAAAGCATCAGCAAACATATAGTAACTACTCTTCCTATCGAAGAACACCGGGCCGGAGCCCAAAGTATCTGATAGAGCAAGCGGAAAAAGGAGCGGAGCTGCGGAGAGATGACTAGGTCTAACAGCAGTGCTCTTGTCTTGGCTTTCAATGCCACTTGTATCTTCATCTTCTTCCTCTTGATGTCGTACTCCATGCATGTTGAGGGTGCAAGGTCTCTAAAAGATGATAGTTCTTTGGTATATATTATGGGTTCCAGCGTAAACATAGCTCGTTCCGGGCCAAGTAATCGTGGACGAGGTCATTGAAAGCATGCAGCAGCCATATCCCGGGAAGCTTGACGATATTTCTGTATGTGTTTAGTGATTTTTTTGTTATTTATACGATTTTAAGACAAAAGGATCAAAGATCGAAAATACTCTTACCATTGGTTTCCGTTTGGACCATTTTTGTATGAAGATTTTAGCTAGCTACTAATGATTCTTAATTTTCTTCTTCTGGGTTTTGCTGTTTTTTACTTCTTAGGTTTAAATCTACTGTGAACTAATCAAACACACTTGTATTAAATACACACAAACAGCTATTGAGGTTTGCGGTTTCATAGCTCTTGTCTCGTACTTTCTAATAATCCTTATGGTGGAATGAAAGTAGCATTAGGCCAAATCGTGTGCTGGCTTCGATGGGTTTTTCTTTGTCTACAAAGCTCTGATATGATCGTATTTCAGCGACGCATTTCCTTCTTTTCCTTGATTCTTTGTCTACAAAGCCTTGCAAGGAGTTTAATTAAGCTTGCTTTCCTCTTTGTCACGGCTGAAAGTCACATTTTATGGGTTTTGTGCTAGTAGGTAAGCTCTGGACAACCAGTCATAATTTCTACATGTTTCCTGGGATTGCCAAGGATACACAAGACAAGCAACAGCATATACGATCGATAGTGAGGAGCAGCTTTGTTTATTTCACTGGAAGCATACACAGAAATAAGTAGAGAAAGCGCATATTTATTACTGCTATCTTGTTACCATCCCTGGGTGCGGTTCAGTTGCAGAGCCAGTGTTGGAATAATAGATACGATTCTAACCCAGATAAAGTTGTTAATAGAGGTCTACGAATAATATATGTAGAATCCTCATATCAAAAAAAACAAAATACGAGACTAATCTATTCACTTCCAGTTTCTGTCATATTCACTTGTCAGTTTTTCTTCTGTCATTCTCATATCAAGTTATGGAAGAGATGATCCAATGATTTTTAGTTTAACATTCTTGAGTTAAATCAAAAACATAATTCTGATTTAATACGATACTAATTAAGATAAATATTTTATTAATTTATTCATAATTATAAATATCAAGTTTTGAGTAAATAGTAAAATATATATTTTTTATTTGGATCGATACATCCTTATTCCTATAGGTTACATATCCCAACAATATATGATGCCTTCTCAGTTACCGTACTTGGCCTTGTAGTCGGTCCACAGCTGATCAACACTCTTCCCAAGTAACTCAGCAAAAAAGTTGTCACTGTAAGTCTGTCTCATCTTCGTGTTGAGCTCAGCTACAAATCCATTTCTAAGATCATTGCAATAGTCCAAAAACCTAGCAGTAACACTATAACCCTCGTCCCACCTGCTTCCCTGCCCTGGTTGCGCCCAGTTGGCGGGTGCAAAATTAGCCTTTAGCCTCACAAAATCTGCAATCCCTTCGATCAGTCCAACGGGGGCTTTGGTACCGGCAGAACCATCCCATTGCCAAACATGTGCCATCTCATGGTAAAGCACCCCGTTAAAATCTCTCTTGATGTCGCCTTGAATGCCCTGGATGTAATCATCGCCTACATGGATCTCGTTGTTGATAGAGTAGGCGATGCCTTCCATATCGTTCACGAAAAACGGCACTCTGGGCACGCTCTTTCGGTCTGCCTCGGTGTTCTGCTGGAACAGCCTCCAAATGAAGTCGGTGGCTTGTCCCATTGTCTGAATGGTGTACTCCGCTCCAAGCTCGTTGTTAAATCGGATCCCTCCGGGGGTTGTTTCAGCCCTATTTGTGACTGTGTACTCGACTGCATGGATGGCATGCAGGGTGGATAGGGTTAGAAGAAAAGAAAGGAAGATAGATAAGCGAGGCGCCATTGTTAATTTGTATGCTATAATGGTAGTTCTCTTCCAGGTTGTGCGTGTTCTTAAGTATGCGTTTACGCCTATATATATATAGATAGATACCTAGAAACCCACAGGAAAGAAGAAGGCAACTTCGTTTTCCCGACTCGGTATTTCCTTAAGACGGTCATCCTCAGCTACATAAGTCTTCCTGTCGATCTATATATATATATACAATATGGGGATTAGTTTCCTTTTCAACCTAATTAATATGGTTTTTGGAAAATTGAACTCTAATTATAATTTTTATGCTGATAATTAAGATAATTTTGTGTACCAAATAGATATTTATATAGGATTTAAGTTCAAAATTAGCCTTATTTAAAAAAAAAAAAAGAGAGAGTTTATTGGGGTGGAGTTGTTCATCATGTTCAATTGCTTGAATTGGAGCCAACTGTAGTAGTGTGAAAGAGACTGGTAATGAATAAGATGAGTTGAATTATTCATGGTTGACGACAAGTCAACCACAAAACAAAAATGATTAAAGGCATTTTTTATTTCTCTCCATTCATAATTTTTAATTAATCTGGATTATCTATTTATTTCAGCTTAATTAACGTCATACCGTAAATATTTTACGGTTGATTAGGTCGAGAGGCTTGAATTTTCTATTAGAAGATGCATCGCAGAAAATCACTGTTGCGTATCCAAAAATTCTGGAATAATGGCAATGGTTAGGTCTGGAAATTTATCTGTATACCTGGAAATATATGTACTTACCATTTCAGAAAAGTATAGATTTATATACTGCGTGATTGAAGGGTAATTTCAACCAAGTGCAAGGTCCACAATGACAGCCAAGAACAATTAGACAATACAGATTATACATCCTCTCAGTTCCTGTGATCGGAATTTTATAGTATGTTCCATCTCAGCCGTTAAAATCATATTTCTGGCAATTACAAGAATTGTTAATTATGAAATATTTTAAAAATTTTAGATTAACTGAATTCAATAATTTTTTTTTTCAATTTGGGACAATTCGATTTTCATCGTCAAAGCAGTATTCGGAAACATCATTGAACCACACATATTTAGTGAAACATTCCATTCAGGCTTGATATTTTGCTAAACAATCCATGTCAAAGATTAGATCCAATTCTTGGATGTTCAATCGAATCAGATCCACTTCAATTACATTCGGAAATTTTTTTTAAAAAAAAAATGACAAATCTGCAATCTGTATATGCATTCCATCTGTCATCACTATCCTTGCAGAAAAGTCTTTTTCCGATATAATTAAGTGTATAAGGTCCAGTTATCTTTAATTTTTCCTTTTTTAAATTTTATTTGGTTGAAGATATGATTACAATGTAATAGTTTGAATGGGAGGGTATTGAGTATTGACTAATTCGAGGCCGGCGGCAGAAAAACCAAACTCCCATTCATTGAGTCAAAGAACAGAAATGGTCTTTTCTTACTTGCTATTCTACTTTCTTTTGTATAATAATAAAGACAGAAAATTAAAACTCGTCCACTTCCAACTCAACTGGGCTGACAACTTCATTCCACCACTTGATTGGCAATATCTAATCCATCTCTATATAAACTGGAGGGCAGCAACGCATTTCATGCCAACCCATTGTCCAATACTGAGAATAACAACAAAAGGCAGCCTTCCTGCTAGCTAGATCACCATGTCTCACCATCTTTCTGTTGTCTTTGTGTTTGCAATTCTCATAGCAACCACCATACAAGGCAGCCTTGCAGTGGACTACACTGTCACCAACAACGCCGCTACCACTGCTGGTGGCGCCCGATTCAACAGAGACATCGGTGCTGATTACACCAGGAAAACTGCATCCTCTGCTACGGATTTCATATGGAGGATCTTCCAACAGAGTAATCCAGCAGATAGAAAAAATGTACAAGCAGTGAAAATCTTCGTAGACGTCATGGGTGGTGTTGCTTATACCAGCAACAATGAAATTCACATTAGCAACAATTATATTGGCAACTACAGCGGCGATGTGAAAACGGAAATCACTGGGGTTCTGTACCATGAAATGACGCATGTATGGCAATGGAATGGTAATGGTCAGGCTCCCGGAGGTTTGATTGAAGGAATTGCTGATTTTGTGAGGTTGAAGGCCAACTATGCACCAAGTCACTGGGTACGGCCAGGGCAGGGTGATAGATGGGATCAAGGGTATGATGTTACAGCCAGATTTTTGGACTACTGTAATAGTCTGAGAAATGGATTTGTGGGAGAGCTTAATAAGAAGATGAGAAGTGGCTATAGCCCACAGTACTTTGTTGATCTGCTTGGGAAAAACGTTGACCAGCTCTGGAAGGACTACAAGGCCAAGTATGGACAATAGAGGAGTTTAATGTATGGACATGGACAACAAAGGAGCTTGACGTATGGCCAAGTCTGAATAAAGTGCTGTCTTTTTTCTTCTTTTTTTTGTAAAAATAAATTGCTGTCTCTGTATTAATAGCATGCCACTAAGGAATAGTACCTGTCTGTATCTTAAACTGGCCCCAAATTCATATATGCTTTTCTCGTCGCACCTAATTTTGTGGTCTATATCCTTTATATCAAACACATAAAGTAGCATTGGTCTACCATATATGTATTCCTTATCTTAAAATCTTGAAGTTGCCTTTGTCTAGTCAATAATATCTTTATTTAAGGGAAGGAAAGTGGGAAAAGTAGTTGTTATTTGTCATTAGTCTTGCAGCCGCTGGACTTTATTAATGCATAATGTCCTAACCCAAATCTTATCATTCAAATGATATTATTCGGATTTAGATCTATGCAATACTATATGGTTTTACAAGTATGGGCTGGGCCTCAGTTCATGGTATGGGCCGGGGACAAGGCAAAGGGTTTTGTCCAATTTCAGGATCCAATTGATCATTTGGTCCAATTCATGATCCATAGCCAGGGTGGCCCGGTTAAGAATAAACCGCCCGATCCGACATGATTCATTCTATACTAGCCTTTTAACGAACATCAACTGAACCTTCAAAGCTACTGCTACGCGTATTTTAGTTAGAAAGAAAACAAAATGGAAGGAATGAAGACGGGCTACGGAGAGACACAAGAGCAGATACAAAGGGAAAAGCGAAAGATCTTTTCAGATTGTGTTTTTTATCGTATTTCTAAACGTCAGGGGGCATATGGTACACTATATTACGCAAGTACAGTGGCTTTGGATTCTACCAATCCGTCGAAAGGCAAAACGGATGCTGTTGCTTGCTGTATTTTCAGAGGAATGGTGGTGGTGATGCCATTTCTTCCCGACAAGATACTGGTAAACTGAAGAATGCGAAAGTTAAAAGATACCGTCATGGGTTAGTGCCACCAATTTGATTGTGTCCCTCACCGGAGCTTGGGCCAGAGATCTGTGTCATCCCTTGTGTCCCGAAACTGCTGTATCTATGTCCTATGCCGGGGCTTGGTCCTGACTTCTTCGCTGCCTCAAGAGACAATTCTCCACTTAGGTCTCCAATGTCTTTAACTGCGTCTCTGTTCATCCTTGAACTGCTTAATATTCTGGCTTCTGTGCCACAAAGCAGCATGATTAACAGGAGAAAACCCAAAAGAGGAAGAGTAGTGAAGAAGGTGGCAGATTTGTGTTTCCTGCCCATGGAAGAGGAAGAAAGCAGAGTGTATATGTGGATATTTGATGTGTTTCCAGGGTTAGACAAGAAGCTGAATATATATAGCGTATTGGGTTTCACTGATAATGTGTTTGAGAATTAGAAGGCTGAGGATTGAAATGAGTTTGAGGTGTTTGTTTGACTATAGGTATTTGAGACTTTTAACATTATTGATGTGCCGCCACCATGGGTTCATGTAACAGAGGAACATCGCTGAAGCTTTTTTGGAAAGCGAAATGTATGAGTTTGGTTTCTGAAAATGGACAGGTTATGCGAACAATAGTCCCATTTGATCAAAAAGTTCAAACAAGATAAGTTTGGATGAAGAAACCCAAGAAAGATAAGCAGCAGTAACAGCAGTAGCAGTGGCTCCAATTGATAAAGTTGTATGTATGGTCTCATGAGGAGTTCAAAACAGTGGAAATCTGGCATTTAAAACGAACCATTGAAATGGAATGAGAGATGTTGACAGCAACTTACCAAAACGTGTCAAGGATTACTCTCTTGACGGGAACAAAATTGGTTCTTGCAAGTAACATATATTGATGGAATCAGATGGTGAACCTTAATTTAATAATCCTGATACAAGGAAAGCAACAACCCATCTGCAGCCGCCTGCTTTATCAAGCTACTCCCACCCCTTTTCTTCCCCTTTGGTAATCGGTAAACCGATGGATTTTCACAACATTGAACAGGAAACAAGGCTAGAACTGTATACATGGACCTGCGGGGTTTGCGTGTGTCATACTGTTTGCCTCCAGGATAAACACACATGCGAGCCAAAAACGAAAAATTGTGAAACAGCTACATCACAGAGATTCTACTGTTAGATCTAGCCGGTGAAGCTTTTATGACCATGGAATTTAGAACCCACCTTGATGTTGCTTCTTTTCTTGCCTTGTTCATCCTCCACGGACGTGGATTTGTATTAGTCAGACTTAAAACGCTCATTAATTGACAAAACCTTCACAGAGATTCATGTTCCCCTACCAGTTACTGCATAAATTTGTACACAGATTTTGGACGGATGCCTCCTCCGAGGGCAGACAGAGGAGAGAGATGTTCCTGGCCCGGGGATTCCATCTCTGTCAAGGAGTATGTGCCATGGATTATCCTGCACTAAAACGACCTTCTACAAGAGCTGGTTGGCTACAAATAAAAGAGATTACACGTTATCTATGATGGGTCAACTTTGGATTTCGTACAGAACTAAAGCAGCTTCTGCTAAAAACGATTAGCTAATGACACATAACTAATCATTGACCTCAAACTTTTTTTTCTTTTTCTTACCAACAAGGTCATTCTCCGTGAACAATAAGAATTGATTGATTCTTTCTGAAACGATCTAATCTAAGTACAAAATCCAATCCAATTGTGTGAAAACACACTGCCGAAGAGTAGTTGACGATACTGTACAGTTTCCCAAAGTTGACAAACCAGCAAACAGCATGAAAAATGAGGGAGTTAACAGTTGAAATATAGCAACACTGGTGCTCCTTGTGGCATATCCAACATCAGTACCAGTGCCATCCCATTGATTTTTTGAGCTTCTCCAGGATTTTCTGTAAGCTAACCTACAGAGGGTGGATTGTCACCTAACTTGGATTCGAATCAACATCAATTGGGTGACAGTCAATTATTCCTTTTTGGGAACTTCTTTAGTTCCGTAATCATGGAAGCAAAGTGAAATGATTTCGATTTGGGGACAACGATCCTTAACAGTTTTGTGAACTAACTTTTCAAACCCATCTCAAAATTTAGAATTTCGTATTCACTTAGCCCAGCAAACCCAGTATTATTTGATACCTTATTTTAATTATAGATGACTGCAATGAGAAGACTACAGAAGCAGCTTAAGTTGGTACTTACCTACTGGAAGACCTATAATGAGGAAAAAGAGAACTTGGTGGGCTGAAAATATGAAGAAAGCCGAAAAATAGGACTTGGGAAAAAGGATATGAGCAATGAATATTGGGTTGGGCAAGTTTTATAGAGGTCGGCTCAAAATTTGATATTAGCCCATATTATTATGGGCCTCAACTTTAAAGATATGTAAACAGAAACCCAGCCCATCTTCAAGTAATCAGAATTTGTAGGTGATGGGTTAGGAGATCCAAGATGAGAGCACAGCAATGACAGGGACACGATGATGTTATATATCCGTTCACACATAGAAAGAGATCTCAACTTGAAAATTTATTTTCTTCAATTAATTTATCTGCCAGTGGGTCAGTTCTTCTAGACTGCCTGGATACATGACCACCACCATTCCTTTTTCTTTTGTCAAACTAGAGATGAAAAAAGCTGCTTACCCGTTCTCGTAGCGTAGAAGAAACCCATCGCTGAGTATAAACATTTTATGCAGTCTTTTGTGTACAATATGATGCCAATTGTTAGAAAAATAAATGAATAAATAATAGGATATGGTGGAACATCCAAAAATGTAGGACCGTTTGGCCGAAAAATAGGAAAACTTGTAATGGAAATAAGAAAGTGAAAATGATAGAACATAAAGACAAGACTGAATTGTATGACATACGCAATAAATGCTTCATGACATATTTGAAAAATCTATGTTAGTTCTGTGCCATCAATCGTGCTTGCGTCTCATCGATCGATGGAAGGACATCAGAGCACAACATCCGTTTCCTCATCTAATCACCTATTCACCTACCACACGCCTAATGGTATGCTGACCTGTCCATTTTCGCCACTTTGCAATTATTCTCTTGCTGTCCTGGGGAGTCGGGACATTTGTTTATTATATATATCTATATATTATACACACTCAGAGCCTAGAGTGATATTGTTAAGATTCTCCACTCTCCTCTGTTTGTCTGTATAGTCTGTGTGTGAGATGGGTAGCATTGACGCAGAGGGAACAACGGTGGGATGGGCAGCAAGAGACCCTTCTGGGATCCTCTCTCCTTACACATATACTCTCAGGTGAGTAAAGTTTCAATCTTTGTTGTTCTTTTCTTCTTCCTTTTTCATGTAGAGTATGTCTGACGTTCGATTTATTTTGGGCAGGAACACTGGACCGGAAGATGTTTATCTGAATGTCATGTCCTGTGGAATCTGTCACACTGATCTTCACCAAATCAAGAATGATCTTGGCATGTCACGCTATCCTATGGTTCCTGGGTACTGAAATCCATTGCAGAATTTCCCGACATCCGAAATATACTAACACAACTTTTATCATGGAATTTTCGTCAGTTTTTCAATTTCCTGTTTGATTTTCGTTTTTGGCAGACATGAGGTGGTTGGTGAGGTGGTGGAGCTGGGGTCAGGTGTGACCAAGTTCAAAGTTGGGGACATCGTTGGTGTTGGATGCCTCGTCGGTTGCTGCAGAAGCTGTCGCCCATGCAATTTAGATATTGAGCAGTACTGCAACAAGAAAATCTGGTCTTATAATGATGTATATACCGATGGGAGAACAACACAAGGTGGCTTTGCCAAATCTATGGTCGTCGATCAGAAGTAACCATCTAAATCTCTGTTAGAACAGTTCATTTCTTGAGTTTAATCTTCTGGATAAGAAACATTTCTTGAGCCTATGATCAAGATTGAACTTGTCCTCAGGTTTGTGGTGAAAATACCAGATGGGATGTCGCCTGACCAAGCAGCACCTTTACTGTGTGCTGGAGTGACGGTGTATAGCCCTCTAAGCCACTTCGGCCTGAAGCAAAGTGGGTTAAGAGGAGGAATATTGGGGCTTGGAGGAGTAGGACACATGGGAGTGAAAATAGCAAAGGCAATGGGACACCACGTCACTGTGATTAGCTCTTCTGATAAGAAAAGGCAAGAAGCTTTGGAGCATCTTGGAGCTGATGAGTATTTGGTGAGCTCTGATGAGGCTCGGATGCAAGAAGCTGTTGACTCGCTTGATTATATTATTGATACTGTCCCTGTGTTTCACCCTCTTGAGCCCTACCTTTCTTTGCTGAAACTCGATGGCAAGTTGATCTTGATGGGTGTTATTAACACCCCTCTGCAGTTCCTTACACCTGTGGTTATGATCGGTAAGTCTCTTTATTGTTTGTATTTTCACATATTCTCTAACCAATAGACAAAATACTAAGGCAGGCAAGTTTTCTAGTAATGGGTGTTTGTTGTCTTGTTGACTCTTCATGCGATTATGTTCAGGGAGGAAGACGATTACCGGGAGCTTCGTAGGGAGCATGAAGGAAATAGAGGAGATGCTCCAGTTCTGCAAGGAAAAGGGATTAACATCTACAATCGAAGTGATCAAAATGGATTATGTGAATACAGCTCTCGAGAGGCTTGAGAAAAACGATGTGAGATATAGGTTTGTTGTCGATGTTGCTGGCAGCAAGCTTGATCAATGAGCAGAACCAACATGAGACAACGCTTATGGCGTTTTATATTAATACGGAGATGATGCTTTTTTGGGGGGACAAACTCGCAATGTCTTTGTGTGGCTTTTGTTTTATGCCATTAGTATTAAATAAAATGGCCGAAGTGTTTTCTTCTTGTTCTCTTTTTTACGATGTGCTGAACGTAATTAGGTAGGGTGACGGGTCACTTTCAGTTCATGACAGTTGTACCTAGGTAAAGAATTTTCTTAATTTAAGCAAAGGGTTTCTATCCTCCGCCGACACCAAATTCATCTAACAAAGTTCAAATTCGTCAAACTACACCTAACGCAGCTATCTTTATCATCTTTCGGACGCACTCATAAAAGACATTGGTACATCGGTACATTCGTGTGACATGAGGCAAAAAGTTGCTTTTGATACAGCCGTATGATCAATGACATTTGGCAGAAGAAAGACATTTCTAACTTAAGACTTTACTCTGTTTTGAAATTCCCTTCGAATGGAGAAAGCCCTACGCAAAAGAGCTACAGGATTTTTCAGTTTGCGATCCGACCTTCGCTTTCACAAGCATGTCAAAGAATTACGCCTTCTCCTCAATGATGAAGTCGTTTGAACTATTCCCGACCTCATTAGACGACGAGCTATCCAAGTGTTAGCCTTAGTAAATCACAGCCGCTGACTGAAGTAGGCATTCATAAAATATCTTGAAGGATTGAAGCCAATTAAGATCACTGCAAAAATGAAAGAGTTTTGTTTTATGCAACGTAATATAAACAAATGCAAAGGCTAGAATAAATCGCAGTGCCATGCACTTACTAATAGGAGACAGGGCAATGACAGCACCAATTGGATATAGGAAGAGCGTCGTCCTCTCCAGGAAGGGTAGCACTGGAAATAAGACTCGAAGTTATCAGTATATCCAATATTGCTTTTCATGAGAACGGTGAGACTAGTTCCACCCAGATTCTCATCAATGGTTCAGGATCTAACTCGGCAATTGAACCATAGGACAAAGCTTAGGTAGACACTATGGAGAGATCAAGTAGATGCATTTTTTATAAAATGAAACACGAATATATAAATGTAAACTTCATAGTTTAGCTTTCCAAGAATGACAAGCATAGTACATTTATTGGACACAGTTAAATATGCAAGGAATCAGCATGCATGAATAGCAAAAACCAGTTAAACACAGGATAGCTGTAAATACTCCTATTTTCGTATCTCTACCTCAAAAGAAAAACGAAAATACTTAAAAATCACCTTACCATCGTAACCAAGAAAGTTGAGGTAATGATAGTATGAGGCCGCCACCATGAACAGAAGATTTGAGAGCAATTCAGGTATAAAACCATGAGCTACCAATAGAGGCGACAGAAAGTAGTGTATAACTGGGGGAAACGGATAATAAGTTATGACGAAAATTTTTTGAAGCAAACACATTAAGAGATAAAACAAATGACTTGACAATTACCATGAAGCATAACAAACAATGGGAAGAAAGAATTGCATTGCACGTCAAATGCATACAGCCTTCAACCGGAAAATCAAAAAAATAAAAAAGTCAGATTATACCAGACATAAATGTCCAAAATCAACCATATTATGCACATGCCAGACATACAGGAGAAATATATAGAATAAGGATGAGAAGTAATCAAATAGACTTGCCATTCAACCCGTTGTTCAACCACATGACTGTTTGGAGCCTCCTCCCGGAGATAATTATTAGTCAGGAACCTTAATAAATTGGCAAACAATCACAGTGCAAGTGAGATATATATGCATAAGAAGCTATAACCGGATACAACAAGTCAAGCTGTATACAAATGACAATATAATAAGTAGATATTGAAAAGCAATGAAATAACTTTTTGTAGTTGGGAGCTCTTACCAACAACACGTAGCCAGAACAGCTCCAGTAATTAGAAAATGTAAAAGCCATACAGAAACAACTACAAAAACAGCATGAGCCGCACCATAGTCATACCTGTATAAAAATAGAGCAAGATAAGAATTTATCAAATGATGACAGTTTAAAACTTATAATGCAGTAGTAAACATAACAATCATGGCAGTAAAATTGAAGATAGAGAATTTAAATAAAGGCAACAATGATGGTGAACTAAAGAAATCCAAATGAAATGCAAGTGTTACTCAAGACAACGAAATGCTAGAGACAAAATTCAGCATACAATCATTAGATATTCCCAGCACTACATTGTTAGATTTCAAAAATGGAGCATTCAAGTTCTTATTACTCAAAAATCAACTTTCAAAACAAGCCAAGCTAGTTCCTCAAACATTTGTATTGATAAAGAAGGACAAAACTTGAGATTTAACATCATGCTCAAACTAATGACAGCAGAAGCACAAGTATTCAATTGAGAAATCAGAAACTTACGCAGCACAGTAAGCCAAACTAGCAACTATCAGTAGGAGGCTGCATATTACAACAAAGGCAGGGTCGTCACGTGCCCATTGATTCTTAGTTTCTGAGACCAAAAGGAAAAGATAACAATTTTTCAAACAGCATATCATACATTTAAGGTTTCCAACTTTTATGATCTGAGGGTGAAGAAATGCAAAGCCCAAACAAGAAACATTAAAGCCGGTGGATCTACAGACATATTCACAACACTAATAAAAAAAAAAAAGAACTGCTCATATCAGCATACTGAAGATATCATTTTATAAAAAGAAAATCTTCAAGGGAATTGAACTTACGTTTGTGATACTTGGTGTGCTGGTACCTGCAAATCATAGAGTCAAGCAGATGCAATGTAAATCACATAATTAGGACATTTGGAAATCGCAAAAATTGAAATCAATTGTATGTGATATATGCAGTTAATACAAAATTTAAATTACTCCTAAAGTAAGAACTTTGCCCTCAGAAGCAAAAGAATTGTATTATCGATTTATCAGGAATACCACAAACTACCTCAGCCAGAAAACGATAAAAATGGTAACCAAACCAAGCACCATATAGTTCAATCTACCAAACAGGATCAGGAACAAACTAGGCCAAAGGAAAAGCACACATAGGGTGGAGTGGTAAGAGACCACAGGAGTCTAAGTCAGACTATATCAGCAATCAAAAAGGTAAAGGAGAGAAATGAATAGCGTTTGACTTTGTCTGGCATCAATGCGTGCTTAACTTCTGTAGCCAAAATTTTGAAACCAAAGTAATGTACACTCTAGTTGACTCTCAACAACAATATTTGGGCTGTAGAAGAATACAAATACGAATATGAATCAGAACCAGAACCGGAACATTTGCTACAATCTCTCATTTCCAGAAAGCTTTAATCCATGCAAAACCAGGAAAAAGATACAACATATGTCGTTTTATATAACACACAATAAACAATCACTCCTTACACAACTTTTGGCGAAGTACATAGGTTAACCATTTGCCAGAATGTATATTCGATGTCCATTTGCTGCCACTGCAAAGAGAAAAATAAACAAGCAAGAATAATCAATACAGCAACTCTTGATCATCATATCAGTTCACCAGTATTAATGGTAACATTTAACAATAACACGAGAAGGAACAGAAAATCATATCAGTTCACCAGCATTAACGGCAACACTTAACACTAACACGAGAAGGAACAGAAAACAAAAAGCAGTCAAGCTCATGCAGGTTCGACCTAAAAAACGAGCTGCAAAGTTGAAGTCGCATAGTACTGACAAAATTCAAATAATGAAATATAAAAATCCAGTCAGGCACCTAGGCCGACACATTCATAAGCAATGCATGAGTTTGTAATTTTTAGGTTTCATTGAGTGTAAACTAAACAGAAAATAGCACCAATTCCGCTGCTCAACAACGATTGCTTAATCAATTGACCATGATTTAATAAAAAACTGAAACCACTCAACTTCCAGCAGAATCCATAAGCGTCAGAAACCACGGAATGATCACATTCTACTGAGAGGACAGATCAAGGATTAGCGATTGGAGACAAAAATTAACATGTCCGGTAGGAAATGATAAATACTAGCATTACTTGAATACTTAACAGAGAGTGGCAACCTAGTGGATCAATGCAAAAATGATATGCGAGAAAAAAAGAGATCATCAGATCTCGAGAGGGAGAGAGAGCGATACAACCTTGACGATCCGTCGGAGATACTGAGGGAAGGTGGAGTTAGTTCGAGATGTGGAGGACGATGGCCGCCCCTTCGACGTCGTTGGCAGCATTTTTGTCTGTCTCAACTAATTGTTCAAGTTGTTCTTCGTTGCCGATACGTTGGACGACAATAATTAGCTTAATTGAAGAAAATCTGTGAAGAATTTTGTCTCGGTTGAAACGGGGACGCGTAGAGATGAAAACGACGACGATTTCTTACCTGTCTCCCCTCTATTCTAGTTCTCCGTTCGCGATTGCACTACCGGTTGGCGCGAACGTGGGCCGATCAGTTCGTGCAGACATTACATTATTGGGCTTTGGTCCGTTATTATACATAAAATATGGAGTATTATAATTGTTAGTCTGAATTGTATTTTCACTTTATTTTAATATTTATATATTTGTTGTAATTATAAATTAAATCTCCATATATACTCCGGATATTTATTAGAATTTAGAACGAAAACAAAGCGCAAGAACTAGAAATATAGAAAAGCAATCCTTCTCTGGTTGAAGGATAGGGTGTAATTACATCGTTGATAATTCAATTTACATAATAACGCGTACGGTCATTAAGCTCATTAACTCTTATCAATTATAACATTACGCCACGCGTACTACCATTAAGATACGTTATGTTCATCCGTAAACAAGATGACTACACACCTATCGCTCCTTCCGGCCGCCCACGACAGACCCACCGACCATCGCGAGTCAAGGTACTCACAACCCACTACGTCACCGTCCGCCCCCAATGTCTTCCAACTCCAAGATGGTACCACCATTGTACACTACCGTACCACAATGCAGTGTTTTTTGTAGGAAAAAAAATAGTTGTCATCACGAATTTAGACAAACCCCAACCCCCAAAGCTGCTCAACTAATTTGCATTCATATCTTCAGTATTCCGATTTATAAACTGATTTCCATTTGAGAATTCCAGTGATCAAATTTAATTATTTATTACTCAGTCATCGACTTCTCTCTACAATCTCAGCCATGTAATTTCTCACCTCGTGCCTTATCGTCTTCTGTATCAAGGCTAAGAGAATTGGCTCAAACATAACTGTTCTCTCCTGAACGTTAGGTGGCGACTCTTTTCTAGCCGAAGCTTGACCCGGTAACTCCCTGTCCCGAACCTTACTTCCAGCCAGAGACAACGTCAGTTCAGTTGATACCTCGTCGTCCCAGGCACCAGTCTTTGTAGAAGCAGTTCCTTCTGTTGCAGAAGCTAACTTACTGGCAGGCAACATGTTCATCATGCAAGTTACTCCTGTAGGCCGATTTAAACTATCGAGCATTCTTTGTCGATGTTGTTGCTGTTGTACTTCTCGCTCCGGTGAAGACGATTTCACCGGCACCCAACCGTCACTGACATCAGATCCCGAAGGACTGGGGCTATTCAAAACCGACAGAACGGCGGTAACCGGTTTCTTCAATATTGGCTCTTGCCCTTCAACCACTTCATAGCCTTCCACCATCGCCGCGTACTTCCTCTTGAGCGTGGAGTTCCAGTGGTTCTTGATCGCGTTATCCGTGCGTCCATTTAGGAGCCGTGAAATGGTGGCCCACTTGTTACCGTACTCCGCATGTGCCTCGAGGATGATCTCGTCTTCTTCCTGCGTGAACGCCCGGTGCTCCACTCCTGGAGACAGCTGGTTGCACCATCGGAGCCTGCAAGACTTCCCGGATCGCTCCGGTATCTCTTTCGATATCAACGACCAGTTACGCGGCCCGTGCCGTTGCACTAGTTTCCGCAGCAGCTCGTCCTCCTCAGGGCTCCAAGGACCCTTGGCACGCACCATGTTGGAATGTGGGTGATTCATCATCAATCGTAAGCTGTACCAGAACGGAAATTAGCAAAGTAAAAGGCGTTTCCCTTGGGAGAGGGAGAAGAGTCATGGGGGGCTTATAAAGTCGGGTTCAACGAGAATATGGGGCTAAAGCAACTGATAAAGCCGGTTAACTGACGTGTTTAATAAGTCAGATTAACCGTTATATTTAAGTTACCGGTTAGCGGTTGTGTAACTTCTCCCACGTCAGGTCCTTGATTTACTAAGAATTTAACTGTAAACCCGGGAAAATGAGTGATTTCTCTCTCGCGGAATCTATAGTTTCCTTAACTGAAATTTTCTAGCCAGTTTCATAATCTTCGGTTATACGGTTATGGAAGTTATTTCAACGACAACGCCCAACATAATAAAAACTCGCGAGAAGTAACTTATATATATCGTCGGTTAAACGGATGAGTTTGTCCAAGGTCCAGGCTGGAGATCGTTACGTGAAGGATTTTGATTTCGCCTGGGGCTTGTTTTGTTCGGAGCCGATAGTTTAGTTGTACAAGGAAGCGGAGACGTGGACAAAACGACAAGATGGTCTGTAATGATTTATGATGACGCGTAGGTTTCAGGCTTCCAGACGTGTAACATCAAATGACATGTTAACGGTTTTTTTGCGCAGAACCGACACGAGGCGGTCACCGTCCATTACCGAATGGCCATCGAAAAACCCCAAAAATGACTGCGTCAACTCATCCGCTGCCATATAGGGTGAGCGTCCCTTTCCTTAGTTTTTTTTTTGAAAATTTAAAAAACAATCCCTTTCCTTAGTTGCACCACCGCTTGGGATTTCTTTTCCATATCATCGGATAAATATCTCCGGATAAGTTCGTGACCTCGTCAAAATCATATCCTAGGTTAACGAGTATGACGTACCTATATTCAGACAAAACCCAAATTTACTTTTGTTTGGAGACCTTAATGGTTTATTTTTAAAAATTAAAAATATATCTCTATTAATTACAGAATCAATTTCTTCTTCTTTCAGGATGAATTCACGTGCTCCTGCGTTCATTACAAGAATCAGAGCTAGGCTAACTCTGTCGTCGCCATGAACTCCCAAGTTGTGTAATTTTTTATTCAAACATTTCCTAATCGGCGATCTGCCGCTTTTGGAAGCTAACCGTTGAAGCCAGTAGAATCAAGCTCCCTAAATGGAATACACATTGCAGTACAGGAAAACCATGTCCGATAAAATAAACCTAAACTAGTTCGGTTAGGTAGTTTAACATTCCGAAAGTTGGAATAAAGTTGGATTTATACGTACGGGAGTGAGGTATCCAAATACATAACGTTAAAAACGATATGCACATGGGTCGGGAACGATCCGAGATGTTTCGTTTGCTGGTGCGGTATGTCTTTCCATCCAAGTGGTGGGCATAATTAAAATGGCAGAACTTGCTTTTCCTAGACAGCACATGTTGCTTTCTCGATTGTGCTCGAAGCGCTCTGCAATGGCTGGATCTCGAACCAAGTAGGTGATCGCAGGTTTCCGATGCAAGAAATTCCTGACAACAACTATTTATATTTATACCAATTAGGTGTCTCTGACCAACTTTTTCCGGGGCTGCCGACTGGGAATTAAAAATGATATACTGTACTTCCAACTTTCCAATTCTCTCCATATTCTTCTATTATAATATAGCGGGAATTTTTGTTTATCCGACGAAAGTGCTATCCGGAAATCTTCTCGTCAAAATAGCATTTTCGGCAACGGAATTCCGTCGATCATATATGATGGTCAAATGGTGTCGGGTTCAGTTGAATCTTCGGACGTGGGTTGCATTCGGGTTGGATCGTATCAGGTTGGAAGTGATGGATCTTATCAGCTGCCCACGCTCGCATGGTAGATCATGGGTTGCACTACATGGCACCCACACCAGAACCCAATTTTAGGAGACCCAGTCCACGTTTTATCATATATATATTTATAATGTAACATTTTTAATAATATAAATGAAAGCTATTTTTTGGTCAGTTTTGAGTAAAAATGACAACAATTAGGTATGAAATAGTCATATTAGTCGGAATTGTCATGTACTACACTATAAATTTTTCATACATTCATTTGAATTTCATTCGCACAAACTAAGCTTCCAACTCTTTATGAATAAATAATTTATTTAGTATTTTTAGAAATCTCTAGTTCTCTATATAAAATATAAATCTACATAATCTGAATTGAATAATAAGATATATTAATACATAGTTCGATCCGATGAATATCTATTTAATTTTTAAAAAATAATTTCAGCTTTTTGGTCAAAATATCTGATCATTAGTATTGTAAACGTGACTGGTACAAGATGGAAATATAAAATGTATCGGACTGAGGGGGCATATAGTCATTAACAAATCTAGATGGTCGTTAATTTTTCGTCTCGCAGAGCCTTTTCTCCGCCTGTGGAATTTTCGTGTCAGTAAAAGCGGAAATTCAATCGCCATGGGAGAATCTATCCCTCCTCGGCGCTTCTCCGTTCATCAGGCTCTTGGTGGAGGCTCGGGTATCTTCTATCTCTGTGTCTGTAGCTATACTGGATATGCGCATGCATGTTTCTATGCACACACTTGAATTCGTGGATGCTTATTGATTTCATTTAGATCTGATTGTGTTGCCCTGATGATTATCTAATATGCTTCTTGTTTGATGTCGTTTTGATTATTTGATCGCGAATTTATTGCTGATTTTGAGGAATTTTGTTTTCTTTGAGTCATGTTACGGTCCTTTGCCGGTGCGCGATTGATGAATTTTCTGTTAGTGGAACTAACGTGAGTGACATTCTGTGGGATGGAAAATGTAGTGGCTGACGTGCTGTTGTGGAAGAGACGAGGAGGAAGTATTACCCTACTGTCATCTGCAACTACGCTGTGGATCCTTTTCGAGCGAGCTGGTTACAATCTCTTATCATTTGTGGCTAATGTGTTCTTCCTTCTTGTTGTCATCCTCTTCCTGTGGGCCAAATCTGCTTCCCTTCTCAACCGGTAATTTATAGCGTATTTTTACTTTGTGATCGAGGAATGACTGTTGATATCAAATAGTTGTTTACTATATTTGGAATCGTCATCTGAACGGTCGTCTTGAGCTATTATTTGCGTTTGAAGACATGATTACCGGTTTTTGTGTTAGGTTCCAGCGGCGTAGTAAGAAAGCATAGATGGGAAAAGTTATTCCGGTTGTTATGAGATTGTGACTTTCTCTTTTGTGCCATGTATTAATGGAAGTTAGGTTGAAAATCTGAATACATCAACTGTGACGATTAGGAGAAATGATAAAATGGCTGGTCTTGTGCTTTAGGCCTTTGCCTCCAATCCCTGACATGGAAATATCCGAGGAGACTGTTGCTATAGCTGCCAATGTGATTCAAGTTTACACAAATTATGGATTAGCAGTTGCACGCGACATTGTGATTGGTAGAAATGTTAAAGTTTTCCTCCAGGTCAGTAGTTGTGTCTCTTTACTAATTTAATCTTCAGAAATTTAGGAATTCGGAGTTGTTCATTGAGGCATAATGTGGTTTGCCAGGTTTCTTTGGGGTTGTGGGTGGTTTCTTATGTTGGTAGTCTCTTCAACTTCCTCACTCTTGTCTACATTGGTGAGTTCTTGACTGCTGTTTTGTTTACTTGACGAGTACAGAGAAAATTTTTGCTAAATGTTAAATTTCCAATGCTTGAACTGCACTGCAGGAGTGCTCCTTGGTCTATCGGTCCCTCTGCTGTATGACAAGTACCAGAATCAAATTGATGAGAAGCTAGCCATTGTACATAGAATAATTCAGGCACAGTGTAGGAAAATTGTTGATATCCTTCTTAAGAAGATTCCAATGCCACCAAACAAGGAAAAGAAGGCTCAGTAGGTAAGTGACACTACCACTTGGCTTGTGTGCACAATTACAATATTGTCTTCATCATTGAGAATTTCTGTAGCACATCCGGTCTGACATCAATTTAATCAGGATTTGAGCTTTCGCATGTTTGAAATCCCAATTAAGTTATGGGCGCTCATTAATGCCTTTTGTTTGAAAGCCCGCTACGTCAACTTTTGCATACTTGAAATATCAATCCTGTCATCGTTGCTCTATAGATGACTTCCATGAAGACTACTGGCTTTGTAAGAACATGAGCATGAATGGAATTATCATTCTCCATTTTGAACTTCTTTATCATCGTTTTCTAGTTCTCTCATATAAAGCAGAATAGCAAAGGGCCATATTCTTTAGTGTTAACAGGTTTTTCCCGAATGTCTGAGCCTAGATTTCTATTCATTATTTTTTCTTCTCTACGAATTGATGTTCATGGTGGCCAAGTCCAGCTGACCGTTACCCGTAGTGACTCTCATGACAATTGATGATGACAATTGATGCCCACATATTTTTATATTAGGTGATTTTAAAATGTAAATGTAGATAACTTTTTGAGCAATTGAAAATTTTAGTGCCAGACCAAAATCACCTAGGCCTTTGAGTATCATCAATCTTGCGTCTGCTTTATTTTATATTGTCTTCTTGTGATTTATAGATGTCTTCAGCATTGATACCTTTTGTTACAGGGTTCCACGAAGTTTTGCATCATGCAACTACAGCAGCGTAGATATTGGTTTTCAGCGTACCGAGCTATTGGGATTTATTTTGGTGGGATCCTATTGCAACCCCTTTCAAGATACATAGAATTAGGAGCAAACTGACAGCACTTTCAAATGTGGAGAATTCTATGGTCTGAAAAACTTTCCCCCCTTTGCTGACCAATTAGCTTGCCGGTTCTTGATCTGCTATTTAGTTATTATCTTTTTATTTCACACTCGTACTCTCTCCGGATGAAACTAGAAATGAATCCAATATTATGATGTGATTGCGAGTTAGAAGACCTCAACTTATAATCGCAAAAGCTTCCGTATTTATCTTATTAACATTTCGAGGACTAACAAGTTTTGGCCACCAAATCATGGCACCTGCAAATGTAATACGAGAAGTTATGGCTCATGCAAGTTTTTGTACTTAGAATGCTTTCTGCTGTGGAGGGTAATGTAACTACGAGAAGTAGCTCTAAGGAGAAAAACAAACCCGGAAAATGAGAGAAAGAATTGCGTCTCCCCTGCACATATGGTCGCACCATGTTGAGCCACTATTCACAAATGTGCTGTTTTTGAAACTGCCCAATAAGAGAAAAAAAAAGATAATTATTTTTTAAAAAATTATATGGTGACCCTGTCATTCTATTTGTTATGGCTACTGATAATATTTTTGAGTATTGACTAATCCAGTACTAATGCATTTCTAAAATTCGAATTTGATATCTCGATTAAGTAAAAAATCTTTAATATCTAGTCCAAATACATTATTAATTAATTATTATATATATTGATAACTATTCATGTAAGTGCTCTACGCGCCTTCTCATTGTCTAAGCTGTCCAAATATTCCAACTCTTTGAACCAACGGGCCAACAGCGAAATGGAGGGATTAGAAACATCCGGAGCAACGAAGCAGATCTTCATACTATCAGGCCAGAGCAACATGGCCGGTCGTGGAGGCGTAATCAAACACCACCATCAGCATCAGCACTGGGACGGTGTCGTCCCGCCAGAATGCTGCCCGCACCCAAACATCCTCCGGTTCTCCGCCAAGCTCCACTGGGAACCAGCCCACGAGCCACTTCACTCCGACATCGACTCTCGAAAGGTCTGCGGGGTCGGGCCCGGCATGTCCTTCGCCAATGCGGTGAGGGATCGGGTTGGGCCGGTGGTGGGTTTGGTGCCGTGTGCAGTGGGCGGCACCGCGATCAGAGAGTGGGCCCTCGGGGAGGAGCTTTACGAGAATATGGTGAGGAGAGGGAAAGAGTGTGTCAAAAATGGCGGGGAGATCAAGTGTTTGCTATGGTACCAAGGGGAGAGTGACACGTCGCAACAGCATGACGCCGACTCGTACCAAGGGAATATGGAGAAGCTGATCCAAAATGTGAGGGAGGATCTTGGTTTGCCTTCCCTTCCAATTATTCAGGTTAGCCATTTCACTTCATAATTGAGTCTCATATGAAGTCTTCGCGCCGTTAAATTATTTTAAAGGGGAACTCATGAGGAGTCTGGGGTTAATTGTGAGATGGGTTAGGTTGCAATCGCATCTGGAGATCACAAATACATTGACAAAGTTAGGGAAGCACAGCTAGCTATTAATCTTCCAAATGTGGTATGCGTGGATGCGAAAGGTTTGCAGCTGAAGGAGGATAACCTGCATCTGTCGACTGAAGCTCAGGTCAAGTTGGGGCATATGTTGGCGGAGGCATACCTGAAACATTTTGCACCACAGTAGGTCACCTTGTAAATTCTTTGTTTACTGATTTGCAGCTCGGCTTAAAATAAGGAGAATCGGTTCCCCTCCATGTACTGCTGAGCTATGGATTGTTTTGTTCACTGTTTATCTGTGGTTTGGTACTTGTTTGCTGATCAAAGCTGTAATGAAAATGATTAAGCTTGACTTCTTAACTTATTACAAAGGTGAAACTCCATTTTCTTTTCTGATTTGATCATCATTTTTGTCTCTCTTTTTTTTTTTGTGAAATGATAAGTCAAATGTCTTTAATTTACAGAAGTGCAATCACAGGAACACGGCAACCAAGCTGCAGGTAGAAACAGCCATAGTGACTGTGCTAGTTAATCTTTAATCTCATACCCGCAATGCTATTCTGAAGTACTGCTGTTGGAGAGCTTCTTCGTTGGCTAAGAACAACCTGATTCCTTTCTTCCCACCAAGCTACTCTGAGAAGAACAGGAATGAGGTTCCTCTCTGCAGTGCTTGAATATCCCATTTGTAGCTCAAAGTCCAAGTATGAACGAAATGATGAATTTGTTTCAAACTCAAAACTGTGAAAAAGGGCCAAGTACAGACAGGTCATCTGCATTCTTCTCGGGTTTTTTCTTATTTTTACTTGTTACTTAGGGATATATGGATTCATAAGGATTGCAGAAGTCAAAGAAGTTCTAGGCGAAGTTGTCTTGGATCATTCTTTAGGACTCTGCTCGGAGAGCCTGAACTTGCCAATGGGTACTTCACGAATCTGGCCCAATCAAATAAGCCTTTCAGGCTGCAGGTGGAATCCGAACCTAACTCAAAAAGGTGCTCCCGAGCCATCACTCTTTCTTTGTTCTTATAATTTATTAAGTTCAAACCACCATCTCTCGTCACCGTCCTTACATCCCAGCATCAGCATACATATTTTCTACCATTACAGAATGTCAACTTCTCCTCAGTTCCAGTTCAAGCAACCTCGCCCTTACCTTGTCTGCCTGAGCATCACTGTCGTTAGTATTATGGAGGACCAGTTATTGGATGCCAACTGGTAATCATATAGCATCAGCAAGTACTGGTGCATCAGTATAGTTGTTATGGCTAGTGTAGTTTATTTATTATATATAGACAATTCTCAAAGCATTCGTGCAGTGCTGTAGGCACCTTCTCAAAGTCTCCCCAATCCAAGTCAACGGCGAAACGGAGGAAGAAACATTCGGAGCGACCAAGCAGATCTTCATACTAGCCGGCCAGAGCAACATGGCCGGCCGAGGCGGGCGTAATCAAACACGACCACCATCATCAGCACTGGGATGGTGTCGTCCCTCCAGAATGCTGCCCGCACCCGAACATCCTCCGTTTTTCCTCCGAGCTCCACTGGGAACCAGCGCACGAGCCGCTTCATTCTGACATCGGCTCTCAAAAGGTCAGCGGGGTTGGGCCCGGCATGCCCTTCGCCCATGCAGTCAGCAATCGTGTGGGGGCGGTGGTGGGTTTGGTGCCGTGGGCGGTGGGCGGCTCCCCGATCAAGGATTGGGCTCGCGGGGAGGAGCTTTACGAGACTATGGTGAGGAGAGGGAAAGAGTGTGTCAAAGATGGCGGGGAGATCAAGTGTTTGCTGTGGTACCAAGGAGAGAGTGACACGAGGCAACAGCATTACGCCGACTCTTACCAAGAGAATATGGAGAGGCTGATCCAAAATGTGAGGGAGGATCTTGGCTTGCCTTCACTTCCAATTATTCTGGTTAGTCATTTCATTTCGTATTTGACTAATATAAAGTCTTCGCTCTATTAAATTACCATAACAAGGACCCATGCGGGTTTTGGGGTTAATTGTGAGATGGGTTAGGCTGCAATTGCATCTGGAGATCCCAAGTACATTGAGATAGTTAGGGAAGCACAGCTAGCTATTAATCTTCCAAATGTGGTATGCGTGGATGCGAAGGGTTTGCAGCTGAGGGAAGACAACCTGCATCTGACGACTGAAGCTCAGGTCCAGTTAGGGAATATATTGGCAGAGGCATACCTGAAGCATTTTGCACCATTGTAGGTTACGTTGTTAAACTCTTCGTTTAATGATTCACTGCTCGGTTTGAAATAAGGAAAATCGGTTCCCTCCATGTACTACATGATTATGGATTGTTCTGTTCTGTTTTGTCTGTGGTTTGGTACTTGTTTGCTGATCAAAGCTGTAATCTAAATAATTAAGCATGACCCCTTAATTATAGAGGTGAAACTCTATTTTCTCTTCGATTATGGTCCCCTCTTTTGTGTTGTTTTTTCTGGAACGATAAGTCAATGTATTTCGTTAACAGAAATCCAATCCCAAGAACACAACCATAGTCCGTGAACCTACCTACCCAAATGACCAAGTAAAAGTATAAAAGGAGAGTCATAAACAAATATATACTACAAGTAGAAAAAAACTGATGTTTCTTTTCGGCGGAATATTCGAAATCTTTCACATACCCATATAGTCACTCGCCAGGTGGATCTTCACGGTGCTGTGTATAATAAAAGATGACGTTTCCATAATCTATCACATATTTTCTTCTTTTTTTTTGGTAAAATGGATAAAATGTTGGCTTATATGCGAAAATGGAAAGACGAGCAAGCTTTTTTCTGTCCCTAACCCCACATTTCAGGGTCTGATTCGGTGTTCCATTGATTCACGTTAACTTCCAACTCACATACCACTCGCTTCACTCCAGAGCCCCACGCAAGATTTTTCCACGTGACCTACACGCTCTTCCCTTTCTACCATCATTGAACTTCACACTACCTCTGCGCGCGTGCTTTTCGACTTCGTCAGGCAGGCCAAAACCCTTCACCAAACCCCAACTGTAAAACAGGTACGCAACGGAGCATCACCAACGCAGGAGCAGGCCTATTTTTTTTTTGGTAAAGAAGACACAGCCTATCACAAAGTTAGGAGGCTGGAGAAGAACAGTAACCATTAAGCATCTCCGAATGAACCAGAGAGGCTACTAGAGAAGGTGGACGACATAGAAAATGACAGCCGACAGGATAGCTTTTGCCCAATTTCGCCAGAGCATCAGCGACTGAATTGGCCTCCCTGAACACGTGATCGATGATGACCTCCCTAAACTGTTGTAGTAAGTGGTGGCAATCCAGGAGAAGGGGACTCCATGGAGGTCGAGGCTCCTTCTGTTGGAGTGCTGAGACTATATCAAAAGAATCCGATTCTAAGTGCAGTTTGCAGATACCAGAGGAGAGAGCAGTAAATAATCCCGATTTAACACCCCATAACTCCGCTTCCCAGACTGAACCTGTCCCAATATACTGTGTGAACCCGATTATCCATTTGCCTTCGGCATTACGCAGCACTCCTCCTGCTGTTGCGGTGTTAATCCTTGGGGTCGTAACTCCCATCGCAGTTTAACTTACACCACCCTTTGACCGGTGGTACCCATCGTGTCCACTTCTCCTTATTCCCGTGCGGCCCCATAAGAGTGTTAGCTAGCAAATTTTTTGCTAGTACAAAATCATTCACTCGTCTATAGATGAGCGACGTAGGCCTGGTCCCCATTACATCTGCGTGGTCAAAAACCACCCTATTTCTCCATTGCCATAACGACCATACTGCAGTGCCGAAGGTGAGCGACCAGTTAGCTTGTCTCTCTTTCCTCTTCCATTCCAAATTCCGTGTCAGCCAATCCTCCAGGGGAGCCGTAAAGAAGTCCTGGTACATCTCACGGGGAAGGATCTGGAGCCACGTACCACGAGCCTGCATGCAGTCCCTAAGAACATGCAACGTGGTTTCCGCATGTAGTCCACACAGTGGGCATACGTCGGATGCAACACACTGTCTCTTAAGGCAGAGCGCCTTAGTGGGTAGGCGATTGTGCGCCGCCAGCCACAAAAATGTTTTAACTCGTTCCGGGCCCTGCCAACGCCAAATACCCTGCCATAGGCGGGGTGTGGCAGCCGGTAGTTCTTCGCTGATAAGGGCCCTTGCTGATTTATTGGAAAACCTCCCATCGATAGTATGAGTCCATCTTAGTACGTCGGGCTCGTCCTGCTTCGAAGGTGGTCTGATCTGGGTTAACCTGGCTTGTATTGCAGGCGGAAAAAATTCTGCAAGTAGGTCTTGTCTCCAAAAGCCGTCCCAAGTGAGGAAGGAGCTTAAAGGAGCAGTGCGCACTCGTTCGGGTAGCTCCGTATTGGTGAGGCCTACGAGAGGGCCCAATTCTGGAATCCAAAGATCCTCAAAAAAAGCGTATTTGGCGTCCACTCTTAGCAATCCACAAGCTAGCTCTGTCAAGGATCGGCCATATCTCCTGAAGAGCTCTCCAGGTCACTGAACAACCGACTGCAGACTTCCTTCCCATCATCAGTTCATCCCTGTTTCTCGTCCAGGAATACTTATGCGATAAAACCTTAGCCCATAGTTTGTCTTGCTGGTTCAGGAACCTCCAGCCTAACTTCATGATCGCCACCCTGTTGGATTCATCTGTAGGATGAAGGCCCAAGCCGCCAGCTTCTTTAGCCATACACACATGTTGCCATTTCAGGAGATGGAGCTTCCTCCGATCGGGTTGAGAACCCCACACAAAACTACGGATAGTTTTGTCTATTTCAGAGGTGACTCCAGCTGGCAAACGGATGGTTTGCATTAGGTATGAAGGGATAGCAGACAAGACTGATTTTGCCAGTGTAATTCTTCCCGCAAATGATAGTGTACTCGCTTTCCAGCCTGAGAGTTTCTGCTGTAACTTACCTAACAGGTCAGCATAATACCGTCTGGTATTCCTACCATGCAGAATAGGGACACCAAGATATTTACCAAGGGAAGTAGTGGGTTGAAAATGCAACTCCGTAGTGACTTCTCTTCTAGCAGCACATGGCGTATTTTTGGAGAAAAAGATCCTGGTTTTCTGAAGGCTCACCTTTTGACCGGAGAGATCACAGAACTGCTGAAGCGTTCTATGTATTACCTGCCCTTGTGACTTAGTGGCTGCTGAGAATAGGAATAGATCGTCCGCAAAGAACAAATGGGAGAGGGCTGGGCCACCTTTGCCTAGTCTGATAGGAATCCATTGATTGGCATCCACTGCCCGTTGGATGAGGTGGGCAAGACGCTCCATACATAGTATGAAGAGATAGGGGGACAAAGAGTCGCCTTGACGAATGCCCCGAGTCGGCAGAAACATGGGAGTCTCCTCCCCATTCCATAGTATTTTCATAGAAGGAGTGGAGACACAGGACATAATACGGCTTGTCAGGGAATCGGGAAAACCTGCAAGGCGCAAAGTCTCCTCAATGAACTCCCATCTAAGACGATCATAGGCTTTCTCCAGGTCGATCTTTATAGCCATCCACCCTTCACGTCCCTGTTTCTTCCGCATAGAGTGAATTACTTCTTGGACAATGACCGTGTTATCTGTGATCTGCCTACCTGCCACAAAACTGGACTGAGTCTCCGACACTAGATCCTCCATGAATGGTTTTATACGGTCAGCGAGAAGCTTAGTAATCACTTTATAAGACACATTACAGAGACTAATGGGCCGGAACTGGGAAAGGTCACTCGGGGTGTTCACTTTCGGGATGAGCACTAGAAGGGTCTCATTGAGTCTCGGATCCAGATCACCTGTAATGATAAAATCCTGGACTAATTTTGTGAGATCCACGCCGACGGTTTTCCATTGAGACTGATAAAAGATCGGTTGGAGACCATCTATTCCTGGTGCTTTGAATTTACCCATACCGAAAACAATCTTCCTAACCTCCTCTACCGTTGGCATGCACAACAAATCGGCCGATTCAATGGATAGCAAACGAGGGAATTGAGTCCTGATCTTGGCCACCAATATAGGACCCGGCTCTTCCCTATAAAGACGGGAGAAATAGTCCACCGCGAGATCTCTGAGTTGATCTGGATCGACTATCCAACTGCCCCCCTCTCCCTTGAGTCTCGCAATTTTATTCCTCCTCCTCCTGATGAGGGTGGAAGTGTGAAAATATGAGGTATTACGGTCCCCATAATTAATCCACTTAGTGCGAGATTTCTGGAACCATAGTAACTCTTCCTGGACAAGTACAGCTTCATACTCCTGCCTCAGTTCCGTGAGCCTTTCTCCTAGATGGATGGAGTCTCTATGGCTGAGGATCCTCTCTATGTTCTGCATCTTCTTCAGTAATCTTTCCTTTCGTCTCATAATATTCCCGAAAGTTTCTTTGTTCCAAACGCGGATCTTTTCCACAAAATGTTCATACGTAGCTTGCCAAGAAACTCCTGTCACCCAGTTCGTGGCCACAAAATCATTGAAGCTCGGGTGAGTGAGCCATGCAGCGAGAAAACGAAACGGACGTGGGCCTTTGGGTCCATGTGACTCACGCAACAAGGAGAGAAAAATAGGGCGATGATCTGACTTATTTCGTGGAAGATGAACGAGGTTGGCTTCCGGAAATTGACACCTCCAGTTAGAGTTACATAATGCTCTGTCTAGCCTCTCACTCAAGGTACTTTTAAACCACGTAAAACTGGGTCCGACAAAGCCAATATCAAGCAAGTTACAATCATCCACTGTTCTGCTGAAGTCTTTGTTGATAGTCTGTGCTGTAACGCCTCCCTTACGTTTCTCCTCCACATGGAGTAGTGCATTGAAGTCCCCAATGAGGACCCACGGATCCTCATTGCTAGCTGCCCAGTTCCGCAACTCATTCCACAACTCGTTTCGTTGAGTAGGGATCGGGCTGCCGTAGATAGCTGTGCATATTCCAAAAGCCTCCGACTTGCGCCAGTTGAAGTGAACAAACTGTCTAGAAGAAGCAGTGATAGATATTGTCGTAGTGGCGGTATCCCAAAGGATCCAGATGCCCCCAGAGAAACCTGTCGCATCCTCTCGAAAGGAACCATCAAAACCTAGTTTACGTACCACCCTATCCGCTGTCGTGCCACTAATTCGCGGCTCCTGGATAATACATACATCTGGTCTGTGTTTCTTCACCAAGTCCTTCAAAATTGTGATGAAAAGTGGAGACCCTGCTCCACAACAGTTCCAAGATAAGATAGACATATCTGATACTGGTAAGGGGATGCAGAAACAGATGTCAATCCAAAGACAAATCGTTCTGCAGTACACCGGTGCCAGTCGCTGCCATTTGCAGCTCGCAACTCAAATCGTTTCCTGCATGGTAGAAGCCAACGGATGCATCCATGCAGTTAACTTTTGATTTCTTTGAGGGGGCCAAATCCACAGTGGAATTAGGCTCGACGAGAATAATACTAAGTGCTTGTCTGGAAGCGTCCGCGATGCTAGACTGCACCGGGTTGTTGCCTAGTTCCATCTCGATTGGTCTTTTCCGGAAAGACAATGGTGCATGGGCCATATTCGGGGGTCTTCTGGCTTCTGAATTACGTGCACTCCTTATTCCAGAAACCCGAACTACCTGCTCGGTTGAAGTATGGGAACCAATGGGTGGTCCAGATGTGAGGGGCAATGCGGATAACACCACCGGTTCATGGGCCTTTATTATGAGTGGGTCGGGAGTCTTTGGCGGACCTTTATGTGCAAAATCCACCCTTCCACTAACCCCATGCAGTATCTGGCCTTGGGCCGAGGTCGTGACCTGCTCATTATGTGTAGGTTGGCTCACAACCCTTGAGCGCTGAGTTTCCTTATTTGATCTGGGCGAAGTCATGCCGTCCTCAGTAATATTAATCAGCGCCGAGAATCTGGAGCCCGCAATCTTCTCCTTATGTAATTTCGCTATTCGTATTTCCTTCCCGGCTCGTTGGTCACCCCCCTGCCCTGGTTTGTTGGATATGTTCACTGCACCTTGACTCGTGTCCATCTGCATACCTACCGGATCCTGATTACTCCCTTCCGTAGACTGCACCTTACCTTTTCCGTATGGGCGGCGAGATCTCCGGGGAGCATGTATCCAGGGTCCAAATTCAGTTTCCTTAACGGCTTCTTTCCTGTTCGAAGGTCCTGCCTCAGTAGTCGCCGGTAGGTCACCATGGTTGTCGGCTCCAGACGCTGGATTGTTTGGTACGGTTGTTGCCTCCTTCATACGAGCAGTGAAGGCGCACATGTTCAAGTTATGGCCAACCCGGCCACAACCGAAGCATATGTGGGGCATGTTTTCATATTCAATGCGAACCCACTGCCCTGCGATACGTGTCCGAGGTAGGAGTGGTTTTGATAGATCAATGGCAACAGCCATCCGAGCAAAACGTCCCCGCTGAGCTCCCAGAGTAGTATTATCTATTTTAACTGTCCTCCCCACCATGTTCCCTACAAGGGTAAGAATCCTTTCATGATAGAACTCTAATGGTAAATCAGGTAGTCTAACCCATGCAACCACATGATTATCAGTAGCTTCACTAGCTCGAAATCCAGGAAACCAGTGTTGAATTGTCAGATAGTGGCCGAGGATCATCCACGGTCCTTCTAACAAAACCTTTTCCATTTCATCAGCACTATGAAATTGGACCAGATAAAACCCATTCTCCATGTCAATCACCCTTGGTGCAACTGGTAGTTTCCATAGACTTTTAAGTCTGGAGCACATCACTGTATAGCTGACGAAGCGTCCCAGTAATTTTACCACCACGGAATATTGCCAGAGTTGTTTCAGTTGTTCGTGAGCCGTCTCCGAGATCTCGATACAAGGCCCTTTATCATCATGTACAATCAGTATATCCTCTTCGCTGAAGATCAGTTGTTCTCCCTGAACAGTTTGTCGTCTTAGCAAACTATCTTTATAAGTTTGTGTGGCTTCCTCCATCATCTCATCTCGTGGGCTGCCTCCGACCCCATGTGAGCTGATTGAATTTGTGTCTCTGTCACGAAATTTAACTCTGCCTGACGTCGCTAATTCATCCTCCGTAGCCTTCAGAGCATCGGCTGGGTTCATTCTACTGAACCCTAGTTTTCAACTCTCTAGGAGCAGGCCTATAAATCTGCACTAGTATCTTGTTTTCTGTTATTCATAACAAATACGGTTACAAAAATGGCTGCTAGCTCGTTGACCTCCGTCGTCGCCGCTTCTACCGCCAACCTCCGCACTAACCTCTCCCCTGCCTCCTTCATTTCCTCCAATAAACTCTCCTCTGCCTTCTCTGTCACACTCCACAGCCACCGTCGGCTTAATCAAAGATTCGTTGTCCTCTCTGCTTCCCTTGACGCCAGGCCAACCGTCTTGGTTGCCGAGAAGCTCGGGCAAGCGGGTCTTGATCTACTAGAGGACTTTGCCAACGTGGACTGCTCTTTTAACCTCTCACCTAAAGAGCTTTGCACCAAGATCTCGCTCTACGATGCCCTGATTGTGCGGAGCGGTACTAAAGTCACCCGCGAGGTGTTCGAGTCTTCGTACGGTAGGTTGAAAGTCGTTGGCAGAGCTGGTGTCGGGATTGATAATGTGGATCTTGCCGCTGCCACGGAGCATGGATGCTTGGTGGTTAATGCGCCAACTGCGAACACTGTCGCAGCAGCGGAGCATGGGATCGCTTTGCTGGCAGCCATGGTCAGGAATGTTGCACAGGCTGATAAGTCACTTAAGAGCGGTGAGTAAAGGTTTTATTGTCTTTCTTGCGTGTTTTCTGTTTGGCAAGAATTATGTCGAGCTTCTGGTGCAAAACGGAATAGCTGCCAAAAGTTTTCAGAATATACTCTAATATGGAATTGTTTTGGTTGTATTAAAAGCGACAGAACTGCATCCAACACACATCTTGACAGGCCATTTGTTAGATTTGGATCTTTTGTTGCTCTTGATATTAATTCTTCCTGCCTTGAGATGTGACCTGCATGATTAATATTCTCCGTGAAGGAAGTTGTTTATTAATTATGGAATTAATAATAGTAGACATCTTGTTTGTACTTATGTGTTATACGTAACCCAGAATAGTTCTTTTTCTTGTTATCCAGGAAAGTGGGAAAGGAGTAAGTATGTGGGTGTATCACTGGTTGGTAAGACACTTGCTTTGATGGGCTTTGGGAAAGTTGGCACAGAAGTTGCTCGGCGTGCCAAGGGCCTTGGCATGCATGTGATTGCTCATGACCCATATGCCCCTGCAGACAGAGCCCGTGCTATTGGTGTGGAACTTGTGAGCTTTGATGAAGCAATAGCCACTGCTGATTTCATCTCCTTGCACGTTCCTCTCGTTCCTTCGACGAATAAGATTCTGAACGATAATAATTTTGCAAAGATGAAGAAAGGAGTGAGAATTATTAATGTTGCTCGGGGAGAAGTGATTGATGAAGAGGCTTTGATGAGGGCCCTGGATGCTGGAATCGTTGCTCAGGCGGCACTAGACGTTTTGACTGAGGAACCACCGGCTAACGACAGCAAGTTGGTGCAACATGAGAGGGTTACAGTGACTCCACATCTGGGTGCCAGTACCAAGGAAGCACAGGTTTGCTTACTGATTAGCAAATGCGTTTCTTTTGCTTAATTCTATCAGCGTCTTTATGATATCAGTTAATATTTTTGGGTTGACATGCAGGAAGGGGTGGCTATTGAAATTGCTGAGGCAGTTGTTGGTGCCCTAAAGGGTGAGCTTGCTTCTACTGCGGTTAATGCACCAACGGTGCCAGCTGAGGTATCATTTAGTTTCTTTTTTGGCTGCAAGGAGTTTGGTAGACGAATAAAATATTCAGGATTGGAAATTGTTAATCTTCTCGTTGTTACTCTATTTCAGGTTCTAATGGAACTGAAACCGTTTATTGAGCTTGCCGAGAAACTTGGGAGACTGGCTATCCAGCTAGTAACAAGTGGAAGTGATGTGCAAGACGTTCATGTGACTTACGCTTCGGCTAGAACTCCCGATGAGCTTGACACCAGGGTGCTCCGTGCAATGATCACCAAGGGTCTGATTGAGCCCATATCGAACATTCATGTGAACCTGGTTAATGCAGACTTCACCGCAGAACAGAGGGGTCTAAAAATCAGAGAAGAACGTGTACTAGTTGATTGCTCACCTGAGAGTCCCCTTGAGTACGTCCAGGTTCAACTTGGCAATGTGGAATCAAAATTTCCCAGTGCCATATCCGAAACCGGGGAGATTACGGTGGAGGGACGCATCAAGGATGGAATCCCCCATTTGACTAAGGTTGGATCTATTGAGGTGGATGTCAGCTTAGAAGGTAGCATTATATTTTGCGGACAGGTTGATCAGCCTGGTCTGATTGGCACCGTCGGGAACATACTGGGACAGGATGATGTCAATGTCAGCTTCATGAGCGTTGGTAAGACTCCTCCGTGCAGGCTGGCTTTATTGGCAATTGGAGTTGACGATCTGCCCAGCGAAGAAACACTGAATAAGATCGGAGAAATCCCAGCTGTGGAAGAATTTGTTTTCCTCAAGTTGTAATTCGATTTTGCTATTTCTTCAGTGCTCTCAGTTTCTATTTCTTTTCCTGGGTGAACCGTAATACCCGATTTTGATCAATGTTAGCTGCTGTAGTTTAGCTTTTATGAGGGAATCGCGAAAATGAATAATGCACCTTGAGAGTGAAGGCATCTGTACATGGTATAGGCATTATTGCCATGAGTTCTCTATCCTGATAGAATGAATCCCTCCTTTGTTCCTTCCTTAATACTTACTCTCTGTCCACAGTTTTTGCACATCAACCTATCATAGGCTGACAGTTAAAAGTATGCAATTTATTATCTCTAAATAAAATCAGATTTCAGTTCCCAAAAGCTATCACAAAACAGTTTGTACATCATCACCATCATCAACCTGGGCCATGCAGAGACAATAATACTGAAGCCGGATTACCACCGTATCTCATGATCCTGACAGGAACGGAACCTCAGCCAGAGTTGAGGGTAGGGAGATGTTTAAATTCTGAACAGCCAAGTAGGCAGCAATGCCGGCAGCATAACCAGCGAAAGCAAAGCCGCTAACCTGGAGAATTGGAAACTGGCTATTTAGCAAACAAAAGGAAACGTCTTTGAGTTATGCAAAAGTTTCTGAAAGAGAGGGAGGTATAGGTACCTTCCGGAAATACCAAAAGAAGTCCACCTTTTCCATGCCCATGAATGCAACTCCAGCAGCAGAGCCGATAATAAGCATGGAACCTCCAGTGCCAGCACAATACGCAATCAACTGCCAGAACTCGGAATCTTGGGGAATGGAGGAGAGATCATACATTCCCATTGTTGCTGCAACTAGTGGAACATTGTCTATAATTGCCGATACGACCCCTATCGCACTGGCAATCACTTCCATACTTGGAATGTTAGCATCCAGGTAATTTGCCAATTCACGAAGAATTCCAGCTGCCTCCAAACTATGAACAAAATACATAAAGCCACAACATAAACCAAGACTTCCTCACTACAAAATCCATCCAGCATAAAAGCATAAAAAAAGAGAAATTTATCACAGATGATGAGAAAAAAAAAGACATTTCTTTTCCATACCTGCTGACAGCCAAAAGTATTCCAAGGAAGAAAAGGGCCCCTTGAGTGTCAATCCGTGATAAGGCTTGTGGTACTTTTAATTTTTGCCTTTCTGATTCCCCATAATGTATAGCATCTGTGAGAATCCAGAGAACTCCAAGCCCAAGAAGAATACCCATGTAAGGAGGCAATCCAGTTAGGGCCTTGAATACTGGAACAAAAATTAATGCTCCAATGCCTACAGAGAAAACAAGCTGCCCTCGAGGAGCCATCTGTTCTGTTGCCAAAATACTGGATGAGTCCTGGCTCTTCCCGTTAACTTCACTGAGTGGAACAGGGGAAACTCGAATCATTTTCATTCATAAACCATCAAGTTAAACTGAATCTTTCTGGCCTCTTATCCATTATTTGACTTGGTCAGTGAAAGAGAGTACCTAGTCAGGGACATGAGTGCCAATGGAACAGCTAGGGAAACAATTGAAGGGACAAATAAGCTCTGTAAGAAAAGATGCAAGATAATTAGAACATTTAGGCTTTCCTAAGAAGTCAAAAGCTTTGACAGTACGACTACTTTTTAAATTTTTCCTCACTTCCCAAGAACAGGGTTAGAGTTTATTCAGGAAGCTCATTATTGGTGAAGAGGCTGAGAGTCCTACTCGTCAAGTCTATTATATGTGTATTTAAATACAAGAATTTCAAGAAAAGTAATACGACTTTCAAAACAGACATAATTTTACCGATTTTGCAAGGATATACCAATGTAATCCTAGGTATGTTTGAGCTAAACATGATTTACACTTTCTGTAGGAAACATATTAATTTGAGAATGGGGCCAAGGCCACTGCTTCTTACCCTATAACAGAGATAGACTAACGCAAATCATGTGTTTGTGGACAATGAAAAGCACAAATATATCTCGGAATGATAAAAAGGACCTTCATTGTCGGTAACGTGGATATCTGACCATGTATCCACAACATAGTAGTGGTAACATCACCAATAGGAGTCCATGCACCACCAGCATTAGCTGCAATCACGACAACAGCTCCTAGAAGCCTGTAAAGAAACACCAACATGAAAATGATGATTTTCTACATCATATGGTGTAATTTTATGAACAACGAAAGATGATTAACCCAAAAAATTTGGACAGATTCAATAAAGAGCAGAAAAACTGAAGAGGAGAAGGAACAATTTTGAAAAAAAAAAGAGGCAATATTTTCCTCAATCAAGGCAAACTCTGGCACTATTTTTCATAAATCAGGCTTGTCACAGAGAGATCCAGAACAAAATAATAGTGTAATGTGATGCTAATAATATCAGAAAGGTCTTCAAAGGAAGTTTCCTCAAACTCTAGTACATACTTCCGATACTCTGATGGAGGTACTAGCTTCCTCAGTAAAGAGACCATGACGATGGTTGATGTTAGATTGTCAAGTATTGAACTAAGGAAAAATGTAACGAACCCAATCTGCAATATTACAAGAGTCAAATGCCATCAGTTTGAAAAGGAAACATTATCCAAAAAATTTAAAGCCATTTTACAATATCTAGTGAAAAATGACTTGAATAACTTTCTTCTTCAAAGTAGAATGCACAATCAGAATGGTAAAATGGTAAATCAGTCACAAAAAACTATTTAGGATAACAATAGTGGTTTAAAAGCCTTTGAACCTGAAACTGTCTTGTACATAAAAAATTTTCAGAACCTCTGTACAGAAATAAATATGTGAGTTTATGCTCAGATTCAATCTTCTTTTACATGCTTAATTCCAGGCAACTGAAAGAAAATAGCTTTCAACTGACCATGATAACTGAAACAGGGAACTTACCACCCAAAGCAGAGTTTTAGGCTGCCGAGTTTTTATATTGTCAGTGACCAGCTTAAATCCTTGATGAGCATCAACAATCTCTACAATGGTCATAGCACCAAGCAAGAAAAATACGATTTCGCTGACTTCTGCAGAAGCATGTGTCAGCTCTGAAACAGCCACATCAGTTGAAGGAGCCTGTTCAAGAAAGTCAGTAGCAATGTTATTCAATTTGAAAGAAACAAAATGCATAAAGGCCTAAACTACATTGGCAACCAGAAGACAGCAGGCCAAAAGGATCAAGAAGGACCGCATTAAGCAATTTATGAGACGAAAAAGATCATGTGCCAACTATTGTGTATTGCACACTCAATAATAATTAACTCCTCATCCATAATGGATAGCTAAAATCGAGCCGCATATGGTAAAATCACAGGCCACAGCACATTCCTAAGCGTTGCAAATCATACTTACACCAATGCTCCGTACTACCCATAAGCTCACAGCCATCAGTAATCCCACTCCACTTTTATTGAATGCTAGAGACTCTTCAAAAATAATGCCTGCGTATCCTATTCCAAACAGCAATGCCATAGCAAGATCCTGTCCAGAAAAGTATCCAATCAATTACCATTCTATCATTACTATACAGCTTGATATAACAGTGGGTATAAGCTTTCAATGCACAGTGATAGGAAATGACGTATGGCAGAAGATAAAGGTGAACCTGATTGGCTGCAACCCAGGAATGATTAATTGCTGCTGTCCCTGTTGCAGCTGCTCCAAAAATTACAAGAGCTTTCAAGAAATCAGTCTTCGGCTGATAAGTGGCTTCAAAATCTTGGGAGCTTGTTTCATCAAGTGAACACAAAGGGTCACATGATCCGGATGTTTGTGTGAGCTCCTGTTTATGTTATTAAAGATTAATTTGAAGGGTAACCAGTAGCTACAAGATGAAAAACCAAAATAAATTCATAAGAAGTTCATAATCTTCCGATAGCACCAATCGTGCTCGCAACTGTCGTATCATTCGAAACACCTTCTCCAGAACATGTCACACTTCAAACCGTGCTTTTGAGTACTTTATACACACAAAGCCAATTCAGGGACTAGAAAACAAGCAAGTGGGCATTACTACTAAAAACCGGAAAATTTAATAAAAAAATTAAATAATTGCTTTCGGCGAACCTGGAGCTGTTGGGATTGATCAGCAGATGGTGGCGATCCTCTAGCCTTGTCTTCAGCTCTAGCAAGCAGGCCATTACCAAGCGACCTTGAAGCTCTTAATCGATACAAAGACGACCCAAAACAAGATTTAGAAGGGACCGTGCACACAGGAGGAAGAGATGGAGTATGGAGAGAGTGTTTCTTCAATTCAGCCACAGGATGCAGGTAGTGATGCACCCCAATTGAAAAGGATGCCATGAAAGAAGCTTAACGCTTTCTAAAGGAGAAAGTCAAATTTTGAGGAGAGAATAGGATAATGTTCAGGTAACAGTGCAGAGCTAAAGACCCTTTTTTGGTTGACAGTCTCGAGGAGGAGATTCACTATGGAGACTGTAATAAGATAAAATGACGTTGGCTATTGCCAGAGTTGAAAAATCATCGAGAATGTCTCTTACTCAGATCACCACTTGAACCACCGCCATGTTGTCTCATAGCCGCTTTACGATGTAGCGACGTCATCATGTAGATTTTATGTGTTAACCTCGGTTTTATTCATTATTGTCCATAATAAATAAAAAATTCTAAGAAATATAAATTCATTCTTCTTTTGAGGACAAAGAATTTAAGGTGAGAAAATTTTGAATTATTTTAAAATTTATTTCGTAATAGTTAATCTATTTTATCAAAATATTATTATTATTTTTTTCTTAAGTTTATTTATTTCAACAGAAGAACAACGAAAAAATCCCTTCTCCGGAACAACTCGTGTAGGAGGAAAAAATTGCACGACACGCCGTTTACTGCACATAGATCGCTCAAGTATTGGGATTACTTTCAATAAGTATATTTTTCATCACTTTTTGGTCGTGAAATCAAATCCAAAAACTTAAAATAACACAATATGCCATAGACTATGTCATCCGCCAACTCTTCCAATTCATTGATCAGATCAATAACAGCTCCCAGTATTATGGGATTGGGAGAAGCATGATAAAGAATAGCACCATACATGGCTCAGAAAAGTAGAGAAAGAAGGCACCATATTAAATCACATATCCATAGGTCTAATTGAACCTCTCAACCTTTTCTCCTTTGCTTTTTTTGCTTCCGTTTTTGTTTGACTTCTTCTTGGGTTTCTCTTCCACAACAGGTTGTGTGCTTTGTAAGTGTTGATGGATGGCTTCAAGGGGGTCTGACTGGAAAGCAGGATGGTTGAGAACCACATTCATCTGTTTCCTTTCGTTCAATCTGATAGAAACGAACACAGTTATAATAGCGTACAAGATATGATACATAACGAGACAAGTCAGGTTAAATGAGCAACGATCTAAAGTGAAGCACCCACAAGAGTTTTTGTCTTGATTTACAGTTTAATTTGAAGTCGGCCTCAATATTTGGCTGCTTAGAAGCCTGAAGCTCAGGAAGGAAGTCAGAAAGTGAAGTAAGGTCATACGCTTTCTGTTGCGGAATTACACACACCGTAATAAAATAGCAGAAGAAAAGAGAGAAAAAGAAACACCGTAATACGCTTTCTATTCTTCCTTTGGCTCATTGTTCTGCATTAATAGCTATTAACAGAAGTACTGAGTATGCTCTGTGGTTGCAGTTTTATCTGATCTGTCACAACAGAAAAGTTCTTCCTTTGGTTCATTGTTCAGCATTGATAGCTATTAACAGAAGTTAGAGGATAATGACAGCTAAAGAGGAGGCTATAGCAACATCAAGTATGATAACCAGATCATCATGGTCAAGGATCCCACAACCCAGTTTGAAGTTAGTGGTGGATATATTTGATGGTACTGGCCATTTCGGCATGTGGCAAGGAGAAGTCTTGGACTCTCTTTTCCAACAAGGCCTTGATATTGTCATTGATGAAAAGAAACACCCACAATTTAACGAGGGTCAGCTAATTTAGCCTACGTCCTCGGACACTACCACTTAATATTTCACTAAAGAAATATTACAAAATTACAACTCTACAATTTACCCCAATAAATATATTACTTAGTTATAAGTTTTGGTGTACTTAAGAGGAAGGATGGAGCCTTTCTTTTATAGGCTAAGAAGGAGGACTCCACCCTCTAAACCCACGATGTGGGATTTGGCCATTTACTACAAATTTCCACTTTGGCCAAATATCACATTATTCCCAATATAATGTTTCTAATTTCGCACTATGAGGTGCTAATTCAAAATATTACAGAAAATACAACTTTTACAATTTACCTCAATGAGTAAATAGCTTGTGTTGTATTGTTTTTGATGTAATATTTTGAGTTAGCGCCTCATGGCGCTAAATTTGAGACATTACATTGGGAATAATGTGATATTTGGCCAAGGTGGAGATTTGTAGCAAATGGCCAAATCCAACATCGTGGGTTTAGAGGGTGGAGTCCTCCTCCTTAGCCTATAAAAGAAAGACTTCACCCTTACTCTTAAGTATACCAAAATTTACAACTAAGTAATATACCTATTGGGATAAATTATAGAGTTGTAATTTTGTAATATTTTTTCAGTGAAATATTAAGTGGTAGTGTCCGAGGACGTAGGCTAAGAAGGACGACTCCACCCTCTAAGGAGGAGTACAATCTTGACCATTTGGTACACTTTCAACTTTTCTGTCGGCCTCTGAGCTTCTTTCTCTGATTGAAACAAATCACTCATTAGATTTGCAGAGCATTCACCGCACACAAACCAAACCAAACCAATATTGTAAACTTCACATCAGGAATTCTCCATTCGTCACAGATGAAAACCAAACCAATACTGTAAACTTCACATCAGGAATCCTAAGTAGCAACTCTTCAAGATTGACAAGGCCGATCAAGAGCTAATGTATCAGCAGTACATTTTCAATAAGACCGACGTAAAAGCAAGGAAAAGAGGTTGAAAGTACAGTTCTTACCTTACTTAAAGCGTTTAATTTGGAAACCGTATCTCTGACCTCTGCATATGAGCAGAAACGATAAAAGAAGGATTAAAACTTTAAGAGTGCAGCTAGAAGGAATAATCGTAGAGAAACATAAATGAAACTCACTGGAATAAAACTGGACCTTCTTGTCGAGTTTGCGCTCGGATTTATTCACAGAGTCCTGTCTGTGGAAAAAGAATTAGAATTGCAGAATACAATGAAATCAAAACAAACAAGATTAAGGACTCCATGGAAAGTAGGAGCATTAAACGCACCTTGATTTTCCCATGATTGATGAAGATCAAATAAAGTAAAACAACGGAAACTTCAAGCAGAAAGCCTAAACCTAAATTCTCACTTAAAAAGGGACCGTTTCGAAGCAAACACAAATCCTAGGGTTATAGGGGTTGAAGATGAACAGCAAAAAACCCCAGAATTCGCGCTGCCGGACTTGAATGAATACCCGTATTTGTGTCAGTCCCGGTTGGCAAGGAGCAAGTCTTTTATTTATGGGCTTAAAACAACTAGGCCTAATACGCCTAATAAGCCCAAGATGGATAAGTACCACTCCTATCAAACGACACTACCAAAACAAAACAGTAAGCTTTATCAGTTACTATTACATACGTGAAGTTGATTTCGGTAGTGTCGTATGTTTGGTAAGAAAAATTAAAAATAAAATTGATTGAATTAATTATATTTATATTAAATTATAGTGATCTAATTTTTAAAATAATAAAATATAATTATTTATATAAAAAATTCAATATAATATATCATTCTCACTTTTTTCCACCTAAAATTACCCAACAAAATACAGTTACTAAAGACGCCTCGTAGTCGTACACCTTTTACAGTCACAAAGCACCAACTTTCGCCCGTATAAAGATCTACCAGAGATCGATGCTGTTTCCCACTACAACACTCAGACCGAAAGCAGTGTTCTATCCTTGAAACACTTTTATCGAACCATCCCTGACATAGTCAGTTGCAAACTGGCAACCCTTGACATTGGATCAGAAGCTCAACAACAGATTCCTGAACACATCGACCTGTTCCAGCAACAGCTTTCTGACTACATGTTCCTCTGTGAAAGGTTTCCCTCTCATGGCCTCCAAATCCCACAAGTTAAACGTTATGTTTTCGTTCAGTCATTTCACTTTCGTCTTCTGAAAGGTTTCCAACAGAGTTCCAAGATTATGAGAACGAGCATTGTCAATGTCGGCTATCCTTTTTCGATCAGTTTTTTAGCTTTCACGAAATTGCGTAGACAGGGCACATGATATAAACGCGTAGCTCTTCGCTTGATATGGAAGCAACCATTATCGAACCATTAATTTTGTAAGCCCCACACAATATCTCATATCTCATCCCACTGTTGTAAATTTTTCATAAAATTATTAAAAATAAAATATCTAATAAAAAAAGGCTGAAGTATATTGACCGACAATCTGACTTACTAAGCTTCTTTGCACATGGAACTAGGTTTCTGTAAAGGCGAGCACAAGTGAGAAGAACCTGGACATGCCTTCAGACAATTATCTCCCAGGCTACCGGCAACTGGCCCGTCGCCGGTGAAGAATGCTGGTGGGGGCTTCCCTGACAAGAAATTCCCGTTCAGAAACAGTCTTCTTAAACTCTTCATTCGACTGTATTCTACTGGGATAGCCCCACGTAACCGGTTATACGCTAGGGATAGAGAGGACATAAGCGGGTAGGCAGCAATATTCGCGGAGGCATTTCCCTCGATTTTGTTGAACCCGAGATCAGCGGCGATCAGGTTGCTTTCACCATTAGCAGGCTTGGAGATCTCCACACGTGTCAGGCTGTTATTCGCCAGATCAACCTGTTGAAGTGCCGGCAATAGAAAGAACCAGGATTCAAGCGTTCCGGTGAAAGAGTTATCACTGAGCTCAATCACTTCCAACTGCGTTAACTCGTCAAACGACGCCTTTGACAGTGACCCAGATAAAGAATTAGCCTTCAAGGCAAGTTCTCGCAAGTTGTAAGGTAGTCTTGGCAGTGACCCGGTTAGTCTGTTGTAACTAAGATCGAGTATCCGTAACCCGGACATTAAGTTCATGGATTTTGGGAGATACCCTGAAAAAGAATTATGAGAAAGGTCTAAAGCTTCGAGGGATTTAAGGTTGTTGATGGAATCCGGAAGTGACCCAGAGAACGAATTGTAACGGAGAGTTAAAGTTCGGAGACCGACAAGAGAGGAAATGGAAGAAGGGATAGGCCCAAAGAAACTGTTATCAGCGAGGTCTAGCACAGTGAGGTTAGTGAGTCGAGAAACAAGCGGAGTGAGTTGACCCAAGTAGCCAGCCGAATCAAGAGTGAGTTGTGTCACACGGTATGAATCAGAGGAGCAGGCGATGCCGCAGGTGAAGTGAGTCTGACGAGGGATAGCACAAGGATCACCGGTGAAGTCCCATGAGGCTAGGCATGACCATGGTTGGATTGAAGCTGGCTCGATCGAGGCTTTAAACGCTTTCAGAGCCGAGACGTCCTGGGATGAAGTGAGAGCCAAGACCAGGAGATCGTTAGGGTACAGAAAGAAACAGAGGAGGAAACGTAAAAGGTTGAACATTTTTCCTAGTTTTGGGATCTGGGGTTTGACAGAGATGATGATGGCAGGCTGGAAGTCCGCTGAATTTATGGCCGGCCAGAACCAACGTACATATTCGTGTATGTGTGGTCGGTCCAGTGACAGATACTATGATATTTATACATGAAATAGATTTTCTGCTCCTATAATGTCCAAATAAACAATTTTTGATTTTTGGTGGTTGGGTCGTGAATATTTTTCTATTTTTAAAAAATAAAATTATATAATTTTGAATATTAAAATTTATTATTGGCTATTTTATTGTCACTTATAACCACTCGGATACAATATATTACCATATATTGATTATTAAATTAAACAACATATACAATTTTATTACCTTATATTAAATTAAATAACATATACAATTTTCACATCCGGCTTCAAATTCTATCCTCCTCAGTCCTCTCATCACTTCCGTCGGCTTCCTGTAAATCAGTAGGGAAATTTCTCTAATTAATATTATTTTTTAAATTTCTGAAACATTTATCAAAGTTAAGCACATACCTGATCTGCGTCTTCTTCCAGATTTGACAATATGGGGGATGAACACACCAGTTCCGCCATTTCCATTCGCCCGCAAGTTTACAGGCCAATTTGGTGGCAAACTGCCGCCATGCTCGCAATGATCCCAGCAGCCGAGGTGGCTTCCTGGTTTTGTTGAACTAATAGGAATTTTGGAAGCTAACCTCTTCGAGCACTGATTGGTTGTACTTGTAGAGTTAGGATGTCTGGTTTGGAGTAGGAGATCTTTCTCTTCATCGTCTGCTGTCAAAAGCAAAATCTGCCTCCTAAGCTCCCGGTAGAAAACATCTTCTTCGTCAAGATCTTTCTGCATCATATGTTCTTCTATGTTCATGTCCAGTTCTGGTAAACACAATATCAATGTTCGATGCGATGACATAAGTTACTCATTAAGAGGTCATATATATATACTGACATACATACTCTGGTGCATAACCTCGACCAGTTCTCCACTAGAAGAATAATGGAACATCCCGGGTAGTAATATTATATACATTCCTTTGTAAGATAGTGAAAAAGTTTAAATTTGTTTCAGTAGTTTGGTAAAAGAGTATCCTGTTGGTCTTGGAATTATTCTCTTTTCAGATTTCGATAAACATCTCTATTCATATTCTAAAACTTAACTCGAGGCTTTCTTTGTTTAGATCAATCCTTTGCTAGTTTTTGAAATGATCCAAACTGTGTTTGACGTGAGAAGTACTCTTGCAAACTAAGAAGACGGCCATAATTCTCTGTTTTGCTTTTATTATGCTTAGTGAATAATTATTGAGTCCGATCAGTTGCAGATCATTGTATGCTTATCTTACAGAATTTGTAGCAATGTATAACTTGTACTGTCAGGGTTACGGAACTGTCTATGGATACTTTGGAGCTTTTGAGTCTTGAGTATTTTATCACCTAGACAAGAGCTCCATGTATGCTTGCTCTTGTCTTTAGTTGTTGTTTTTAGCACTGACGTTTTCATCCTGAACACTAATAAATTCGTATGTCTATTCTTTAGTGCATCGGCGACCAACCCTCAATGCACCGACAAGGACCTATACCGCTCGGATCAGTCAGTCGTCCTCGACTTCTCCGAGCTATGAAAATACTGTCAATAATGATTTATTTCTTTTAGTAAATATCAATTAGCTCAAAAGATTGGAAACGCACCAGAAACAATCATACACTGTTAAGTTATTTCTGCTGGGTTTATATATGAGCCCGTGGAATCTAATCAAGGCCCTGCTGTTTTTCCAGCAGTGGCCTGGTAAATTAAGCGATCCTATCCTCTCTCAGAAAAGTACACAGGGATTGGGACCATTGGACCTTCAAATATTTAGATTACCAAGGCATGGTCCTGAGGAGAAAGATGATGATCACTTGTGGATTTACTGTCTGCCAAAAACATACAAAACGCACACAAAGGAGAGGTATCTGCCATTAATTTTCATTTCCAATATCAGTACAGAAAGAAAAGGTGAATGGTGCAGAAAAGTCTCTACTTGCCAGCATGCCATGGAACTTCAGTCTCAAATCCTTCCAATTGCACAGTCCAATCAATGTTCTTGCTTCCACCATCTGTTACTGTTGTGTGCACCTCCAGGTGAGGCATAAGATACCACTAACAGGTCCTCAGGATTGACGACCCCAAGCCCTCTGTCTTGGTCTAAGCTCTTCGTTGCTCTACCTCGTGATTCATGTTCCAGAAGATCCAAGACACCTCACTACCCATTAAACGTACAATTGTGTACCTTGTATGATCACGGGATTGAGGTCTCGGATTGGAAGATGGGCCAATGATCCCCGGGTTCTGGAAATGGTCAAATCAGAACACTATTGAAAACTTGAGCAGCTCAAAGTGTATTGCCAGTTTCATGTCGAACAAAACTTAGCACTGAATTTTATTGTTACCATCGCCTCTGTCTTTTCAACCTATACTGCTAAATTAACGCTGCTGCTCCAATATTACCATAATAGGAGAATACAAACAGGAAGAAGAGAATATAGGGCATTGCATCTTCCATAATTAACCGGGATATTGGAACGGAAATGAATGATTCGAATTCCGAGGATGTAAAATGACAATCTTCATATGTTTTAATTGAAATTCGAAAAAAGAATAATCACGTGAACGAATTTATCCTGTAAGTGGATGACAGAGCATGAAGTAGTTGTATGGAAAGGGCCTCATGCGTGTATAATTTTTTCTGAGAAGAAGGGGAAATTAAGGAACCACCGAATTTGCCTTGCCAATACAGTTCAAGAGTCCCCTCATTAACTCGACCTTTTGAAAATGCAGAGGTCAGATTATCCTGGCCTGCCGAAAGATACCCAAATCTTTGTCTGAGAGAGAAGACATGCTTGCAGGATGGCAACCAAGTTTCACTGATAAGGGGCATGGTTGGCCCCTGAAGACATGAAATATTTTTATTATCCTGTTCTTCCAACCCTGTAAATGGACTATTGAGATTAATCTTATGAACGAACAATGGTATATACTATGTGTATCATGCATCATGCATCATGTCATCTCACATTTGATTGGCATCTGCACTGCTGGGGAATAGAAACAATTACTGCGTAAGGTTTAAATGTGTTGGAATTATCTGAGACGATAACCACATGAAATAAATACACAAGACATTGGATACCGGTCGGGTACCCTGCAGTAAATAGGATACATAAGAAGTAGAATAGCACTGCATGCAATTACTTGGTTCACGAAATGGATGTGCAATGTGAGTGAGGACGCTGACAGTCATTCTGGGACCTATACTTCTGCTCTCTTGGGGGCCATAGTCCTCAGGTGATCCCAATTGGCCCCTGCAGGGACCATGTAGCCAGGAAAATGTAAGCAACTTGATAGTCTAGTTCCTGAGGAGGTTCGAACACAAAAAAGAATCCTTTATTATGTTTTCCCATAGTCTGCAAAATTAATGCCGAGTCTGCAGAACCTTCCATGCTGTTCTGAGATTTTTCTACCCGAGTCTCGTAGATTTCATGCATCAGGATATTCTATACATTATCCACGGTTAAGTTCAAGCATCAATGGTTCAGGATGACGAAATGGATTTATGATGCCATATCTTCAAATTCGAGTACCTTTTCTTTTTCTATCTTTTTCTTTTCATTAGAGAACTGATACTCTGTACTGATTTTTTCTTTATCTTTTCATATGAGAACTGATACTCTGTCAAATTTCAATCCTACTCCAGTTGAAAACGTTTCTGTATTTTCGAGTAGTTTTCAGATTTCGATTTCGTATTGAATCCAAATAAAATCCTTCAAAATTCACTCTCATTTCCCACCATATTATTCTTAATTTTCATTGGGGGAGTGGAGACACAGTCCTGAGGAACAGAGCCCCACATACCCATACAAGATCTCTTTTACTATCTTTTAATCTTTACAGCTGTGAGCAAAGAGGATGGTTTTGAGGAAAATAGAAAACCTTGTGATTAATGAAATTTGAAAGAGAAAAGATAAACCAGGTCAAAAAGAAAGTCTAAGATCTTGGCATACCCAAGGCTTTGCCATGATCACATTATGCTGCAATTATTGGTATGGGGGACACACTGAGCTCACTATCTTTGGACCTTCAGAGCAAGCTGTTTCCCTTAGTTAAAAAAACAACAAAATACCATCTATCATGAATCATCAACACTAGCTAGGCTTGCATCTACTACACCAGCCTTCCTTCCTGCCACACTTGAATGAAAAGTAGAAGAAGACCAAAAAAGAGACCAAGGACAAAGATCTTGTCTCTCCCCTTCTCCTTTATTTACCTTCTATGGCTTGAGTGACTCTTTCCCTTAAGAACTACTGTAACCAAACCCTCTTGTCTCTGCTCAGAACTACCGTAACCAAAGCCTCTTGTCTTTGGCCAGTCTCCGCTTTCTTGCTTTTCTCCATGATCAATTATTGTGGTCAGGTTTTGTTATCAAAAAAACATTTTCCTGCCTAATTTACTTCTTACACTCTGGCTTTTCACAGCCATGCATGTCCTTGAAACAAAAACAAAGCTTCCATTGAATGGCTTTAGATAAATAAGGGCAGAAGTGTGCAACACGTGAAAAAAGCATGGAAACCCCCGGGGAAGAAAGAGTAAAGAAGTAAAGCAAGTTAAAGAACTACAAAAAGGGTAAGCATGCCACTATTTAGAATCCACTGAGATGGGTCATCATGAATCTTTCGCAATTTAGGGAGGGTACGACCAAGAACATGCAAGCTTTATAGCGTAGTGCGTATCCCAACTTTTGTCGTACCTAGGATGTGAAGTTGGAAAACTAGCGATGATGTTTAACCCTTCTCGCAGTCTAATTCCAGCCATTAACAACCCAGAAACCAAGTAAAAAAATCCAAAGATATTACTGCTGTGCAGAGAAAAAGAGAATAAGTGGAGAAAAAGGAGCAGAAACCTTTTCTAACAATGCAGGAGGGATGGTGGGGACTTTAGGTGGTAATTGCGAGTGAGACAATGCAGATTTTAGCCACCCTCGGCAAGAAAAAGGGATGGTTGGCTCTTTTTTATAAGGTCAAACGTTTCCCCAATCAAAGTCTTCCCTCAAAAGACAGACCAAAACCCAGAAAACCCCACTGGCCGACATGTTGTTTCTCCATTGGCCAGCAAACAAAATCAAAAGCTTAATCCCTTGTTTCTCTATCACTAATCATAATCACCAGTCTTTTAAACTGGATTACAATCTATATTTGCCAAGCCAGACGGATCCATCTGTCCTTCTGAGATAAGTAGCAATCATACTGAACCACATAATTGTTGGAAAATGAACAAAAATGCCTTGAATTTATTATATAAGATATGCTCTGAAAGAGACTTGAACATTAAATAAAAGAGTGCATAATCAATATGGAAATGACTGTCATCTCATCTCATCTCACCCTCCCTCCATCCTTTCAAGATGCCATGGATGTCAATGGTGGGGGATTGGCATTTAGAAGAGAGAAATAGGCATATAAGCAGCAAATAAAGTATAAAACATAAAGCAGATCTTCAGAGGGTGCAAGGGAGAGGGACACTAGCGGGGGCTGCCAACAACGTCAACAAAGATCCATTGATCTTGGGTTCTGCTCTTCTTAAAGAAAGGCTCAGGTGACGAAGGGAGTGATGCCCCCACAGCCCAGGAATCGTTTGAGCTGTCACAGCTAAAAACAGTATCAATGATGCCGCTGGGGCTGCCAGGGATTGGCTCGTACTTGCGCTTTTGAGACTTGGTATAGGCATTGGATTGAACCTTTGATAGCTCCACGATGAGACCATAGCAGCCTTTCACTTTTTCCTGTTACAGAAGTTGTTGAGCTGTTAACCAGGTGCAATAATAAGGGACAAGGAAGCAAAAGGCAAAGGACGTATGGTATGGCGACTGAGGAACCTCAGAACCATTGTAGATAAACAAACAAGATAATAAACGATAAGATATGCAGATTAGACTAACCTTGTTTATTTTGAGAACACCCAGAAGCTGGTTCTGGTAGTCAATGCAGTTGAAAGGCTCAACCTGGTCTATAACGTGCATCATTGTGGCAGTGGCCAGTGCAGAAGGAAGGTAACCCATGGATCTAGAATCTACAAAAGGGTCACCAAATAATGAGTAATTAACTAATTAATTGAGAGGGTTTCTCTCTTTTCCCATGGACAATACTGAATTGTAGTAAAGATGAGATTTGGATGTTGGAAGACATGTAAGGGAGGGATGATGCTTCTTAATTACCAGAGACCACAGAAAGCAGTAGACGCTCGCATCTTTGGAAGAAGTCCCAGTGAACATGGGTCTTTAATCCAAGCCTCCTGATGATGTGGTCAAGAAATGAAAGAGGAGTCACCGGGTGCATTTTCCATTTCAGGGTGGAAAGCACGAGAAGCTCCATCCTTTGAATGGTTTTAGCTTCAAAAATGTATTTTGCATCTTCCACCTGAAACAGAGCAACGAGCCTGTGCTGTTAGCGCTGTATTATGGGAGAAAAACATACTAGGACACGATAGAAATGGTAGACAAAAGCGGTCTCATTAGACATGCCTGGAAGTCCAAAAGAAGGGGGACTTCAGTCTCTTCAACTTTGGCAGCCAAAGAGAGACAGCTTACAGCAACAAGCTGGATCATCCATGGCTTATCTCTTTGGTAATGAGAACTGGTAAGAAACCTGTCAAGATAGTTGATGCTCAAGATTGATGTTAGGACTGAAAACCCATGATGGGCATTGACCTTAAGCAACCATTCCACAGCCTCACGACGAGCTGTGTAGAGAACGTGGTCTGTTGTCACATTGTTCACAAATGACAGAGCTGCCTGGCCTTGTTCCTTGGAGAAGAGTGAAAGAAGCTCGTCATCTTCCCAGAATAGCTCTTGCTCAAGCAGAGAAAGTTGGAAAATGGCAGAGTTCTTTCCAGTTGATACATTTCCAGTCCCAGTTTCAGAGTTTTGGTCGTGGATTAACGTGCTTTCTACCCTCAAACCTTCATCCTCCTCCTCTTCCCATCTCTCCTCTTCACAGTAGAGAGCATCTAACAAAATGGAAGAACTGTCATGTTCTAATACTAGCTTATTTCCTTCATGGTGTTGTTCTCGTTGGATTGCCATCTTCTTCCAAGAAGAAGAAGTATTGCACCACAGCTCATTCTACAAAGAGAAAACAAAACAAAGAACTCATCATCTCTCTCTCCCTGCAGTCTCTCGCTTGCCTTGTGGATAGAAAAAAAAAAGGAGTGTTAGCTACACCAGAGAAGCGAGGATGGAGAGGAGAGGGCAGTGAAAGGCAGAGAAGAAAAAGCAAAGAAAGGGATAGATTTATAACAGAGTGGGTTTCACGCTTGTCCCTCTTTTTGTTTATTTATATGCACTCCACTCCTACTACATACATATAGAAAATGTCTGTGGCTGTGTGCTATATATGTTGGCTGCTCGAAATCTTCTTACGCTTTCGGTGTGTTTCCCTTGGCGGGCGGAAGAAAAATATGCTAACGGCACACTCACCAAGCCCGACCCCATGAAAACAACTCCTTATCGATACCAAATTAAAGTCACTGTGCTCTATACTCTGCAGTTTTCCTTTATTTTTTTGGCTGACTCTCCATTTACAAAAGACAAAGAGACTAATTTTCCCTTTTCTTTTTTTTTTCTTTAGAAAAAGTTTCCAATTCTATAATGTTATCGATAATTATATCAAAAATTATATGGTTCTATTCTTATTTGAAATGACAGAGGTAACCATGGATTTTGCAGAGGTTTTAAGCTGAATGTGGGTTGATGAAGTGAGGAGTGGTATGTACCATGTAAACATTAAACAATCAATTTCCCAGAAGAAGTCATCACTTCTGTCACTTTCAGCTTCAGAGAATGCAGAATAAGAGTAATAAATTTGCTGAGGAAAAAACAAAGGCAAAGAGAAAAGAAAATCACGAGAATATGTTGAACCAGACACAGTTGTTATTATTGAACTGGAAAAGAAATTTCCAGAAAAGAAAAAGAACTGCATCTGTCTGCGGGGACTTGTCATTCCCTTTCTCCACGCGCAGTTCCTCGAGTAATTGCTTCACGGTGTTCAACTGCCAGTTGGGGGTGCGGGTGAGGGTGGGGGGACTGTCACCCACCGAAAATGAAGAAGCTGACTCTCAGCTTTCTTACACGCAGATTTTCGATCAAATGTCATTAAATTTTGATGATGTCTTGTCTGTGGCAGTTGCAGGTGGCAGCCTTAGAACCGCCATAATAACCCCCAAAGTCATTCCCTTACTTTCCTTATGGCCCATCTTCCTTTTCCTTTTCTTTTCTTTTTTTTTCTTTCACTTCCCACCTATTGGTTTGACTTGGTTTTCTGGATGATGATAACAGTAATCAAAGCATTTTTTCCTTGGTGGAGGCCTTGTGGGTGCCGTTTGAATCAAAATTTCATGTTCCTGCAAGAATCAGACCACTGAAGAAGGAAGAAAAACATGCACGGTTTCCTATGTTCTTTCCTGATTTTGTTGGCTTGTATGAGTTGTTATGCAGGATGTTGAATATCGCGAAAGCTAAGCATTTTTAGAATTACTTCATGTCATCGGAAGTGATGAATGACCCCTGTTAGGGGAACCACAATAGTCAATTACAGGAGAAACCTGAGTAAAAAATTCTGAAACTTGCCAGTTTCTATGCAATTTTAAAGACTTTCAACACCGTAACAAGAGATGAACTCAACCGCGGATGGTGGTTCCTTGACCTGAGAATTCTTCAGATGAACCTCCATCCACCGCATGCAGATCACCTTGGCCTATGAATTCCAGGGTGCATGACCACTCTTCACATTCTTCTCCATTTGATAACTTCTGAAATTGGTAATTCCACAGGGCCTCGTCTGTCAGGGTACTGTACACATCTCGATAACTTGGCTTTGCTCAAGGGTGTACCTACCTACCTAACACAAGCGAAATCATTAGAAAAATATTTAGGACAAAAGGACTTGTTGAAGTTAACCCAACCTTCAACCAGAACCTTCCAAAAGTTCTTCTTCACTAATATAGACATCCTATAACTTCAATGCCAGCAAGCTTTTTGGGTTCTAATTAGTGTTTAATTTGTCCAAACGTCTTTGCTGTATTGCCATCCGGAATCTCATATCGGAAGGAAATTATAGACAAAGATTATACTCCAATATAACGTTTGAATTTCTAGACAAGAATATATGGTTCGTCGGATCGAGACGTGAACAATAAAGGTACAGACCATGATCATCAGTAGAGTCTCTTGGTCGTGGTCTAATTATTGTAGTTAGGATCTATCATTGATCAACTTGCAGTGAATGCTCATGAAGCAAAATTGAAATGTCTCCATCCCTTTTGTTCGTGCGTAATCAATCAGAGTTCAACCCTTTTTACTTGTGGGTGTGGTTGATGTTTGATCTTGTACTGTTCGTGTCTGTGGCTACTTTAGAGATCCACACCGTGTAGTACTCAAGAGGTTTGATGATTTGGTGTCCACTATAGCAAACCTTTCAAAATCTCCAATGATACCTCAGTCGCATTTGACCTGGAAAAAACCATGTGTTCATGACAATTGATGTAAAGTTGCTTAGGTGACTTAGCTTTGACTCATCCACAAACTCAACCAGCCAATATGGCAAACTGGGTTGTTAGAATCTGACATTATAATGCAACCCATCATTAAGGTTTTCTGCTCAGATCTCAACTAACTAAGTTGCATGTTAGATTGTGCTACTTGACATGAGCTGGAATCAAACTAAATAATACTCTTCGTTATTAAAAAAAAATTCACAAAAATAAAAAGAAAATCAGGAGCATGGAGAACATTATGATCTTAAAAGTCAGACACTACAAAACCACAACCATGTTTCAACTTCAAAGCTATATCTATATACACAGCAGTTGGCTCTTTCTTCGCTTCAAAAGCCATAGCTGCTTAGTATGGTGGAGGAGGATAGAGTCCAGATAGAGGACCTGAAAGAGTAGACAAAAAGGATGTGTCAACGTAATAGCAATAACACCACGATGAAAATTAGCATTCAGACCGATTAGAAATTACCAGGAGGATAATGTGGTGGTGGATAAACTGGAGGAGGATAAGCAGAGTGAGGCGGGTATTGTGAAGGAGGATAAGCACTTGACTGGGGTGGAGGGTAGGCAGCTGGTGGGTATGATGGGTAAGGAGATGCCATATAGGCTGTAGCGGGCGGAGCATATGAACTTGAGGACACCGGTGGTGGCGCCGAGTAGATTGGTACTTGCGGTGTTGGCGTTCCATATCGTGGTGCTGAAGAAGCAAAGCTACTTGCTGATTTCTGCAACAGATAAAAACACTTTTTAGTTCAATATGATTTCTCTTTCACCGGGAGGAAAACCAGCACAAACAAGTAGAGCTTACATTGGCGTATGCATAATGCATTATAAGCCGTACTTCTCCGGCATGCCTGGCATGGAAGACAAGCAGAGGAGTTTAGATCACAAGAAAACGAAGCCACATTATTTTTTGTCCTAAGATCAAATGGTTTGATTCTTACCTCCCGGATTTGGATTGAAGAGGCCAGGTGCAATCATCAAAGCCCTGAGACAGAACTTTCTGCAGTTGGACCCTGGGCAGAGACACCACAGAAACGATCATAATCAAAGCCGTAAACCACCCAAGATGGTCTCAACCCAATAAGATATATGAAAAAGCAGAAGATCAGACAAGTTTGAGTGTAATTAATTACTTTCCACTACCGATGAAATCATCATATGTAAGAGTATTGCTGTTCCAAACTGTAATATTTATCTCTCTCAGCCCTTCAATCAAACTGAAGACAAACTTCTCCTGGAATATGGGATTTTTGCCACCGTCTAAGACAAAAATTGAGGAAAAAGGATAACATATCAACCTCAGCGGATTAAACATGATATCTCAAATCTTAACGAATTCAAACCCAGAAGAGTAGTGAAAAAAAAAAAGAAATACAAATGATGTACCAGTGCAGGTTCTTGTACGGAACCTGCTGCTACCATATTCAACATAAACATAGGGGTCCTGCCTCGAAATCCATTCAGTGTCTTTTAATTTGGAGCACCCAACAACTGGAGAAAGCAAAAAGACAAACAAAAAGACAAAATCAAACATCCATAACAAATCCGAGGATGAAATAACAAGAGGGTATCTGGTCAATACCCGTGACTTCAAGAGGGTGTCCTTGAATACCAGAAACCGACATGGTAATAGATGGATACAGAGAGTTAAAAGAGGGTTGATGATTTCAGAATTGAGGACACAAACCCTTTTATTATAAGCATTGTTCTCCAGCCGAAAATCAAGACTTGATCAAGTCCCAGGTTTACCTCAAAGCACACCATAACTTGCTTAAATTATGGCTCTCTGACTTACGTTATTTTATCAACATGGCTCTCTGACTTTGTCACATTATTTATGGCTACGCGTGCGATGGAGCTCTTCAAGGGTTCTTCGAATTGAAGAATTTGTGTCATTTTCCGGGTATTTTTGCTTCTTTTATCCCTGTTTTTCATCCTTACGGTTCTTCTTTCAGTCACCTGATCACTCTTCTGGTTTTCCGCTTTTGCCATTGTAACAAAGTGACTGATCGGCTTCTGCACGGTTTTGTCAAAGCGAGTAGACGACGATAAGGAGGTAACGGTTGGGGATCAGTGGCGCCACTTGTTACAAATATTATTCTTCAATTCCATAGTTTTAAATAATCACCTAATTAGCAAGTTGAAATTGAATTATTACATAAAAATAAAATCTTATTTTATTTTGACTTAGAAAGATAAGATTGTTTGAAGCAATCTTTGAGGCCACTGTATGGTGATGATAGTTGGGTCAAAATGGACCTGTCAAAATTTTTCGTATTATCATATCGATTCCAACCGATCAATTGTGTAGTGAAAAATTTGATAAATTCGATTTTTATGATATACTATATGATTAGGATTAATAATCCTTAATAAGGTGGAGTAATAATATACATTGAGCAAGGTAGAAGTGTTGGAACAAACTTGTACACTTAATGCAGCCGTTATTCTTCCACTTCAGCTTAGCTTGTTCCCGGAGACGAGATAAGCCAGAAGCGGAACATGACCTTACCGACAGAATGAATGAAAGAAACATTCCTAACGGGTGCACGTATGACTTGCAAACCAATCAATGTACACATATTTGTAGAAAGGTATTGACATTTCCCCCAAGTTCAATCACTTTCGTAGTCTTCATCGTCTCCGAATGTAAAAACGGATGCATCAGCTGCCATGGCTTTGAAGTCGCTTTCCGGGTTGTTTAACTCGAGACCAGAGGAAGCTCCACCGACAGCATCGGTTTTCGGCTGAATGGCAGCATGGCTTGGTTGAGAGGAGCTAGTTCCCACTGAAAGCTGCTCTGTTGCACGAGATAAGCTAGCAACTTCGTCTGGTTTATTGTTAGATTCAGAAGCCGAGGTGGTAGTTGGGGCATCGCCTCCGGTGGCAGAAGCTGCTTGGGCTTGTTTTCTCTTGGAAGATACAGATTCCCCCGACTCACCGTCCGAAAAAACATCATCTTTACCATTATTTTCCGGATCCTTAGTTTGCTTTGAATCGGCTGCAGCAGAAGCTGCTGCTGCAGTCTCTTCAGCAAGGGCAGGAGGATTACTTGAGCCTTCGGCCGACTTCCTTGCAGCAGTTTCATCATTTGTCCTTGTTGGAACGGTGCCGTTGTAATCTACCAGGACAACCTCAACCTGGAATCCTGGTGAAGGAAGTTTCCTCTACACACAATTCAACCAAATTAAATATACAAATGCAGAGAAGCGGTATCAAAAATAGAATTTGTAAACCCTTAACAATTTTTTATCAGATGAGAAATTTCTAGGTATAAATAACCAATTGAAGGCTAAAGGCAGGAAATCATTACATAACATTATTTACAAACTAACGGATTTAGAGGTTACTACCTTGTCAAACCCATCAATATCACTGGTGTTCAGAATTTTCCTATTTTCTATCATTGTTGTGTTCAACCAGCTGGAAGAAAGAGAAAACAGAAGTCAGTTGTGTAGTAATTTTTTAAAAAATACTTGAAAGGGTCAAGAAGGATGAGATTAGACTACAAACAAGTAAAAATCTCCTTGGCGATCATGAAAATGGACTTTAAAGTCTCCAGCCACCTCAGTCAGACCAGGTTCCCCAGGCAGAGCAAAAACCATGACCCCCTTCTTCGGTGCACTAAACCAATAATCATCTGGCTGCATGAAGAAATATATATCTATCACTACATACTCTGTCAAAACATGTAATAGTGTGTTAAAATTAGCCGAATCAGGGGATAGCCACGAGTGATCCCATAGATGATTTGACATTCTCTTCACATTATCATTGGTAACTACCAATTCCCAAATAATACCTACCGTCATATCTTTGGTTCTTGGATGCTTTTTGCTGGAGAATAGAACACCTGTAACCAGGAATATTTTGATGGGAAACTCGTCATTACCATTAAGATTTGGCATAATAAAGAATGTTTAATGAACAAACCCAAAAACAACGGAATCAAATAGGAGAAAGCATAAAAGGCATGTAGGCAACCAAACACTTCAGTTCTAGCTGAAAAGTAAAGAGATATAAGAAAACGATCACCAAAGTAGGGCATTTTCAAAGTACTATGTCTAGAATTGTATTGTAAAAAGAAAAATCAAGAAAACAACAAAGGTTATGACAACACACCACTGTGATCAGAGACAGTCATCGAAGGCCTTATCCAATATGGGCACCTATGAAGCCGAAATCCCCTAAGCATGCACCTGCATCAATTGTTATACAACATAAGTCAATCAAGGAAATGAAGATGCTTGTATGAAACACTGTGCCCAAAGCATACCTACGCCCAGGCTGGATTTCACCATTGAAGTAGGTTATGGTGCGCTCGAAATATTTTACATATGTCTGCATATCAAGAAAAGCCACAGCAGCTAATTGGTCACTTTTAAAAGCCCATAAAACATATGAAGAATGCCAAACCTGTTATCTACAAAAATATGAGATCAATTCACTCACAATTTGACTGGGCAGGACAAGACCTTTCGCATCAACACACCTCTTCTGGTTGTAGTATTCAATAGACTCCTCAGCAGTAGGGAAAAACTACGGAGAGAAAAAATGAAGCAAAGAAAGAAGCACATTATTGAAAATAACACAGGAAATATGAATCAAGAAACAAATATCCTCATCCTGTAATACAACACACACAAAAAAAACTTACCTTCAGGTATAAAAGAAGGCTAGAAATCATCAATCCAGTTCTTGCCATACCCGCCTTACAGTGAACAACTACAACATTCTCAATATCCTCCTTCAGCCACGAGTAAGCACTTTGACAAAATGATATTATCAGCTGAATTGGGGGGCAATTATGGTCATCAAATGGAAAACTAGCCACCTAATGAAAGAGGTTGGTTACCAAATATAAGAATCCAGCATTTAGGGTTCCACCATGAAGAAACACAAAATGAGTTAAAATTAATAAAAATATGATACAGGAAGGAATGTAACATCTTCACCTTTCCTTCCAACAATGATGCATCGTACAGCCTCTCAGAACACAGATTATATACTTTGTACTTGTCCTACAAAGAAAATGCATGAAAAGCAAAATAGCATTCAAGTCAACAAACAAAACCAAGAATTTTACACCATTGCTTTAGGAACAGACATGGTAACTCCAAAACTAGAAGACATGGTAAAAAATAGATCCAAGTTGCACATGCAAGAATACTGGCTATCCTCTTACCCAATTAGCAGAAAGAAAGCTCACATCAAGCTTCATGAACTAAAACTAGAAGACATGGCTTTGAAGTAGCATGTTTGGAGAGAATAAAACTCAATCTGGTAGATAACATGTCAACTATCCATCATGACCAACAAATAACACTATTGGTTTGGACAAAAGAGAATAAAAGACTTTATAAAGTTAAAACATGAAGTAAGATCATCCAAAATGATACTACCTTGTGATGGGTTTCAAAAAACTTAATCACTTCTTCCATGTGATTACGATAGAACCCCTGCAACACAAATCCAAATTATTCAATTGTTGAAAATGCAACTGATTATGATTGGGAATGAATTCAAGGGGAATATTAATGTTTGTTACACCTCAACATATCCAAAAAATCCAGAACTTATATCACCAGCAGGGAACCCCATGGCAATTATATTCTCTGTGATATATGTCAAATCCAGATCAAATCCTCCTTCCTGAAGAGAAGAAAAACAAATATGATAGTATCAAAAAACTTAGATAGGTCAAACAATCAACAGGTAACTATTAGAAGCCGATGAAGATTAAGTGCCCTTATGATCATGCTCTAGCTCCAACACCAAAAGGAAGATATCAATAACACTCATGACTCCAAGCCCTAAAATCCTAGAACCCCGTGCAATGAGTAAAGTCAATTGAGAGATGGATCAATTCCAGAACCGACAAAATCAAAGAATTCAAATTTTCAACTCCAAACCCTAGTTTGACTGTATTTTTTTTTTTCAGTCTCAATGTCATGTTCAGGATAAGGATCTTCAAACAGAGAAAAGCACAAGTTTATCAACACAAATTCACTACATGTTAACAATAAAAATCTTCACATAAATACAACTCATGGAAGACTACACCAAAAATCATGACTGAAAGGAACCATCAATTTGAGGGAAGTAGGTCTTCAAAACCAACATAAATCACAACCAGATCCCACCTGGTATCTTCGCTTATTCTGAGAAACAGCATGTCGTGCCTTGATTTGTACTGCTTTAACTGCATTCTTAGATGTATCAACAAACCCCTTGGTAATTGTTCCAAGAAACCCAGATTGTGACGGAGTTGCCGCTCCTTCAGAAATATCCTCAGCAGGAGGAGATTTTGGAGATAGGCGAAGTCCCAATCCACCAGTAAAGCGTGCAAAAGTAGACTTTCCACCATTTCCAGTAGGTGAGTTGTCTTGAGAATTTGCCAATGGCTGGGGTATTTTCAAAATTTTGGCCCATGACGTTAAGCCAGCTGCAGATAGCTTTGAGGGTGCATCATTTGCAGATTTATCTCCAGTCGCATCTGCAGCAGCTGGAGCCTGAGGTTGTGCGGCTTCAAATGATGCAGATGACGCATCGAGTGGTCCCGTATCCATTCCTGAACCCCAGCTTATGAAATACTAACAAAGGAAAATGTTCAATCGGTTCCACCCCCTGTATTCTAACACGAAATGAAATAAAATTGCAGATTGAAAAATCAGTAACTCAGATGATGAAAACTATTTTAGCTACCAAAAACATTAATTTGTAACGACAAAAACAACTTCAAGATAGAATGATTAAAAGATAACTTTACAGATGACCAAATATTCTGTAAAAAAAATTGTGACAGTTTAAAACCCAAACAATTATAGAAGATCATAACGGGAAAGAACGTCAAATTATTGTTCCTAGGAACTGTAGTTTTTGAAGGAGGATTTTAGCCGCTTCCATTCCATTTCATAGCTCAAAACACTAACACTAATTAATATGGGTATTGAGCTAGTTCGTTTAAGGGGCGCCGGCGCTTAATAATTTCCTCGGCGGAAAATAAGAAAGCAGCAAACTAACAAAAGGAAAAGAAATTAAACCAAGTAAATGACTAGCAACAAACATACCTCGTTAATATCATCAAGGAAAGAGTAACGAAAGAACAGATTATAATCTACGGTTATGATCTTGTCTTTCTTCGGATCATGGGTAGAACCTAGAAACTAGAGCAGTCAAATAACCGGATTAGGGTTTCCGCAGAAGGAGGAGAGAGAGCAAAGGCGTGTACGAGGAGTAGGGTGAGTAGCAAACGGATCAGTTACGGAACTGTTGTCGGTATCAGCGTCTCTGTAACATCTCCTGCTCTTCTTGGGTCAACGAAGGAAATGGTTATCCATTTGTGTCAAGTCTAAGTTTCAGTAAACGCGCCACTTTGGAGATGGATGGATCGATTTTATGTATCTGGCCCAACTCCGTGGCCCAGCCCAATCACCGGGCCTAGGGTACTTGATATAAGTGGACTAGTTCTAAACCTATTTTAGTCTCACCAATGGAGATTACTAGATTACTATAAACCCGTAGAGCCAATCAGACGTCCAGATTTATTTTATCAGATTCTAATCTAAAACTATAGGCTGGTATGATATCGCAACCTGTAATAATAGTTTGGAAGATCATGATAAGATTGAAACAGCAGATTTAATATACTCGTTTAGGCAGAAATCCAAATATCCAATTCTCGGCATTTTTTCCCATCGAGACTGATTCATTCAGCAAATATGGCAATAATTTACAATGAATAATGACAATAAAGGGAACAAGAGATTGTTCAATGGTTGAGTCGAGATAAAGAAAAGCATTTCTATGTTGTAGCTTGTCCCCTGCACTTGCCTGTTGCCGAAAGCTAACAATCCATGCATCAATTCTCATGCATGGCTAAAGTGTTGGTGTGACCGAGTGACTCTAGCCGGAACCCTCTTCATTGCTTTTACGCCCAGTGGGTTGTCCTTGCTCTGTGTCACAAGAAGAACGATTGTTAGCGAAGTTGATAGTATGTTTAATGTCGTGAAATAGGTTAAGAGTAAAGGCAAGCGTATTTACCATTCGGCAGGTTCCGTTCTCAAGGTCACAGACAGGGTAATCATGAGGACAGCAACTGTAATCGTTGTCACAGCAGGTTGCAGATTCCATAGGGCAGCATCCCCATCCGAAACAGTAGTCACCAAACTGGTAAAGGCAACAGCATGTGCTTCCTCCGGGGCATGAGTAGTAATCGTCACATACAGCGGAAGGCTGCACTGGAGGAGGAGGGGTAGCTGGAGATGGAGGGGTTGGACCAGGCTTAGGAGGGTTTGCACCTTTCTTGGTGGGGTAGGAAGGTTGGATTGCGATCCCGCACTTGCCTGTAGAAGAGGCCACATTACGCTCCATTTTGATGTACCCATTTTCTCCCCATCCCGACCCCCAGGAGTTCCTCACAAGCCAGTAATCTACACCATTTTCTGAACCATATCCAACAGCGACGACACCATGGTCGAGGTCTGTTCCGCATGTACCAGTAAAAACACCCTGACAAAGGTAAGGAGATTTCTGATTAGTAGTGATTACCATGAATTCATATTTCAGAGCCATAATTCATAGAAAAGGTAAGAATACATATTCCAGGTGGCAAGAGGAAAGAGTTACCGATTGGTAGAGTTGGAAAGCCATGCCACCAGCATCAATGGCAACACTAACTGGTTGAGAAGCGACAGCCCTCTTCAAGGATTTCTCATCATTCTCCGGGACATCTTCATATCCATCAATGGTAACAACTTTGGCATTTTTCTGCAAAAACCATAACCGTCAAACAAAATTAGTAACCTGTGGACCTCTCCGGCAAAAGAACAAAGCTTAAGTTCTTTCCAAGCAACAAAAATTGCTTCTTGATCCTTCAAACTAAAGCACATGATGAATTTGGAATTTACCCTGTTTTGATCGCACATGCTATCAACAGCCTTGTAAGGGTAATCATCTTCGGAATCAAGACCACCATTGTCGATGATAAACTGAAAGGCGTAGTCCATGAGTCCTCCATTACAACCCTGGTTAAATACCTTATCACAATCCACCAGCTCCTGCTCCGACAGAGAAATTAGCTCACCGGTCACGATCTGGTTTATACCTTCCACGGCAGCAACGGTGGAGAAGGCCCAGCAACTCCCTTAATAAACAGAAGAATGAAGTAACTTAGTAAGAAATGCAACTGAACTGCTTGATTTATTTGAATAACTTCATGGTTCTACAACAGATCTCCATCTATCTGTAAATCCTCATCAACCACCATTCTATGTTACTTTTCCCATGTTCAATTTCGATTTGACTAGATATCCCTCTAGGATGGTAAAACAAATCGGTGGAACTTTACAAAATCAAACAAAAAAGAACACAGCAGAAAAATCTTACAAAATCAAACAAAAAAGAACACAACAGAAAAACAAAAGAAGCTTACCACACTGGCCTTGATCCTTAACGCGACCAACAGCACCTTTCTTCACCCAATCAACACTCTCCGGCAAGTCATCCTGTTTCGTGTGCAAATACCTCCCAGACCTGGTGGACCCCACCCTGGTCCTGTCTTTCCTCGTACCCAGGAACCTCTGCCGGTACTCCTCATTTGTCAGATCCGCAAACCGGTTCAACCCGACTCTATAACTCCGATTCACAGAGTTATGCTCGTCGATAAATTTAAGATTATCCTTAAATATCTCAAACCGCTTCTCCCTCTCTCCCAAGGCGTTGTAGTTCTTCTTGTTCTCCACCAGCCACTTCTCGTACATCCTCTGCACCTGGGCCTCGGTTCTCTCCTGGGGACCACGTCCGTGCTTGAGGTCGTAGTCTATGATAGACATGTCCAAGGCAAGCGAGACAGAGGCCAAAGCAAACATGGCCAACAAGGCCAGGGATGTGGAAGGAGACATAGCCCCGGTATCTGCAGCCGTTAAGGAGCTTTTTTGTGTTTGGCTTAGGTCGGATTGCGAAACCGAAACGTACGTGTTGGGTATTTATAGGGACGAGAAGAGATATGGACGGGAAACTGCTTTGAAGTAGTAATCTGTTCGTCGGGTCAATTTTAGGTGGACCCTACAATCTAAATTCCATTTATTTAGAAAAAAAAAGAGAAAAATCTAATATGAGCAGCATAACTAACAAACGGAGTTAATTTTTATAACGGAAAACTGACGACAATTTTGCAAGTTGGTGCTTTGCCATGTGCTGATCTTTTCGTTGGCATTCAATTATCGGTTTTTCTGTTATTAAACAATTCGTTTTAATTAGAAAAAAGGAATCTTGCTGCGTGTGGCTGGCATAAAAACAGATATTCAGTTTTAAACCCCATCTTTCTGGGGAAATATGGATAGGATTTCACGTGCTTAGCGGCTCCATTATTCTGCCCTATGATAGTTCTTGGAATTTGGTATCCTGATTCCCGATCAGACCTCCACGTCAGTTAATTAATTAACCGATAACCTCTTATCCCACGCTTCCGATAAATGTTGCGTGTTAAAAAGAGAATAAAAAACATATAATTTTTAATTATCCGGACTGACTGCCTCCAGCTCAAAAGCTTCGCCCCATATAATTACGGGATGACAAAACAAACTTCCAATCATCCACGTTCACCTTAACCATGACCATGACAAAACTCCTGCAGAGCTCGCCACCGACACAACTTTCTCCGTTTTGAGGCTTGTCCGGTTATTCCTGCCGTATGCCTTCCTCTCAAGTGCTTCATGTGACCACATGGGAAATATGGCAGTAGATCTTTAAGAGGTGGACCTGGAGGTTGTTGCTGTGCTGGTAGACTTGATGGTTTGACAGTACATTGCGCGTTTATATAGTTGTCGTGTACGTTAAACGGAGAGGAGTGTTTGAAGCCGAAGTGGGTTCCTTTCCTTCCTCCATTACTGCCACCGACAGTCGACATATCCCCGTCTCTCGGGTCTCTTTCTTTCTCCGTATGTTCATTTATTTTTGGGCACTGTAATTAAAGTGCATGACCACTCACCTCCATTAGTCAAAAATCCTTCCTTTCCAACTAAATATGCGTTTCAAAAATGTTATCGCCAGTTTCTGCCCATTACTACGCACGATTTGAATATTAAAGGGTCCAAATTTAGAGAAACTTGCCTGAATTTTTAAGAGATTATATGCAATAATACTGTAAGAATCCAAATCTGAAAACCAGGTCCTTACCGCCGTGAAACCCGGACAAGCCCAATACGTGGACCAATCCGAATCTCACAAGGCTTAGAAGACTTTTCAAACACAATTCCCAAAACATATGCATTTACAATTTCAAGAATTTGGAGCATGTCAAATAAGAAATTGACATCTGGCATAAAAGTCGGAGTGAACAAAATACCACAACGGAAGTCTTTATTTCAAAACGAAAAATGGGTCCAAACAACCACAAGCCCAAAAATCACAAACTGGGCTTAAAGCCCGGAACATAAAAACTGTATAAAATAAAATGAGTCAAACAGGAAATGCCAGAAAGAAAACCGTGTAAAATATGCATGTGCGATAGTCCAGCCAAGTCGTAGGAAGCAGTCACACCTCAAACGCCGTCTACGACTCACGAACTACTCCTGAAAGGAGGAAACAACAACGGGTGAGATAATAAAATCTCAGTAGGAGTCACAGCATCATATGTCCTTATGGGGAGACGAGAGTACAAACAAAGAAGAGGGAAAACGGATTACGATATGAATAAGGACGTAACGGAAACAAACAGAAGGATAAGGAATTCACACATTAAAGTTTCATATTGTAGAATAAGATCCCAACCCAATAGGTTATATAACAACAACTCGTAACACAATACTACTAACAATGTCAACCAAGAAAAACCCATTGGGATGGACATAATAAACCACTCCTCAAGTAACCCGCGCTAAAGGGAAACTGGGAGCCCACTGGCAGTTTAAATTTATATTTTAAGAAATAATAAATAAATATATATACATAACTCTTACTGCTAGTGTTGTCCGAGACTGGGCAGAGAAAACATAACACACATCATACCCGTCTCAATACTCAAAACGGACCAACCTGCGAAGTCATGGCAGGTACCCGAACACAACACCCATATGACTCTCGAACAGGTAAGCAACTCTCCCCTATCACCGGCATTCCGTTTACTTACCTCGCATTGGCCAAGCGAACGTTTACTCATGTAGTACGAAACTAAATATAAACATTGATCAAATATCACACACATTTAAAGACATTTTATTGAACGCTATAAGTACCTGACATTTATACTCTGTCAAATTAATATCATAATTTAAAACACGCCCTTTGTGATAAAATCAATTAAAATAAAGTAAAATAGAACAGAATAAACCGACGTGACTCTATAGGAATTACGTGAAGAACAAACAAAGGGATGTTGCCATTAGCCAACGGCCAACAAAAGTAATAGGAACTACTTAACAATATCTTGCGGCTTATCAATTTCTTCCATGGGAATTAAAAGCAGCAAGGGTACAAGCTAACACAGAAAAGAGTTGTGAAGCTACAAGGGACGAAACACAAGGAGACGGGGTTTTAATTGTTTCATATCTTTATATAGACTTACGTTGTATTAAATTTCACAGTTCAAACCGGTGCATCAGATTTCTTTTATGGATGAGAAATCTCGTTTGGTACAGCCCGTGGCATCTTTTGCCTAAAATCCCGTACTCATTTGACTAAGGGGCTTTCTTACTCTCACAGGATAGGGACTTCTACCCTCTTCTGGAAACGACTAAAAAGAGCAGGAGCAGGGCTTGCTTAACCGTATATATGGGCAAGGGAGGCAGGTATGTCATAAAGATGAAGCTTGAAAGCGGGGGAGCTGGGCTGTGAAACTACATTGATTAAGAAGGACCTACTCATAGAATGAGGACGGATCTCCTAGCCTTTTCCTACTATCTATCCCTACCGCTCCGTGGGGTTCAGTGATGACTGATGATATTCACCCAAAGGTAGCTCCTTACTCACGGGTGTGGGACTGGAGCGTAGGAATCATTGGTTATTTGGGTACAAACTCCGACGGATGAACAAGAAAGCGAAATTGCTGAAAAAAATGAAAAGAGAAAAGCCTGTTACTAACTGCGAAAAGGGAAGAGAACAAGGATAAGAGGCAAATCGACGAAGGAGAAAGGATGGGCACATCACTCTCGACTTTAACGAAAGAGCAAGCGCAAAGGAAACATTGGAAAGCCAGCTGGGTCACGTAGGAACAAGGGAGCCAAAGGAACGAAAACTAGTGAGCATTGGTACTGGTCAAACCAACTAAAAGCGAATAAACTCATGAAGCAAATGGGAAGAACCCATCTCGCACACCGGAAGAAGAAATGAAAAGAATCAACAAGGAAGTGAAAGAATTAACAGGGCAGGGTAACGCTGGAACCCTGGTGAGACAATCGGTGATATAACAGCATACAAAAGGAAGAAGGGGAATAAGGGATACGAGCTAGGAACACAGCAGCTGGTGCGGAACAAACTGACGGTCGCACGATTTCCAGTAGGGGGAAAACAACCTCATGGCGTCGGAAAGTCAATGAAGAAGAAGAACAGGGGAACTCGGGGAGAGCAACAGGACGCACACGTCTTGCTAGACGTACAAGGAAGGAGAGAACTCTAGCTGGGTACGTCGGGAGTGTAAGAATGGCTGGTGGAGGGACTCGGTGAAGCCACAGAACGAATGCCTTGCTTCGGCGGAAAAGGAAGAAAGGAAGAGCTGAAGGAAAGGCTCGCTCGCTTCGACGGAAATGAGAGAAAGGCAGAAAAGGGCACGTCGGGAACACAGAAACAGCCAGTGGGGGATGAAAGAAGTCGGCTGGGCAACAGGAGGACGAGCCCCGTAACAGTACGAGACTGGAGGAGGCTGGTGCGAGCCTGGGGTGCGAGCCCGATTCGTATTCACAACAAAGGAGAGAACACACACCAGCCCTATAGAAAACGTGGTATTGGAGTGACTTGGAAGACTGGGATGAAGAAGGGTCGCCGAATCAACTGCCCCTCTGGAATGGCTGGTATGCTCCGGCTGCGCTTAAGATGGTAAAGGATTTGGTGGCAATGACTGGGTTACTCGGTAGCCACATGACCAATGGGAGAGGATTCCCGTTCTGAGTTTGATTCTGGATTCACGTCGCAAGGGAAAATTTGGAAGAAGACCAATTCTCATCTAATGTTAATTCCTTAAGTTAAAATGCACTACAAAACAAGAATCAGAAGCAAACGCTACAGGACAGAGAGAATTAACTGAACACTCTGTGAAAACCTTCAGGTTACAAACATGGAACGTAAAGGCACAATTCACGAATCACAAATCATGCAGGCAAGAAGGCAGCGCAAGGAAAAGATTAGAGCATCCCAATGAAATAGAAGGCAACAAAGGGGCAACAGTCAATAAGCATCAATTAGAAGATCAAATTTAGGAACAAGGGAATTCGCCGATCAGACTTATGAGTCATAGACTCCTACCTGATATGCAGATGAACTGGTGGCGATCTCCTTGCCCTTAACGCGATTCTCGGATCCGGATCCACCTAAATCAAACCCCCATCAGACAAGAAACCACGAATCCAATTTACAATACGTAAAGAAATCCCTACCGTTCCCTCACCAAATCTACAAACCTGACAGACAATCCCGCAGGGGAAGAAAGGACGGGGTTACAAACGCTTGTTGCGTGATACGGAGGAAGACACACAACGAAGATACTTGGTGGTGGCAGATTGGGAAAGACGTGTAAAGAAGAGAGCAGGTAATGAACGGTTACAGGAAACGTGATGTATGAGGCAACAACTAGGGTAGACATATGGGTTTTTAAGAGGTGTGTGTACAGGGTCGGGCCTTAGGTAAGTAAGTGGGCTTGGAAACAAAACACAGACATCTAGAAGGCCCTAGGGAAGGTTAACAGGCACGGATACAAGCCCGGGTCCTAATATGGACAAAACGGTAATTTCTTATTGTCTCGGTTTCTATCCCGGTCAACACGTCAAACATACACGGACCACTAATATTATGCTCACTAGGACACACTACTAGGACGAGATTTCACAAATACAATTTTAGTTATTACTCTAGAAAAACAAAACCCATTCTAATCATCATCATTTCCAGATGATACGGACAATTCTTCCCTCGTGGATGATGGAGATGATGACAGAGTTGACGATGATGTCGAATTTTTACAGAACATAAGTGGGTTACTAGCCTCCATTGCCGGCACAACAAAATGTGCCAAGGAATCCACGGTCTCTACTAAGTTCTCGTTGCAGAGAAACTCCTCGCTATATAACTTTTCTACTTCTCTACCAAACTCGTGCACGAAGACATGAGTTTTCTTGTTGCTCTTTTGACTCCTAGCCATTACGGCAGCTGTGAATATCGCTGACATCCTCCCCGGCGCCGCATCGAAATAGCCACGAGGCCCGTCGATTAGTATCACGTCCCATGCGATGTCGTAGATGTGGTTCGGCATGTCGTTGATGCCGAGTTTACAATCCGAGAACAGCAGATTCTGAACGGGTCTGCACTCGTCTTTGACTCGGGCTTTTGTTTCCACCAAAAGCTCTGTTTTTTGGCTCACTTTGGTGGTGTACTGCACGTCGTAGGCTTCGATGTCAGGGTGGTTTTTCTCAAAGTTAGAGACGAAATACTCGCTTTCGTCGAGAAAGATCGTTATACCGTGGAAGTTGAGAGACTTCCACAAAAGGGTCTCGTGAGTGAGGCCGAAAACGAGAAAGTTGCAAGAGGAGGAGCAGCCGTGGAGGGTACCGGCGATCGAGGAGAGCTCGGCGGTCGACATGTGAAGCCTGGTGGCGTTGGAAGTAACGGCGTAGTGGAGGAGAGCATTGGCGACGGAGACTGGGAGAGGGCCGGAGGAGGTTAGGTGGGTCAAAGAGGTGGATTCAGTTGCGGGGAAGGCAGTTGTGAAGAGAGTGACGGCGAAAGTAACGGTGAAGAAAGTGACTATGAAGAGCAACCAAAGGCGGTGATGAGAGTTAGAAGGTTGGGTCTTATGGATCGATGGGTGAAGAAGAATGAGCTTTGTGTTGCTATTGTTGGTCTTCATTCTCGGGGAAGATGCTGTGAGGATTTTGCCTTGGCTCTCTTCGATATTTCTTCCCTAACCGGCAGACCTGTGGCGGTGGAGAGAAATAGAGAGGGAAAGTTCGACAGAACAATCCATGGAAGAGATTGTGAGGTCCACACGAATCCCAATTTTATGGAAGAGAAATTAAACAGATCCTAATGGCTAAGCATATTGTTTTGAGGAATAATAACAAAAAATTTGAAAAATAATATCTGAGATTTTATTATTTATGACAACGATTCAGAAATCTCCAGAGGAATAACTTTGGTCGTTTTAATAATATTATTATGAATAAAATAAAACAACTCGTTACGAACTACTGGAAGACATGACAGACCAACCGAAAAGAAATAACGTGAGAGCAGCTCTTTGGTGGTTACAAGTGATTGATGACTTGCTTTTTTTATTTAATTAAGACATGGTACACGATGTCGTTTTGTTTATGTCTATTTCTACCAAAAAAAATAGATATGTGTATCCTAAATTATAATCCCAAGTAAAACAGAAAAAATGCGATATTCCTTGATGGGTAGTCTTTAGCTGCTTCAGGGGCGATTCCTCATTTCTCTGATCAAATCAATGAAGTCAGAGTCAGAGGAACCTCCTTCTTCAACGGCCCGCTTGGCCAACTTTCCCAAGTTCGTTGCTCGTCTTCTCCTTTCATCTGCTTCTTCACCCACCATGAGTCGAGAGATGGCCTTCTCTACTGCGTCACTTTTAACATCATCTGTGTGCACTCTGGCCCATCTCGTGGCACCAATAACAACTCCAATTTTGAGAACCTCCGTAATCAGCTTTTCATTGAAGAATTGCTCCGCTAACAGTGGCCATGTAACCATTGGCTTCCCAGCAGCTATGCCTTCAAGTGTTGAGTTCCATCCACAGTGTGTCACGAATCCTCCTATTGCTTCATTGTGAAACCCCGTCCCAAACGGGTGTCCAATCAGCATAGTATTAGTGGTTCACGTGTATGTTTGACGTGTCGACCGGGATGAAAACCGAGACGGTAGAAAAATTACCGTTTTGCCCCTATCGGACCCGGGCTTGTTTGATGTCCCGAGGGCCTTGTAGATGCTTGTGTTTTGGTTCTAGGCCCAGTAACTCACCTAAGGCCCAGTCCTGTATACACCCCTTAAAAATCTATCTGCCTACCCTATCTGTCGCCTTACACACGTTCATACAGACAGCCAGTAACCGCCTTGTTCCCTGCTCCCTTTTCTCTTACACATCTTTCCCAATCTGCCGTCTGTAGCCCTTCCTGGTTCCATAGTCAGATTGTAGTCCAATCTTGTAGATCGGAGAGGGTACGGTAAGGAGCATCTTTTTGTATTTTTAATTAGGTTCATGAATTTATCTGATTGGGGTCTGATTCAGGTGTATCTGAGTTCACGAATCGTGATAAGGACAAAGAAATTGTCAGTTGTTCATCTGTATATCAGGTAGGAGTCTATGACTCATAAGTCTGATTGGTAAATCCTCCTTGTTTCTAAATTAGTTCTTCTTTTTGGTATTGAATGCTTTGATCAACCCTTGTTTCTGCCTCCTATTGATGTCTGGTTAATTACCTTTGTTTTAATTATAAAATCATGTCTCGTAATGCGTGATTCGTATTTCGTGTTCTGCTGATTTTTGTTCTTTGTGTTTACTTAGGTACGTTAGATCCTCTTTTAGCAGCTATCCAATTGGATTTCATTCTTCTGTTTTCTTGGCTCTCTTTTCTTCTCCCTTTGAAGCTTCGTACCAGCCAGCCCTTTCCAGTTTCTTATTTGTTTTCCTTTTCTTGTCGAGCTTGTCTTTCTGGATTGATGTTCTTTCTTTTGATTTCTTTTATTTCCTTCCGTTGTATTCTTGTTCCACTCAATTAAATAATGGAATGGGATGTATACCTAATAATCTTCATTTTTAATATATATACATGGGTCCCTTTCTTGCAGCCATTGTTGACTTTTCCTTTAGCTCTTTATGCCCCAAGTATTCATCTTGTCATAAGTGTTGTCGACTTTTCCTTTCATTCCTCCTTGTGGCTGCGCAAAAGGAGAGTTGCCACTCTCCCTTTTGTTTTATTGTTTAGTTATCTTTTTAATTAATAAAAGTGACTTTTCTATGCTAAGAGATGACCTGCATTGTTGTGTCCCTGCTTCTATATGCGGTTTCAGTTCCACCTTGGAGCTCGGGGTCTCAACCATAGCAGCGAGTAGACCCGGTTCTAGCTCCCCTTTCTTCCAGCTCGCATTTGCCTCCTCCGTTCTTTGTTCTGTCCCATACCCAGCTTGCGTCTCTTCCTCGCAATTGCCCTTCGTTAGGTCACGTACCCAGCTGCTCACTGTTTTCTTTCCTTCATCCGTACCCAGTGTTGTGAGCAGTGCTTCTCCGATTCTGTGCTCTCGCTCTTTTCTTCTACTCGCGTAAATCGGATGCATGTTTCCCTGTTGTTCCCCTTTCGCATGTCCCCTCGTACCAGTGCCTTGATCTTCTTTTTCCTCAGTATTTCCTGGATGTTCTTTCCTGGTTGAGCAACGTGCGTGTGTGTGCTGGTTTCCTTTGATTTTCGGTGCTCTGTATTTCCGGTGCGGCTTGGTTCTCTTTGTAAGTGGCATGGGTTACATTTTTTCTTCTTCCTCCCTTACCTGCCTCGCCGTAGCTCCTGAGATTTGCGTGAAATTTGTGCCATCCCTTTTCTCGGCATCTTGATTGTATCTCTTGTGTGTGCTTTGTTGGGTCTTGCCTTGCGAATTTCTTGTTTGTTTCTTCTTTCGTTTCTGTACCCCTTCACTGTCGCAGTCGTTCCTTCTTGCTTCTCTTTTCGTTTCTTGTACCTTTCACCCTCGAGGTTGATTCCCTTTCGTCACTGGTTGCTCTTGCTTTCGTTTACCTTTTCCGAAGCTTTGTATCTGTCGAGTTCCTCGGTTCGTTCCCAGTGCGCACAGGGCTCCTTCCCAACGATTTTCGGTCCTTCTCTTGATGCGCACCGTTTTTCCTCCTATTCCAGTGATGCTAGAGTACCATGTGATTTCTCATAGTCCCTGGGATATCATGCGTATGCTGAAATGTAAATTGGGATTTATGTAAATCAATTTAAGCCATTTTAAATCAGTAATTCACAGTATGCTGAACCTCTACATAGGTAATTTTACCAAGATGAAATATTTAGTTGAATAAAGAGAAGTTTTCCTTCCTGGTTTGGATGGAACCTATGCATAACTCGCATTACTCGTTAAATTAACTAGTTAATCAGGAAGTGAGCTAAATTAGAAACAAGCTCACCAGTAAAACGCACCAAACCCTGTAGTTTAACAAAGTGGCGGACAATTAAATAAAAACCAGTCCGCCACTAAATTTATTTAACAAGGCTCGTGACTTTAAATTCTTCCATTTCGTTGAGTAATGTTATCATGGTTTAAATGAAATAGTTTTTAATGTGTGTGCTTTAGCCTGTGAATGCATTCTATTGTTAATTACAGTAAGTAAACGTTCGCTTGGCCAATGCGAGGTAAGTCAACGGAATCCCGTTACAGGGGAGAGTTGCTTACCAGTTGGGAGTCGTATGGGTGATGTTTACGTATACCTGTCATGTCTTCGCAGGTCGGTTCATATTGTGTATTGAGGCAGGTATGATGTGTGTGATATTTTCTCTGCCTAGTCTCGGACAACACTGGCAGTACGGGTTACGTATTATGTATTGTTTTAAAAATAAATTAATCTGCCAGTGGGCTCCCGGTTTCCCTTTAGCGGGGGTTACTAGAGGAGTGTTTTACGATGTCCACCCCGATGGTTTCTGATTAATAATGTTAATCGTGTGGTGATATGAACCGTTGTGTGATAATATATTGGGTTGGAATTATGAATTAAGAAAGTGAATGTGCTAATTCCATATCCCTCATGTTTGTTCAGTTACACCTCTGTTTGCATCATGATCCGTTCCTTGTCCTCCTTTGTTGTATTCCAGTTTGCCCGTAGGACATATGATGCTGTGACTCCTACTGAGATTTTATAATCTCACCCGTTGTTGTATTTCTCCCTTTCAGGAGTAGTACGAGAGCCGTAGACGGCATTTGAGGTGTGGTTGTTTCCTACGACTCGGCTGGACTATCGCACTTACACGTTTTATACAGATTTCCATTTCTGGCATTTTCCGGTTTGAATCGTTTTGAATGTTTGACCTACTTTACGTTTTATACATCTTTTCGTTATCGTGTACTTTGTTTTTACGTATCGGGCTTTAAGCCCATTTCGTGATTTTGGACTTGACTGTTTGGGTCCGTTTTCGTTTATGGTATTTCATTTCCAGTTATGAAAGTCTTCCGCTGTATATTTCGTTTACTCCGTTTTATGCCAGATGTCAGTTTTTAATTTGTCATGCTCCATTTTGTAATCATTAAATGTATTGGTTTTCGGGAATCGTGTTTGAAAAGTCAAAATAGCCTAGTGAGATTCGGATTGGTCCACGTGTTGGGTCTATCCGAGTTTTACGGCGGTAAGGGCTCGGTGTTCGGGTTCGGGTCCTTACATTCATGATCAAGAATCAATACCTGAGGCGCCCACCCTCTTATGATCAGTCCCTTCCTTTCCATTCTTTCCTCGAATCCTTCAGGCAGCCAATTTTCGTCGTCTGCTTGATTTTTATTGCCTTGCCTTACCACCCAGATGAACTGCTGTCGTGAAGCTTCAATGCCGATTGCAATCTGGTTGAGCAGAGAAGCAGTGAAGTTTGCCATGCTTCCAAAGCATATATAAACAACGGAATTCAACTCCTAGGAGTCTAGCCATTTCAAACACTCGTGTCCGTCTAAGGAGGCGTCTTTTCCCCTCCCTGATTTATCTTCGATGCTTCTGTTACAAAGCGAAACTGGTCCAATATGCCATGCCCTTCTTCCCAAAACACGTCTGTAGAAATCAGCATAAGCAGGTTCAAGCTCGTAGAAACTGTTGGTGATGACACCAAAGCTGTTCAACTCTGATTCTTTGGATGCTTCGTTCAACTTGGTAACCAAAGTATCAACTTCTTGTTTCATAAAATCTGGCAGTTGATCCCTTGTTAAACTGATGTTACCCGGGAGACAAGGCACGGTGAAGGGTTCTGAATCTGATGAAACTTTCTCGTGTGGCTTGTACAGTCTGAGGCATTCGGTACCAGATAAAGCGAAGAAACTAAAGCCATGGAAAACCAGCCTTGGAATTCCGAATTTGGCAGCAGCATCAGTGGCCCAAGGAAAAAACATATCTGCAACGAGGCAATCGGGATGGTATTCTTCAAGTAGCTTCTCAAGGGGCTCTTGGAACTTGGCTACTGCGGAGAAAAATCTGGCACTCAATTCCTCAGTATTCTCATGAAAAACGAAGCCGTCAGTATTCTCACATCCTTCTGGTAATCCTGACTCATCTGTGGGAGGAAAGTCTATTACTTGGATATCAATATCAACACCCGAGTCTTTCATTCTCCGAACCGTTTTGGAGAAGAAAGTCAGGTTGAGAGGAGTGGTGATGATCGTTGTTTTTTGGCCTCGTGAAGCAAATAGCTTGGCCATGTCCATGGTAGGAATCATGTGGCCGTAAGCCATAAAGGGGAAGAAGAAAACATGCATCTTATCCCTCGACACTGCCACTTTGATTACGGGAAATTCAACCCAAAATGAAAAATGGTTTAGCAGAGGACAAATAGTCCAGAAAAAGTCGATAAGATTAGAGAAATTATGCCTGTAAACCACCACAAACCTGAAGAACATAAATAGCTTAATATTGTCTGGTTTCTGGTTTTCCATGGAGGCTATAAGCATGCGGGACATTGAATTCTATGCCGTGCACGGATGCACCACACCACCATTCTTTTTCTGTTCCAGACAAAACAAGTAGCAAATTGATTCTAAATCTATTTCTACATCAAGCTCACGGCTTTTGCCATTAGAACAAATGTACCAGGAAGGAAGCAAGACAACGTATCAGGACACATGAACCGAAGTGCCTTTTGCATTTTTCCTGGAACATTCCTGACCGTCAATGGAGGCTTATAAACTGAGCCCACTGGGAAAAAAGATCCACTGGACTTCACGGCATCGGATCCTTTTTAATTTGCTCAACAGATTAGAGGCCCAAAAAAAGAGCTTCAGCAGAGCCCTAAAGCTAATTTCCAAGTCATTTATTAATATTTTTTTAATTTAAAGGGTCAGTTACCAAAAAACCAGCTACCTTGCAGTTACCGTGCCACGTCAAAGTAGTAATAGTCAAACGCTGAAATCCAAACTGCGTGATTTTTTTACCGTTTTTAGTCCTGAAGAACAGCACCTAACACGCGCTCTTAAATTCGTCGCCTACACCTAACCCTTTCACTTTCCTTATCCTTAAAACAAGCCATCCATCCACCGTTACACATTCCCACCACTCAGTGGTTCTCTGTTTTACAGTTTACCCCTCCCCCATATCGTCAGTTTGGGCCCCACTCCTCTGCCGAGATTTCAACGGTTCAGATCTCAGCCCCTCGAGATCAATCATCCTAGGGTTTCTTCCTAAGACAAACCCCATTTTCGGTTCCTTCCCTTTATATGCTCGCTCCTCCGCATCGCGCCTCTTTCCTTTTTTCTAGTGCAGTCTAAAAACCTGCCCGCACTACGGCTTACTGTCCGTCGTCCAGCCGTTCCACTCCGGCGGACAATATCACTTTCCCGTTCTCTGACTTCCCTCTCCTCCACTATCAAAAATCCAAAAAAGACCCAAAAAAAAATCTATTACTCAAAAGAAAGCTTCTCTCTTTGGGATTTTATCGAACGTTAGTGTCCCTTTTTTGATTCACGGCTTTGTCTTTCAATAAAAAGAGGAGAGGGAAGAGAAATCCAAAAAAATCTTAAAAATTGGAAAACTTTCTTTGAGGTAAGAAAAAAGAGAAAACGACCTAATGGCACAGGTTCAGGTTCCTGTTCAGGCGCAGGGAATCAACGGCGGCGCTCCTAACCCGCAGTTCGTGACAACGTCGCTTTACGTGGGGGATCTGGAAGTGAACGTAACTGATTCGCAGCTGTACGACCTTTTCAACCAAGTCGGGCAGGTGGTTTCGGTTCGGGTTTGCAGGGATTTGACAACCCGGAGATCCCTGGGTTATGGCTATGTTAACTATAGCAATCCTCAAGATGGTTAGTGTTTTTTCCTTGGTCATACCTGATTTGTTTTTGCGCTTTATGGTTTTCACTGCGAAATAGGAGTACTTTGTGTAGACTCAACGTTGAAGGGAAAGAAATTTATGGGTGTTTTGTGAATTTTGAGATAAATAAGCGGTGGATATTTCTTTCTTAAATATTTTTGAATTTTCGACTGTTGCATGTAGTGTTGACAATATGGAAACTTGGGCAAAACGAATAATTTATGTAATCTGCTTCTGCCTGAGAATGATAAGTTACAGTTCTCTGGCTTTGCTTCCAACGTCGGAGTGACAGAATAAATGAGTCCTAGTTCACTTCTCTGTTACTTAATAGCATACAACAGATATCCCTCGATGTGGATGTGATTCGTCTTGGGTGGCTTTGCAGTTCCGGTGCTACTTACTAAATTTGAATGTGACTCATCGCTAATGTCTTTCTTTCTATGTTAGGATCTCATATAGGCCTTTATGAGCCTCCAAAATATCTTTTATACCATGACCAATCCTAATGTAGGATTAGCTGTCCTAGAACCATAGTTGCACGAATATATGACTTTTATATTGTTCATTTACCGGTTTCACAACATTTGGGCTGGTGGTGTGGTACCTGTTGACTTGGGTTCGTAATTATGCTGTCTTTTGCTCTTTCTTGGGATTTATTTTATTTATTGCCATCGAAATATATCCTAGAAAAATGCCACTTTGCTGTACTTTTCCTTACACAGTGCATACATTTTCCCTTTTATAATTGGATATTACTGGGTTTCCATTTTTACTGTATTTGCATATTCCTCTCTTAATCATATGTTAACTGAATCCCATGGCAGCTGCAAGGGCATTGGAGGTGCTGAATTTCACTCCTCTGAATGGAAGTCCAATTAGGGTTGCGTATTCCCATCGTGACCCTAGTATTCGAAAAAGTGGAGCAGGAAACATATTTATTAAGGTGACCAGTACAGTTAGTTACTTCTATTGCTTTTCACCAGCTATTTATGTACATTTTAGCATTCACAATATTTGCTATTTGATATTAGAGTTGACATTCTTTTGTCATTGGACAGAACTTGGACAAGGCAATCGACCATAAAGCTTTACATGAAACTTTTTCGACATTTGGGAACATTCTGTCTTGTAAGGTTGCTACAGACTCCTCTGGTCAGTCAAAAGGCTATGGATTTGTACAGTATGAGACTGAGGAAGCTGCCCAAAAAGCTATTGAGAAACTGAATGGCATGCTATTGAATGATAAGCAAGTTTATGTGGGACCTTTTCTTAGGAAACAAGAAAGAGAAACCGCTGCTGACAAGGCAAAATTCAACAATGTATTTGTAAAGAATCTTGCCGAGACTACAACTGAAGATTTCTTGAAGAAAGTTTTTGGTGAATTTGGTCCTATCACTAGCGCTGTGGTGATGAGAGATGGGGATGGAAAATCAAAATGCTTTGGATTTGTTAATTTTGAGAATGCAGATGATGCTGCTAGAGCAGTTGAAGCTCTTAATGGAAAGGTTTTTGAGGATAAGGACTGGTATGTTGGAAAAGCCCAGAAGAAATCTGAAAGAGAAAATGAATTGAAACTCCGATTTGAGCAGAGTATGAAGGAGGCAGCTGACAAGTTTCAAGGGGCAAACCTGTACATAAAAAATTTAGATGATAGCATAAGCGATGAAAAACTCAAGGAGTTGTTTGCTCCATTTGGTACAATCACTTCATGCAAGGTATATATGATTGAACTCTTGAATAGTAAGCTGACTATCAGATTTGGTTATCACTGGTTTTGAGTCAACATGTTTTTGTTCCGGCAGGTTATGCGCGATCCCAGTGGAATAAGTAGAGGTTCAGGGTTTGTTGCATTTGCTACTCCTGAAGAAGCTTCTAGAGCTGTAAGTTGATGTAATTGCATGTTCTTAGTAAGACCATACAATTATCTAATACTTTTTTATGTCCTTGGTAGCTATTGGAGATGAATGGCAAGATGGTGGTTAGCAAACCTCTGTATGTTGCACTGGCGCAGCGGAAGGAGGATAGAAGAGCCAGGTTGCAGGTATGCATATATTTATACGCACACAGGCATAAGTGCCTCCCTCTAGGGTGAGCGCTAGCATGTTTTGCATATAGAAAAAGCGGACCATCTCCACTTGTGTAATGTTCTTTTATTTTTTCCTGTTATAATGTGTTGCCCTATACTTCTTCATACTGTTCACTTTCACGCTGTTAATGTTTGTCAAGTTTCCTTCTCTTGACTTTTATGCTATGCTTATTTCATAAGCAGGCTCAATTTTCTCAACTGCGACCAGTTGCAATGCCACCTTCAGTTACTCCTCGTATGCCTATGTATCCTGCTGGTGGTCCAGGACTCGGACAACAAATATTTTATGGGCAAGCTCCACCTGCTATGATACCTCCCCAGGTAATCTTTTTTTGGAAAATGTCTTTAATTTGAACTGCGGGTACTTTATTTTCGTATCTCTTTTCTTTTCTTTTCCTTTGGGGCATTCAGTTGTTTTATTCTTTGAATCAAGCATCGTCATGCTCCTGCTAATTTTTTTATTAATGTTTAGCAGCCAGGATTTGGTTACCAACAGCAGCTTGTGCCAGGTATGAGGCCTGGTGGTGCTCCCATGCCAAATTTCTTTGTGCCTATGGTTCAGCAGGGCCAACAGGGACAGCGACCTGGTGGTCGGCGGGCAGGATCTGCTCAACAATCCCAGCAACCAGTTCCCCTAATGCAGCAGCAGGTACGAATTTTTCTTCCTCCCTTGTAGATTTGCCTTTGGAGATTGGGGTAGAATAAACAGAATTTTGAGGAAGAGATCCCTGGTATCATAACATTATTCTGTTAACTGCAGGTGCTTCCAAGAGGCCGTGTTTATCGCTACCCACCAGGACGTGGCTTGCCCGATGTTCCAATGACTGGTGTTGCAGGAGGCATGCTCTCTGTCCCCTATGACATGGGTGGTATGCCATTGCGTGAGGCAACAATTTCCCAGCCTGTTCCAATTGGAGCTTTGGCTACTGCACTTGCTAATTCTTCTACTGAGCAGCAGAGAACGGTAAGAATTAGCCTTATACTTTCGCACCTGGTGATTCTCACAGCCTCCTTTGAGAGGAGGCTAGGACGGGTTATGTAATTCCAAGTTTGATGAATATGTGTATGCATAATGCTAGATGACTTTCCATTAGATTAATTTTGGTCTAATTGCATCTGTAGATGCTGGGCGAGAATCTTTACCCTCTAGTGGAACAACTGGAACCTGACGCAGCGGCCAAGGTGACAGGGATGCTCTTGGAGATGGATCAGCCAGAGGTTTTGCACTTGCTTGAGTCGCCTGAGGCTCTGAAAGCAAAGGTTGCTGAGGCAATGGAGGTTCTGAGGAGTGTTCAGCAACAGCAGGCCAGTGGTGCAGCTGACCAACTTAACTCGTTGTCGTTGAGTGACAACCTTTCGTAAGTTGAGTGAGCCGAGCCGGCGACGAGCGATGTTACTGAGATGAAGGATATTCTAGATTATGGATTTTGGTACGATCTTGGATTGATTTCCTTTCATGGCATAGGCACTGGTTGTGATTTGCTGCGAAGATTTTTTTGGGATTTTTTTTGGAGATAGTGACATCGGTGGTTTTTTTTGTTTTTGTAATCCGGAGTATCAGCATTCCTGTTCTTTCACTTCAAACGTGGTCTTGGTCTTGTTACTGTTCTTGCATGCAAGACACGTGTATGATTTATTTATCCCTCTGGCTTTTATATTCACGTTCTAAAACACCTCGCGGATCACAAAGTGGCCAAGACATGCTCGCTGTCTTAATCTTTCCTAAAACGTGGTTCTTGTAAGAATTGCTTTCCGTGTATTTATCTTACAAGAATTATACGATTTCCTACTATAAAGATTGGCCAATTAATACCCATGGCCTAAATTTGCTTTATGACGAATATTTTAATTAACAATCAGATTAATATCATTTTGGTATGCGATTCTAACAAGCGACTGAATTCGACCTCGGAAAAAAGAAGATGATAACCGATTTATTAAAACTACTACGACCTATCGTAGAATTATACACATTGGAAAGAAATACCTTCATACAGTGTCAGTGCAATTTGTTGAGTGACAATCGTAAATCCTAAAGAAAACCAGAGAGCTGGTTAATTTCAGCAATCAAATTAAGCATCAATCCTGTTAGCACGCCTTAGCCTCATTCCCTCGCCGTCTTCTCTATCGTGTTGAATCAAAGTTTCCAAGTTAGACTGAAACAGTTTGGTGGAAGTCTCTACCTCCGGTGGCTGCTCTTCCGTATCTTCACCAAAGTTGTGTAGCTGACGACCGATAAGATAGCGGTCATCACGAATGGAGTTATGGAGGTTGGTAAACCAGACATGGAATCTCTTGGCACAGTAGCAGATGGCGCTGAAGCAAAGGCATCCTAGCCAGGCAAATCGGTAGACGGCCGAGTTGACAATCAATGGGTAGCCAAGAACGGGAAATAGCCCTCTTGCCAATACATAAGGTACGCACAGTGCTGTTAGCAGCTTCATTATTATAGGGAACACGATCTCCCGTAATACCCAAAGGCTTTGCAACCTTGAGAAACCATCGTCTCTGACTCTTTCGAATTTCACTCTCCAAGTTTCATCTACTAGAGGCATCATGTGATCTAGCATCACCTGTTCAAACAGAAAACAGAAGAAGAAAGCATAAATCCCTAGCACATAGATTCACAAGGGGCATCCTACAAGTTACTGTAAGAAAGCCTCACGCAGTATTTTAAAGAAATGCCCGGAATGTTTAACTAACCAGTCTAGTCCATATCTTAAGAAAGATAAGCCCCAATGCCCAGTCTTGATAAAGGAGAAAGACAGGACTCTCATCCACAGGAACTCGCATGGGAACAATTACCAAAAGTTCAAAGAGCAGCCCAATCAGTACAGGGATGACAAATATCTGAAACACAACACATTAAAGATAAGAGTTACAGGGTTTCGGTATAAGAGAAACAAATGAAAAGAAATTCATAACCAACCATACCCATATTGACAGTAGTGCAGAACTTTTGAGAACAATGCCACACCACTTCCGCATTTGACTAAACAAAATAGTTGCTTTCTTTGTCCTAATATGCTCTATTGAATACCTAGTTCCCGCCAAAACGGTCCAAATGGCATAGCTCCCTATCATGGAAGCATATAAATCTAAAGAAAGAAATAAAACATGATATCAGCATTCTAATACCAACATAAAGTGCTAAGAAAAGCTTCAAACATTAAGTCAGCTACAATACCATTGCACTTAACACCGTGAGTTATTGGAAGGAGAGGAATAACACCGAAAAGGGTTCTTCCAAGTGATATGGGCCCAACTATCAAAGCAGAGTTGAAGATAAGCAGTGTCATCCAAGCTACCACCAGCAAGAGAAATATTCGAAGAGCAAAGCCGTACCTTCTAAAAGAGGTATGTACAAAGCATTAGGTGGCTACTATAGTTGACTAGAAATGGTAACAATGACATGCAACTGCAAAAAAACGTCAATCGGAGAATACAAAAATACATTTAATGAGAGGACATGGCAATTATCCATTCCACCAAGCAAAAATTTGAGCCGCTTTAGCTTGCTTTTCATCCACTTTCTGCATGCAACTTAAAAGCAAGGCTAGCTAGGAGCAGTAATGATTTTATTTTGCTAAAGAATAATAATTCCAATCAAATCTACTTGGTGGGGATAACAAATTGCATCAATTGAAGAAAAGTTTATCCAGGTTCGGTAGTCTAGCAATTATGAAGCCGGAAAGTAAAAACAGGCACGCATCACAATAGAGCACCCTAGTACCCCCAAAGGAAAGTAAAATAAACCACAATGTATCATAAGACTTACATGATATATAAACAAAACCAACACAAAATAAAAGATTCAAAATAGCATTGGAAATGCCAATGCAGCAAATAAAATGGGCATCCACTTGAATAGTGATACTTAAACCTACTAAAACTGTTGTTATTTTATAACTTACTCCGAGTCAGATTGCTCCAAACCATCATAATCCTCAGCAGCAGTAGAACTTCCTGGTGCAAGAAGGCCCCTGTTGTCATCATGGGGAGCAAGCGCAAGTAATTGCTGATCCAGATCACCAAGTTGTACTGCTGGTTGTCGATCCTGCCTTCCAGGCTCAGCATTTCCATTTTCCAGACGAGCATTGTCCTCAGCTCTAGGAAGTAAGAAATCTGTTAAACCAAGTGCCCAACCAACTGCTGTAAACCAATAGTGGAGAAGGGACTTGATTGTGGCTCGCAACTTAAAATGTTCAATGGCAAATGGGATGCAGATTTGACAAAGGAGCACGTCAGCTGGAATTTCAGTAAATGGATCGGGTACCCTGCGATGAATATTACAACTGCATGTTAGAAAATAAAGATGAAATGCCATAACCTTAATGGAAACTGCAAATAGAGATAACTTCTTCTAACTAGACAGCAATCTATCTCACGTTATGTCCAGCGGGAAAATGTTAGGCACCATCCTCATTGCAAGTTTTACAGGTAAAAATACCAGCATCACAATTAAGCTCCCATAAACTGCAACAGACAACAAAACCCTGCGAGCATGCTTATGCACAGGATCATCAATTAAATCACGAAATGGATTATAATTTGGATCGGCTGGATCTCGAAGAAAATAAAGAACACCATGACGCAAAACCTGCCGAGTGAAAAAAAAGCACAATAAAAATGAGAGATAGAGCATTTTCAGATCAAATGTAACAAAACAAGAAAACCTAAGAATAATACCCCACGAAGAAGGCTGACAAAGATGCTGATTTGTAGCATGTATATAATTCCTACAACCCAATGAATCAATGAGCTAGCTAGAGGGGAAACTGAGAAGAACTGAACTCTCTGTGCCATAGATTTTCCAAACATCCTTATAGTGCAGACATCCAACCACCATCCGCACATCAGAGGGAACACCCCAAGTTCAATTACTAGAAGAAAGGCAACCTTAATCATGGTCATCAAATGCCTCAACGCTGCGAGGAACTGCCTGAAGAGAGATGGAATTGTCTCTGCTATAGAAGCAATGCCATATAACCTCCCAATTGTCAAAGGCTCACCTCTGGTGAACTGAACCAAAGCAGAAACACCAAGGTACAAGAAGATGAGAGAGAATATGAACATATATCCAATTGCAAGAGTTGCAACATCAGAAAGTTGTGACATGCCAATGCCAGCCTTAAAGACATGTGCAGTAAGCGGAGCACTTATGTTCGTTGAGACTTCACTAAGTGCACTTGTGTTTGGTTTCGACATGTCAGCTACCTGACCAAGAAGACTGACATTGTGACTTTCAGATGTTAAATTTGTAACAGCAGTTAATGCATTCTTCAATGTGATATTTGCCAAGGACAAGGCAGTATCTGTAAGAGGCATAACTGTTGACAACACTGGACCACTTGCTGAAGAGAAAAACCATGACACATAGTGTAGGATCACCCGCCCAAATGAAAAGGGCACAAAGATTACCACACCAAGGAATATCATATTGCTAGCCAGAACCTGCGGAAGGTAAAAAGTACAGTGAAAGAATGCCACAATTGATGGGAAAAGAGAGCTAATTCCAAATCACAATTTACTTTTCTTAATTGGACTAAAGCATCAATGAGTTGCAATGATTAGGAATCTGAAAAAAAAAATTGTTTTGTTATAGGACAGAAATTGTATTGGTGATACACAATTTTTTTTTAAAAAAAAGATTAAAGAGAATTGGATACATAGCATATTTTAAAAAAATATCAAAATATGCAATGGTCATACATCGAAAAATGAAACACAGACAATGAGAAACAAAGATAGAAAAAGAATTTTTTAAAAAGGGAAGAAGAAGATAGAGTAGTCTTACCGTAAATGCATTCTCAACTAAATGCAAAACAGGACCCTGCATGCCAACAAGTTCATCAAAGGGTACATCCTCTGCACCATCAGCATCGTCTAAACCATCAAACATCTGTTCCACATGAGCCTCAAGACGAGCTGCCTGCATCTCCCACCTAGCAGCAACATTTTCTGCATTCCTTCTTATAACTTGACCAGCCCCAGCAATTCCTTGTGCAGCAGCATCATCGGCATTTCCTGGACCAACAACATTTCTATTAGCTTGCCCTGCTGGTCGTCTTGCAGCTCGAGCCCCATTTCTATCCCCTTCATTTTCTCTCTCAGCATCCTGTCCTCCAAGCTCTCTCAAATGCCTAAAATAATCTCTCAGAGATGTTGCACCAAGAAAGATGAAGACAATGCTTGCCGAAAGCAGGAACCCATGCAAACAGTCTGTAAGAATCACGGTTGTCGAGACGTGACTGAGAAACAATCTCTCGGCTTCACTGAAACTCCTCACAAAAGCCAACCGCCATATCCAGAAGGTGATAAAGGGTATGATAAGAAGCCAAACACAAAGCACAAAACAGAGACGCAAAAAGAATTGCAGAACATGGTAAGCCTTCATAGCAATCCCGACTATAAACTCCAGAAACGGAAGCCTCACTGGAGCATTTTCGGCATAAACAGGAGAGAACGAAAAAGAATGCTTGCAAACCTGGGCAATATGATTAATGAATGTAACAGTATTCTGCTATGAAATCGATTCATGTGAGAGAGCCATGTAAATGAAAAACTGCTTTAAGACTACTTCAGAGTAGAAAAGCGCCAAAGCGCCAAAGCGCCAAAGCACCTCGGCACCAGTTTTTCATGCCTTTCTTCCCAATTCATAGAAAATTCACGCACTTTAGCTGTTCTATTGCATAGGTTTCACCTTAAATTATGAATAATAAGCCAATTGTTTCCAATTCGTTTCTGTAAATTTATATATGTTAGAACTAGAAAACCGTAAATCTTATCCTACGCCAAAAATGCAATAAAAAATAGACAAATTTCGCTACAGGGAGAAACTGACCTCGCATTGACGAGCATTGCTGTGATTAAGCCACTGGAGGAGGCAATCCTGATGCACAAACTTTATACTTCCGCTACACGCGCAAGGATACCGCAAAGGATTCTGCGCGTCTCCCGGATTCCGGCAGATCCTACATACGTCCTCCTCTTCCTCGTCGTCGTCATCGAACCTCGCTCCAGCTGACGACGCTGCTGCTTCGCTGCTCTCCCCCATCTCGATCGACGACGACGACGACGCTGCGGAATCCTTCATGGCGTCCCCCGTGTCAGCGTCGCTGGCGGAGGCAATCTCCATACGTGGAAAACAAGGGTGAGGTAAGGTTAAGGGCGGAGGAGGAGGCAGCGAGTTGGCTCAGTGAGTTGCGACGTTAGCGTTTGCTTGAGAAATTTTCTTAGAAATGAAACACACATTATCGAATCGTTTCCCGTGTTTACCTTTATCCCGACTTTGGTGGTTTTATTACGGTTGTGTCCGGTTGGAGCGAAGGTGGCCTACTCCGTGTTTGCACTTGCCACCCGTACAACAACTGATGACGTGCCCGCTTACAATTGGTGAGCCACCGGAGCTCTATAGCGGGTGTGGCTATCGTATAATTACCATGCATCCTTAGAAAATCCCCTTATTTGCACTATGTATTCTTTTTCGGGTCCGGATTCGAATGGGCGTCGACACAAAAATTAATTGAGCTTTTATATACCGATATAATATCCGTCTTAATAGATATCGATGATATAATATAATGTCCGACTTAATAGATATCGATCGAAACAAAAAAAGATAAAAAAAAATTTGATAATCCATCAGATTTTTTTTTTTTTTGGAATAAAGAATATCTGGCTCGACCACCCGACTCACTTCACAGGCATTTAGCCTGCACCCATGATTAACTTCTATACATCAGAAGTTAATCTGTGTATAGAACAAATCTTGCAAGTTCATCGTATCCAGCCTCCCTATAACACTCAGCAATCCGCACCACAATGCCATCCCAAGTTCCATCAATAGAAGCTAAATCTAACAAGAAGGCTGCCTCATCCAAAGCAATCTGAGCAGCAAGCCAGGGCATTAGCATTTGATATCAACGGGAAGTTAGACCATCTCGAACTATGGAATGAACCAGTACCTGAGCAGGTGCCTTGCCCTTCTTCAGATCTTCTAGTCTACCTTCTTCAGACACCTTTTCCTTGATGTACTCAATTTGCTCATCGTCCCATAGTGCAATGTTTGCAACGTCCTTGATGGATTGAATAAAGTCATGACCAGAAACAATGACATGAGAAAAACCCAGGAAAATGAAAAAGGCTAGGACAGTGGAGAAGGAACTGATGTTGATGTTGGTTAAAAGGGTTAAAATACCTTGTATGCACAACCTAGAGTCCACCATGGTGATTTCAAGGCAACCCTTGCAGAATCTTTAGCTTCCGAGCAGCACCCAACTCTGTAAATAGCAATTCAGAGTGTTCTACTTAGGACTAATACAACACCAGATGGGTAACAGAGAATTAATCATAATGAAGACGGCAAAAGAGGCCTCCAGAAAAGATTTCTACAGACTTCTGCATGACCTCTGCATAGAATACAAATGGCCGGCCAAATCCTGGAAACAGATCTTTCTTTGTATAGAACTCTCCAGTCACCATGGCTGAAACCTTCCACCCACAAGCATTAGAAGAATTGTTAACAAGAGCACCATTAGACACTGGAGCAGACCAAGGACCTACAATCACAGATCCCTTACATGGTCCCCTTGTGCAAAATGACGCAGAACTTTGCGCTCTAAAATGTCTGGGAAAAACCCAACCTGATGGATGATGAATGATGCATCGTCACTTTATGCATTTAACAGAGTATAATTCTCAAACTCACAAAAAAAACCCATTCTTTACCTTTTTCAGCAGGTAAGAGTCAAGGTTTGGAATCTGCGATTCAGAAAAATCACCCCGTTTGTAAAGTTCGTTGCCAACTTCTGACGAAGCATTGAAGAGTTCATCAGTACTTTGTGACTTGCTAGCATCTTCTTCAACCAGAATTCTATGTATATATTGATCTACCTGCATTACAACAGCAGCAGAAGTGAATTGGCTTTTACCAGGAGATGAGAATGTAATTTGAGAATACCACCTCAAAAGCCCTCACCCCATCACAGAAACAACAATGTGGAATTCCAAGATGTCAAGCATATCATAATTATTTGCACCCAACCTAACAGAGCACAGTAATGCAAGTTACTGGTTTAATGCATTACATTATTGGCTAAAAGCCACACCCCATGCTTGCGCACTTCCACAACTGGCATCTCCAATCTGTGTGAATAGCAGCAGTAGCATGAAGCAAGAAAAATCAATCAACTGGAGCAAGGGAAGTTACTTCCACAATTCTATGTTCCTTACCCAGCTGGAGCTGTCGGCCACCGCAGCAATGCAGTTATGGAACCTGCCGACAAAGGTATTTTAACAACCTGATCTTTGCATTAAGAATTGATTTTGTCTCCCTTGTAAATAACATAGGAGTCAAGTAATACTAACCTGACAAATTTTCTGACAAGGGAACAACAAGAGGGATTATTCCTTGCCTATATCCAGGAGAAACGATGGATTCACCTGTAGCCATCGCAGGATAACATTAGAAGGTCCATAGAACAATCCTGAGTTGGAATAACGAAATTGACTAATCAATACCTCTAGTTTGAAGCATTTTGAGCAAGCAATGAAGATGCTTAGGAGGCTGTGTTCCTGCCACATCCTCGATGAATGATACGTGGCCTGCATTTTGAATCGCAGAACTCTGTAAAAGCTAGAATGCAGAAGGACTAAAAGAATTTGTTGAACTAACACTTGAGATTCTCTTTGACAAAACAAAGTGACAGCAGAAAAATCGAAAGCTAAACTGCGATGAGGTTGCTGAGATTAGGGTTACCCGAAGAGGAAAAACATCTAACCCGGCCTCTGACGGGTCTGACGGGGAGAGTGGCAGAAGGATAGGCTCTGTGGCCCGCTCCCAGAACACCTATATTCATTTCTCCTGACTCTTCCAGCAGACAGCCTCCAAGCACCCCACATATTGATTCTGTTCATATACCGATAACCACACACAGGATAAGAGCAGGCGAACTATGGACCACAAATCTCCGGGTCCCAGTGAAATAATTCATCACTAGCCAATATTACAAGAATGGTTTTCTTCCCAAAGAAAAGAAAAACCCGAAAAACGTATACTCTTACCGGAGACTGCCGACAAAAATTGAACAGAAGGCATAGAAAATAAGACGATTAAAGAATAAAGAAGTGTCATTAAAATAAGGTGCCGGTTTAGCTTTTGTGCTTGCCGCGTTACCAACAACAGCATCTTTCAGACCGCCTCCACGTCCTCGACAGACTTTAATTTCTTGATTTCTTAGATTAATCCGCCGTTGGGTAGTGGAATTCACAGTTAAAAAAACATGCTTCGTAGATATTTTTTTCATTTTTCAAAAAGAAAATCGCATAATTACTATTTAGATGAACATTGGCTTCTGTAAAAACTGTCGTATCCAAGAAGTGGTCGCTTTGCTTCTTAGAGCAGTTCCATTTGCTATTACATGATTTGAAAGGTACCTTTTTTAGGTACCAGCCAACAAAGACTTGCAACTACCAAAACACTCGTGTCCTGTCCTGTCCTGTCCAGCCCAGAAGCTTTCTATATCATCTTCTTCGTTTATATAATAACTAAAACGCTCATAAACCCTTTCATGGCCTCAGGCAAGTACTCATTAAGCTGGACATATAAAGCTAAAGAACCCAGCAGAAAACAAACCTGCTTCGAATAGAAAGGTTATTCCTATCTGGGTAGATGTCTGATCTTCCTCGCCGTGTAGTTAAGCATTAGAAATTAGAAAGATAACTTACACCAAACCCATTTGTCCACAAGCTACCAACCCTTTTGGGGTTTATCTAGTTTTAGGTCAAGTCTAGTTAATGAGTGTTGGAGAGTTGGTAAGAGAAGGATTGTGTATTTGAAAAGTGGTAAGAATCTATAATTGGTATTGTAATCCAAAATCAGAAATAATATATGATTTATTTCTCGAGAAGAAACTTTGGATACTGATTACCATTAGGAAAAAGACCATTTTAGGTAGGAAATATGGAAATGGAATTCACCATTTATTCAAGCTTACAGATATAAACGATTGGTACGGAAAAAAAAAACAGAAAAAAGGAGCATGATGGGTATCGAATATTTCATGTGTTGCCCCACCAATGATCTAACATTGGAGAGTTGACAGTTTGATTAGATCATTGGATCCGACGGCAAAGAGTGACGCCATCACCAACGGGCAGCATGCAGATTTCAATCCTGGGGTCAGCAGCAAGGGCCTTGTTGAGCTCCAAAACGAAGTCCCTGTAGTACCTAACGTATTTCCTCATGGGAGCATCGGGTGGTGCCGCTACAGATCCATTCCATAGGGTGTTGTCATACCCGATCACTCCTCCTACTTTCACCAGATCTATCAGCCTCTTGTGGTAGTTGATGTAGTTGTCTTTGTCAGCATCCACAAAGATGAAGTCGAAAGACCCATGGTACTTCACCTGCGGATCACCACACAGAATATAACTCAGCCGTCAAAAGATAATACAGATCAATAGAGGAGGGAAGGTCAAAGTCTTACATCTTCCACCATTTGGTCCAAGACAGGCAAGGCAGGGCCTTCTCTGAAATCAATCTTGTGAGCAACACCAGCTTTCTGGATGACAGGAAGACCCAGCTCGTAGTTTTCCTTGTTGATATCCATGGCGAGGATCTGGCCAACAGAAACAAAAACTAAAATGAATCATGTTGTGTCTTAAACCCATCTGATGGGAAATTTTCAAATCCGATCTTCTAAATACCTTTCCATCGTCAGGAATAGCGAGAGCAGTGGCCAGCAGAGAGTAGCCGGTGTAGACACCAATCTCCATGGTGTTCTTGGCATTGATAAGCTTCAAAAGCATGTTCAAAAACTGCCCTTCATCGGCTGAGGTAGTCATGAGGTTCCTGCTCGTATCATTTACATCAGTTTTACATATCAAAAACACCTCCGCCTAAATACAGACAGATCAAGGAAACAAACCGACCAGGGATGTTTGGCAGTCAACTCCCTTAGCTCCTTCATGGGTTCGGACTCTCTTGGGTACACACTGGTTTCCAAGATATACTGAAAACCAAAACCAAAACCAAAACCAAATACTATAGTTAACACCCAACAAAAAAAAAAAGTAACAAAAAGGAAAAACATAAACAAAACAAAGACCAAGATTTCTAGGTTTACCTGGTAAAGTGCATCGCTTTGCAACAGGCTTTTATGGCCAACTTCTTGGTGACTTCCTGCCTGATTTTGCTGCTCCTCTCCATTGGTGGCCATTCCGGAGGTGATACGTTTAGTACGTTTGGAGTTTTAGGTTTGAGTTCTGGTTTATTCGATCACCCAACCTGAGGGTGGAAGTGGAAACGGGATGAGGTATATAAGGTGCAAGAGATCCCAGCCTGAACCGGGCGTAGTGGGTGGTTCGTCCGGGTGGGGACCGGTTGGGGGTTGGTGAAGTCTTCCGAGTTGGGAGAGATGTTGGTTGAGTTAGGCTCCCTGTCCGTCCGGAGCCCACCAGTAATGACTTCCTCTTAGCATGGGACCCACTCGTATAATGACGTCATTTTCTTATTATCCTGACGCTGTAAACCCACGAGACGAGCCTCCTTAATGCCATTCCACCACTTTATCGTATCAAATCCAATTTAGTTATTATAAATTAGCATAATAAATACTTATTTATTTCTATTTTTTTATTTCAATTATGATAATTTTCACGAAAACAAACGGAGATGTAAATAAAGAAGACATTATCAGTTTTTGTTAGAGATTTGTCTTCATGGAGCGAGGAGGAAGTGGACAAAAGTAGGTGGCCGGTGGGTGACAGGTCATCAAAGGGGGAGGGGGTCATTTTTCAGAGAAGAGTAGTGGAGTTGGTAAACTAATTTATGGTACTGTTAGAGAATCTCATTGAAAAGAAATAGAAATATTATATACTGTACTTGGTCTGCAACAAGGAATTGCCATCTGGCACTTTGCTTCTTAATTAACCAATTATTTATTATTTATTTTTCCTTCTTTGGGTGGTTGTTGGGCACAACAACCAATAGCGTTGATGGATGATGGGAGTAGTCTTTGAGATGAGACTTTTTATAAATTTAAAATACCCTTTTTTAACAACTACAAGTCGTCTAGTCTCGTATGAATTAGGTATCAAAATCCGAAATTCGGTCGGGATGCGAATGTGTGCATGTGGAATAACAGATGTAACATAATATTGATTTGGAATAGATAAGATGTTATTTTATAATTAGAATAAACCTTGTTAAATAACAACTGAAGAATCAATGGAGGAGTAAATCCTGAGATAGAAAACGTATGATCTCAATGAGCTATCTTCTTCTTCATCATGACAAACAGAATCCTTGATTACCTACCTCAAAAAATGTTAAGAAATGGAGAGCTACAATTTTAATGAATTGTTTCAACTACACTGAAAAGCCAGAGGTACTAGGATGGAGGAGACTCGACCACTCTAGCAGCCAATGCACTTCTTATTTCAGAAGCTTTGCTTTCAGACAAATTCCCTTGGATTATAGGATCACCATGATGTTTTGAACCATGATCAGACAGCAAACAGTTTTCCAAACAAAACAATGCAGAGTCATCTTCCCTAAGCAGCAAAGCATTATGAAGAATGGAGCAGGCAGCTATGGAAGCAACAGCAGTCTTAAACTCCTCCTCGATTGGTTTGCTCAGAACGCCCCAATTCCTCAGACTAGAGATGGTTGTAAGTGCAGAATTACACATCAAGTTGTTCGCCATATTGAACTTCTCTTCACATGATCCTGGCACTACATCCATAAATGGGACCATCATCCAAGGAAGCAAAGGGTAACCATGGTCTCCAATTAGGTACTGATTTATGGTTGTTCCGCCGACAATGCCCGGATTTGAATTCAGTAACCTGCCATCTTCTATATCCTTGTACAAGGATGATGATTGGAGTATCCTGAAATCATCCTTATCCCCACGAAACCCAGCAACAATGCTCAGAATTCTTGAAGATGAATCCGCTACAATTTGAACAGCGATGCTGTCATTCTGCAGAGACATGCTACCGGGGAGGGATTGGGTGTTAGTTCTCTTTACAAACTTGAATCTTGCGCAATCTATGACGCCGCAACAGTTTGGCAATCCTGTAAGAGCCTCTATATCTTTTGACACTGTTTCGAGCTCGGAAGGGGAGGGGAAAGAGACCCAGAAGCGAAAATTGGTGCACAAAACACGAGACAGTTGCTTTGCGCAGAATCGACACACGGGCTCTGGAACTCCGAATCGGTCAGCGATTTCAGAGTACACTGATCCGGTGGCTAATCTGAATAGACCAATACCGAGGCGGAGCTCAGCAGACAGATTCGGGGGAAACCCGATTGGGTCACGGCAGTCTAGTAACGGCTCAAGCAAGCTAGCAAGCCATTCAAAGGTAGAAGACCGCATTTTGAAGATTGTTTTAAAAGAATCAAGGCTGTGAGCGACTCGGTGCAACTCACGGAGTCGATGACCGAGTTCATGGACACTCATCTCGTGGGTCAACTCAGAACCCACTTCCGACGAATGGGTTCGCTTCCTTTTCCTCGATTTTGGGGGAAGAAACATCGAGCTAGCTATTTCTTGGGAAGACAGGAAGTGCTGGATGAGATTGAAAAGAATTCTACGCGAACTATTATTACAATTGTCGGAACCACTAGAGGTTAGGTAGAGAGGAGTCGAGGAAGGAAAGAGTAAGAGTGTGAGAAGGATTTGGGAGATGAGAGACGAAAGCAAAGCCGGAAGATTCTTTGAGTGCATGATTCCAGGTTTCTGGGAGAATCTTATGTGGATATCGGCTTTCCTCGGGATCCAAGTGTGTCAGAAACAGTCATGTAGGGTTTGAACCTGAGAAAGATGGATCGAAACACGGACAGACAGATGAACAGCACCCGCACATGCGTGGACTTCTGTATGGGGCACGTGAATTCCATTACCTGTTATTTTGATTCTAATGGTATGAAATCAGGAACAATAAATGACCATGAATTCTTAAAACCCTCTAAATATGGACAATTACTCTTTAAGAAATTTAATTTTATTGATTATATACTATTATTAAGCTTCCATCATTGGTTAAATTAGTCTTTTTTCGGATTTCGATCGATATCATAATAACGACTCATTAAATCGAAAGTTTTGACATTCACAGTGGGAATTAGTTTCTAAAACCAGGAATTTACTTTACAGATACAATTTGGTTTGATCAGTGTGAATGACGAGGCATAAGGCGTACATGGGTTTTTCCAGAACTAAAGTTCAAATCCATGCAGGACACATGACATAAAAGAACTGATGTGATCCAAACCTTCCTCGTCATCTTTTATGGAGACAGAGGCAAGAGAAAGAAAAGGAACTATGGGAGTATGCAACGTTATGAACACCTCCTCTGGTTCGAGTATGGCCGAGGGAACTTTGACTTGATGCTCTCCCTATCCACCAACCGCGGCTAGGAACTTCTTTTTGCTTACTGGTTCTTCGTGTACGACAGCCACATCTTTCACCTTCTCAAATAGCTTCTCCAGCTGATCCACACCGAACATTTTATAGTCGAGTGGTTTCTTGTAACGTTGCTGATATACTGCCTCAAAACAACCAAGGAAAATCCCACAGGAATAGCTCACTAGAATCTCCTCTAACTCATGCTTGAATTGCTCTAGGTTTCTTTCATCAACTTGACAAACTGCAGCGATCATCCCCATATCGGTCTTTCCTTGATTCCTTCCCTGTTCCTCAACCAGCAGCTTTTCTTCGTCTGAGATCTCATCTGAAGAGCCACCACAAGCCATGACATCTAAGCTCTCCTCCTGAGTGCTCTTTCCCCTCTTATCTTTCCTCGATAAGAGGATAGGGGGAGCACTTGGGCTAGCTTTCCAGTTTCTTAGGTAGACAAATTTCTTTTGGCCCTTGCCATCTATTGCCATAGCATCACCCATCTTCTTGAAAAGATTCACAAGCTTGAGTGCCCTATACTCCGACACATAAAGAGGCCGTCCGTAAATCTTCTGGTACTCGGCAGGAACACGGGTAAGAGGTAAGCAACCTCCTGAGAGTTCAAGCAACTTCACAAGCTGCATTTTCAGACCATTTATGTCCCCGGGTTGCACCCACAGCGTAGAGTAAGATTGTTCATCACAACAATCAGGACCTGCTGAAGCTTCACTCAAACCGGATGGAAGACTTTGTGACCTCAAATTTGGGGGGATACAAGGCATGGTCATCAAGGAACTACTGTGGTATTCAGATACAGATTGTGACACAATAGAGATATCTCTCGCATTGTAATAGGCTTGTGAAAGGCCCCTGTACACAATTGCCTCGTCTTCATTTTGACCATCAAGGTTATCATTTATGTGGCATCCCATCAGATACCCGGTAATGTCTGATGGACTTCTGTGAGGAGGCGGTAAATTCTTGGTTGAGGGTATAAAGCCTTCCCCACGAGCCACACTAGGCCAGTCCCAGACAAACTTACCAGCATTACACAGAGCGGATGAGACGCCAACGCCAGAAGGGATAACAAGGATCACAGTATACCCACGTTGACCGAGAATATGAAGTGCAGGAGCAAAATCAACATCCCCGGAGATGAGCATGATGGAAGAAGGCGGTGGGTTATCAAGAGCAAAAAGAAACATGTCGACCAAGATAGCCTTATCAGCAGCATCCTTTCTTCCATTTGGAACATCAATGAGTTTAACACCGGTTCTCTGGCAGCCTTCTCTGAGTCGTCTGGGGAAGGAATTAAAATCCCCATATGCAGAGAACATCATGACGGCACCTTTTATAACAGGGTGCACACGTAAAGCCATTCTGATATTGCCAGCAACCTCTTCCGGGCGGACATCACTCGGGACAGGGCAGTTCTCAATGTCCCATAGAATGGCTACAGAACCATCTGCACTGTTTCGGATTTGCTGGCTCATACCAGGTTGAACTGCAGTCATGTTTGAATGGATCATCTGCATTTCTCTTTGCTCGGACGAATCCAACGGCAGCATCGATATGGATGTATTTGCACTGGTCATCACTTCTTTTTCTTACTCTTCCTGGTTTATCCTTCAAACTGTTAGATACTCCTGCAAAAGACAAGCAAAGTGAGACAACCCCGAAGAACAAAATAAACTAAGATACAGCTCTATTTTCTTTTAAAAAAGAACGTTATGAGTTCATAGTAGCCCAGACACCAAATTTTCTCCCTGGACATTGTTGCTCAACGAGTAGACATATAGCAATGGCAATCAGTCGGTTGCCATTGCCCACACTGGAAACTCCTAGTAAACTCCCCAATGTACTATATCAATAACAATACTACGATCGCATCATAAATCCCGTAGCCTAGTTCAAATCTATCCCCAAATCCTAAGTTACGAATCTGATATAACCAACCGTTTTAACTGAATTTTAAACTATAAAAAGAGGAGAATCGAAACTTCTGTTTCCGGCAAATGATGCTCTAAAACTCTTATCTTCACTTCCCCAAACAAAACCCACCAACGAGAAAGCGAAACCTTCCAAAACTTCCGAACGACCGAATACGAGCACATAATTGAAAGAAGGATACCTCACAATAAGACCATAGGCTCCCCACAGTATTCTCGAGGAGGAGGAAGAGGGGCAAACTTTTGATGTCGGCCGAAGCACAAATCAGGAAGCTGAAGATCCAATAAGTTACCCAACAAAGATCCGAATCTGCTAACCCCAGGCGACCAGTTTCTTTTTTGTTTTTGCTTTTTCAAGACCAACTGATACAGACAGAAAGAAAAAGGGAAAACCCGGGCTTGAAGAAAGGAAGATTGGTTCTTCCCGAGGGGTTGATGACGGTGGTCTTGGTCTTGGTTTTTGGGTTTGGTTTTCTCTTCTGACAAAAAGAAACGCGGATGTATGCTAAGAGGGTGAAGCTGACTCCAAAGGCTTTTTACTCCCTCTGCTAGCCGCCTTAGGAAGTGTACGGTACTATTTTAATTTATTTATTATTTCTTATGTTTCTCTAATTTTAATTTATTTATTAGGTTTATTTTTATCTGTGTGTGAGTAGAAAAATAATATATAAATATACACGCCCGGTGGGACTCGAACCCACAATCGCCTGATTAGAAGTCAGGCGCCTTATCCATTAGGCCACGAGCGCTTGTTGTTTGATTATGGCGTTTTTTACTTAAAATACCCTTCAACACAGCTTTCTTGTGTATATCCTCTTCACCAATTATACCAAACATACGATAATTTTTATATTAAAATATATATATCATCCATACTAATAACTAATTTTATTTGTAATATATATTAAATTAATTATTATTATTAAATTTTCAACCAGTCCAAAATTTTAAAATTAAATCAATCATAAATTTTCAACCACCTCTCGGTCTTGTTACCCTCAGCAAGTTTTTCAGTCATGCAAGAGCAAGAGGTGGAGACAAAGACCAGTGTTTCCGAATGTTCCAGGATTTGTTCAGTATACACCCATATATATATAGAGAGAGAGAGAGAAATACATAAAGTCATACAGTTTGTTTATATACACAGAAAATATTGCCATCTGCAGTAACAGTGTATCATCATGACTCAGCTAGAGATGGTTAGAAACTTGACATTGTACAATGCGATGATGGAACAGATGTCCTGCCTTATCATCTTGCACTCTTTTTACGGGTAAAGTGGAAGAGCAAACAGCGATCAGATGTGGTCAGGAAATTTAGAATACAGAGTAAAACTACTTTCCAAAGCCTCTGCTCTTGTAGATTAAGCCACATTGGCGCCAGTTTTTGTACCACACAACTGAAAATTGCATTGTAAGACGATGCAATGCTTCTGTTTTTGGTAATCAGTTCGATCAAAGTCTACCATGGCCCGGTCAGTGTCCTTCTCAAGCATTGTCTTTTACCTCCCCGTTGCCGACTTACTGTCTCCAAAGTCTATCAAAGGGAACAAGATAATCAGCCTCGTCATGTTATGTTATAATTATCCAAGGAAAAGGAACAAGTAATAAAGAGTAGCATACCTTTTTTTTCCACTTCTCCAAAACTTCAGACTGCACAAACCAAAGTTCATTAAGAGAGTTAGCTACAGCCCAAATATACCCAGATTTCATATTGATAGGAACCTACCTGTTTTTTCTGCAGGTCTTCGTTCACTTCTTTCAGTTTTGCAATTTCGGCTTCCAGTTCCAGTTGATAAGCCTGGCTCAAACACAACAGAGAAGAGTATGATAAACAGTATAAATGAAGCAATGCAGCAGTTGATGAATGGATGAATAATAGCTCGATCACCAAACTCACCTGCTTGCGAGCTCGCGACCTAGCAGCCGACTCTCTATTTTTAATCATTCTTCTCTGTCTTCTCTCTACAACCTTCTCGAATGATGCACCTGCTTTCCTTCCCCGGGTAAACACGTATGGAACTGGTGATAGTGAAGAAGAGTCTGTGTTATTCTTCACCAGCGTATCTGATGCTGTCTGGTGTGCAGGAGAAGCTGCTGCAACCGTAACGTCCCCAGTTCTTAAACCAGACGTAAGACCCATATCATTGTTGGTAGATGTGTTAGCCGTGCCCACAACCGAGCCTCTTACTCCAGGGCAAGTTATCTGAGCACTGTTGACTAAATTCACAGCGGATGCAAATGAGACATTTGTTGTCTTGGGGAACAGTTGTGGCTGTGGCTGTGGCTGCTGCTGTTGCTGTGGAGGCTGGGGCTGACTCAGCAGTTGCTGTTGTGGTACCTGATGGGAGGGTCTAATTCCGCCAACATTCGGAGCCAGACCAGGAGGCTGACTAGCTACAAAACTGTGGCTGTTTTGCATGGCTTGAGGAGTCCCCATAAGAGCACTGTTTTGATTTGGCTGCTGAAACCCAAAGGCTAAAGCAGTGGCGTTACCAATGTTATTATTCAGTCGCGTTAAGTCACCAAAGAATCCGCCATTATTTGGCCTGCCAACTTGCTGAGCATCCTCTCTTACTACACCTGCCCTCGCCAAAAATTGCTCCAGTGTAATCTCCCCCAAAGTGGGTTGTCTCTGCGGCATGTTCGATACTGCACCGTAGTAGCTCCCATATTTAACATCGCCGCTGCTTTCTTTGATCAAGTCTCTCCAAACCTCATCCACCGTCTTATGACTTAGTGTTCTAGGCAAAGTTAATGAACCTTGCCTCTGTAAACTCGTACCAGCAGCATTTCCTTCTCCTGCAAAGGTTGAATTTGTCAATGCCTGAGTCTCTTCAGCAGTCCATATGTTCTTCAACAACTCATCCATGTTCATTGACCCGAAATCCTTCTGTGGTCCTCCTCCCCAAGTGTTTTGGAACTCATCAAAGGTTAGTGAGTATATTGAAGGCTGGCGAACCAGTGGTGAATCCTCTAGTGGCTTCGAGCCGCCAGCTTCTGCTGGCGGAGCAAATCCAATGTTCTTGAAGTTTAAATTGGAACCCATCTCCAAATATATCCGGCCACAGCTGAAAATCAAGCACTCTAGTGTCCTTTTATCTTGTCGAAATATGTCCAACTAGATATCCACCTCCCTTAGCTTTGATTACTTCAGAATTGAGAATCAAATAAGCACCGAATCAGGAAAACTATGATACAAAAATTTAATATTGGCAGTCGTACACAACATGTACAAAAAGAGTACAATCTGAAAACAATGAATCTAAAAGTCTACCAAGCCATAAAAGAAAATAAGAAAGCATAAACAAACAATACTCTAATGGAGAAAACCAGGCTGAAAGTTTCTAACGCATTTCAATTCCAATAAAGTAAGAGAAACACACGGACAAATACCTAGATAAAGAGCGAAAACCACGAAAAATCAAAGAATTGAGAACTATCCCATCTCGAATAACTTTTGAGAACAAGTTCAACTACATTCTGAAGATAGAAACTAGCTAAGCTACTATACCAGGAAGACGAAAAACCAGTGAAACTAAAAAAAAAAATTTCTCCTGCTAACAAAGGAACGGAAGTGGACGAATCATGCATGGTACGTGAAGCAGAGCGAAACCATAAGCCTCTAGTGTTTAATACTGGTACATAAGCACAATTAAACAGAGGTTCATAACCAAAACCGACTGCGCTCTACAAATTGAATCCATCTACTTTTCTGGTCTTATCTCCAAAACTTCAGATCCGAAAAGTTCACTACTCAGGCCCATAATGAAACAGAGCAAACACCAACTCCCATGATTATTATCCTCACATCTAGCACAAATACCCAGTAAACAGATCCAAACTTGAACTCATAAAGCAGCTATCCAAATCCAATCTCCAACTCTGAGATGTACAAAAAACAATACATTGATTGAACAAACACAACAACCATCTCCATAACCGAATCCCCACGCAAACAATTCATCGAAATCACACAAAAGTGGTTGAAATTAAGAAAATTAGATAATTTTACTATTTATCTATTATGTTATTAGGAAATAAATAAAAATAAAAAAGCCAAAAGCCATTACAAAAAAATAAACAAAAGAAATGAGGGAAAGAGACAGGAAAGGAAACAAAGAAGAAGGAGATTTTTATTTATGTTGCTTACCCTAAAAATGGCAAAAACCAAATAACAAGAAAGAATATTTCGGAAAATTCGGGAGCGAGCGAGCGCCTGCAGACTGGAGAGAAATGTGTTTTTTTGTGGTCTTCGCCGGTGGAGTTGACAAGTGTCTACTGCCTCCTCGACACGAGTCGGCATTTAAGGACCTCCGCTCTGGGCTCTGCTAGTCTTTTCCCGTTATCTATTTATTTTTATAATTGACAGGAAAGGACACTTGGGTGAACCACATCTCGAAACGTGGACTAATCACAAGACAGTTTGAAACTCTGATGTGATTTCCACCCAATGGGAGCAAGCAATGTGGGATGATCTCCACCGTTGACTTCTGCTTTTTTCCCGACATTTTCCGAATTGCCATACGCATTACGCAACGTGAGATTAAGTAATGCTTGACATGTCGTACATCATCATTTGTCTTTTTGGACAAAGCCAATGCTGATCTTCACAAGTTTTCTACTCGTGAAGAAGAGATATTATAATCTATTCCCCAAACACTGGCACTAACATGGGCCCTAACTACCCCAACGGATCCGATCAAAAACAAATCCGAGAAATTCTTTACTGGAGATAAGAATGGTATCCACACGGTATTATATTAATAGATTTTTTTAATAATTAATATTTTCTACATCATAGCCATTGATGGAGTGGGGAAGCATGCACCACATGGCTGGTCATGATTCCTCCATAAAATGGAAGCAGAAACTAGTGGTGGGGTCAAGCCAATTCCGACCAATCAAAGCCATTGTTGCCGTCAGCTGCGCGTCCTCTGTTGGCCATGGTCTAGAATTTCGCAACCTCGGTTCAGCCAGTGACAAACGGGCCTGTCACGTAATCTGATTGGTTTGCAATCATAAACAGGCCCAGATACACTTCGGGCCTTATTTACTTATTTCTCGATAATATCTTTTTATCGTAAATAATTTGAGAATTAAGAGATCAACGGAAAATCTAACACAAAATAGAAAATCATCCAACTTAAATGGCAATAAATCTTAGGTCAAAATTCTGAGTTGTGCAAATAAATTCAAAAATCAAAAGTATATACCCGTTGTATCAGTTGGATCGTCCGTTTTCTAACTGGCAGTGGTCCCCATGACAAATTGGAAATCTGACGGGTCATAATCTGCCATCTAAACAATATTTAAAAAAGTATAACCAAGTAAAAATACCCATTTAAACGTCCCGCCACCAACATGCCATATACGGTACACGCCACGGAACAAAAAAAACGTACGTTCGTATATTTATGCACCACTAACCCGAACCAAACCAGACTAAAAGACCAGCTGCACGTACCAAGTGATGGAGCCCGAGCCAAGTAGGCAATTGCAACCGGAAAGTCAACCGCAACAGCCTACCCTGTCGCGGCCACGGAGGCTCTACAAGCAGCTGTCGTGGTCCCCTGACACGACACGGGAGGAGGTGTGGCTGCGGCGAAAGGGGAATTATAGCGGGGGACGCAGGTGCCGTAAGTGCACCACTGACGATGATGTTGAGGAGTTGAAAGCCTGCGTCGAATTGGGATTCGGGTTTGGGACCGACTTGGATCCGAAGTTGTCCGATACCTTCCCTGCGTTAGGCTTTTACTGTGCCGTTAATAAGCAGTATAGTGAAAGTTTATTGAGAAGAACGTCCTCTGCGGCGTCGTATCTGTGCGATAAAGAGAACGAAAATCCTTCTCCCAGTGCACTCTTCGACCCGGGTAAGAGTAACGGTAAACCGAAAATGACTCCTCAGGTATATTGCATGTGAACAGTCCGATTATATCATGTGATAGCTTTGATCTGACGGGTGTTTTTCCGATCATTAGGCGATGATCCGGAGATGGTGAAGACCAGGTTGAAGCAGTGGGCCCAAATGGTCGCCTGTTCGGTTCGACAAATTTCACGGGAGCCCCGTTGATGTATATAGTGCTCTGTCTACTCTCCGGGGTTAGGATATGATGATTTAATTATAATGCATGGTTTTTATTTTTCCCTTATTCTTATTTAAATGTAACATATTGAATAAAAAATTATATTAGCCATATATAATTATAGGTGTCTTCTCTGAATTTTTAAAAATATTTCATATTCAAATCAAAATCAAAATTCAAAATTTAATTTTTTATTAATTACTCAATTACGAACCATATATCATTATTGATTCACGGCATGCGCCAACATGTCCTATCTTTATAATCCGATTAGAAATATCATGTTATTTATTTATTTTAAACACAAGCAATAGATCCATCATTATTTATTATCCGAGTAGCCTGTCGTCACACGTCACTTGATCCATCTCCTAATGAAATTGAAAACTATATTATATACGACCCATAATATTATTTAGACTGATATTATATTATATGCAAGAATGACAACATAAGAATTGGGTGAAAATTTTTAATTATATAATTTTCGATATAAATATAACGATGATAACCTTATTAGGCCGACAGATAACGACCGTTTTGCACTTTATAATGTATTAGAAAGGACGCAAAACACAGCGAAGAAAAGATCTCACCCAGAACAAAAGAAAATATCTGGGTAACATTAGCCCAAGATATTCTTTGATGTCGATGACGTGGCGGGTAGGTGTTGACCTAGGAGCCTGACATGTGTAAAGTGTTGCCATGTGGAGCCTTCGTTGGGCCCAACTATACCTATGCCCCAGAAAAGCAACAAAAAAATCCCCCCTCCCTCCTCGCTCTTTCGTTCTCTATCTTCCCTCCTCTCTTTGCCCTTTTTCTCATCCTAACCGAGGATTCTCAGCCGAAGCTAAAAGCTGAGTTTTGTTTCGAGTTTATCTCAGATTAGGCAGCAGAAGGAGGGGAAAATCGTGCGGAATCTTCCGTCTTTGACAGCTGGTCGGGTGGAAATGCCGGGTTGCGAAAGTGAGTTGGCTCGGACGAACTCCGACTCCTCTACTTTGACTGTTTACGGGTCAAAAGATTCCTCTCGAGCTCACTCTGCAGGTTTTAGGCCGGTAAGTTGTTGTAACGCCGTTGTGATTGTGTCTTTTTTTTATTTTTATGTCTTGAATGATTTTGTTTGGCTGGTTCTTTGCCGGTGAGATATTATTCATTCTGCGTTACTTGTTTCTTTTTACACACTCTTGTTTTATATGACGTTTCGTTTAGAGAGTTAATTGGTGTCCAGTTCATTAACTGGGATGTGCGTCGCTCCATGTTGTTCCTTTGCTGTTTTATGTGTTTGGCCTCTGTGAAACTTAAGTTTGTAGAAGTCTCTTTGTGTTCTGTTTCTCCTTGGCAATTGTGTACTGATTTTTCACTTTTGGGGCTTTAGATTTTACTTGTTTTTCAATTAATTTTCTATTTGTTCAGTGAAATCAGTTACAGATAGCTCGCTTGTTCTGAAACTTAATCAACTGTTATTTTTCATGATTTGTTACTTCTAATACTATACTATGGCATATGTATGGCAGGGCACATCTGCTGTCTGGACGGATAAGAAGCACAGTTTATATATTGAATCATTAGAAACATCATTCATTAATCAGTTGCACCATTCCATTGAATTGCGTGGTTGCGCGCAACAGATCACACGAGGATCACTTCCTTACTGGGAAATGTCAGCCAGTGGTGGTAGTAATTCACATCAGGTAATGTGAAGAAGTTGCATCTTATTCTTGTTGTTTCCTTTTCCACAATGCTTCACTAGATGTCGTCTTTGATCCCTCTCACGTTCTTCTTGAATGGTCTTCAGCTCATGGATCTGCAAGATAGCAGCTGGCAGAACGTCAAATTTGCTGGAAAAGAGCTTTTGTTGGAAAGCACAGCTGATTCTCATTCTATTGGATGTAATTCATGGATACACCGGTTTGCATCTTCAGGAAGAAAAATTAATTCTGCATCTCAGTATCTTCGAGCAAAGAATGCGTCCTGCACCAAAAGAGGTACTGATGAGTTGACTTGTGATGGAACGAATTGATTGTAGTTTTAATTCCATTGTTGTATGAATATGATTCCAATTATTTACTCCTGGAGTTGCCTTGTGTACTCACTCACCCATATACACCACGAGCAAGCATGTTATCTATGAACATATATCTTAATTGAATACACTCACCATCACACATGCGCCAGCTTGTTATTCCAAGAAAATACGTCTGTATTGTTGCTCGAGCTCACAATACATAGCACATGCGCAAGCATGTGTGATTTTTGCACAATGGAATGATAGTTGAGTATGTCTGTGCTCACTAGTCGGGCTACATTATGGTACAGTCATTAGTCTTAGCCTTCACACAAAATTATTCCAGATTAACTTGGTGGCTCAGGTGCGTACAGTTTGCCCTGATTTTGGGCAGGACTATTGGCATTCTGGAATTTCTATGCCACTGATAAAGGCCTGTTAATTTTGATTTTCTTTGTGTAAGAGATGAGAAAAGTTAACTTGCAAATTGCTACCTTCTCTTTTACTCCGGCTTATGAGTTCAGCTTATGGTGTAATATCTCTGTGCACCCCGGATTTTCTTCATGATGATTCTGATGCTTGTGAGAACATGACTGAGAAGTTACACTGCATAGGATTATACTTTTCCCATTTTTTCATGCTTGCATGAAGTTACACTAGGCTTTATGGTCTTCCTGCAGAGGTTTCAGATCAGAACTTTGTAGATGGAGGTCCGGGGGATGGACCAAGCTACTCCTGCACATCGAAAAGGTTGAAGACAATTGAAGATGATGCTACTAACAACGATCCAGTAACATTCTTTTTTTGTTCTCATACTGATTTTCTTTTATTCAAGTGATGAATCTCATCTGAAATGTTCAAATATCCAACAGGTTTTGAAATTCTTACTAGCCCGCACTTTATTTTGTGCTCTTTCAGGTTGTGCAGTCTAATACAATGGATGCTTCAATTGGCAGTCGAGCTTTCACTGGAAATTAAGGCGCTGGAATTGCTTACAGAAAACGTGAATGCCCTTCGCTCTCTCCAGAATGTTTCCTGCATTATTTCTGCTGAGATATAAGCCTTGAAGGGAATTTAAACCACTCTACTCCGACACCACCTTGAAAGATAGAGAGATTGATCATGGATATACATCTTAGGCAGATGAAGAATCCTCTGAAGAAGACCTGAAACCGATGAAGATCAGATCGGGGTATTCTTCCATTATATAACTTTTGCCGATATTCCTCTCTTTTTTCTTATTACAACTCTAGGGGGAAAAAAAAGTTTCAGGAGAACGGGAAAACGGTCTCATTTACACCTTTTGCAATAAGCAATATCCTCTGTATATATACTATATACGTAGATGGCATTTTGAAGGTATATTATGAGCCGGCGTTTTTTACCCTTTTTTCCTATGCTTTATAGTTTTGTGCGTAAAATGAAAATAACATTTATCTAAACAAGAAATTAATTTTGTTGCTGGTCAGAATATTTTTTATATTAAAAAAATCATTTCTATAACCAACCTTTAATATTAAATAAAAAGTTACCAGCTTTTTCACCAAAAAAAATAAAAAGTTGCCAAATATAGTGTTAGTAATCACACATTATGTTCTCTTAATTATAAAGTAATCGCATAGTTGTGTTTTCTTAATTATAAGATAGTGAATCAAGTTATATATGAAAAAATGCAGTTATAATTAAATGTGTTCTAAAATTTTAAACAGACATTATTAATAATAAAATTAATTTACTATATTTTTATTAATTTTATTTTTAGTCATAATTCTAAATCCAACAATTTAGCGGGAAAATGAGATTAGGAAGTTAAAATAAATGCATCAGATTGCTTCGTTTTTCCATATTTTGTTCCCATTACCTAAAATTGCAACGCAGCAACTAAGACGGAGACAACGATGTCACGATTTTATCCGTAATGTTGGGAGCAGTTGTCAGAGGAGAAAAGTACGCCCCCGGGACCTGAAGTGTTTCAGACATGCGAAAAGTACACAAACAAACGGAACAAAATCCCGAGCTTTCTCAAGAACTCTTTTTTCCTTTTACCATTCGTGATATCAACGTTTGCAAAAATTAAAAGAAGAGAAGAGAAAATCTTTAAAGCCGATAATTGTCCCAAATGCAAAACAGTGCTGCCCATGTTCGTGTCCTTGGTAAAAAGGGTTGTCTATCTTCATCTTTACCATCCTTAAAGTTGACGCATTGTCAGGTTTTGCAATTACCAAGGTTGGGTGGGATTTCATATTGGAAAAGCCAAAGCTCAGAAATCGTTCTCAGACTCGGAATCTTCACTTGTTGACAATGATATATCGCAGTTGCTGTTCTGATAGAATTATTATACCTAAAATGCTTCATCTTAGTCTTTCTTAATCTACTAGGTATGGAGTCGTAGCCATCATTGCATTGGTTGGTAAAGTGGCTTACGTGGATTCGTAGTCAGTTGCGGTCTAGTTGTCAGGATTTCAATGGTCCATGACATCAATGGCCAGGGAGAGACTTTCCAAATAAATTCTCGACAAGGTGCGAGAAGATATTATTATTATTCATTGTATTTTCTGGATTTAGTCATGAGACCCGAAAGTCTACCGGCGGGATTCTGTTCTGTAGGAAAATAAGAATGGTGCTTTGAGTCAAACGCGCCAATCTGTAGCAGCCCCGAATACCAAGTTGTATGTTGAAGGTATAAGCTTCTGCTTCAATGGGTGTTTTGTCGAATTGGAGAGCATCGAAATCTGCAGCTACAACGAGCCAAGTTGGATTGCCTGTTACCGATGGGTTACCTACTTATTCTTCACCGTCCTCTTCTTTTCAAGCTTCTGTCTTTAAGATGAAGTGGTCAAATTCTTTGCCCTTTTTTGTTGCTCTGGTGGTCATAGTGGAGATCGCGTTTCTGGGTCGTCTTGATATAGCTAAAAATGCTGCTGTTCTTGATACCTGGGCCGATACCCTCTTTGAAAGGTCAACTATCTTTCCCAATACTATTGACAGAGAAAGTTTTGGAGCGGAAAGTTTGGGTTTTGACACAAATTATACTAGTGGGGAATCGGATAGCTGTGAGGAGTGGTTAGAGAAGGAAGACGCCGTCACATATTCAAGAGATTTTTATAGAGATCCTATAGTGGTTAATGGTGCTGAGGAGGTTAGCTTCATTCTCTAAGCTGTTTACCCTTTTTCCCTTCTCTTATGCTTCGTGTGGTTTTGTTTTATTCTAAATTTCGGGTATCATCGCCTCAATGTATTTGGTGCGGTAGGTTGGTGGAGATTATGAGGTTTACTGATACATACTCCATCCTGTTCATAATTTTGTCTAGCATAGACTTTATGCATTGATTGACATGGAAACTTGATTTTAAGCAGCTGTCAGATAGTTCCACTGTGTTCATGGCTCATCTTATTGCTAATTTTTACACTAATCTTTGTCGATTTCTTCAATCAAATATTGGCATGGTATTTTGAAGATTAGCTGATCTCTTGTTGTTATCCCTCGCAACATCTTCTGAGTTTGTATTTGTGCATTGTGGCAGGAGTTCGGGACTTGTTCTGTGGGTTGCCGTTTTGGATTTGTGCCCAGCAGAAATCCTGATGCCGCATTTGGTTTGCCTCAACAAGCTGCAACTCGTAGTGTGCTTCGATCAATGGAATCAGCTCAGTACTACTCAGAGAACAATATTGACCAGGCACGACGGTGGGTAAGCACAATTGTGTTATGATATGGAATGATAATAGAATTGATGAAGCCATGGATGAAGCCAATTGGGCACAAAATATGTAATGATAATACAATTGGGTTGGCATTTTCTTTGTACCCTGATACTGGCAACCTGAACGAGATTCAGAACTGTTAGTTCCAAATTGCTTCAGGAATGCTGTGGGCTTCTATTTGAACTTTCTTTGTTTAAATTTTTGTTATTTTCTTGATGTAAAGCATGTATAGATAAGGATGAATGGGTACAGGGTCAACCCTATTTTACGATTTGAAGTTGCTATGAGAAAGATTTAAGGATTTCAGTAGAAGGATTCTACAGAATGGATCCGGCAGTTGAAACTTAGCCATTTTTTATTTTATCAATCACATTACTTGCCTTTCTAATTTGAATTACATTCTGGGTTCGGCTTTCCAAATGTTAATAGAATTGATGTATGAGTTTCCTCTGAACCAGCTGTAGGTATGATATAATAACGTGACTGATGGTTTAAGTTTCCTGTGAACCAGTAAGGGGTATGATATTGTAATGACCACAAGTCTCTCGTCGGATGTGCCTGTTGGATATTTTTCATGGGCTGAGTATGATATCATGGCACCAGTGCAGCCAAAGACTGAGAAAGCCCTTGCTGCAGCTTTCATTTCTAATTGCGGTGCTCGTAATTTCCGGTTGCATGCACTGGAAGGACTTGAAAACTCCGGCATTCAGATAGATTCTTACGGTGGTTGCCATCGGAATCATGATGGAAGAGGCAAGCATGCAAATTTGTTTAGAAAGTACTGAATGTGTGAAAATATTACCCTTCCTACGCCTTTGAGTGGATTCCTTTGATAGTGCTAGTTTGCCTCCTATTTACCTTCAAAGCATGTCATCTAGTTTTCTCACTTTGAATATCATCTAAAACTTTGGCATCTGTCTGTAAATTTTGCAGTGGACAAAGTAGAAACTCTGAAACGCTATAAATTTAGCTTGGCATTTGAGAATTCGAACGAGGAGGATTATGTCACCGAAAAATTCTTCCAATCTCTTGTTGCTGGTATGGGAGCCACTGCTCACTCTCTCAGTTTCTCTGTTTTTCTTTTTGGGTATTAGAGATTCTTCTTGAGAATAATTACCATATCCCTTTTCCTTTATGTTCATGAATGATTTGGGAAATTTTTGTATAATCCATCCAAACGGTAGGAAATATCCCTGTGGTTGTTGGTGCTCCAAACATCCAAGAGTTTGCTCCTGCATCTGATTCAATCTTACACATTAAGGAGTTGAAAGATATTGGATCCGTAGCAAAGACCATGAAATACCTTGCAGAAAATCCAGATGCATACAATCACTCGTTACGGTATAAGTTCTCATCATATAGCATACTACATTCGAGCATTCTATGTTGCTAGTCACTATCCATGGTTACCTGATGAAGTGATGTCTGTGAATCAAATCAGGTGGAAGTATGAAGGTCCATCTGATTCTTTCAAGGCCCTGGTTGATATGGCTGCCGTACATTCCTCTTGCCGTCTTTGTATTCTTTTGGCAACCACGATGCAGGCGAAAGAAGAAAATAGCATGGGGTTTAAGAAACGCCCTTGCAAGTGCCGTAGAGGATCCGAGATAGTGTATCATATTTACGTGAGAGAAAGAGGAAGGTTTAAGCTGGAGTCCATATTCTTGAGGTAATCTTCAATGAATGAATGAATTTTGTGCTTCTGTTGCTATGTGGTTCAAAGATTGAGACTGTGGTATGCAGGTCTGGCAGTTTAACCCTCAATGCCTTGGAATCCGAGGTGGTCAAGAAGTTCAAATCTATAAAACATGTGCCAGTATGGAAGCCTGAAAGACCTGAAAGCATAAGGGGAGGAGATGAATATAAAGTATATAAAATATATCCGGTAGGCATGACACAGAGGCAAGCTCTATATACTTTCAGATTCAACACGGATGCTGATTTCAGGAATCACTTGGAAGCCAACCCATGTCCCAAGCTAGAAGTGATATTTGTGTAGCTGCAAGTGCTTTCTCACAGCTTCCAACATAGATTGTCTGTTCTGAGCATCTTAGTCGAATCTTCACGGAGGAAAAGTTGATTGGATTTCATTAATTGCTTTAGTGTTTTGCCTCTGCCCTCCTGTTGTTTCATCTTAGATATGGGTTTTGGGAATGCCACAGATTACAGGCAAGACAATGACAGATCAAACATGTGGCTAAGTGGGGGTTAAGAGTAAGACTTAGACACTGCTCAATCTGGAATCTTAACCCCCGACCTAGCTGAAATCTTAACTCTTTTTTATCGCAAAGGTTGCCTTAACCCATCTCCAAGTGTTCAAGTTTGGTTTTTTATATTACCCTTTTTGCTTTGATGTATATAGTTTCTGCTGCTGCATCCACAATTCATATGGGAGCAGCAGGCCGATATATGGACTCTTTTTCCTTTTGCATCACTAAAAGGAACAAAGGGAAAGTAGTGCGGGGAATGATCGATTGTGCTTGTTGCTCTTCTTTTTTCTGTCTTATCATGTCTATCTTGATCAAAATCTGTCAAATCCATCTTGAGTGGGTTGGGAGAAAGGATAGGTTCTTGTTCTTCCATCGTCAGGAAAAGAGGAACAGTTGGTTGAACCATTTACAATGCGCCGTATGTTCCAAAAAGGGGGTTAACTTAATAAAGCTTTATAGTCCTCGTGTTCATCTGTTTATGGCAGATTTGGGTTGTCATTCTGGGTGTCTGATAGGAAGGTGATACACTTGGTTGGGTAGGATAATTCCAGATGATTTTTGGACTTGGAGTCGGACCCCTTTACCACCTTTGGTTCTTAGCTTTTCCAGCCTCAGTTTTTTTGCTTTCTCTGAAACTCATAGGGCTCCACCCATGAATCTGGGTTGCTTGACTTAGAAGGTCAGATCATCCCCTTTGGACATCGAATCCATATCTTTCCTTCAATGATTGTCCATATCCATGGATGGTTGTCTTGCCATGTGTGATCATAGCAACTGAAGATTCCTTTTTTAAGATCACCATGTAAGAGTGGAGACTGTCCTGTTTTCACTGCATGCCCAAAGATCACTGAACCTTTTAGTCGTATGCTTTTCAATGGAGATCATGATGCTCTCCATTGAATTTGCATCTCTATAACCATGTCACTTTCCCAATCCTCTTCCGGATAAACATACTGGTGCCGAATCGAAACCCGAAAAAAAAAACACCAACATCTACAATCGACGAAATTATTCTTCTCTTCGAATTAAAAAATTCTCATGATACTCAACCTAATCACATAACAAACCAAACCTTTTGCAGGAAAGGTGTAGAACAAGTAGGAATGTGACAAGAAGAGAAGAAGCTCTGTTTTCTGTGGAATTTTAGGCAGAGGTGACAGGATTAGTGGTCCAAATGGATAAAGGGAATAGCAAGGACTAGGGAGAGAAGTGCATGGTAGGTCATGGTTCACAGTGGGGAAAAAAGGAGTGGACGAGCCCATCCCTCGTGGGCTAACAAAGAAGTGGATGTATGTATGCGAGGATCTCTAAGATCTCTTAAGCCTCCTTTGCGTACTTCACTGGCCTTTCTTTCTTCAACATATGATGATCTCTTCTTCTGTATATTATACAGACAGCCCCATCAACCAAAAGAAAGATTCAATCTTACCCAACCAGGACCCTCCACCGAAGCTTTTCCATCATTGCTGGTGAGGACACATTGGAGAAGATGGCTTCCGTGCTTCTGATATTTATTATTGATATGAATATCATGAATTTTATCGATCCGAAAATTATAGTTGAATGGTAAAATTCGTCTAACACGTAAGGTAATAATTGAATATAAATAAATAGTAAAAAGCTAAAATTCAAACAAGAAGACATCAAATACTACAAGTAAAAGAGATAGCAACTGCTCCTTAAAAAATCAAAGTACTTGAATTGCCAAGTGAACATTTTTAGGACCAAAACAGCACATGAAGATGTCCAAAAACTACAACTATGGAATCCACCAAGATCTCGATACGTGGCATGTCATCCTCTTCCGATGGGGACTTGCACGCCCAATGTCCGATGTCCACTTCACTGATGCGGTCACAGAAGTCAAGGTCTGTGGCCCCCGGCGGTTACAGACGACATGTCCTTGGAATACCAACTTCGAACCCGGCGGTTCTTATGCGAAGGAGCATCCAAGGACCCATTGTCTCCCAGCGTCACATGATCCGGCGCCGGCGAAGCCGAAATAGCCTCTAGAATTTTAGCTTCGTGAAGACGTAAATCACAGACATGATCAACGTTGTCAATGCCCGATCTAAGACGGAGCCGGTTTAGATCGGGCATAAAACACAGACAAAATATTTTTGTCGATCATAAAACATCTTACTAATGATTGTGTATGGATTCCTTCGAGCTTGCGTCATGTCTAACGTAAAAGCTTTGCATTAACATTAGATAAATATGAATATTACCAAACTGATATAGCCAGTAGTTTTACTACAACAGACCAAACTTGGTCATGACTCCAAAAAAAAAGGTGACAAAGTGCACCCACGCATACCTTTTCTCTTTAATGTAAGGAACCCACCATTGATTTTAGCTCCTTTAATTCAATCTCCTACTCCCATCCCCTCTATATATAATCCTGTGGATGCTCTGTGCATCATCTATCATAGACCTACATCTTAATTTCCTGAAACCAGGAAGCCGCCACAGTAGAAAAGTAGAGGGTTGCATGGAAACTCTTCGTGTTTCAATCTGCGTATGCCTCTTCCTCTTCCTCTTCAGTCTTCTCTATTATCTATTTGAACAGAAGAGAAAGAGTGTCTCCAGACGAAGAGCTAAGCTTCCTCCAGGATCAATGGGATGGCCTTACGTTGGTGAAACTCTCCAACTTTACTCTCAAGACCCAAACGTCTTTTTGGCTTCAAAGCAAAATAGGTTCTCACTAATTCCTTTTCCCCATCTATTAGTAATTGCTTTAAATGGATGCTCATCGATCAAATTTTTGGTATCAGATATGGAGAAATATTCAAGACCCACATACTCGGATGCCCTTGTATTATGCTGGCTAACCCCGAGGCTGCAAGATTTGTGCTGGTGACGTATGCTCACTTGTTCAAGCCTACTTATCCAAAGAGCAAAGAAAAGATGATTGGCCAGTCAGCTCTCTTCTTTCACCAGGGAGACTATCACAACCACCTAAGGAATCTAGTTCGAAGCTCACTGTCTCCGGGCAGAATCCGGAAACTTATTCCTTCCATCGAATCTACAGTCAAATCTGCCTTGGAATCATGGTCTGGTGGCCATGTGATCAACACCTTTCATGAGATGAAAAAGGTTTGTTCTAATACACACAAAGAAACAACCGTACACTTACTAATATATTTTCGTTGATTATAAAATTAATTTTTATCCGAAACATCCTGCAGGATTCGAATTTATGATATAATGAACTGTATAAAATTATATAACTTTTGATTTAGACATGTGATTCATATGCCAATCACATTTGTTGGGTTATCTAAACTTTTGAAGAAGATGGGTCCCTATTAATCTTGTAGACCCATCAATTCATTATTATCTTTTGTTCTTTTTTGTCTTCTTCTGAGTTTTCTAATCACTGGTTTTCTTCACTTTTTCTTTTTTTCTGCTTGGATCATGATTTTCTAATTAGTGCGTCTTCTCCACAGATTGCTTTTGACGTCGGCATCCTTTCCATATTTGGTGACCTGTACAGCAGCGACAGAGTTGAGCTCAGTGACAATTATCGGAGACTGGATAAGGGTTATAATGCCTTTCCATCACACATCCTCGGAACTGCTTACCAGAAAGCTCTCTTGGTCAGAATTTAGTTTACCCGTTTAAAATGTTTTAATTTCCATAGGCACTTTATTCTGATTTTCTTTTTGTTCGATTAGGCGAGAAAACGGCTTAACGAAATCATTCGTGAGATAATTCGTGAGAGAAAGGAGAAAACGCCATTAGAGAAGGACCTCTTGGGTCATTTTCTTACCTTCAAAGATGGAAGGGGAGAAAGTTTAACCGAGGATCAAATCGCTGATAACATTATAGGAGTACTTTTCGCGGCTCAGGATACGACTGCTAGTGTTCTAACATGGATTTTCAAATACCTGCATGATGACCAGAAACTCCTGGAATCTGTTACTGTGAGAAATTTCTCAAGATTATGGCTGCCTAATTAACCATCTCTCTATATATTTGGTATCAGATAAAAATGGCAACATCGATAGTCTTCTTCATATCCTTGCAGGCAGAGCAAATGGCGATTTATCAATCGAATGATGAAGGAAAGAAGCTCTTGACATGGGCACAAACAAGGAATATGCCTCTCACGTACAGGGTATATATATATATATATATACTGATACTGCCTTCCTCTTGTAAAATGGTCAGATATAAGCTGACGGATCTGATTAAGTTTTCAGGTTTTACTAGAGAGCTTAAGGATGTCAAGCATTATATCTTTCACTTTCAGGGAAGCAGTAGTTGACGTAGAGTACAAGGGTAAGAACTGTGTCTAATTTACTATATGTACTCAATCCTTTCGATATATCCTTAAACAGTTATGTCTGATCGATATTCCTATTCCTGTACAGGATACATTATTCCCAAGGGTTGGAAGGTGATGCCGTTGTTTAGAAACATTCACCACAATCCTGAATTCTTTTCTGATCCTCAAACTTTTGACCCCTCCAGGTTTGCGGTAAGAGATGACAGGAATATTTTATATACATTAACACCCTCCCTGTTTTGTCCGTAAACCTGGTGTGAGTATATATATATTCCATGTGTGTGTGCAGGTCCCTCGAAAACCTAACACCTTCATGCCATTTGGCAATGGAGTGCACTCTTGCCCTGGCAACGAAATTGCCAAGCTGGAAATGCTTATCTTGATCCATCATCTAGTTAGTAAATATAGGTGGGTTACAGCAAAAAAAAGAAAAAAAGAAAAAGGAAAAATCGCAATATAATAATAATTAAAGATTTAAGAAATTGTCTTTTTCTTTATAGTTTCAAATGATTTTTTTTTTTAATGATGGAGCCCTGTTTCTAGATGGGAAGTGGTGGGTTCAATCCACGGGATCCAGCATGCTCCATTTCCTGTACCCAAACATGGCCTTCCAGCTAGAGTTTGGAAAGAATCGACGACAAGTCTTCAAAAGGATGGTGCTGCTTTGCAATGAACGACACGTCCATAATTTTCTATTTCAATCTGTTTTAATCGCTCTGTTTTTACTGTTTGTGATGTTCAAATGAAAATTTAATCCTAGTCCAATTTTCTTACCGTCTGATGTGATAATGAATCGGACCGAATAAACCATAGGTTACATGATTTTATATGCTTAATAACCGTGATTTTATTCAATTAATTAATCAGGTGTTACAAAATGAAATGTACGGTTTGGAGGAAAATGGCGCCAACCGCGTCAAGCACACGCTAGAAACGATAATAAATAACCGTTCGCGCGCTCATACCTAACGCATGACATGCACAAAAAGATCTACGAACGAGGAAGCAAGCCATTAATAACAATCAATATTAGGTCAATACTATAGGAGCGAAGAGTAAACCATCTAGCGGATTTCGCTACCGGAAGGGAAACCGATGAGTTGATTTTTGGTTGATTGATTGATTGATTGATTTATACACTAGCAGTAGCTGAAGTGAACGAAAGAGTTGACTGAATCGGTTGATGATCGATTGTTGTATTTTGATTTGAGATCTGGCATGGACTTGTTCTTGAGCGACACTGCCTCGCTGCCATTGTCCTGGGACGCAGTTCTTGTCTGCTCTCTCGCTTTCGGTTTCTACGCTGTTCGGTGGTTCCTAGATAAATTCATCTTCCGAGTACGCCCTCGCCTCCGTATTCTGTGATATTTGCGATTTTCTGCTAGTGATTAAGTTCAGAGAGAAGATGTCAATTAATTTGACAGAAACCATAGATTAACTTGTGTGTTTGATCGGAGTTAGATATGGCTGTTTATCTTTGCATGTTTCGATTTTATTGTTTTCATGTTGATATGGTGCATAATTTCGCAGCAAGAAAGGGAAACATTGCGCTGGCATCGGTTAGGCGATTCGGTTATGATTGAGTTTTTCTGATATTTCTTGAATGTTAAAAGGATTTTCAGTGGTTATCATGCCTTCCATTCCTTTTGTTCTCCTTTTCTTTCTACTATAAGTAAAAATATCTGGCTGGGGCTCGGTTTCTGATAAATTAGTGTGTACCTCTTAGAGTTTGGCCACTTGGTTATGTCGCAAGAAAGGCCGGAGAGGCCGTTCATTGATGATTGAGAGGAACAAGAAAGGTCCAAGGTTCCGTATGTCGGCGATTGATAAGGCTACAAGGGACACAATTAACAAATGCTCCGAGTCTATGTGGAAGCTAACGTACTATGCCTGTGTTCAGGTCTATGCTCTCAAGATTAGCTATGTAGAACCATGGTTCTGGGATACGAGAGACTATTTTACTGGCTGGCATGATCAAGAATTAAAGTGAGTGGTAATTTGCAAGCACTACTTTATGGTTCTTCTATAATTACGAAGTTGTGTTGGTCATATTGACTTCTGTTTCCTTGTCTAACCTGCATCATTTTATTCATTTCAGGCTACTAGTAAAGCTTTTCTACATGTGCCAATGTGGATTCTATATCTACAGTATTGCTGCTCTGCTTATATGGGAGACCAGAAGAAAAGATTTTACTGTTTTGATGTCTCATCATGTGATAACCGTTTACCTGATCGGATACTCTTACATGACAAGGTAAAACTTCCGTCATTTCATAAGATACCTATAATTATCCCCAATTTCACATCTGTGGAAAATCCTGCCTGGTTACTTCTTTCTGCTTCACATTTCCTTATCTGTTTGTTTATTCTTTACAAACAATGTTAGATAGTATTCCAAAAAAAAAAATTGTTAGATGATTTAGATAAAAGGTCTGCTTCTTAATTTTCACTTGTTGTGGCTTACGGTTATGATTTTCTAAATCTTCTTAAACTGCAATTATCTTAATGCTTATTTCAGAATTAAACTGGCTTTTATTATTGTGATTAGACTACAACTGGCCTCTTCAATTAGTTGGCCAACTACTCCTTTGAATCAATTGTTTACTGAACTTAATAATACAATAAGCTTTCGGCACTGGATTTGTTTTTGTTGAGTGGGAAGAGTTTTTGTTGTTTTTCCTTTAGTTTTCAGCACATATGTTCGTCAATAGTGTTTTTACCTTTCAGTTAGACTGGACCACACTTAATTCTGTGGAGTGGCCTTTAATAAGCAACATGATAAATTTTAACTAGAACGGAATCGGTGGAGATTAAGTGACACACTTTCAATTTCAGGTTTTTTCGGATTGGCACAGTTATTCTTGCTCTGCATGATGTGAGTGATGTATTTCTAGAAGCTGCAAAAATTTCCAAATATTCGAGGAAGGAGCTCCTAGCTAGCGTTTTGTTTGGATTATTTGCTATATCATGGCTCATATTACGACTGATAGTCTTTCCCTTTAGGGTTATCAGAGCATCAAGGTTTGCCCTCATTGTAAATAAACTCGTTCCATTATATTAGCTATCAAGTGCCCCGCTTTCTTATCTCATTCCCACTGTTGTCGTTTCTCAGCATTTTAATTGGGGACATATTAGACGTGTCAAAACCATACTTCATCAAGCTATACTATTTTTTCAACACGATGCTGCTCACGTTACTGGTATTTCATATATACTGGTGGGTTCTTATATGCCTCATGATAACGAAACAACTGAAAAATCGAGGAAGAGTGGGAGATGATATAAGATCTGGTAAGCCTTTTATTGTTCTAGTTGTATCATGTATGGTTCTATGTTGTCAATTGATATAGGAAAATATTTGTTAAACATTTACAATGGTTGTTTTACATATTGTATTTCATTTATTCTGGTGTCTTCACCAATCTGATAAAGCTTACTATTCTCGAAATAAATGCAGATTCCGAAGATGATGAATAGGTGGTCGAGTTCATCCTCGTTTTTGCTCTTACGGGGACTCGTTGTAGATTTGTGTTGTGCATCTGATTAAGTGCTGCCAAGTGATTAGGCGAATATTTCATTACGTCCTGGATCAATTTTGTATTCGACTCGGAGATAAAGGATTAGAACTAGCAAACATTTCCTCCTGATTTCTTTTTCGTGTAAAGTGTGGTAGGCGATTCTGTATAATTGTGCTCTCTTGATAAACAATGGCTCTCAAAAATAAAAATAGTCAAAATACGGTTCATTCTGATTTTTTCTGTCCGTAACGTGGCATTGCAGAGTGACAGTAACGTGGCCCCTGTATGTGAGATCTGTGTCGTCATCTTGAAAATGTCTGGATACTTTTAAAATTGGATCTCGGAGTTTATTAAAGGGTAGACATATTTTAAAAATAGCATTTTGACCCTTTCTATTTTATATGCCCCTGATGGGGGCAGAGTCGCGTTAACATATCGCGATAAAGACTTACTGCGTGGATTGGAGTTTATGTGTAAAGTCCGCTACCTTCACACGTGTACAACGCCACCCCAGCTGTGTTCTTGTTGTTCTGATTGACTCACAGCTGACGTTAACGGAACCGTGTAATTCCCATCATTCACAGTACTTCCTTTCAAATATCAGATCAAACAAATGTTCTTAATCTTATAAACCTTGCATAAATGTATATTTGCTTGTAGTAAACACAAAGACAAAGACAAAAACAAAAACAAAAACAAAAATCACATATTACTTTAATTTAATTATATACAACTAATAAATAATTTTATACAGACAGAGAGAGTCAATTCCATTTCCAGAAAAGGCTCCCTCACCGTATGTCTTTTTTTGAAAAAGGTTCTTGCACGTGATTTGACAAATTACGTCAGTCGCCAAGTCACTACCCAACTGTGCTCGCTGTTCCCCAAAATCTCCCTGCTCAGCTGCTCCTAACTTAACACAACGTGCCTTTTTTCCTTCTAAACCCGCGTGCGTTCTGTGTTTGCAGCTGGATCGCCACGTCACTACCCCATACTATATATTCTCATTTTCTCCCTTCCCCTTCCGTTCAAGCTCAATTGTTCTTTTCCTCAGTCAATTTCAGTACAAGTTTCTTAGCCTTCATCAAACTGAACAACCGAAAATGCAGAGATCAACAAAGAGACCAATACACGCGGCGGTTCCGTTGGAGGACTTTCATTCTTTACCACCAGGTCCGCCTCGACGGCTCACCCAGGAGCAAGAACTCGCAATCATGGTCGCCGCTTTGAAAAACGTGGTCTCCGGCACAGCCACCACCTCAGCTGTGAATGATTCCCTCCCTTTCGAAAGCCCATCTGCGTCCAACGTTGCTGGTGAGGTCAATTCGTTCGACCATATGCTGCTGCCGTCGGGTGTAGACACGTGTAGCATCTGCGGGTACAAAGGCTGTTTGGGGTGCAACCTTTTCGCGCCAATCCAAAAGGAAGATAAAAAACTAGAGAAGAGCAGCAGTCCCACCAACAAGGGAAGGACTAGGAGAAAGAGGGAGAAGAAGAATTACAGGGGAGTGAGGCAGAGGCCGTGGGGGAAATGGGCGGCTGAGATAAGAGATCCGCGGCGGGCAACGAGGGTGTGGCTGGGAACATTCACTACAGCAGAGGAAGCCGCTAGAGCCTACGATAAGGCCGCTATTGACTTCCGAGGGCCGAGAGCGAAGCTCAATTTCCCATTTCCCGATACCTCTGATCACAATCTGGATAGCACCAAGGCAGAACAAGAGCAGCTACCGAAGCAAGTAAATGAGAACAATAGATCAAGAGACGGTTCTGAACTAGACGTGGGAATTGGGTTGGGGAACGAAGGTGATCTCAGTCAAACGCTGGATGATTGGATGATAATATTGATGGATTTTGGTGGGAATTGGACAGATCCTTCTCCTGCTATGATCATATCCTGATATGTTTAACAGTAATATCAACCATTAGTGATCGTGTCCTTACTAATTCTTTCGATATTTTTCAAGAGAGAATCGTAATTAGGTGTTGTTCTGGTGTTAATAAACAATGACATTTTGATCATTCCAACGTATCTTAACTGTTTGGCTGCTGAGAAAATCACAGGAAGGTGAACCCCCTCAGGGGTATTCATCACCAAATAGTCAAATTGACGAAGACGACAGGTCTCATCTTCTACAAAACCGCGTTTAACTACATTTTATTTATATAATAGTTAACTAAACATGATTATATATATCTTACTACTTTAGCTAATATCACGAAAAGCACATGCCTATTCTTTTTTATTAATTTAACCCACAATCGGGTTTAAACACGTGCGTTCAGAAAAAAACACATGTTAAGAATGGAGAAAGGAAGCAACCAGATCATTTTTAAAAGGATAAAGTAATTGTCTAGGTTGCTTCTATGTGAATATTTAATTTAGGCAATTAGATATGCGTTGCTTTGTTGTTTTGGCGGACTCGTCTTTTTGATCGCCTTTGAGTCGGCTGACGAGTTCATGCCGATTTAATTACTACCGTCCATGAGTCGGCTGACAAGGTCATTCCTATTAAATAATTGCTTTCTTATTAAGCATGTTTAATATGTTTATCACGCACAATTATCATGACAATTGATTCCATCTTACTCTAATGAATCCGATTCTAAGTCCCAAAAAACACAAGAAAAAGTTACCAAATTCTGGAAAATGATGTACGGAATTTGTTAAGTTAAATTTCATGGACTTGCGTGTGAACAGTTAAGACTATTTCCAAGTTGACATCGAACTTTGATTGATTATTGCCGTACAGTCAAGAGTCGGCTTCTGGAGGTTTTGGAAACAGTATGGGAAAAGACTAATAAATTCATCCTTCAGAACTATCATGTCAATGCTATGGTCCCTGTACTGTTCTTCATCTGCTAGACTCTCAGCTTGCCCGCTACTACAGCAAAGTCATACTATCAAGTGTTTGTTCTTTTGTATGGAAAATATTACAGAGATAAACCAGCAAATATGAGATTGTGTTTTATGTCTAAATCGACAGAAGAAATGTATAGATAGAGATTAGTACAGGAAAGTAAAAAACCAGAACCAGTCATATGCATGTCAGAAGATCATAGTATTACATAGAACAGTATTTCTCAAACTGAAAGAAGATTTCACCAAAATAAAATCTTTGATGGTATTTTCAGATATTTTCTATTTTCTCATCATGATCAAGATGCAAAAACTGAAAAAGCCATTGTTGTCACTATTATGATGCCAAGAAAGGAGTAAAAGGTGTGGTGAAAATCAAGCAGCATCCCTCCCTTCCAGGCATCTAAGTTAACAACAAATTAGTCAAAGTAATACAGAATCAAAGGCAAGCATTCCTTCTTATAGGGCATCACGAGCAGCTATGCGGCAGGTTATGGCATCTGCAAGAGAGGATATCCCTAACTCTGGTACAGAAATTTTGTAGTACTGCAGAACAGAGAATATATTGATCAGTATAAGTTTTTTAACTTGTTTCCTATCTTCATAGGATCAGTCCAGCAACTAACCTTCAAAATTTGAGCTTGGTTTGCTCTTCCTTCTAATTTCTCTAGGTCCAGCTCTTTCCCATTTATAAGTTCCTCTACAGTTTTCATCTAATGGAAAAAAAGTATGATGCCTCTAATTAGAACCAGAAAGTTCCTCCAGTGCAAAGCAATACAGCCTCTATGCCTCAATTTTATATGATGCAATCTCACCTCATCTGCCGAAGCATTGAAACGAGCTGCCAGTATATACGTAGTGCTGTCTGAGATTCCACATCTTTTGAACGATTCCGTAATCTAGCAAAAGCTTACTCTGACAGAATTAATTTAAGAAAAGAAAGGCAAGCGGTCAAAAACAGTCATGAAATGATGATAGGTTTGATTACATGCTTGGAACCGGAGTAGTTATAAACTAGTTCAGAATGAAAGGTGCGTGTGGTCAACGAATCCCTGGACTTGGCTGTAAGTGTTTTATGTGCAGCAGCTAGAACAGGGAAAACATCAGGGATCTGTTTCAAGCAGGTAGGAAAAGTACCATCAGAATTAACCTGATCAGTATCTAGCCCAGAAGGCAGCTGTTTGATGTCCGTTAAAGTCATCTGGAAGGAATCATACCAATGATGCATTCAGAAATGCGACTTCTGGTTCCAGTGTTCCATCTTGCATAGAATCTAAAAGCTCCCTGCAGGACAGCAAAAGGGACTGGAAGATCAAATCCAGATCAAAAAGGGTTCTTTTTCAATGCCCGTGTTTTCTTCTCATACACCTTTTCTATTTAAAGAGCAGACCTAAGCGTGTCTGTTTTTTAACTGCATTAGACAATCCATGACCTAGGATTATAAGAACAACGCTTCAACCGGGCGGTCCAAATTCACCTAAATTTTCAAACTTTGAAGTGTTACATGAAAACCCAGAGATTTTTGTCTTGAATTTAAAAGATTCAAGCTTCAATCTCCTGCAGAAGATTCGTTGATGAAAGCTAACTAAAAACTGGCAAGTGAGGGAAATGAGAAAAGAGAAAAACCCAAGGAATTATTTAGACAAAGAGGGTTACTTGGAATTAGTGACGTCAGTATAAAGAGCGAGAGACAGGGTGTTTCCATTGTTGACGCCGAAAACCTTCATGTTGCTCTGCTTTTTTTTCTTTTTCACATCCCTGCACTAGCTCCGTACATTACAATTAGGGTTTATGCTCAGAAACTCGAGTAATTCGGGAAAAGTCTCCAAACTTGTGCAACCTGCTTATGGAGCTGCCACGTGGAGAGTATAATAACCATTCATAATTATCTTACAAGGAAGAAACATAAATTTAAGTGTTATGATTTAGTGCTAAATAATTTCAAAATTAATGTCATTTCGTATATTTTTATTTTAAAAAATAAATAATATTCTCATAATTTACAAAATTAATCTTTTAGATCCTGATTCGACACTATATATATATAATTGTATAATTTATTCTGAAACTTTTTGTGATCAACATTCATTCAATGGACGACTCCAATATATTCACTAAATTAGAAAAAACTGAGAAGTGCTGCATATATTCTATCAGGTTGACATCCACCCATTTGTCATAAAAAAAATAAAGTTATTCTTTCAGGAGCAAAAAGCTATGGTCATTTAGAGCCTGGAATCTGATTTCATGGATGCCATGCTTATCACTTTACAGGTCTGCGTTTCAACTTTGGAGTTACTGCACTTGCCTAATACTGATATGCGTGGGGGTGTGTGTAGTACAACTCAAAAGTTAGCCATTAGTAATTTTCTGGAGGAGTGGGTTTGGCTAAAATATGGAAGATTGGATAAGTTTTATCCTCTGGGTGACTTACTTTGTATTTACTTAAGAACTAAGTTAGGCTTTTCTGTGCTTTTTGAAATCTTTACAGGTCAGGAAATGTGGTATATCCATAGTTTGGTATATTACACCCTGAAGTTCGGTGGGAATTTGAACGATTCCAACAAAGAACTGTAGCTAGGAGTTTTTGTCTGAATAATTTACAGGGGTTCTGGAAATCATGGCTTTTCTCAAGATGAGGGTCCCATAAGAATATTTTCTCTAATTGTATATTATTCTCACTTAAGATTTCGATCGATATCTAATATCACCCAACCAACCGAGTGACCTTCATTCGTATCTTCAATCTCTATCCTCACAGGATTTCTTTCAAGCAACAGTTTCAAAGAAATGAGAAGAACCTAATCAGAAGGATAATCTGAATAGGACAGCAAAGGAATTCACTGTTGCTTCAGCAAAGAATGTATTCTTTTCTCAGTGTTCTGTAGCTATCGTTTTAGAATCATTTGCGTACTCATCTGCAACTTGCAAGGAATAAAGCTAACCTCTTCGCGTTACCAAAGTATAGAATAGGATATAACACCTTTGTGAGTGTCCTAACTCCTAAAAGGGGTATAGATATGTTCCTCTTTTCTTTTACAACTCTTGGCTATAAGTTTCTAGACATACGGCCCTGCAGCAAGTAACCCTTGTATTTGAACTTCTAGCTGATACAAAGGAAGGCATTACAGGAACGTCGAATATGAGCTTTCTGGAGTTCCAGTATAAGCTATCAAGCAACAAGTATTTGAGGAAGCCATCCCGGTTGTTCTCTTCCCGGGACCGGCAATTCTCCGGCCTAATGAAAACTTTCCAGCCAAATCTGAGAGAGATGAGACGGGTTTTTGACAAATTCGACGCCAATAAAGATGGCAAGATCTCCCCGCAAGAGTACAAGGCAACTATGAGAGCTCTAGGACAGGAACCTGCCATGGGAGAGGTGACCAAGATTTTCCAGATAGCTGATTTGGATGGAGATGGTTTCATTGATTTCAACGAGTTTGTGGAAGCACAGAAGAGGGAAGGAGGAACTAGGACGATGGACATAAGAAGTGCTTTCCAGACATTTGATGTGAACGGAGATGGAAAGATAACTGCAGAAGAACTCATGCAAGTCTTACAAAGGCTTGGCGAGAGGTGCAACTTACAGGATTGTCGGAGAATGGTGCGAGCCATTGATGCCGATGGGGATGAGATGGTCAACATGGATGAGTTCATGAACATGATGACTCGCTCTATGATGCAGACATAAAGGACAAAGGCTCTTCAGGCTTTATCTTGTCTGTAATCCATCTTGCACTGTGCATTAAAACTGGGAAAGAAACTTGATAGGAATCAAAGCCTGTGTAAGTCACGTTTTCATTGTTTTATGATTGTGCTGTGTAATATATTTAAGTTTGTATCTGTTTCTGTCACCTTTTTATTTGCAAGTAAAAATTTACTGCCATAGGTTAAACTGTACAGCTAGATCGATCTACCAATGGGTACAACCTAATTCTAAAGCATCACAGTTCCACCTATCATTTTGCACATACAAGTCAGAAAATGGCAGATGCTATCAATAGAACAGTAAAATCACTAAGATAGGAAAGCCCACTACCGCTATTACATCAGAACATTAATGAATTATGTACACAGATCCAAAAATCATATACATTATATTAATCCAGACTAAAAAAGAATACGAACGGCAAGGGATAACCTTTCTCGTGGCCACCCAGCCAGATTAGAGATAGCCAATCATAACTTCACTGGATTGCTATTCCCATAGTCCAAATTGTTAAACCCCACTCGTCCCCTTTTTGGTGACACCATGTATACCTAACTGAATGAAAGAGTGGATGTTACCTAACTTGGAGGATGAGAATAACACTACTCCCTTCCATCTGAGTGGCTAAGAGCTTAAGCTTTGAAGCACCAATTACTTTTTACAGTATGTACAAAAATGCCGCCTCCTGTGCTCGACGGAAAAGAATCAGTTTCAAACTTTCATCAACTATACACCTGCAAACAACACATTAGAAAGTGTCAGAGGAAAAAATGTGTTGCATGCAAAATGAAAACGAGACAACCCAAAACCATTTATCCGTAAACTCCAAGACAGCATATTTTGGTCAGAGGCCAATGTCGATAATATCATCTCCTACACTTATAGCTGCCGTAAAATATAGATACTAAACAATCATATATCTTGATGAAGGGAAATAGACCATGAACACGGTTACTAACATGGTCTGAGGTAGAAACATCTTTTAAAGTAAAACAATCCACAGTGGTACCTCCGTTTTTCTCAGACCACAGAAAAATAAAGAAGATTTCTCCATCCCAAATTATTCCCGGATTTGAATTGTATAGTTACATAATAACAAGTAACGGAATAAGTTCTAGAGAAGTACTGCTCACTTGATAACATTGGCTCCCATAATCATAAAGAGAGCTCTTTAATGATCCCCTGCAATTTTTATGGATGACAGCAAGAATCGTCCATTGATTCATGTTGTTGTGCTTTCATCTAAAATGATATCATCTCCAGTCCCGTGGCCCGGTAGGATCCATATACTTCTCTATAGATTCTTTCTTCCGATCAGGGTCGAGGCTGCAAGCATCCTCATCAGAGTAAACATAAAATTGTACATAATTGCACCAAAAATATAACTGAACATCACTGAATGCTGATGGAGCCCATCAGAATCAAGTTACACACCTATTTCTTAGACCAAGGAGAGCATAATGAGCAGCACCAGCACAAGCAGAGACTGGTGCTATAGCAGCTGCAGGAACAGCCCGTACAGCAGTTGCTAAGGCAGAGCCTGCACTAGCTCCTCTTTGGTATTTTTTCAATGGGGCCCGTACTAAAGCAGAAGCAGATTTACCCAGGCCATCACTAAGGCTCTCACAAGCCTGTCAATCAGAGAACAAATAATTGTCTGTGAGCAAAAATTGTTCACGTAGGGTCCCAAGAATACATGGATATGTAATGGTTCATAGAGCATTAACTCCCTGTCCTTACATTTCTAGCATTTTTCAGATACCTTGAGTAAATATGTGGATGTGGAGGCAAAAGTTAGAAATGAAATTCGAACAATACAGGTTATATTACAGCAATTTCTTATCATTAGAAATACAGTCACAGAAAATTACATGCAAGATGTCAGGCACACCCCAGTATTACCTGTTGAATTCCTTGTTTGGCACCTTTAGGCTGATTACATCTTACATTTGGTTTGCTTTTGTTTTGCACCGGCCATGATGTAGGAGGAACATTTGAGACAATGTATTCTGCTTGCAGCAAAATATCATGAGCTCCTGCTGCCAGATGAACCCCAAGTCCAACAGCTTCTAGTGATATGCTTCTAAGAAATGCAATTGTACCTGGAAAAAAATATCAATTGCTTCTTTAAACTGATAACTTCTAAATGCATTAACCAACAAAGGTGGACGCATCTGCATATCAAAATAATCTGTAAACAAGAAACAGGAATATTCAGTAATTATGATATTACAGAAGATTAAATTCCAAAAAAAAGCCTCATAGGATCATACCGACCTTAAGAACTCCTTAACAGCCCTAAACCACAACTATATAGAAAATCACCATGCTGCATACAATACAGAATAGTATGACTTCATTCACTTTTACAATTATGCGACTTGCCAGAACTTTACTGTTCATTGCTCAATAATATAACAATTGATATATCATGAAAGCACTCATTACTTATATTTTTTTTTAAAGAAACACTCATTACTTATATGACAGCTTGCATTTATCCATCACAGACTTATGACTCAAACACTAAAAGTCAAATGCAGAAAGCTTCCCGAATATAGCAGATTAGAGTTAATTCTCATGGATCAATCATGATGTAATGCAATAAGCCAATGGTTTCACAGACATTAACATCTCATGAAACCCACAAAGATATCATGGCTAGAAACTGAACAAACAAATCTCAACCAATAAGATTTACCTCTCTGCATTCCTTTGAGTATTCTCTGATCCTTTCTGTAGCTTTCAACTGGCAAAGAAACAAGCTTTGTTGCGCCGGTACCAACAGCAACCAAGGACCTGATGGTAGGAAGCCCTTGTAAAATTTTATGCATCTGCAGGGAAGAGAGAAATAAATACAAGTAAAAAATTTTCTGAAAGGGAAAATAATTCGAGCCCTGATTAGTAGAAGCCACAAAAACCTGATTTTGGGAAATATCCTCCAACCACTCCCCAACAACTGTTTCACATATGCTTCCCCAGCCATAGACTCCAACGCCATGTACATGTTTGAGCTGCAGCTCAACCCCCTGCATTAAAGTAACATCCAGTTTTTTTATATAAAAAATTGCATCCAGCTTAAATGTTCTCTTTCACATTAAATGCCAATAAAAAGAAAAAAGAAGAGCTGCATTCAGAATTGTTATCTGAACAAGTATGATCAGCATTTCCCACTGCAAAAGCCAATACATAAAGGGCAATGGGAAGAGCACAGTAAGCTAGAAAAAAGACTCGTCCAACATGCAAACAATGCACCTAATAAAAATTAACAACCCATTTCCTGTCACAAGCTATAAAAACATCACTATATATAACCAATAAAGGATGCACTGCCATTTTTAGATCAATAGCAAAAAGGGAACATAATGTGTCTACTTGAATCCAATCTCACTAACACCAACATGAAACTCAGAAACCAAAAGCAGCATTGACTAATAACTCAATTTAGAATCATATAGAACCAAAGATGCTGAGGTAAAAGTTCTGATTTCTATAGCGAGTAAAGAAGAACAAAATGGTCTGAATAGTGAATGGAGTAGAATCCAGAGTAGGCTTCATTCCTTTTAATAAAAAGAACTCTTTTTCAGGGTTAGACCACTGTAACTGAGAATCAAGCCTTCTAAAATTCAATAACAGAAAGACTATTTACCTTCCAGGGAACAAGATTAACAAGCTCCACATATTTTCCACCTCTCAGTGCTGCTAAATCTACACGGTTAGGGTGGTAGTCAACTCGGATAAGAATGGGTCCCATGTCAAATTTCTGAGATAAGTTACAAAATCAGCAATAAGATCTTTGAAGCTCAGAAGAACCAGGTCATAGAAAAAAAAATCCATTAACTTCAACTAATGAAATATGGCATGAAAAATAGCAACTAACAAAATAATTGTGTGAACGCAGCAAAGACAACCAATTGAATGCAATTGATGATGCTACTAGAAGCAATTACATAATCATTACTACACATTTTCTTAAGCACACACTTTTAGCCATTGCATTGATAAGCAATAAAGATAAAGATGATGTAAACAACTCTATGCAAAAAACTTAGAATGTTGAAAACAAATAGTTGTTAATTTTGAAAACCGTAGGTATGACCACTCTCAGAAGTCAAGGCATGAAAGTAGCAAAAGTTTAATGAAAAACAATTAATAACATACAGAGACGAAGGGCATATTTTTGCTTAATGAAAGTTGAACAGTAATAACAAAGCAGTAAGCTCCCTGAAAGAAAGCTTTGTATTTTCTAAACTTACATATATTCATCAATTAAGACTGGATGCACGTTACACACATGAAAAAGGAGAATCTAACAGTACAATGCTGATATGTTCAATCCACTAACTTCAGCACATGGAAAAATTAACATGATGGAAGAATAGAAGAGAACATAGCAACGTGCACATATCAATTAAGGACATGAACATGGAAAAGAATAGAAGAATGCAACAAGCTCATGTCAATTGGAAATGACATGAAGTTATGTGCTCACCTGAAAATAAGGAAGCAATGCTTCATCTGCAATTGTATGTCCTGCATACATACTACTCTTAGTAGAAGGCTTTGCACCAGAATGATCTGAAGAATGGCCAGCCATCGATTTTTTTGCCCCAAAAAAGCTAATGAGAAAATCAAGTTGGCTTTGATGAAGATGTAGTATCATAGGAAGAAAAGCTATGCTTAACCTGTAACAGAAAAATACAACAGCACCAGAAGAGCATGCTGAGCACACTGTATTCTCATAGGATCGTGGCAATCAAACAAAAACAGATCCAAGTCAAGATACAAACTTGGCTTTGCATTATCTATTGTCATAAGATAGACACTAACACATTATTGGTAGATGCAATTGGGAAGTAACAAGTCAACTCTTCTGGCACTTGAATTTAGTACAACTTGGGTGTGCCCATAAAGATATGTATACGCTCCAAGAGAAAAGGGGCAGTAAAGTGCATTGCCAGTATAAAGTAAAATATATTCGGTACTTGGAACATGAAAGAGAAGTCTGGCACAGACTTTTTTTTTTTGAATAATTGGCACAGACATTTTTGCTTCTATTTTCAATGGAACATATAGAAAACATATCTCCACAAAATATTTTGAGGAAGCACAAATAAAGCCCTACAGAGAGGACTTTGACAAAAGATGATTACACATTTAAATTTTCCACACAACACTACTCGCTCAAAGTGACATCTTTTGAATAATTATGAAGACTATAATAATAAAAAGAATACCTGTACTCTTCAAGAGGTATTAGAGGATCTGGTCTCACAGCTTCAAGGCACAGCTCAAATGCTTTCGAAGAAGATTCTCTAGGATGATCTTTTGAACTATAGTGCCCAAATACCTTCAATCACAAGAGAAAAACTCTTGAAACAATGAATACAATATTAAAATGGTTAGGTACAAAGGAAAGAAATTTCCATGTTACCCGTTTCCAAGGTGCATTTTTGCTCCAGTCAGAAAGATAGATGTCGTGAACTGAAAGAAACAACTTTGATACATTTACTTTACCCACTGGGAAAAGGTAGTACTGAAACTCCATCCCAGATAGTGCAAGTTCTAAGCAAGTAGTTTTATCTCTACCACGATTGTCACTAGAATGCTCATCATTAAATGCACGCCAGTCACAACCATCATACAGTCTCCATCTTATATCAATGTTCATAAATATTATACGACCTGTTGCCTTCCCGAAGTCATCAGATCTTGCAGAGTCCACAGATGGGGGATTGTCTTCCAAAAACTGATCTGTAGAGGCTGCACCTTTAGCTTCGGAGACGTGATCTTCGACAATTCTTAAATGAAAATTGTCATACCATCCACCATTTCCTCTTCCAATATCTGCATCCCTACAATTTTCGGATACGCATCTAGGATTCTCAGACAAAGACTGCCTTCCCATGGATAATTCTGACAAAGGACGTAAATCAGATAAGCAATAACCTTCTATAATTTCTGGAATGGCACCATTTTGTAGGAATAAAGTGTGACTACTTTCGAGGCTGACTGGAGGAATTGGCCCAACAAAAGATAGATCATCAGAGAAAATATCAGGAGTTTCCACAGTTGAGCTGCAAGCCAAATCATCAAGCAAAACAACTTGAGATTCATTAGGATCACGTTGGCAGACAGCATACCCATCTAAATGGAACGCATCGTCACATATCTCATCCATCAAACCAGCCATCCCAGATACCCCAGATTTGCTTGATATACCTACAGTAGAAGCATACTCTTGAGAAGAATCATGATAAGTTTCCAGTCCATCATTGAACTGGCTTCTCTCTTGGGTATGATTAACACTATCCCATCGATGCTGCAGATGCACAACCGATTCCTCTAAGTCAGGTGCAAAAAGCTGTTGAAGTTGACCAGCCAAACGCATCAATCCTGATGTAGTGTCATGGCAAGTTTCTATACAGAAGTGAGACTTCAAACATTCTAGCTCCCACAGGAGGCCATTCATGCAGTTAGTTCTCAAAATTGCTTCAATAAGTGCCTCCTGAGCAACTTTCACATAGCCCATCTCACGAAGATATTCCACATCATAAGTGCCACCTAATTTAACACCTGCTGCACAAAGAAGAAGTCCCAAATCTTGAACTCTAATTTTGTAATCATTATCCATAGAATCTTCCAATGTTGAATTAGAAAGAGTAAATGAAGAAGCAGCCAGCAGACAAGCAACATTATGGTTATTGCAGCCTTCTTTGGAAGACGAGGAAGTGGATTCAGAATGATGACTCCTACTGACAAGATTATCTGAGTACGGCTCATAGCACAAGCCAATATCAAGCATCTTAAGGACAAAAGAATGTCGACAAGGTGCATTTGACCCAGACGAACTATGACCACTTGCATTTTTGTCTTGGATTTCAGAAGATGGCAAAATGAAGAAGGAAGATATTGAGTCCAACCAATCCAACCGACCACCAACAGCCATCATTGTTCCACACCTGACAACAACAGATGTCAAAGTACTGACTCCCTCAGGATCCCTTAGATTTATAATGTTAGAGCCAGCAAAACTAGAAGACAATACATTTGAACCACACCCATCACCACGTTTCCTGGTAGAGTTGCTACAAGAAATGAGAAGAAATTCTTGCTCTGTGACATCAGTGACAGAACCCCACAATTTACCTTCTCCATGAGCTACCCAAAAAAATTCAGCACCCATGAGTTTCCCAATGTTTGAAATAGACAATATACTGAACTGCTGAACCCTCAATTTCAAGCAATTCCATGATCCAGGAAGTTCGGTCTGCAATGAACTCTTCACATCCAATTTTATCTCCGGTCTAATTAAAATCTCTAGTGATTGACATTCCAGTAGGATTGATGTTTGCACAACAGATGATACTTCCATTAAGCTGACAGCATTACGTGTCATATCTGATATTGTGTCAATCATCTGACTAAAGAGTTGGTGGAAAATAACATACTGAGAATTGTCAAGGCTAATAGCAATATCTAACAGATGAATATGCAATAAGGATGAAGAGCTCAAGATCATTTCATCTCGGGTTTGAGAATTCATGTCATCCAGAGTTTTCACAGCAGACACAGTGGCAAACTCATAATCTTTTGCTGCAAAGTTGTTTTTGCAATTAGATTCTTCCAAAGTAGCCATCGACTTCGCTCTCTCGGCTATCCAAGGACCTGTCACAGGACCCTCTGGCCAAATCAAACTAACAGTAGATAGACCACTCCCTCTACTTCTCACAGACAGTATCTTTACAGAAAAAAAATTCTGCCTTGACATGCTAGAAGAATTGGTTACAGCATCAGTTTTACAGCTTGGGTTCACCATATACATCTTGAGATCACCAATATTGAAATGCAAAGAACAAGCATCCTTTAAAGTACGCTGTTTCCATGAATCGGCTGCAATTGGACTACTGTTTTCTGGTTTCCTATTCTCTGAAGTTGATGGCGAAGAAAAGTCAATTGCTATAAATTGATCCCAATGAAAGCAGCCCCCACCAACTTTGCTTCTCTCGAAAGGAAAACAGATAATTAACCTTGCATTTAGGATCGATATGTCACCCTGGAATATCTCTCTTGAAGATGCTACTCTACCACCAGAGGATGAACTCTTTTTCATGTTGCATTGTGAGAGCGCATGCTCATCAAAGGAGAAAGGAAGTTCACTCATTTGATCACTCGTTTCAACAGATTTTCCAATATCTCTCAAAAGATTAAACAGCACATCAATTGAAGAGGAGCTCACCCAGAGTAAAAACTGAGGCAGTTTCAAAGAAAAGAATGTAGGCCCAGCTACACCTCCAACTGATGAATTATAGTTTGCATTAAATTGGCAATGCGTGACATCAAATGTGCTCATTAACTTGATCTTGATCAAATTTCCTGATGAGAAATTTGACACAGCTGATAAACTTGTTCCATCTGGAACAGAGTCTTTGACAGTTGAGGCAAATGGAGGGAGAGCATCTAAAACTTTGGCTTGCAGCTGTTGAATATGAAAGGTGTGAAACATGTTGTTACTGCTATACGAGTATTCAGCAACCTCAATGTACTTCACTGTGCCTCTAACCCTCATTTCTTGAGGACATACCTGCCCATGTTATCAAATGTCAGAATTAGAACGCAAGGAATCATACAAACCTTCAAAGTCAGGACATATCCATTCAGCAAACAAGAAATATTTAAGTTTTCCAGCCAAATATACCTGCAATTCAACAAATATGTCTTCACATTCCACACCTAGGTGATGGACATATGTATCAGCGGCACTGTGATCACTCCTTGAATCATACTTATGTCCCTCAAGTTCATCCTGTAAGGATAAAATGATAGAAATTCCAGCCAAAGTCGCATTAAGGTTGGTCTCAACATGTTGCTGTTCTGTACATGTCAAAAGGGAAAAATAAATTCAAATTTTCACCAAAATACCAAAAAAGAAAACATAGTGTAGTATGTAAAATCTGTCTTTATGAATCACCATTTTGTAATAGGAAAGTCAGGTTAAAACTGTCAGAGGCAGTGCCTGATGGATAAGCCAAAATAAAATTTAATTGATTGTAAGTTACAAAATTCCAGCATTTTTAAGTGTGTTAGTTTTAAAGGCAAGCGATTAAAGGAAAGAATATGTGATTAATCAAATAAGTACCTCTATGAAAAGTTGTATCAAGAAGTAATATGTAATGATTGATAGGTGCACCTACCCGAAGGAATGTGCAGAGATCCAGAAGCAAGGCTGGATGTAGCAGTTAATGCACTGACAACAGAATGTGTCAAGTTCCACACCCCACTGCTTCCCAAAACTGATTGGTTGTTTCTCATTACATCTAGGCATTCAAAAAACTGGTCCATACTGAAAATACCCATCAACCACGTATTAAGAGAGATCAGAATTACTTAAACAGTGGTAAGCACAACTGCTGGATGGAGATACAAATGTAATATGATTTGAACAAAAACAGCTGATAGTGTAACACTTTGTTATACACTAACCTTGTCCCGAGATCAAGTTCTTGTGTATCGCCTTTCTCATTTTGTTTCACAGACTTTGGCACCCAATCAGGTATAAAATATGTTCCCCGAAGTGTCCCTTCACTCACTGAATCTGGCTCGCTAGGAGAAGACAAGGCAGGAGAGAAACTATAGTCCACCTTATCAGGAGAAACTCTAGTAGGAAAATGTATTGATGAATGGAAATCAGAAGCTGAATTGAAATAAACAGACTCTGTACACTTGAATTGCATGCTGCCCCTGCCATCCTTGTTCATATTCTTGCAAATTTCCCACGAAAATAAGAACCATTTTATTGTACTTGGTTGAGCTCGTAATTCTATAGGATCAAAGCAAACATCGGCATTCACTTTGCCAATGTCCAGCGAACCATTCTTCCAAGGAATACTCAGCTTCAAATTCCCTGAAAATCCACCTTTCTTCCCTGTCATAACCGGAGTTGTAGCATTCAGTGTGCAGTCTCCGGAAAATGATTCACCTGACAGACCCGGAGAACAGTTTAGCTTGTCTATATCACCCACTTCTAAGAGTTCAAGCACTGCTCCCTCAAAATTCACAAAACTAGTTAGTTGACTCATCCCCAGAATGCTCTCAATTTTGGTATCTGAATTCACTTTACCATCTTCGGAAACACAGGTCCCACATTCGATTTCTGAAACCCTAAGAACTAACATCCTCTCGTGCCCAACCTTCTTCACCTCTGTGTCCTTGTTTACATTCGGATCAAATGCTAAAATCAACTTCCTCACTTTCACATGAAAACTCGTCACAAACCACTTCACCATCTTTGCAATCGTCATAACACCTTCATGAACATCAGCGGAAACAGTAGAACCATATGTTGCACCATAATCCCCCAAATTCTCCTCCCCGCACCTTCTTGCCCTACCTCTCTCCACTGGCTGATCACCATCCTCACTGCAATTACTCGTACTCTCCCCTCCCGTTCGAGAATTACAATTAGAACGTGGAGCAAGAACAAGCTCCAGCTCATCCAACTCAACCTGAAATCCCTTACCTTTCCACGGCATCTTTACCGATAATGAACCAATGGATCCTTCTTTTACCATCACCGACGCCGCTGCACCTAACTAAAAACACATACGACAAAAGGAAACAGTTGAACCAAATTTTAAGTCAACTGCAGCTGGCGTAGCAAAAAAACTTAGGGACTGAAACAACGGCGTTACCTTGTCGTTGAGATAATCGACGTTGAGCGCGAGGTCCGTCAGCTGGATGGTGCCATGAGTGAGCTGGACATCAAGCTGGTCAAGGTCAATATCACCCAAAATAAACTTCCCTAATTTCTTCTTCAGCAGAAACTTGCATAGCCGCTTCACCGCCCACCGCGAGAGCAACGCCTCCGCCGATCGCGCAATGTTCCACGTGAACATCTTGTTATTTCGACCCTTTTTCCTCTTCCTCAACAACTCTCGTCGCTATCAAATTTGACGGCTTATTAATTTGGTGTCCACAACCTATCTAGGGTTAGGGTTTGGCTCTCTATGTGATGGAAGATGAGAGAATAAATCCTCCATCAAAAGAGGGACAGAGATTCGAATATGAACAAATGATTGGGTCTCTATCTTCAGGTTTTTGATAGATTTTTCATGAAATTATTTTTTTTAAAAAAAGATAATCATGGTTATTGGCTAATATCCATGTAAACTTCGCGTTTTGAATATGTACGATACAGACGTGAACGTTAAGGACTCTCCCCCCTGGGGCCTAGGCTGGTGCACTTGTAAAACGGTTATGTCGTTAACTTCGTTAGGCTTTTTATCGTTAAAAGACGAATAGAAGACGCGTACGTCTCTTGCTCTCATGTTGACGGAGAACGTTTACATTTGTAAAACAAACTTTTAAAACGTTTTACATAAATAGCTAGAGGTTATCAATATTAATGGCACTATCGGACTTAGATTATAATATTATACCAAAAATAAGTATAATTAAAAATATAACATATCTATCTATATTTTTTTAAAAAATAGAAGATACCCACTATAATAATAATAATTAACCATTCTGCTATATGTAAATAATAATTACAAATAGATCCAATTAATTTGAAATTTTTAAAGTACAATCGTATTAAAAACAGACTTTAATTGCACTATGATAACATGAGATGGAATATGGAAAATTTATATTTTTTTATATTATACAGATTAGTCATAGGTCTCATTTTTTTTGTTATTATAAGACTCTCTTTTTTGTAACAATAGGTCTCGTTTAAGTCATCCCAATTATCAGAATTACAATCATAAATAAAATTTTTAATTTTATAATTATAAATTTTGATTTAATTTTATAACAAATTGATATATATTAAATATGCTATTTAATTTTAACACTGACAAACAAGGCCAATTATGATCAACTAACCAATTGGATGGTATGGCAAAGTGGACTTTTTGGTGTTATGTATATATTCATGACATTGATTTGATTTTTTTTTCAATAGTATAACATTGATATGATGATACACATCGAAACGGTACAAGAAGAAAGTGGAACAAAAATTGTCTTCTACTTATTTCATAGTTGGTCACCTGCCGTACTGATTTTCAGAATAACGAAGGAGTTATATTATTTATGATAATACATATAAGTGTAAACACATAGGTATGTCATATTTCGTTTGTTACATGTAATATGATACAGATAACATGAGTTTAAATACAACATGACAAATTTAGCAGTTTGATATTAAGTATATAGTATTTTATATTTTTCTATAAAAAAATTATAAAACCAATTTCAACACTATCAAGCCAACACAAAACAATTCTGATTGTGTTGTATTTTAGTGTAATTCACACTAATCAATTGAATTGGTGGTTATAAGATAGTAGATTTTTCCGATGTTATGTATATATCATGATTTATTGATGTTACACGAAAATAATAAAAAAATTATCTTTTTGGTCAATTGTGTTGATTTCGAAATAACGAAAGAGTCATATTATTTATAAAAATACATATTAAATATTATTTTTAAAGATGACCGTACGTTAGTATGGCTATTTCAAAATATTATGCCAAATATAAATTTAACATATCCGATAGAATGATTATTAATTCTAAATATTTTTGGCGTTTTCGGGAAGAACGAAGCCGGCCATAACTCGGGATAAAGTTGGCAGCATTGGTTTCATATCCAAAGCTACGTGTCACGACAAACTCCGTCATCTCTACTACCTACAGAAGGAATGCTAGCGATGGACTTTAAAAGGATACCCGCCCTTTACACCGTCAACATGGTCTTGCCTTCTTTTTGAAAGAAGCGGGTTTCTCTAATTCTACTGTTTACATCTCTGCTTATCCAATCAGAATTCACTCGCTAAAAGCATGGAGATTAAGGCAGGTCTGTCCGCTATAGTCACCGGGGGTGCCTCCGGAATCGGTAGGTGTTCTTTGGAGATCCTCAACTAGTAGTTTTTTTTTAATTTTTTTACTGGAAATTTAGTAAACGATGAAATAGCCGTCGATTTTGACCAGGAGCGAGTACGAGATCACTGAAACTTAGTCATTTTAAGCTTTTGATGGAGTTTGATTACGGTTTCACGGTTACATCTTGGTGACGAGTCGTCACGTCGTCTGTTTTTTTTTTCTTTTAGTTTTCCGTTGGAAATGTTTTGAAAGTTGCTTATAACGTGCTTTGTTTAAACGAAGGGAGTCTCTGGTTTTCGAAAGGAGATAATTGGTGATAATCAACAGATTAGATTGAAGTGATTGCTGTTGTTGAAATTTTGAAAGAGGTTCTGTGCGATGTGATTTTATAATGACGTAGTGAGTCACTGGTGATGGTTGATCCCCAGGAAAAGCTCTTGCGTTGGCTCTTGCCGAGAAGGGAGTGTTCGTGACGGTGATTGATTTCTCGGAAGGAAGAGGGAAAGAAGTTGCGTCATTAATTGAGAAAGAGAATGGCAAGTTCCATGGCAACTTGGAATTTCCACTCGCGTTGTTTATAAGGTGTGATGTGACCAATACTGGTAAGCTTGGCAATGTTTCCTGGATAAGTGTGCATTCTTCTCGTTTTTTTGGTTTTTACCTTTCAGGTTTTCAATTTTGTAGATAATTTGCATTTTATGTTAAACTACAAGCTTTGGAACGGATTCTCCTAGTAAAAAAAGGATTGTTACTGACCTTGAATTACACTATACCTTTCTGATGGTTCGCTAATTGTTCTGAATTCAAAAGAGGAGTTAGCCGCTGCCTTTGATAAGCATGTGGCAACATATGGAGGGCTGGATATCTGTATCCACAGTGCTGGGATCGGTACTTCTGTTCCATTCCAAAAAGATCAAACTGATGGAACCCATTCTTGGAGGCGCACCATTAATGTGGATCTTACTTCAGTAATTGATTGCACTCGCCTTGCGGTAAAATTCAGATTCGGCTTTGTTTATTAGTTTGCTTCTGTAATAGCCTGCTGCTACTCAACACTCATACATGGGTTACTTCATGATGTTGGGTTCAATATTGTTGAGTTGGAACGTGTGATATCATACTATCTTTAGGTACTAACTGCATACCTAAACTCATTATCAGTTATGACGCATTGTCTGCTTGGTCTTGATGATGAAAAATAATAGAATGTACCATCAACCCCATGTTTTAGCAAACCTGTTCTTAAGTTCTCTACCAATCCATTCATTTGGACTGAACATTAGAATGCATCTTATCATATGAGTATTGTAATTGAATGCTAAATATCTCATATTATTTGGCAAGGGTGCCAAATAGGTTTTTTATTTTCGTTTATGAGCTAGCCATCTTAGCAGCTTTCGAGGATGGAGAAAGCCGCTGTATTTTTTCTTTTGAACTAGTGATAGTAGCAATTTATAGGAATTGCTGAAGTTTTTGAAGCCTATCTAATCTCTGCTTTTTATTTTTCCTGAAATATATCAGTTCCTTATCAACATATTCACTGATTTCAACAGATAAAAGCCATGCGAGCCACAAAAAGACCTGGTGTTATTATTAATTTGGGATCTTCTGCGGGTCTTTATCCAATGTATAACGACCCTATTTATTCTGCCTCTAAAGGTGTGCTGATTTCTGTTGCCTCCTTCAACATTTGTGTTTACTCAATTGCTGATTGTCTTCGCTACAACCCATTTTATTTGTACTTGCATTCTCCCAGAAAATCTGGATATGGATGCCCATTTACTGGAAACTAATTTGAAAACTATGAACCTATGAGCTTTGTGTTGTCAGGTGGTGTTGTTTTGTTTACACGATCACTTGTTCATTACAAACGGGAAGGCATTCGTATAAACGTTCTTTGCCCTGAGGTAAGACTTTAATTTTCAGATGTTTGGTTCGCTACAAAACATTGTATCCCCCTTCATATCTCTTCTTTTATTTGGCTTTATCAATCTCTTAATCTTTTGTATGGAATGCTCTGTTCCTATTCGTCCGCATCTCATGCAACAAATTCATTATGATCTTCCAATTGTGCACTGATTCACTTTGTTATCTGGCTCATAACTTGAAGCTATTCACTGTTTGCATTTGCTATGTATTGATTATCTATCTCAAAATCTTGATGCAGTTTGTTGAAACTGATATGGGTCGACTAATAGATGCCAAGTTTGTTGGTATGATGGGAGGCTTTGTTCCTATGAAAATGGTTATCCAAGGTATACATCAGGCCTTATTCCAGCATTAGATGATACTGAATTATGAAATTTCTGCAATGAGATTCCTTTTAACTGAAAAAACTGATCACGATTCTGTCACAAGTTAGTATTTTCTCTGTGTCCGTTGCTCAGATTTATGGTTAAGTTTTTTCAAGTACTCCGAGCTGCTAACAGCTAAGGAACCCCAGTTACATTAAATGACTCTTGATACAGACATTGAAGGAAGAAAGTTTATGAATAAAGGACATTGATAGACATGAACCCTGAATTTTTTCCTGCAATGACTCAAATTAATCTGTTGAATCCCTATGCTCGTCTTTTCAGGTGCTTTTGAAATTATTAACGATGAAACAAAAGCTGGATCATGCCTATGGATTACAAACCGTAGAGGCTTTGAATATTGGCCCACTCCTGCAGAGGAAGCAAAATATTCGGTGGAATCCCCAAGGTCAAGAGTTTTGAGAAGAATGGCTTCATACAAAGTACCGCTAAACATACAACTTCCTCAGAACTTTGAAAAAATGTGAGTAAAAAGATGTTAAATATTCCTCTTCTATTTTGTGGGTTCATTAAACTTTGATTTCCAACTCAATTAGCTATTCAAGGAAAAAATCACACACTGTATTCAAAGAGCTGCGTCATTGAGGATAACTGTTATGGATGTACAGTGTGGCTAGGATATAGAATCAAGCAAACTGTTATTGGTTTACATTTGGCGCTACGAAGGTGTTGATAAACCTCAATTTATTGATTTTGGAAAGATGACAAGAGTAACAGGGAAAGCAATGCAATCATTGCTCCCCTCAGCATTAGTTATTTGTCTGCTACCTCTCCCACACGTTTGTTGTGCACAGGGTAAACCCATTACGGTTTTCTTGATTCTTTGCCTTGCCATGTTGTACATCCGTAACAATAACTCTGGACCATGCTAGTATCCGATTGAAGTATATATTGCACTATAGCTGATGAGGCCTCACCTTTTAATGTGCCTCAAGTTGTTGCGTAAGCTCATCATCCCCCACCCTCAGCCTCCTTATTTGATTAATAGACCTTTTCACATTGAAACACCTATCCACAGTAATCTTTTGTTTGTATTCTTCAGCTTTTCAGAGTTTATTTAGTCTGTAATCTTTTTATCAGAACTCTCCTGATTAGTAATGCAAGATATTTACATTTTATGAAAAACACACCATTCATAATCTGTTACTCAGGGATATAGAGGTGAAGAGTTAAAAAATAGCTGTTAACTAGCAGCTTGTTACCAACAATATGTTGCCGTAGCGGTCTACCACCTACTGCATTTCCCTTAACTCGGACGGCAGGGGTTCGATCTGTGGTTCCAACGAGGTATGAAAGATGTATCTGTTGGGAGCGGTCCCACTCTTAAGGTGTGGAAGTGGTATTGTACCAGTTCATGATCCAGGGTTAGACCCCGAGGAAGTGAGACTGAGTGATCGACCCACAAAGAGTTGACTGGCATAAAAAAAAACTCCTCTTGCTCATGCTCTTGTTGTTAGTTTCTTTCTTCTTTTTTGTCCCTTTAAAAGCTTACTTGCTGATCTATTACTTTGCACAATACTGATCCATTCATCATAAATGTCTCACAATACATGTCCTAACTTAAGAGCAAGTGACAGAAATGCATGTTATTTTTCTGCAGAATTGTTCATAAATTAAGTCATAATTTCCGCAATGCTACCCGAGTAGTTCGTGTGCCATTGCTTTTACCCATTGGACCAGATCAAGTTCTTTTGAAAGTCATCTATGCTGGAGTAAATGCTAGTGATGTAAGTGCATGTCTCCCAATGAAAGTATTGATGTGATTTACCCAATTAATTCTGTGTTGTCTATCATTGCGTTTCATTATTGGGTAGAAGGACATTGGCTTGCCAACTTTTTACATGAACAATCAACTAACTGATGCACCGTGTAAACAGCAGGTTGGTGCTAGTCAGCAGCATAGCTTTCTAGCCTTGCCTAATTCTATCATGTTCTAGTAGTAGTTGATGGTATCTATATTCTAAGCTTGTGTCAAAGAGATGCCCGGTTAATTCTTTAGTCAGTTGCTTATGAGGATTATGTTTTTCACTTTTTGGTGAATTGATAGGTATTTTGCCTTAATTAGAGTTATTTACCAATTGTAGAATGCCAAGGAATTTTTCTTGGTGGTACTTGTTTCATCAAGATTAACCTTTTTTGCTGTTGGTACATAACCATGAATAAGTAAGATAGCTGTATTGTATGTGTGTGATTGGAAAACTATGCTGGTTTAATTTTTGGCAGGGACTTAATATTAATATCTGAACAGGTGAACTTCAGCTCTGGACGTTATTTCACTGGCAGTGACAAAGAAATTGCATCTCGTCTTCCATTTGATGCGGGCTTTGAGGTAAGTATTGCAATTCTCACGTGATATCATGTGGTTGATGTTGGATGAAGTAGTAACTGCACTGTCAGAACTACCATTATATAAGATGTGGTAATTTTCATTTGTTTTCCAGGCAGTAGGAATAATTGCAGCAGTGGGGGAATCTGTCCGTAACTTGAAAGTGGGCACCCCTGCAGCAGTCATGGTGTATGGAGGTTATGCAGAATTCACAGTGGTACGCCAAGTAAAAAAATTTTAGGTTTAGGTCACTTTAGTGATGACATCTGTAATTTTAATGTTAAGCTTTCTGGTTTTTTCATTCATGGTTTAGGTTCCTGCAAAACATATCCTTCCTGTACCTAGACCAGATCCTGAAGTTGTTGCCATGCTTACATCAGGGTTAACAGCGTCAATTGCTCTAGAGAAGGTGGTGCTTCGTAATTATGTCTATGTTTAATCATGAAAAATTCTGCATTTTCTTTTTTCTGGTTTTATTTAATTTTGGTTGTCCTGAAAGGATTCATATCTGCTATTAGTATTAAAAACATCTGTCTGGAGCCATTCAATCGTGTAGTATACTTTTGTGTTATCTGACAGCATTTTCTTTTATGAAACATTCAGGCAAGAATGGAATCAGGAAAAGTTGTTCTTGTTACTGCCGCTGCTGGAGGAACAGGACAGTTTGCTGTGCAGGTTAAATTATGTTTTAGTCCTTAGCTAATCTGTTAGATATGTTTTGCTACATCTGCAAATATATCTTTTTCTGACGTCAATATCTCAAACATCACTCATATAACTAAACAATTCAGACAAAGTGACAGATGATTAACCTTTAACAAGGGGAGTGACTTTTTGAGGATCATGTTATGTTCATGCACTCTTCGGATAATGGATGGCTGATTCCCGTTATACTTTAGATTAAGATTAAGGGAATAAAATACTTGTTACTCGATTTACATCATGTATAGGTAAATATTATTATAGTGTTCGATCAAAGGGTAACGAAAAAGAATGTCTCCTATGCTTTTTCATATCCTATTTTAAGATATTACTTCTCTCATCATTAGTTACTTCAGCATTGCTTCGTGAATATAGTGTTTGTTTAATCAGGATGATTGTCGATCATATACATTTTTCTGCAAGCTATTACCTCTCACAAAACTGATTATTATTTCATATGTTTAATGTTTGTTTTCTCATTGCAATTTTAATTAGCTAGTAAAAGTGAAAGTGAGCTTTTCACAGTGTTAGGAATTGTAATTTTATGCACTTTGAGAATCTTTTGCATTTTTGTGCTTTTGAGAATGTTTTACTTATAGAAGTGATAGCAACCTGAAGTAGCATTATTGCTAGTGATTAAGTAAGCAAAATGTTGTATGCACTCCATTTTGAGTTAATGGCATCTCCCCTCATATGAAAACTTGTATATGTAGTTCAGTTCTCACTTTTTCATTGCTATATAAGTTCTTCTTACATTGAAAATAATAGAGCATTATGAACTATTGAACATGCAGCTTGCAAAGTTGGCAGGAAATAAAGTTGTAGCAACATGTGGAGGTAAAGAAAAGGCCATGCTTTTGAAAGGACTTGGAGTTGACCGGGTCATTGACTATAAAGCTGAAGATATCAAAACAGTGAGAATCTTTGCATAAAATTTTTCATTTTCCTTGCAAAATTTTACAAGGGGGGCGGACCCGTATTTGAAGATTACTAGGTTAAGCTTATTCAGTAACTTCATTCATACTTATTTAGTTTCATATGGATGCATTGAGCAAAGGATTCAGAAAGTAAGTTGACTGAATGGGTTTATTTTTCTTGTTATTTCCATGCGCTAATTCAATATGCTTAATAGAATTGCAAAAGTAAAGTACAACTAAATTTTTGGCACTTTACACAAATCACACCTCCAAGCGACTTTGAGGTGCAAATCTTCAAGCTTATTCTGCACAGCACAATAATTCAGTAGCCTGTTCTGTAGCTTTCCCTGAAAAAAATTGATTGTTGTAGTGAGTTTTATATCAAAACTGATGAGTTGTGAAAGGAAGTTGATAGAATCAAGCATGTTGAAGAAGTTTGGTCCCAATGACCATATTATTATCTTACTTATGTAGGACATTGGTGGGAGCTGTTTTAACTCTTTGGAGCCCGTAACTGTATAACTTGTGCTATCCCCTCACAGATGAATGGCGATGTGGGCCCGCACCACTATTCATCTATGAGGGCATTGCGCAGGCTTACACTTACAGGCCCCTTTGTAGAATTTTTCCATCGTAAGATCTAAATCGGGACAACTAAGAGTGTTATAACAATTATTGGTTTTCTCTTTACTTTCTGTCATCTATTTAATGGTACGTCATTCTTCCAGGTTTTGAAGAAGGAATTTCCAAAAGGTATTGACATCATCTATGAATCCGTTGGTGGTGATATGCTTGATTTGTGTCTAAATGCTTTGGCAGTCCACGGACAACTTATTGTTATTGGAATGATTTCCCAGGTTATTTTTTCCCATTAAGCTTCGTAGAAGATTTTTTCTTTCATTGATTTTATTTTTGTATACATATATTATCATCACTTATTACTTTGTATGGTACTTGGACTCTGCTTTGACTATAAAAAATGTTGAAATTGATGGAAAAAAACTGTTTTGATTTTTGTGTAGCTGAGAACTGTGTCTCTTATGATAAGCTATTTCATTCATTTTCAGTATCAAGGAGAGCATGGATGGACACCATCAAATTACACTGGACTCTGTGACAAGTTACTGTCAAAAAGCCAAACTGTGGTACGCTGCTGCTACACTATTGATATCAATGTCAGCAAATTTGGAAAGGGAGACTGAAATATTAATTCTTGCAGTTTTGAACTGTTTCCTCCTGATTTAACTAATAATATACGCAAGGAAGTTTCTTTACGAGCAAATGGAGCTTGTACAAAATGCTTCACAGAGAAAAGCAAATTGACTTATTTTTCTTTGCCATATTTGTTTCCCTTGATTTAGTTGCAAATCAACGATTGCAGGCTGGTTTTTTCCTGCTGCAACATACTCACTTATGGCCAGAACATATGTACAAACTCTATGAAATTTTCGCTGCAGGAAAACTCAAGGTAATCCTTCATCCTGATCAATGTTTCACTCTTTTTTCTCATCTCCTCAATAAATGAAGCCAGCCAATCCATTTGTCTCCTCCAAAAGTGATTTTTTTTTTGTATATAACATAAATTTGGAAGACATATTCCTCTTTATTTCACGACATGTGGAAATGAACCCTTGTTTATCTCATATTTTTTCACTGATCATCAACAACTCTGATTGTCTCTGTACGGCTTTTGGTAGAACTTACCAGATTCTGTTAGTCTGATGCGTCTAGCTTGAGAACGTAAACTAATCAGAGTATCTTCCTCTTATTCAATTTTTACAGGTCTTAATAGACCCCAAAAGATTTTTGGGTGTCCATGCTGTCCCAGATGCTGTTGAGTATCTTCACTCGGGTAAAAGTGTCGGCAAGGTATGCACCATTGTTTAGATCAAATAATCCTTTGCTTTAATTGCTACTTGTTTTCTCAGAGCCACTGAGTTAGTTGTCTGAAAATGCCAATACAAATTTCAGGTCGTGGTCTGCATTGATCCAACCTTCACCGACCAAATGGCGAAATTATGAGCATCTTTTGTGAGGTCATATCTATGGAAGATAATCATAGATAGAGAAGTTACAGCTTTGTCTCGATCTATTTGCTTTCGGTTCTTGAAGAAGATAATCAACAAGAAGAACTATTCGGATAGAAATTTAAAATAAACACAGAAAAAGAAAGAAATAAATATCAGGAGTGGATCCCAAATGTTACACAGGCTGGAACTTTCTCTGATGCAACTCTACAGACTGAATAGTACTTCAGCCTTAGGCTTTAGTATTCGCCTGTCTGCCTGAGCATTAAAGAAAAAGGGATCGAACTTTGAGGTATGCATGTCACACGGTGTATGAGATGACTGGATTTGCCTAAACACTTACCAGTGGAAATATTTTCTTTCCTGGCTTTCAAAGTTCACTTTCCCAATCTGAAATGTATGATTGAATGATAAAACTCATATATTTCCGTACGAAACAGGAAACGAAAGACATACTATAACGGAGCATTATACAAGATCCATTCTTTTTCCTACAACCACCGTCATCAAATGTGAAACATGGACGGAACCTAAGAAGTTACTGCCTACAACATTTTTTGTGCGTATCGATGTACAAACTTGTAAACCTGTGCTAAAATCGCCTGCTAGTAGCATCAAAATTCCTGAGCAACTTCAATCTTAAACCCACATCTACCGATCACCAGGGGGCATTGAGCACTTTCTCAAACATAAGCTCGTGTTCCTCAGCATTCTCTTTCAGAACTTCTATCTCAGTATCAACCTTTTCCCTCGACTCCTTCAGCTTCAATAGTTTCATTTCAAGACTCCCTATCTCATCCTTCAAACGTGTTTGCTCCATTCTAGCCTCTCTGAACTCCTCTTCCACGGCAGCCTCCGATTCCGTAGCAATGCTCATTAGCCGGTTCAACCGAGCACGTACGAACCCGACCTTCATGCCCAACAGCTCGAAGCCTTTCAAAGTCTTGTCCCAAACTGCATACTCTGCACGACTGCTGGAAAGCTTGGAGGATCTGATAGACTCGGTGATGTTAACCGTCTCTATTATTATCTCAGCAGCTAATTTATAATTCAGACTCTTGAGAAGATTTTCATGAAGAATACAGTTCTGTGAGCAACAGAGCTCGTAGTACTGATTCCTGTGGTGCTCGGCGAGCTCAGAATCGATGGCGAAACCATTGACATGGATGCCGAAATTCTCAATGCTTTGCATGGATTTGAAATCAACACTCAATTCTGAAGACCTCGTAACTTCCAAGGCTTCAAAGCTGCCTTCCTCATCACTGCCAGACTGATCTGTTAGATGTTCTTTATTGGCGTCATAAACAATCAGGCTTCTCTCTTGGTTATTTTCTTGTAACGCGCCAGCCAGAACGATCTCCAATAGCTTACCCTTCTTCTGGCTTTCTGAGTCTTCCTCAACTATGAACAAATCAGATTAAGAAATTCCATGCCATAGTTTCCAAATCATAAAGCATCTAAAAGGCAGAACAACATACCAGAGCCTATCTGCCTTATCTCAGTGTCTACATATTGAGTGCCAAATTCTGGATCCACATTGGCTGAATCATCTTCCCTGACTACGTAAACCTATAAGGAGGGTATTTGAGATGATTATTGAAGCAGAAAACCAAACATATGATCAACCAATAGCTGCTCTTCTGCTGAAAATCCTGTCTTCAATAGACTTGCAGTTCCTATATGCATGGTTTTGTTCATTCTTAATGTGCATGGATAGAATCATGTATACATATATGTAGCTGGGATGGAGAGAGATTACTCGAGTGAAGAGTCAAGAATCTAACTTTAAAAGGAGCTTCAGAAAAGCAGAAGGGTGTAGGTGTTTAGGAGTGAGTGAGCAAGCGCAGATGATCATTTCCAGAAATATGCCTCAGCAATATTACATAACAGTATCAGAAACAGGTACCTTAAATCTCAAAGGTTTGAGTAAATGAAACACGAGAACATCACCCTCTTGCAGATTGTTTCCAGCACAAAATGCTTTCCATCCACCACTTAATGCAGTCCTTTCGGCAATAAAATTTGTTATAAATTCTTCCTTGCTTTCAGTTTCCAAAAACACTGTCGTATCATTCTTTGGCAGATATGATTTGCAGAATCGCATAGGAAGATGCTGTCATCAAGAAAGCTTTGTGTTAAGGACATGTACAGCTGCAAACTGACTACAATACCCAAGTTTAGGATGTACCATCCAAAATCCAACAGTCACATTTGATCGGACCAAAGCTTTTGCAAAGCTGGGGAATGAAGGGTCGAGGTTTGCCCGGAGTTCTTCTGCCCTCTCCATAAGAGAAGACATAGTTTCAGAACTGTCATAAATGTCATTGGCCGCACCTCTCTTTCTTTTGGAGCTTCAAGAACATGCACAAACGAATCAGTATGTGAGGATGGTGCAACTCCAAGTTTTCATCTCTTCAGTACAAAAAAGAGAAAGAGTCTAAACCTTTTAGAATCAGCTGATTTATCGTATAAAACCTGCCCAAGAATTCAAAGAAAGTTTCCTCAGACATTCCTTCATCAAAAGCATAGCTAAATACCTCCAAATCAATTTCAGAAGAATTAAGCAAAACTTCCATGCTTTGACATTCAGTTATCTTACAATGACTCAAGGTCAAATGGATATTGCATAGCCTCAAACACAGACCTTCTAAATTCTTCCAGTGGCTTTTGGAACTTAGAGAAAATAGTAGCAGGATTCGTATAACCTAAGCATTTGGCAGGACAGATTTGCTTAAAACTAGCCCTAAGAAGTAGCGGCAGAGTGATAGAGCAGAAACAGCGCAGAATAGGAAATGATGATAGAACACGGAGGAAGAATAACTCAGTCAGCTCAAAAACCAGTTACCCATTGTAGCTAACAAGTTCCAACCCGACAAGGATCCAACCGAACTTTATTTTAAAATTAGTGAAGCAGATTAAACTACCAACACAAGAAAGGAACAAAAACGAAGGGAGGGAGGCGGGGTACTGAGTTCCGAGTTAGTTCTCACAAGTTGATTGTTCTGCTCAGGTTCTGGAGACTTCTCATGGATCTGGGTCAGCTTTACCTTGGCTCCCCGCAGGTTCCTCAATTTAATCTGCCAGCGAACAGAACAGATTTGCAATCAACAACCACAATCAGGCATACCAACTAACCAAAACAAAAAGATAAAGAGAAAGAGAGAGAGAGAGACCTTAGGATATGCACAGCCGGTGGTTGGGGCGGAAAGAGGAGGCTGAGGTGGGGTGGCTTGTTCTCCTTGAGCATCCATGTCAAGGCAAAGGCAAAGGTTACAGGGGTTTGTTTTCCTTGGAGGTGGTTCGCTGTTTATTTGTACTTTCTTCAGCTTCTCTGCTCAGAATTTCAGATTCCTGTCATTGATAATGTTGCTGACATAAATAATAATACAGCTAAACTAAACCAAAGCCAAATAACACGTAAAAATAGGTTCTTGCTTTTTAAGGGCATCGCAGGCCATTTGTATCTCTGTGTTAGATTTACGGAGTATAGAGCCTTTCCGCCATTTGGGTACTTCTATGATAATCGTATACAACTGTTAAGAAAACCCTGCCGGTTTATTTCGGTATTTCGGACAACATAAACCACTCTCCACCTACTTTACTCCTGGCCTAATAATATTCCAAAATATCTCACCCCCATAACCAGAATTTACTTCCGGACATAAGTCTCCTTAGATTTAGTAGACTAATACCAGTGGTCCACTCAGGAATCTTAGTTTCAAAACCAGGGAATTGGAAAGGAAACTTCAATGAGCTTTAGGTGTAACAGGTGTCTTCCTGGAAAAAGAAAGTCAGATAATTTTTTTTTAATTAATTAATAAAAAACATCTGACTCGGATAACCGGATTTTTCTGAGCTTGTCCTGTAAGAACACTCCCCACTTCCATCGAAATTACTCGTGTAATAATTCTAATGTTTGTCAACCCACATCGAACACCTCCCCCTCATTCTTTTAATTACGCAGCTTATGGACTTCACTGATAGAGCAGATACCAGTGAAAAGGAAAAGACCTGGACCCCGGTTTCGAAATCCAATGACTGCGTGTCTGTGTCAGGATCTCCATCATTTTTGACGTGGGATATTAAGATCATGGGCTCTTGAGGTCTGGTGATTAAGGGATTCCTTGTGGTCACAAACGGACCATTCCATCCTGATATTCTGCACCTATATATTGTATGGTCATATAGTTGATTTTAAGTAGACTGCTTGGAGTTAACATGCTAGTCCTGACGTACATTTCTACAGTTCTTCGGATAGCTATCACTTGTGCGGGAATAGTCAAGGATGCCACAGTTACCCAGGAGAAGCCTGAACCCAGGTCTATGTCACCAACCTCGTCTTCCTCTCACCCTTGACCAGGACAGGAGAATTTTTGAGATGGATATAATATTATTTAGAAATGATCTCGGACTATATTATAAAAAAATATGATAAATTTGGATGGTAAAATCAATAAAATATATTAATATAATTATTGTTACTGAAATATTCTTTATTATTTCTTTTAAAAAAGAATATTTGCAGGCCAGGTTAGTTTTTCCTGATATGCAAAACCGAAGGCTCTTTCTTGGCGATGGCTCTACTTTCAGTAATTCACATCAGAATATTCATGCCAGAAAACTGGGCCAGCCCATCTGACCATTGCCCACAAGCTGAAGTATAAAATCAACCATTACCATGGGCCCTTGTAGTCGTTTCAGCCCATGGTAGAGTGTAGAGTACATTTCAGTCATAGAATGCAAGCCCATCGGACCATTGTCCATATTCATTTATTTTTAGCCCAAGACAAGACTTTATATTTCAGAAACAGTTTTATTAAAATAATCAATTATCTTCCTTTGTTTTTGATGGGGTGGAGATTGACGGTGCTGAGAAATTGGTTGCAGATTTTGTTGATATCTCTGGTGGTTGGCAACTTGATGATTGTGCTCAGTATCTACCTTCAGATATTATACATTATGTATCATTATTACCAGCACCCAGTTCAAATGAGATTGATGACAAACCATATTGGGGACAATCAAAGTCAGGTCTCTTTACTACTAAATCAGCCTATGAGCTATGTTCTGGATTTAAGGTGGGATCTTCATCGCGAGCATGGGATCTTATTTGGACTTGGCAAGGTGCTGAAAGAGTAAGAATTTTTCTTTGGCTTGCTTATAGAGGTAAACTCCTCACAAACCAGGAGCGATATAGACGTCATCTCACAAATAATAACAGATGTGGCTTATGCAATCTGGAATCTGAATCCATAATGCATGTTCTACGTGATTGCCCATTAGCCAAATCAGTATGGCAGCAATTAGTACCTCTTCGTAATCAAGGCCAATTTTATGAGGAAGATCATGACAGTTGGTTCATTTCTAATCTTTCTGTATCTAATTGCTTCCATGGCAATCTATGTTGGAAGCTGATATTTGGGGTAGCAATCTGGCTATTATGGAAGCGTCGCAACTCTCTTATCTTGGGAGAAGGAAATGAGTTACCATTGTCGAAATTTACAATCTTGCGCTATTCAACTTTATTCAAAGAATCTCAAGACACATCTCAGATTCTTCATTGCACGACAAAAAGTTTATACTTGATAGGGTGGATTGCTCCCCCTCCTTTATAGGTCAAAATAAATATTGACAGCTCATATCAAGGAGACTATATAATTACTGCTGGAGGACTAGTTCGAAATAGTAACGGTGAGTGGCTTACTGGTTTTGTTGCTAAATCTTGTGGGAATTCTGCATTTATGGCAGAACTTCTAGGAGTATGGCAAGGCCTACAACTCTGCTGGAACAAAGGCTTCAAAAAAGTCATACTTGAATGTGATAATAGCAGTATCATCTCATGGCTGCTACATCAACATGGCAGGCTTGAAGAAAAATTTCGTGTGGCTAAAGGAATTCATAACCTTCTACAACTTAACTGGGAAGTTGTATTTCGTCACTCCTTTAGAGAAGGTAATCGTTGTGCAGATGCTTTAGCCTTATTGGCTAATTCGTCTCCTATGAGATCCCATGTCCTCGACTCTCCTCCTCAGAAGTGCCTTAAAATCCTGGTTGAAGATATAGCCGGCATCTCAATGCCTCGCATGTGTACTTATTTTAGGTTTTATGCCTCCCTTTAATAAAAAAAAAAATCAATTATATAATTTATTGAAGCTATTAAATTGCAACGTATTGACCTTAAAATACACAAATTCATTAACAATGTTAAATAAAATGCACAGCCTAATTACATCCATCAAATTAATTATATCTAATTAAGCTTATTTGGCAAAGACTAGAGTACAAACCCACAACTTGTGCGAAGTTTTGGACGTATCAATTTATTTTCTTGTTATGATGGGGCGTCTTAATTCTTGGGTCCAAAGCAAATACTCACAAGAGACAAGAGAAAGAGTACGGAATCTGTAATCACCGTTGACCATTATGAAGAATACAAAATCTGCACTGCACCAAAGACGAGTCTGGGGATGGGGCCAAACCAAAGGATGGACCGACTGAATTTGTCTATGGGTAGTGGTTACCTTCAATTTTTTTTACTAGTGGCAGACTGTGGGATTAGCATAAAATTTAGGGTTCTAGAAAGACACAAAACAAACAGTAATTCCGACGTGCTACCATCATAATCAGTGTCATCGTAGTCAGAGAAAGGGCAGGAGGAAAACTGTAAGAAACATCGAAATCTAAACAAACCTCTCCTTCATTAATAAGCAACATTCTATACCCCACCCCACTACCTTCCAGAAAATAAATTATTGTGCATCAGATCCGAGGCCAACTAAAAGCCAGCCACCGGTAAGCTAATAGAGAGGAGACTTACAGGAGCCCACCACTTCACTCCTGCACGTGCAAGCCTCTTTCTGTCTTCCTTCCTTTGCACAAACAGACATCCACGATCGTGAGTTCAAAGCCTGATGATATTGAAGCTATTGGGTCAGGGACAATGCCAATTGAGAAATCAATTAAAGTCAGATCGCCCCTGCAATACAAGCTCACCACAATTTTCTTTGGCTATATATTCTTGGACCTTCTGCAGATACAGAACCGGCTAAATTCCACAGGAGAAACGATTGTGTGTGTACTCCAGATGAATCCATTTGTTCCTGGAGGGTGTTTTCACACTTCATTCGGAATACGGACGATTTTCAAAATGTCCCCACTCCCCCACTCCGGTACAGTCAATTCATGCAATTGAAAAAGCACCCATATCCGGCTGATAGTTGCCAGAAACAATCATAACCTGATATTAGAGAGAATATTCCAAACTTTGGCTGACCAGTGAAAGAGAAGGAAAAAGTAACCATATAAAAAATACCTCTTTCTAACAGTCTGCAAAAGCAACCTATTGCTAGTAAGAAGGAACATCCAAACCCAAAAACAGCCAAATGAAGACCAACCAAAAACCACTTTTTTCAAATACAAAAACAAAACCCATCAATAATGCCTCTGCACAAACCTCTGCACCCAGGAATAATCATCACTCAAATGCAACGACTGACACAGTTACACACAACACAACCACTGCAACCACGCACACACAAAGACACACAAATCACCAACAGTGACATAGGGAGATAAGAATATTGAATTTTTATTCAAACCAGCTGTGCTCTTGCTAGAACATGTGTACTACACCAAAATAACATGGACTGGCTTCTTAAACTTTTTAATACATAAATATAACTAAGAGTAAAATAAAAAAAGAAAAAGAACAAAAGCTGTACAATGAGAAAGTAACAACCACCCCCCTACATTAGGCAAAGTCACATGCTAGATGCTACGCCTTGTAACCAACTCATATCCATTCCGTTCCTCTCCCTCTCTCTCTCCCCTCCTCTGCCCACACCACTACTACTTCTCATGGCTTCAAACGAATCCACTGGTAGCGGCCCTCCAAAGGCGCATCCTTCGCGATGTCATAATTGTACCTGCAAAAGATGCCGAGAAAGTTTGTTAGTTAGTTATGGCCTTGATTCCCTCCACCTTACGCCACCTACAAACTCTTCTTATCCTAAGCCCACCAACCATACTCCTACTACACGCTACCACGCCTAATTACAGCACACAGACTGGCTTAAACATAACATATGATGCCGTGCACACACTCACTTCTCCGCAAACCGTTTTTGCTCTTTTTTCTCTGCCTCCGCGAAGAACTCGTCGATCTCCTCCTTTGGCGGAGTCCTCCCACTAGACACCTTACTCCTGTGCGTCTTCCTCGCCGCCGGCGAGTCCATCTCGTCGGTGTCTCCACAAAACTCACTTGAAGGAGTCGTCTCTCTGCTGCAATGTTTTGTGAATGAAGATATAAATCATATAAGAATGAAGAGTTACGGAAACGATTCGTTTATCGGACATTTATGGAGACCGAAAAGGAAATTTACTCAATGAAGTGATACTAATTTAACCTGAATTTACTGTCGATGCAAATCGAGCTTTCAGTTTCAAAACTTTTGGCCTGCAACGTTATATGCAGAAAAATTAGAGTAGACAAGAGAAACCGAAATTCAAATACTAGATCAACCTGTCAAATTTTAATTACCTCAAAACAAAAAAAAACCTGTCAAATTTTCCGGGAAACTGTAGGAAAAAGTGTCACAATGGAATCGACAACTAACTATTGATGCTTAGACTTTCACTCAGGTTCGACGGTTTTTTTGGAAGATTAAACGAATATTTGAAACGTAGTCAGTTCGTTAACTAATTTTTTTTTGCATTAATCCCTCACAAAAAGTTTTCCACTCTCTTTTTCCTCCATTTTCTCGGAAACCAAATGGAAACAACGTGAAAACATAGCAGAACAAAATCTGACTCATATTTCGAGTTCTGGATTTGAAATTCACCTCCAGATCTAAAAACCTGAAGCTGCCCTTCACCGCGTCGTTGGACACAATGCTGGAGCAGCGAGAGTCTGCGGAGTCGTCGGTGGAGACATCTCTGGCTCCAGCTCCACCGGAATTCGAGTGCATCGTAGCCGGCGAGACAGCCTTCTCCGGAGACGATAACACACATAGGCGCTGCTGGTCCTGGAGCTGGAAATCCTTCAACGGAGGTGATGTCAGTTCTTCTATACCAAAATCAATTTTCGTTTTCTTCGAGAAGCTTGTGCTTGAAGATTCCGTCACTGCAATGCTCGCTATTCGCTTACAGTTTCTCGCACAATCCCCCATCTCTCTTTTCCCTTCCCCTTCCTCTCTTCCTCTCGTTTTGTTTCCTTCTTTTTTCTTTCTTCCTTGCTATTGCGTAATTTTATTAGGTTATCACGTTTGGATTTGGTTTAGGAAAAAGCTAGACGGTGAAGCCAGGGAGAAGGACGGGTTAAAAGAGAGAGAAGAGGTGAATCCTGATACTGATTACAGCCGTCCATTAGCTAAACGGTTGAGATTCATTTATATTATGATGTGGTCCTGGATTCCTTAACGCCGTTGCTATCTTGCCAGTATAAACTGGGACGGACCCGTTAGAAATATCTGGCTGTTTCCTTTCTATTGCCTAATATTGAGTTGCTTACGCTAAACGGAAAGGCCCTATTAAAGTTTAGATATATAATTAATTTATCATTTTAATTATCCATACTATATGATAGTATAAATATCCAAATTAATTATTTGTTATAGTTTATTATTTTAGGGTAAGATACGAATATAGGAACCGTGCACTGTGCATGCATGCAAATATATAAAAATTTTATTTTTATTTTTATTTTTTTTCAATGAAATAGCAAGCGGTTTTGGTTTGTGGTCTTAAGGTCTCCATCATCGGGCCCTATGTACTATATGGTTGACCCCTAAAGATAGCTGGAGACAGGGCCATCGGACTGGACCAGTGAACCGGTCATGAACTGCAACTGCATTACGTGGTTTATGTGATAATCTGAGTCCAGGATGGTCCTAATTTGTTTCTTCAAGGCCGGGTCCTTGAAGAGATTCATCAGTACGGGGTGATCAATACAGATCGGAATGGGAGATATATGGCTGTCCAGCTTCCAGTCTTTATATGCAGAACGTGCAAAAATAATGTAGGTGGGATTGGCTTTATCTGCCAAGAAAAGGACCGAACACCTGCAAGTGAATGGCCTTCTTGAACCATTTGATTAATTACCTGTTTGAGAGACAGGAGCTTATGTGAGGGAAATTGTGATCGTCGAAAGAAAAAGAGTTGCTAAAAATATTAAAGCTAGCTATTTCTCAGAGAAGGATTCATGTTACTGATTTACGTGCCATGCAAAATAAGATACAGTTGTTTCTCCCCTCTTCCTTGATCGGGTTAAAAGTGATGCAGCAGCAGCAGCATTTAATGCAGAAACAAACACTTGTCCAGAACGATTATCTTGAACCAGTGCTGCTGTTGCATGCTAGCTAGGGTCTAGAGTATCAGAGTTATATGTTTATGGAACGAAGATTTTGGTCCCGAGTAGAAGGTCAACTTAGAGGGACGGTGGCAGGAGGAATAGCTGGATTCAGCACTGGGGGAAAAGAGTAGCCGACATGCACATGGAGAATGGGACTTTTTGGGGTGTTGAAACTGTGACACTTTGCATAAATGGGAGCATCGGAGAATGGGTTCGTCAAGCAAGCAAAATGGCATTCATTCATTCATTCATCATGGAGGGCTAGCTGCAAGGCTGCAACACCTGCTGTGAGTTATGTCTCAAACTTTGGATTCGTGGGGGCAAATAGTTTATAATAATGGGGTCATAATCATGGTGACAGATTTACTGCAAACACATACCGATTGGTGAATGTATAATTGATATTTATGAGGTCTCAGAACGGCTGACATGTATTTTGAATTGCTGACAGACACTCGTGTTTATATATATATATATATATATACATTCTGGAAGCTCTGTTTTGGACCACAGTTTTGAATTCGCTTTAGTCCAATTGATTTTACTGTTGGTCATTGTTTAGCATCGCCATTAACCCAAGTCATTGTCATGTTTCTGGCTTTTTCCTTTCCCTACTCAGATTTCCTGACAGCCCGTAAGGGTTTCTGACATGGCTATTGTATGCTTGCATGCGCAGTTCCTGGAATTGTAATGCAGGATTTGTGCATGTTATCAGGAAATAATAATGCTGTATTGCCCAAAGTTAATGCAGTTTATTGGTGAAGGAAAAAATTGCAGAACAGTAGATAGAGCAATAGCTTTTCTACTTACCTCCTTTGAAAGCTGCCTGCCGGGGGGAAATCTCATGGAAACAGGAAGATGGTCCTCTTGTTCTGTTTTGTGATGTGGGTTCTTACTTGTAAATTGATTCATTCAAGATCATAGCACCCCCCGAAAGAAGAAAAACATTTAATTTAAACGTCATTTTATTTATTTGAATTTTGTTTCAGTTATTTTCAGGATTGAAAATAACTCCCCACGGCAGTGATTGACTGTTAAGAACAATGAAGAACAGAGTGAAGTTTCAAACTGGGCTAATCTCGTTGATAAGCATGAGGTCCAAATTGAGAATTGGAAATCAGGAACCAGCCTGTTCGAACCCAGACAATGTACGCTTTCAAAAGCCCAAGAGATATTTAGACAGTTAGACATTTAGGCTAGGCAATAAAATTTCCATTGGACGGACATGTTTTCTTCTTCCCTTCGGAACTGAATTGATGGTCCAGTTAGTGATTGTCTTTTTTCTCTTCAAAAGGGTTGCCGGTGGTGGACCTGTAGTGGTGTGAACAACAAGTAGATGCCTTAGAAAATGTGAGCACCAGCTTGTCAATAGCATTGAAGTCATCCTACTTGGGTCCCGCCATGATTGGTTGTTGACTGGTAAAATGGAGCTATCTCTATCTCCCCCCATCTCTGCCAGCATCAGATCAACCGGCCACTAAATGTAAAGCAACTGCCCCAGATAATGAAGTGAAAGAAAACAAATCACTCCTGCAGCTACAGTTTTTTTTTTTTCGAGAAATCTCCTGCAGCTACAGTATGAGTGCAGGCACGGATGAGATAGTGTATCAGTTCCGTTCCTTTTTTCGAGCGTACAGAGATGGACGAGTGGAGAGATTCTTCGGCACGGATAGAGTTCCTGCAACAACCGGCTCTCCTGACGGTGTATCATCCAAAGATGTGGTAATTGAACCAGAAACCGGCGTATCAGCCCGTATTTTTATCCCTGGCAAGCTAAGTTCAGGGCGAAAGCTTCCTCTCCTAGTCTATTTCCATGGCGGAGCCTTTCTTCTGGGGTCTCCATATTGTGCCGTATACCACAACTACGTAACATCTCTAGTCTCTGCAGCTAATGTTGTCGCGGTGTCTGTTGATTATAGATTGGCCCCCGAGCACCTTCTTCCAACAGCCTATGAAGACTCCTGGGCTGCACTAAAATGGGTGGCTTCGCATTTAGTTGGCCAAGGCCCTGAACCTTGGTTAAACCAATATCCTGATTTTAACAGGGTTTTTCTCGCCGGCGACAGTGCAGGGGCAAACATTTCGCACAGCATGGCTACACAAGCAGGGGTAGAAGGTCTAAACGGGATGAAACTATCAGGAATATGTGTGGTTCATCCTTATTTTGGAAGGATCGATGGGGTAGTTGAGAAGTCATGGCTTTACGTGAGCCCCAAAACAACCGGGTTCTCCGATGTGCGGATTAATCCTGCTCTGGACTCCAGATTGTCCAAGCTGGGCTGCAGAAGGGTGCTTGTCTGCGTTGCAGGGAAAGATGCGCTGAAAGAAAGAGGAGTGTACTATTATGAGGCACTGAAGCAGAGTGGGTGGAACGGGGAATTGGAGATTGCAGAGACTGAAGGAGAGGACCATGTCTTTCATCTTTTCAGCCATAGCGATAATGCTTCAGCCTTGTTGAAAAAATTAGCTATATTTCTCAATCAAGTCTAGTCTGTCGTTAAGAGATATTATAATAATACAGGATTTCCAAACCCTCAACTACGACACTTTTTTGGATTGTTCACTGTTTTCGTTTGTAGATTTTATTGGATCTGCGATAGCTTAATGAACGCTAAACGTTACATCCATTATATGGTCAAGCTATCAGTCTGCCTACCACAGCTGTCCGAAGCAACTTGTGTCCTCCTCCATCAATCCTCAACCTCAAGCATTTAAGGCTATTATCTATAAGTATAGACTTACCCTCCATCTCCTCCTCATCTTTTTCTTCCAAACTCCAAGCCATGTCTGATGAAATAGCCCAAGAGTTCATTCCCGTTATTCGGGTGTACAAGGATGGTCGAGTTGAGAGACTGATGGGCACTGAGATTGCTCCCCCTGGAGATCCCAAAGCCATCGTTCAGTCCAAAGATGTTGTGTATTCCCCTGAAGCTAATCTCTCTGCCAGGCTTTACCTCCCAGCAAAGATTAATCCTGGTCAAAAGCTCCCTCTGCTGGTTTACTTTCACGGTGGAGCCTTTTGTATAGAGACAGCGTTCTCTCCTACCTATCATAACTACCTTAACACCTTAGTCGCGGAAGCTAATATCATAGTCATCTCAGTTGATTACAGGAGAGCACCGGAGCACCCTCTGCCTGCCGCTTACGATGATTCCTGGACTGCCGTCAAGTGGGCTGCCGCGCATGTTGATGGAAATGGCCCTGAAGAGTGGCTGAACTCTCATGCTGATTTTGGTAAGGTGTTCTTTGCGGGGGATAGTGCTGGTGCTAACATATCACATCAGATGTGCCTGAGGTTGGTTCAGGAAAAGCTACCTGGTTTTCACGTTGAAGGGATTGTCCTTATACATCCTTATTTTTGGGGCACAGAACGTATTGGTAAAGAATCCAAGGAGACAGCGCAGGCACATCTCATTGGGGGTTTATGGTATCTGGCTTGTCCTACCACAAGTGGGTTTGATGATCCCTTAATTAATCCTGTTCTTGATCCCAAATTCGCTGCCGTGGAATGCGCTAGGGTGCTTGTTCTTGTTGCTGAAAACGATGCCTTAAGCGACAGAGGCCACTACTATTATGAACAACTGAGGAACAGGGGGTGGAAAGGGAAGATTGAGATTGTGGAGACCAAAGAAGAAGGCCATATTTTCCATTTGTTCAATCCTGGTTCTGAGAATGCCAGGATTCTGCTCCAAAATGTTGTTTCTTTCCTGAATCAGGAGCAAGCATAACTATTTCAGACTTGTACTCAGTATCCAAATCTGCAATAAAACATATATGTAGTACTTCGAGCAAAATACGAGTAGGATATCGATCTTAATAGGTATCGATCAAGCAAAATGCGAATAGGATATCGATCGAGTCGGAATATAATATGCACTTTATTATAAGATGGCATCGACTGAGGACATCCTAAGGTAGCTTCAAACGCAGGTTTTATCTTAATGGAAGAAGGAAACTACATTTCTGAGCAAGGCCCTGGCGTTCTCACAAGTAGGATTCAGCAAATGAAACACATGGCTCTCTTCTTTGATTTCAACAATTTCAATACTTCCAGGCCATCCATTCTTCTTTAAATTCTCATAGTAATACCATCCCCTGTCCCTCAGGAAGTCCTTCTCAGCAACAAGAACAAGCACTCTGTTACACCCCAGGCTGGGGAAGTTTGGGTCAGCAACAGGATTTATGAAAGGATCATCGCAACCCCTAGTCGTAGGACATGCCAGTCTCCAGAACTCACGCACCATAGCACTCTGCTCTGGTGCAGTAGCTTCGTTACCGACAGATTCTTCGCCGGCGAAATATGGATGTACTAATACAATCCCGGCGACATTGACACCATTCAGTCCCTCCTTACCGTGCCTCAAGGCCATATGGTGTGTGATATTGGCACCAGCACTATCTCCGGCGAAGAACACCTTACTGAAATCGGCATGGCAGTTTAACCACTCGTCAGGGCCATCTCCAGAGGCATGAGAGGCAACCCATTTGAGTGCAGTCCATGAATCATCGTATGGAATAGGGATGGGATGCTCTGGTGCTAATCTGTAGTCAACAGAGACCGCGATGAGGTTACCCTCCTTGACCAAGCTGTTAAGGTGACTGTGGTAAATTGGAAAAAAAGCGGTTGCAACGCAAAACCCTCCTCCATGGAAGTAAACAAGGAGAGGGAGTTTCTGGTCAGAAGAGACGTTCTTTGGGAGGTAAACTCTACAAGATAGATTAGCCTCGGGGGAATAGACCACATCTTTGGAGAGGACACTAATATTGGGATCCAGAGAAGGAGGCACAGTGTCATTGCCGATCAGTCTCTCAATCCTGCCATCTTTGTATACCAAAAGAAAGGGAAAAAAATCCTGAGCAACTTCAGGGTTTCCTGAATCCATCGAGGGGGTAAATAATCCCATGGCTGAAACTCCTGGGGCAACCTGAAAATACAAGTGCTACAGCAAATGATTATATAGCAGAGAGACATGGGGAAGAAACACCCTCATTTGGGATCTCTTGATCACACATGTACAGATTCATGTAATACCAAACGCAATCCTCTGTATTTAGTTAGATTGGATTTTTTTCTTTCCTCATTGACCTGGTCAGAAATCGAATCTTATCTATTCTAATTTTAATGGAGCAATAATACAAATAACCTAATAGTTGCAAGAGAATTCCGTAACGGAAGATTATCTTCGAATATAAGAAAAACTAAAAAATTGGAATATTCAAAATTTTACTTTAAAATCATATTGGAAATCTTAGCACTAAATTTTCGGATTTAGTATCTAAACGCCATATTTGTTAAGCATCTTAAAATTATTATATCGACTAAACTATGATTGAATTTTGGTTTTATTTTGCATGTCTCTATCATTACCAAACTCAGCAAACCTTTTAACAGAATATGTGGTTTGTCACATGAACCGAGTCGTATCTCAAATCTGAAGTTCGGAGAATCTTTTTCGGTACATTAATGGAAGATCAATCAGAGATAATTAGAAAATTTAATGTGAATCCATTCTTGCCGTCATATAGGAGATCCAATTTGGAAGATCAGTCATTAGTATTTGCCTTGTATATGTTTATATAGATATCGGTTGACTCGATTTCCAGGAGCTATATTGACAATATAAGTTGACTCTCTCATTTGTAATTATCCAATAATTCTTGCAATATTATATTGAGAAATAGAGTTTTCTTAGCGTATTGAGTGTTATAGTCTAGTCTAAGGAACGCACTTAAAGTTTTTATTCCGCAAAACTCTATTAAAATCTGTTAGTGAAATCCTATTTTATATAAGGAAGTAAATATTTTCCTGATTGGATTTAGTTAAAAAGAAAAATCTTCATTATTACACCTGAGGAAGAATACTTGAAGACAACATTGACAACGCATAGGTTACAACCTTATAGGACTTCTTCTCTTTGGGTGGCACATCCGACAGAGACTTGATGAAGGTAGAAAGAAGAGATCTTCAGGCTTTGTGATCTTCATTGATGAAAGAAGAGATTTTCTGGAGCAATGCCACAGCGTTCTCACAGGTCGAGTTTTCCAAATGGAACACATGATTCTCTGCATCAGCTTCAAAAAACTCCACCTTTCCTCCCCATCCGACTTTCTTCAATTCCTGATAGTAGTACCAGCCTCTTTCCCTCAGTGCATCACTCCCAGCAACAATGACGAGTACCTTGCTAGAGCCCAGGTTAGGTAATTTTGGATCAAGAAGTGGATTAATCAAAGGGTCATCGTTCCCAGTAGTGGTAGGACATGCGAAGTACCATACTCCATCGATGATTTTTCTTTTCTCTGGATCCTTCTCCTCATTTCCTATAGGTTCCTTGCCCCAAAAGTATGGATGCACCAAAATAATCCCGATACCGTCAATGCCATCCACTTTTTCTTCACCGAATCTTATGGCAAGCTGGTGCGCTATGTTGGCACCGGCGCTATCACCGGCCAAAAACACCTTGTTAAAATCGACATGGCGATTTAGCCACTCTTCAGGGCCACCACCATGAACATGAGACGCTACCCATTTAAGCGCTTCCCATGAATCATGATAGGCAATTGGAAGAGGATGCTCCGGTGCTCTTCTATAATCAACGGAGACCGCGACAACATTAGCCTCTGCAACCAAGTCGTTGATGTGGTTGTGATATGAGGGAGAGAAGGGGGTTTCAACGCAGAAGCCACCACCATGGTAGTAAACTAGGAGAGGCAGCTTTTGGGCGGGGCTGGTGATTTTTGGTAGGTAAATTCTAGAAACAAGATCTGCTTCTTTCGAGTACACAACATCTTTAGACTGGACTTTAGTTTTAGGGTCCAAAGAAGCAGGAACTACTTGGATGCCTTTGAGCCTCTCTACACGACCATCTTTGTATATTCGAAGGAAGGGGGAGAAATCATGAGCAACCTCAGAGGATTTTGAATCCATGGAGAGTGAAGATCGAATGAAGAAACGAATATGGTTGTTTCTTCTTGCTGTGGGAGGCTGAAGAGAGGAGAGGCTAGCGATATTATTGCTGGTATATAACCTGGGGCAAGAGATAAGGTAAGACATATGAGCGATGGCAATTGGCTGTTGTTGAAGCTAGTTGTCTTCAAGCACAGACCACAAGCCACAAATGGATGGTCTACAACCCTACCACCATTTTATAGATATATTCATCAACGTGTTGATCGTGCTTCAGTGGGTTAGTCTATTTTTCTTATGCTTAATAGAATCAAATTCTGTTCTTTCTTTCTTTACTCGTTAGTAGCTGTTTCAGTTTCTTGACTGTCGTGTACTGAGAAAAGGCTGACCCGTAACGCCTAACCCGTAACGCCTAACAAGCTTATATGGAAATGCCAATTAGATGGTATGATAAAGTAACTTGTTATCGTTTCTATATATATTCAGTCAAGAGAATTTTACGGAAATCTCGAATTTTGATTGTCGGATTTGAGATATTTTTATTATTAAAAAACTATGTAGAGTTTGAAGTGTTTTTCTGGTCTAACGACGATAAACACACGAAACACAATTATGTAAGAAAAGGAATGGATGCGAGAGGAGACAGTAAAACCAAACTAGAAGATGCCAAAAATTACTCCTCGTCAACAATGAAATCGATCATTTGCTTCATGAGGGGTCCGATATTCTCACTGTTGGGTTTGAAGAAATGGAAGCAGTGGTCCTCGCCTTTGGTCTCGAAGAAATCCACACCACCACCCCATCCGCATCGACTCATTGTCTCGAAGTAGGCAACCCCTCTGCCTTTAAGGTAATCTTTCTCTGCCACACAGACCAGCACCTTGTCGCACTTGAGTTTCAACAAGTTAGAATCCGCTCCCGGGTTCAGCTTTGGGTCGTCGTCAGTGCCGGAACTTGTAGGGTACATGTATTGGTAGAATCTGTCAGGTTCCTTCGTTCCAAAATATGGATGGACGATAAGCAGCCTGGTTATTTTCACCCCAGACAAACCAGCAGCGCCAGCTTGAACCGCCACATAATGGGCTATATTAGCGCCAGCGCTCTCACCGGCCAGGATGACACGCCCGAGATCGGCGTACTGGTTTATCCAAGGCTCAGCTCCTTGGCCGTTAGAATGGTTAGCGACCCATTGAAGCGCCGCCCATGAATCTTCATACGCGATTGGTAAACGATGCTCTGGTGGTCGCCTGTAGTCGATTGATATGACAACCGCATTAGCCTGTGCGGCCACTGCAGAAAGAAAAACCTTGAAGCCGGAACCGAAGGGTCTCGCGTTGCAGAACCCACCGCCATGGTAGTGTACAACCAACGGTAGCTTCCGATCTGGGCCGCCGCTGCTGCTGCTTATCCTGGGTAGGAAAACACGGGCCTTGACCCCTGTTTCAGGCGACACCACGATGTCTTTAGATTTGACCCCGGTTTCTGTATCTTCACCCGGCGGAACGTGGTCTGTGTCCCAATACCTCTCCACCCGGCCATCTTTGTACACCTTGAAGAAACCTGGGAAATCGTGGGTTATTTCATCGGTGGTTGTTGCCATTGCACAGATTACTGAGATCTACAAAACACAGACACGTGAAAACTGGGTTATTTAGAAAACCGAGAAGAACATGAAACTGAAATTCATGTGCACAATGTGCAGCCGTGTGGTTCAAAAGCTTTCTTATGTGGTAGCGGATGCTTTGGATTATGACAGGTGGGGTTTGCCTTCCGTCTTTAAAGTGATTCTAACTTCAAAATCTGCCCTCTTGACTCTTTCAACTTCTAGATAAAAACATATAATTCCTGAATGATCCGTACGTAGTAATTTCTTAGATTGATATACTTCGATTCAGATTAGTCCGAATAAACTTTATCTAAATAAATTTGATTTTCGATCGATTCAAATCCGAAAAACTTCCGAAGCTGTAAAATCATGATTTGTATTGCTTTCCGTCTACTCTCATGAATATGCAACTACAAAGCCAACTAACCAACCAGAAACTGACAAAAGACTTGTCTAGAAAATGAAGTGGCTAACCAACCACTCAGGAATTGTAATGATACCCTCATAAGCTTTCTGCTAACCTACCCTGCCCTGCCCCTCACTTTTCGGTAACTTCCAGGAGCAGGAATTCTCTAGGATTAGTTCAGCTACCTTATCTCTTTCTTCTAGACTACAGCCATGGATTCTAACACCACAGAAATAGCTCATGAGTTCTCTCCTTTCTTCCGTGTATACAAGGATGGAAAGGTGGAGAGACTTCGTGGCGCACCGCTCGTGCCACCCTCAGTTGATCATGAAACAGGAGTTGAATCTAAAGACACTGTGTACTCACCTGAAGACAACCTATCTGCTCGTCTATTTATCCCCAAGGCGACTAACCGGGGAAACAAGATTCCTGTTCTCGTATACATTCATGGCGGTGGGTTTTGCATTGAGTCTCCCTTCTCTGTTCTTTACCATAACCATCTTACCGCTTTGGTTAGCAAAGCTAATGTGGTGGCGGTTTCAATTCAATACCGGAGAGCACCCGAGCATCTATTACCTACGGCATACGACGACGCGTGGAGGGCAATCCAGTGGGTGGCTTCTCACGCCAAAGGTGATGGCCCGGAGCCCTGGCTTAATCAGTATGCAGACTTTGATCGAGCGTTTCTGGCTGGGGACAGCGCCGGGGCTAATATCGCTCATAACATGGGAGTTAAGGCAGGGTCTAGTGGGTTAGTTGGGGTTAAACTTGTCGGCATGGTTTTGGTGCATCCATATTTCATGAAGGACAAGCCCGAACGACTAATCCAATTCATCTTTCCATCTAACAAAGGAGTTGATGATCCTAGGATCAATCCAGCCGGTGGGGCAGGCAGGTCGGAGCTGGAGAACCTAGGGTGCTCCAGGGTGCTGGTTTTTGTAGCTGGGAAAGATTGGCTGAGAGATAGAGGATTGAGCTACTATGAGGCGGTGAAAAGGAGTGGATGGAGGGGATCGGTGGATCTTGTGGAGACTGAAGGTGAGGAGCATGTGTTTCATTTGTTTAATCCTGAGCATGAGAAGGCTGAGCTCATGATGCAACAGCTTGCTTCTTTCATTAACCAGATCTAGTCCCACACCCTCCTCTACTTTTGATGTTTCATTGTATGACAGAATTCTCATCAGGGATTAGTATCGAGTTATAATAACAGCTTGCTTCTTCTGTGCTAATCCTGAAGAACATGAAACTTCTTCTGTGTTGAGATTAATTGGTCCTTTCCCTTTCCTTAAAAGTAATGGAATCAGAGCTGTGAAATGCTGTTTCTTTTCCTTCCCATTTGAGGACTTCCTGCCAATGGCTGATTGAGCTCTGCTTCTTCTTCAAGATTTGCTCGCAATTCCGTTAATCAACTTTAGTATTACTCACTTAAATGGGGTTTGAGTCTTCACAATATAACTAGAGTTTGCTCCAGGGTGTTCCTGAGAAAGATCCCAGGAGCCGTCAAGTAAAGATACATAAAGGATCCTTATCTATCCAGGTTGAGAACCCAGATGAAGTCATAAGCGCTCGTTCCTTAGTTCAAAGTATCTGTAGCGATCTGCAAGCAGTAAAGTTGATCAATTTCCTTAGTTCAAAGTAGCAATTTTGAAGTGCTGCTGATTGTAGATCAGTTTCTGTACAGACTGCTGCTTCCTTCAGACCTAAAACCTGCAGCTTGAAAGTATTGTAATGAGAAGCATTTCTGTTTGATGGATGAGGTCAAAGGAAGCATTTTGAATGTGCCATCATTGATCAGTATTGACCGATAAAACCAAAGCCAGAATAATGGGAACCCATACTGCAAATGCTTCTTGCTGAACACTGTTGTCTGAAAGCTTATTTCTTCCTGTAAAGGCAACGGTTCTGTACTTTTGAATTGATCTCTTTCGATGCAGCAGTCAACAACTTTCGGCGGCTTGGCCCTCCAAAGATTGTCATGTTTGATCCTCTTAACCTTTTGCAAGTTGCCCAAGTTTGATCCAACTTTTGTAAAATTAATTTCTTTTTCCGGATTTGATCGATAACCATCCTCAAGTTCAAATTTTTATTACAGAATAAGCTCTGTTTAGAAGTAGACAATGATGTTATTGCAAGACACGTAGGATCTATCAGAGAGATGGGTAATGAACTAAATCTGGTTTGGACATCAACAATGGCACGCAGTTGTTGGAAAATCGCTCACCAAACTGCTAAGGAAAGTGAAAAAAGAATAAGAGAGAAAAAACCATGAGCAAGCCGTTACGAGATCTAAACCGTCCACGTCAGCAAATACTCCATCGAAGGTATGGGCCCGATGTCTCGTGGACGGCAGGCAATCGTTGTGTCCGAGGGGTGAAGGGCTTTAAACCCCTGAGGAGAACAAGCAAGAACGCTAGCTAGCGCAGATCTAACAGCAAAGAGTCTCCCTTTAAATTCTCCTCCTTTATCCTCTCCCTCTCTCTCTTCTCCTCTCTAGACAGACCACTCTAAAGAGAGAGCAGAAATCTCAACAGAAGAAGAAGGAAACAGAGGACTAGAGAGAAAAGGGAGAGGGGTGTTGCTGGTTAATTAGTTGTGTAAGGTCTTGTTGCTGTTATTAGTGGTTGAATCAAATAACAAGATGCAGCAAACCAATGGCTCTGATCTGACCCCATCGCCCCAGCAACCACAGCAGCACCACCCTAATTCCTACCAGCAGCAGTGGGCCCCGCACGTTCAGCAGCCCCAATGGATGGCGGCCATGCAGTACCCGGCGGCGGCCATGGTGATGATGCAGCAGCAGATGATGATGTACCCGCAGCACCATCATCCTTACATGGGAGCTTATTATCAGCAGCAACAACAACAGCAATACCAGAATCAACAGCAGTATCAAAAGCAGCCAAAGCAACAGCAGGGATCCAATGAAGATGTGAAGACAATATGGGTTGGTGACTTGCTTCATTGGATGGACGAGACATATCTTCACAACTGTTTTTCACAGTCGGGAGAGGTTCGTGTGAATCAATATCATCTTTATATGATTGTTTGGGATTTAAAGTTTGATGCTTTGTTGGATTTGGCCTGCTAATGATTAAAATTTGGATCTTTATTCCAGTGTTTATCGGTTGCATCGAAATTGTGAAGTTATTAATGCTGTGAACTGGATTATCATTCCGGTTCAGTTAATGGGCGCCATTCATTATCGATTATTTTTTGTGATGCTTGATCTGATTTAGTTTTGTGGTCTGGAATGTAAGAGAAATTATACTTGTTATATCAGTCAAGTCTTTTCATATCTTGTCTGCGTAGTGTAATGTCTGACCCTTTTTAGTTTTGTTTTGCTAAAGTATAAGAATAACGCTTTGCATTTATACTATTGGTTAGTTCTTTCACGATGAGTGTGCATCCTGGTGTAAATTGTATTGATTTACGTTGTTTAGCTTCTATTTTCAGAAATAGGGAAATCCGTAACGTAATTGAATGTGGTGTTTCTGGAAATAGAGGGATTGCACTTTCATGGCATACTCAAATAGAAAGATTCAACTATTTTACCTCTTGTGTAGTTGCGGTTACTATTACAATGTCCGATTCTTGATTGCCTTCATGAAAAGAACCAGTCCTGCAAGAGATATGTTGATAGTATAATTTGGCTATCATTGCTCATTAGTATACGTCGGTTTATCAAGACACTTGAGTAGCTAACTTGCTAATTATAAAGTAACTCTTTTCTCTATGCTGCTTTATGTTTTATGCACACGTATCTTCATGTTTTAGATCTTATGTCTTTGATATGAATGCTATTGTATTATGGTCTATTGCCTTCAGTAGCGTGTGATGTTTTGAGCTACTGAATTTTATTTACCTGATGAAAGATTATTCTCCAGCTCTTTTAATTGTCCAAGTTTTCCACGGAAAAAATTTGTTTGGACATTCAGATTAACCTTGCTTCCTGATGTTTGTTCAATGAACCTGCAGGTTGCTTCTGTCAAGGTTATCCGAAATAAGCAAACAGGTCAGCTGGAAGGATATGGGTTTGTTGAATTTTATTCACATGCTGCAGCAGAGAAAGTCCTGCAAAGCTACAATGGTTCTGTAATGCCCAACACAGATCAGCTGTTCCGTCTCAACTGGGCAAGCTTTGCTGGTGATAGACGATCAGATACTGGTTCAGAATTGTCTATCTTTGTAGGAGATTTGGCTGCAGATGTCACTGATGCTATGTTACAGGAAACATTTTCTAGCAAATATCCATCTGTAAAGGGAGCAAAAGTTGTTACTGATTCGAATACAGGTCGTTCAAAAGGTTATGGATTTGTTAGGTTTAGTGATGAAAATGAGAGGACAAGGGCCATGACAGAGATGAATGGTGTATATTGCTCAAGTAGGCCCATGCGTGTTGGCATTGCAACTCCCAAAAAGTCATCTCCTTATCAACAACAGTATTCTTCACAAGGTATGTCTTCATGCCTTTGGCACCTTCAACTATTAACCTGACATTGGTCCTACGACTTTGCATATTTGTGTGAGCTCAAAGATCTTCAATATGGTTAATGTAATTGTAGAGTTTCCTTCACATATGTGCTTGTGTTCAAAATTTCCAGTTATGCTCTGTGGAGAATCTCTCATTGTTCTCATTGTTTCCCCTCATTGTTGCTGTTTGTTCTATTAACTTTTTGGACCCTACTCCTACTCTAGTTATTTTGAGTATGCGAAACTGCCTTTTATTATGACTGGCAATCATTCTACGTTGGCAGTAAAAATTGATTTAATCAAATTCATATCATACTTTCATCTTTCTCTTGTTTACTTTTTCCTGTATAGCAGCTGGCTAGCTTTCGATGCGTTAAACACTTCTATTCAAATGCAGTGGCTTTTTGAGATTTTCTGTGCTCATTTTGTTGTTAACCAAAAGTCATTTTTGTTTCCATAAGCTGTGGTGTTGGCTGGTGGACATGCATCCCATGGTGCTGCACCTCAAGGGTCTCAATCTGATGGCGAGTCTAATAATACAACTGTGAGTTTTACCTCCTTTCATGCTTTGAATTACGTCTGACACTATGAGTCTGCTCATTCATGTACTGTTACAGATTTTTGTTGGAGGTATCGACTCTGATGTCAGTGACGAGGACATTAGGCAGCCTTTTTCTCAATATGGTGAAGTTGTGTCTGTGAAAATACCTGTTGGTAAAGGATGTGCTTTTGTGCAATTCGCTGACAGGTACCTTGCATTCTTCTATGTTGCTTCATTGGTCTTAAATTTCTTACAAGTCTGTCCCACCATTAATAAAACTTCTTTTTTGGTTGTTTAATGATCATCGTAAGGTTCCAAATTATGCTGAGATGAAATATTTAGAGAGATGCGTTGAGCTTTTAGTGATTCACTATCAGTAGCTGTAGATGACCACAGATTATTGTCTTTTCTATGCATATCTATTGATTTCAAATATGCTATCTCTTGTTACAGAAAGAATGCAGAGGAGGCACTGCAGAATTTGAATGGAATTGTGATTGGCAAGCAGACAGTCCGCCTGTCCTGGGGGCGTAGTCCAGCAAACAAACAGGTATATCTGGTTTAATGCACGGGAAGTATATGTACTATCAATTCAAAGCTGAAAGGATTCCTTCTCATGGCTTTCTACCTTTTTACATGGATATGGCTCCTTTATAGAATTCATTGTCTAAATTTACTTGTGTTCCTCATGGCATTATGCTTTGTTTTTCTTGTCGAGAATCGTCTTCCTTTTCTTTCGCTATTTCTTCCCTTACCGATTCGATACGGTGTTTATTTTTCAGTGGAGAGGAGACCACGGCAATCAGTGGAATGGACCATATTACGGAGGGCAAGGCTATGGTGCCGGGTATGGATACGCTACTCCTTCGAATCCGGATCCTAGCATGTATGTCGCAGCTGCTGCTTCTGGAGCTTCTTAACTGGAGTATGACAGTTTACCAACAGCAGCTTGTAATCCAAACTGGCAAGAATGGCTTTGAAATTGTAGTCATCAATTAACATGATTGAAAGTAGGATGGCTACTGCTTATCCTCTGTATCTCTGGAGAATTTTGTAGTCTTATTGAACTTTTATGTCGTCCTGTGTTAGAGATTTGATGCATCAATACTTTCACTTACAATTTTGAGTCTGCTTGAGAAGTCTTCGTAGTAGCGGGAATCTTATTATTTATCTGTTAAAGACTTGAAACTGGTGAGCAAGAAATGATGATGAGGATAAATCCTTTCCAAATGCTTCTTGTTTCTGCTCTTTTGGGAAGTCAGGATAGTTCATGATTGTCTTGTTTTGGTCTCTGAAAGCTTCTAGTTATGGAGCGATTCGGTTCATTCAAGACAGAGTCCTTCGAATGATATTTGAATGATTTACGATATAACAGAAGGAATTAGTCATGCGGTTCTAACTAGGATTATGGTTTATCATGCGGTTCTAGGATTATAGTTTTCCTATGCATTAAAAACTAATCTGGTTTACCAATCTACATCAATACCCTGATTCAATGATTTATCCTCAACTAGGCTGCTCTTTTGACCTTTTTTTCCTTACAATTTTGGATATCCTTTCCCTCTGCTCTGATTTTTCTATAGAACATAGCATCAACTCCAATTTCAAATTGGTTGTTGCCTTCAAAAATTCAACTACTATTACCATTTGCTTGGTTTTTATTTGTACAGGTCAACCTCAATAATTGATGAGTCTGCAGAAAAAAAAAAGGGTTCTTTGTTTATAGATTTTGCGTAACCTGAAGGATAAACGTGATGATATTAAACTTCGTAAATCATAAATAACGTTTGTGGTCTTAATAGAGAACCCAAAATGGTGGTTCGTGCGCAATTGTGAACGAGTCCAAAACCCTACAACCATTATTAAAAGAATGGCAGCAGCTCCTTAACAGATAACAACAATGCAGGAGTCTCTGTTTTAGTCATTTGGGCAGGCACGTCTGATGGTTATCTGCAAGCAGAGATTAAGGTTTAAGCTTCCAAACTTGATGAATTCTGATGTTCTAGATTTTGATTGCTGGTTAATAAACAGGCAACCATAGCTGGAAGTTGATTAGCCGCAATTGGGATTTCAAATGGGAAAACTCTAATGATTGAGTTGCATTAATTATAACAGCAGACGAGAACGTTGACACGGGATTAGGAAAACATAAGGTAATGCCAAAATCGTCATAATGATCACATGCTTTTATGGGGAGGAAATGGTCAAATGCAGGAAAACTGCATCATCAAGATTGGTATTATGGAGGTAAGGATGGAGGATGACTTCAATAGTACAACATAACAGCTGTTCTAATGGTAATTATGTTTAAGCCAGAAATGTTGATGGACACCAACTACCACCTGGGTTTGGTGGCTTTCAAGTTAGCTTTCAGGTTTCAAAATAAAATGATGATGGATTAGTACTTTCTGCTGCTGACCTCTTTACTTGAGATCAAAGATGGGATTTTTTCCCTCTTGGATGATTTTGTTGGGTAACTCCATTCTAGAACAGATCATGATAGTCAAAACTCGTGTCAGAATACTATTGAGAATCTGTTTAAACTAAAAGTCTTGTTTTTTGCAGAACCACCATTTCAGGAACAGAACAGAACATAACTGTTTGGAGATTTTGAGCATTGGTTTGCCTGACAGGAGGGATGATCTTGCCTTGTACTTCAATTTCCTGTAGATCAAGTATTGTACAAGTATTTATCAGTTTGATGGTAACTAGTAAAAGAACATGGCAGTGAAGGCAAGTAAGAGTCCAAGTTAAACCTTTGATCTTAGATCAAAGCAAAATGGCAATAATGAAGAGGACCAGTCTTGCATGTTTCTAAGCATTTTTTTTTTTTTTTTGATAAGAAAGCTCAGGAAAAATATATTAATCTCCTGGTCTGAAAAAGTAAGACCCAATACAATCCTTATGCATCAAAGAAATAATACTAGAAGGAGGCACTGCAAATCTATGGACTCCAGTGCTAACAAAACGCCCCATATGGGCAAGTGTATCTGCTATTGCATTAGCCTCCCTGAAGATGTGCTCCAAGTGAACAGAGGAAAAGCTACTAAGCAGAACATCGCACTCACGAACTAGGTGATGTGCTGGTTTGGATGGTAAGAGGTTGAGTAAGGTATCCACAGTCTCCCAAGAATCAGTTTCAACTTGGAGAGAAGTGAGATGCAACTCTTTTACTAAAGCCAAGCCGGAATGAAGAGCCCCAAACTCAGCCTCCCAAATCGATGAAGGACCAATATTCTGTGTGAAGCCAGCAACCCAAGCTCCTCTATGATCCCGAATGACACCACCAGCATAGCCTAAACCAGTAGTCGGGTCATAGGAGCCGTCACAATTGAGCTTGAAACTGCCATCAATGGGGGGAATCCAGCGAACCCACTTACCGAGGCGTGGGGATCTACCAATCTGCGCCCTGCAAAGAGATGAAGTACACTGTAAAAATTCCATGACAGTATATTTAATAATAGGTACCTCCCTGCTTTCTGCCGGACAACTATCATGGAACACCAATTGGTTCCTCCAGCGCCATAGCAACCAAATAGTCGTGGCAAACATCAGGGGCCAGGAATTGGAACTAGAGGTAGTATCCCCCGTGGTTGACAGATTAGCTGCAATCCAGTCCTCTAGGTCCAATTGGAAGAAATTAGGGCGATGGGTTGCAGGGATAATGGCACCCCACACACGAGCTGAATGTCTGCAATCACGTAGAGCATGTAGAATGGTCTCGGCTAAGCACATGCATCTCGGACATTTCTCATCCTGCACGACCTTCCTCATGTAGCATAAATGTTTAGTCGGAATCCTATCATGGGCCACCGTCCATAGAAAACCTTTAACTCTCTCCGGTGTCTCTAATTTCCAGATACGGCCCCATAAGGCTTTGAGCTCCTGATCTTCATCCTGTTGTAGTATGGACACGGCAGATTTGATGGTGAAAGTTCCACTGGCAGAGCCTGTCCATAAAAGCTGGTCCTCATTTTCCCTATGGTGGATAGGAGACATCTGGGCAATCTGCATACAAGCATAGGTAGGGAGAAGATGACGAAACTTCTCCCAACTCCATTCTCCATTTGCCTGCATAAACTCATTGATGGTGGCATCTTGAAGTGGAGTAGGAATATCCTGCAAAGCCACATTCATGAGTATATCAGAATTAGGTAGCCATTGATCCTTAAAGAAACGAATATTGACACCATTTCCAAGTGACCAGGATACTCCCTGTGCTATCAGGGGCATGACTCTAGCTAGAGCCCTCCAGGTATTTGAGCACCCAGGCTTAGCAATCACATTACTCGGATTCATCTGCTTCAAGTTATATTTTGCCTGTAGCACCTTGGACCATAGCCTGTCCCCCTCGGTGAGGAACCTCCATCCCAGTTTCATAATGAGTGAGATGTTAGTTTCCTTTGTGCTCCTGAGACCTAAGCCACCCTGGTTCTTTGGTCTTGTCAACTCTTCCCAAGCAATTAGGTGAATCTTCCTCTTGTCAGGACTGGACCCCCAGATGAAGTCTCTCGTGAGTCTGTCCAGTTCCTTGCATACGCGTTCTGGGAGAAGCATCAATATCCAGGGCCAGATAAGTCTTTGACCACTTGTATTTACCAGTCTTGAGTTAACTTTTTTTTCCCCTACTTGAGAAGAGAATTGGTTAAAGCCAAATTATCAGGCACAGCCAACTAAGGCTATATTTATAAAGCCGCCTTCACATTGGGTGATGGCATTTTCTCTCCAGTCAAATCTATCCTACTGCCTTCCTCCTTCCTTCCCTTCCCCTCTTCCTCTCTTTCTCTCCCTTTCTAGCTATAAAGCCACATGGGTTGGTAAATCCTCGCCAAGGTTCACAACCCACGAGAGTCATATAGACCACAGCCCTTTAAAACCATCTTAATCTCATTAATGGAAATGGAAGTGGTTGTGCCAATGCCTCCTGTGGACTTCAACTTTGATAGTACCTGTTCTTCACCTTACATATCTGCTCCTTCCAGTCCTCAGCGATTTGGGAACTTCTACTTCAGTGCACCAGCAAGTCCTGCGCGTGTTTCTGCTGTGTACAACGAATTTAGTGATGCTTCTCTTGCTAGAAATTCGGCGTCTGCAGTCCCTTTTGATTGGGAAGAGAAGCCTGGAACTCCAAAGGACAAGAGCCGCAGAGATGATGCCAGCAGCTGCGACAAGGATGAGGATGATGGTGATGATGGAGATGATGGAGATGATGGGGATTTTGAGTTCAACTTTAGTGGTCAGCTTGAAAGGGCTTCTTTATCTGCTGCTGATGAGCTCTTTTATGGAGGCAAGATCCGGCCTTTGAAGCCTCCTCCTGGGTATGATTCTTTAGTTTCCAACGTTACATCTCCCAGATCACCCAGGTCGCCAAGGTCACCTAGATCAATATTCTCAAGCAAGAAAGATTTTGATCCGTTTCAAGCTGCAATTCGCGAGACTCGTAAAAGAGAAATCAAACAGCAGCATGAGCCACAGCAACGAGGAAGGGAAAGAAAGGCTGCTTCCTTTTCTTCCCCAGGTTCTATCCGCTCAGGGAGCAGGTCTTTATCCCCCTTCAGAGTAAGCAATGACATGTTCGAGCAGGAGGAGACCAGCCACCAAAGTGAGAAGACTCCAATTACGTCAACAACAAGTAATTTCAATCACACAAAACCTTCTTACGCAGCTTCATTCCTGTCAGCTATTTCGTTTTCAAAATACAACAGGAAATGGAAGCTGAAGGACTTGTTATTCAGAAGTGCATCAGAGGGAAGAGCAACTGGAAAAGACCCATTAGCAAAATACACAGCCTTGTCCAGGAACGACTTATCAGAGGATGTCAGGACATCCAGCTTCAGGTCCACAGAGAGCGTTGGCAGCTCCAGAAGAAGAGGGCCAGCGTCGGCTCACGAGTTGCATTACACAACCAACAGAGCCGTCTCAGAAGAGATGAAGAGGAAAACCTTCTTGCCTTACAGGAGAGGACTCCTGGGTTGTCTGGGCTCCAATCCAGGGGTGCATGAGATCTCCAGAGGAGTAGTTGGATCATTGAGATTCTAAATCGTGTGTGGTTGAGATCTCTCAATCTCTGTTCTTCTCTTGTCAATATTTTCCTTCCAGTCTGCGTATCATATTCCTTACATTTCCCATAGTGATCCGTCACTGTCTTTGTGTGAAATGGACACTATGAAAATACATTAAAGATGGATAGAAAGAAGCTCATGCATATACAGGACAACAAAAGGTGTAATCTGGGATTTGATTTACCTAGTAAATTCAAAGCATCCACTTATTATTTTGGCATGTATAGTCCTTCTTATTCAATGGAGGCTTAACATATCAGCTAGCTGCCCACCAAACTTGACAAAATAACACTACCATCTCTTTTCTCCTGGGGATAAGAATAGGATCCTATCTTGTTCTTGGTAGTCCCAACTAGCTTTCTGGGTAGTAGTTTGAAATGCTGGTGAATGATGACACAGCATAGTAAACAGTGCAAAGCATAATCATTGGCTTTATGGAAAAACTACAGTCCCATAAAAGGTATTACAGTGTAATCTGGTCAAAGAGAGGTGGAAGAAAGAAAGAATCCCATATGTCTAAGCATGTTCGGTTCCGCCAATGACTAATCTTTGAAGGTTGGGTCTAATTAGTTCGAATTTTTCTATTTTTAGTTAATGAATAAGAATATCGCTCAATCATAACTATCCGATTTTCTTACACTTTTATGTCTATTTGCATTGTAACTATAAACAGATCAGCATATTCTCTTACAGGACAGTGTTGCTTTTGTTTCTCCATGTTGGGGGAAGAGGGAACGCCGACATGCATGCAACCCATCTTTATGAAAAGGGACTCTCGAAGTATGGTGTGTGCGAAGCCCGCATGTGATATGCAATCTGTAATCATGAAAAAGAGACAAAACGGTGGAACTTTTCATGACCACAGAGAGTGATTTCTGCACAAAAAGAACAAGTCTTGTGTATGATGCCTATAGTGGCCATGATGTTGAATGATGATGATGCTCTGTCAAGAGTCATATACGATCTTTGGCTCTGCTTCGAATGCAGATGATGATGGTTAAATGGTGACTATGTTGATGATATCATGCTGATGTACATATGTAAATTGGCCGAAATTCCATCAAAATAATCCAAGCCCATCAGAAGGACCTGTCAAAATTAAAATTCAAACAAGCCCATCATCGAAAGATTAACATGTAGGCCCATTTTATGACCCATTTCGTTTTCCATTGGGCCTTGTTACTCCCTGGTTGGGGCACAAATCCAATGGCAGTAGTCTAAAATACGGGTTAAGAAAATGTTATAAATTTTTGTAATAATTAATTTATTTCCTACGTATTATTGGTCGGTCCCACAGTGTAGGAACACAACTGGAACTGAATGCCGGCCGAACTAGAAAGTGCTTACTTACGTACGGTAACAAACCGCTCTCCTCCTCCGATACGGCAAAAAGCGCATCGCAAAGCTGAAACTGAGAAAACCCTAACCCCATCTAAGCTGTTCAAGAACAAGAAACGATCTTCATCAGCTTCTTCCCCATAGCTGTTATCGATGGATGAATCGTTCTTGCTAATGCTATCAAATCTCCTCCACCTCCACAACTCCCTCGACCCGGCAACCTCTCTGCTCTCTTCCCCTTCTTCTACTCCTTCCTCCTCCGCCTCCTCCCCATCCTCCCCTTCCTCCCTCCTTTCCTCCTCCTCCTCCGCTCCTCTCCTCTTCTTCACTCTGGCCTCCCTCCTGTCCTTCCTTGCATCCTCCAAATCCAAACCTGCCTCCGCCGCTAGCCACCGTAATTCCTCTTCCGCCGCTCCTCCCTCCGACAACTCCGCTTATTCAGTCTCCGCATTTCGTGCCCTATCCACTGAACACATCTGGTCTCTTGAAGCCCCTCTGCGTGATGCTCAATGGAGGTCCTTGTACGGCCTGTCCTACCCGGTTTTCACTACTGTAGTGGACAAGCTCAAGCCCCATATTACTGCTTCTAATCTTTCTCTGCCGTCTGATTATGCCGTGGCAATGGTACTCTCCAGACTGGCTCACGGGCTTTCCGCGAAAACCATGGCGTCTCGGTATTCACTTGAGCCTTATCTGATCTCTAAAATTACAAACATGGTTACTCGTCTGTTGGCTACCAAGCTGTACCCCGAGTTTATCAAGATTCCTGTTAGTAGACGTAGGTTGATCGAGACTACACAGGCTTTTGAGGAATTGACTTCGTTGCCTAACATGTGTGGAGCGATTGATGGCAGCCCTGTTAGGCTGCATAGTCTGAGGAATGATGTGAGCGGAGGGAATTCATATCGTTGCAAGTATGGGTATCCGTCGGTGCTTTTGCAGGTGGTGGCTGATCACAAGAAGGTGTTTTGGGATGTGTGTGTTAAGGCTCCAGGGAGTACCGATGATGCTACGCATCTGAGGGATAGTTTATTGTACCATAGGCTTGTTTCTGGTGATGTTGTGTGGGATAAGATGATCAATGTCAAGGGACACCACGTAAGGCCTTACATAGTTGGGGATTGGTGTTATCCATTGTTGTCCTTTCTGATGGCACCCTTTTCACCTAATGGCACAGGTACACCGGCTCAGAACTTGTTCGACGGGATGCTGATGAAAGGGAGGTCGGTGGTAGTTGAGGCTATTGGGTTACTGAAGGGAAGGTGGAAGATCTTGCAGGATTTGAACGTTGGTCTTAATCATGCCCCGCAGACAATTGTTGCCTGTTGCGTATTGCATAATCTGTGTCAAATTGCGAGGGAGCCTGAGCCAGAGACTTGGAAGGAACCGGATGAGTGTGGGAATCCGGCTAGGCTACTGGAAAATGAGAAATCATTTCACTATTTTGGGGAAGGCTTGAGGCAGGCGTTGGCGGACGATTTGCACCAAAGGCTTTCTTCAAGATAAATGTATGTATGTATGCTGTGATGTCAAGGTGATTCCAAGCTTTGGTTTCTAAATAACGACGAAACATATAGTGATTCTGAGTTCTGACTTGGTTTGAGGTAACTAGTGGGAGTCCTTGAGCAATGTCTCTTGACCTCATTCTAGGGTTTTAGATGTACAATATCTGAACTGCTAGAGTTCACATGTAATCTACCTTTTTGTATCTGATGGGGCAGGGCAAACTAACTTGAAGAAGATTGATTATTTGTAATCGTTGAGAATTCTTGGCAAGGGTGTCAATGCCCTGCTGTTGTTGTCTGTCATTGTTGTTTAATTGTGTACTGCTTTCTCTCCCTTTAGTATGGATTTGGTAACAAGCTTTTGCAGCTAACCGAGGAAACTGTAGGATTTGCCTACATATTTCATTTGTGTTTTCCAGATAAAATAGACAGTTTGAAGGCTGAAATGCAACCTTATGAATAAATTCATAATACAGACAGCATCCCAGGAGGGGTACTACTACCAGGGAGAAGGCCATCCTTGGCCATTTCAGATAGAACATTAAAAACAACATCCATGTTTCCCTCTTTATGGTTGATTTCAACGAGCACCTTACGCAACTCAGCATCAGTAAGCTTGCAACTTCTCAGTACATCCTTTATGACTTCATGCAACTCTTTGTCCATCCCCTTATGGAAGAGTGCTTTAATAAGAGCGATGAATGTCACATTATGAGGAACAAAAGCCAAGCGAGCCATTTCCTTGTACAAATGATATGCTTTCTGCACATTTCCACCTCTGCAATGACCATGTATGATAACATTATAAACCGCAACATCCGGCCTGTGGTTTTGCTCGATCATGGATTCGAAAACTTGATCTGCTTCACGCATCAAGCCCTTCATACAGAAACCCTTCATAAGAGCAACCACATTCTTGAAATCAGTATTACAGCAGTTTTCAATTAGTGTGTTATACGTGACAACGGCGGGCACAGACTCATCATAGAACAACTTGAGCAGAAGCCTCTTTGCTTCCTTTGTTCGAGCATGCTTATTTAGTCCATTAATAAGCACATTGTAGGTAACAACATCAGGTAGAAAACCTTTCTGTATCATTTCATCATGAATATGCATAGCTTTTTTCAAATCTCCTTCTTGACAATAGGCATTGATCAAGGATGTATAAGTAAATTCATCCGGGGCCAGACTCTTATTCAGCATCTCTTGGAATAGACTACAAGCTTCCACTAGTCTTCTTTGCTCACAGAGACCCTGAATCAGTAATGAATAGGTAACGGCATCTGGTAAGACACCCTTTTCAATCATCTCTACTTTCATTTTAAATGCCTTGTCCAGTTCTTGATTTCGAGAAAATCCAGACATAATAGTACTATAACTCACAACATCTGGGTTCAATCCTTTCTCCATCATCTCTTGTAACACTCCTACGGCCTCATCCATCCTACCCGACACACAATAACCATTAATAAGGGCATTATAGGTCACAACTGAAGGCATGAACCCATCCCCAATCATTTTATTCAGAAGCCGGAATGCCTCATTCACAAGTCCCTGCTGCGAAAATCCATTGATCAATGTCGTGTATGTTCTCTCATTTGGACGAAGTCCTCTAACATGCATCTGATCAAAAAACTCCAGGGCTCGGTTCAAATTCCCAGTTCTGCACATACTGTTTATCAACGATGTATATGTAATAACATTAGGCGACAATCCATTCTTCACCATATCCGCATGCAAAACAAGAGCTTGGTGAAAATCATGTTCCTTGCAATAACCATGCACAAGTGTATTATAAGTCACCTCATCAGGAACAAAACCCTTACGATTCATCTCCATAAGAATCTCCTCCGTTTCTTTAATCCTCCCGTCCCTACACAGACCATTAATCACCATATTATACGTAATCAAATTCGGTTCCAGACCCTTCAACGCCATTGATCTCAATAATTCAAACCCTTCATCAATCCTCTTCAATTTACAAAATGCATCAATCAAAGTATTATACGTAACCACATTAGGCAAACATCCATTCTTCTCCATTTCCGTGAAAAATCTCAAACCCATTTCTATATTCCCCGCAGTAGTAAACCCTCTGATCAAAATATTATACGAATACACGTTCAACGAAATCCCACTGGCAACCATCTCCCTATGCACCTCTTGAGCAAACTTAACTGGTTTTCTACACCTAATTATCGAATCCAAAATCGCATTATACGACAAAACCCCAGGCATAAAGCCATCACCTTTGGCTAGATTAACAATGTTCAAAGCCTTATCAATGAAATTCAAATGGGAATAAGATTTCACCACTAAATCAAAAACAGCAGAGCTTGATCCGCTGAGACAGTAGGTCTCCTTGAGACACTGAAAGACAAAACTGCCCGTATCGTCGGAGGTATTAACCGCCAAGTCCCGAGCAAGGTCTTGAGCCGTTTTGTAAAGCTTGAATCTCGTCAAAATATGAAGGGCTACGCTTTTACAGTAAGGAGTAAAGAATTGGTGCGGCTTGGCCCAGTCGAGGAACTTCAAAATTAGGGTTTGATCGGTCTGGGACTTGAGGAGCAATTGAGTAGCTGCTTCCGGGGTGAATTGGGAAGCGAGGGAATTGAGGTGGTACGGATGTCGTTTGAGCAAGAAGAGCACTTTGTCTGCTAGAAAACCGTCCGTTGCAGAAAGAGAACGGTTAACTTGGAGATTAGCGATGTGCATCCCGGTAACCTGCAGGAGAAAGGGGGTTTAGCTGAGAAGAAGAAGAAGAAGAAGAAGGAGCTTGTGGGTTTAATTCCTGTTTTATTTTTTATATTTTTTTTTAAATTTTAGACTTTCTTGATTCTTGGGCCTGGGCAAAAGAGTGGGGCCGAAACTTATTGGGCCGAAAGAAAAGGCGCCAAGCGGGTGAAGAAACAAAACACGTGTTCTGCAGTTTTGGAGTCACTTCCTTCTACTAACCCCAAAGCAAAACCAGACCTGAGACCCCAACCTTTGCCTTCATCTCTCTCGCGGATCACAGTTTCTTTCGGATCGTAGTTTCTCTTCTCAAGTTCCTAAGCGGAGGATTGGCCCATGGAAATCTGCCCGGGTTGGAGGAGGAGTTGAGGGAGGATGTCCACAAGCGCGGGAATGCGAGAAGATAACGTCGTCGTTTCCGGGAAAGAGATGACTTTACCTCAAGAAAAAGACAGTGCTCTGGATAGTGATAATCTGGTAGCACTAAGAGGAGGAGGAGAGAGTGTCGACGTGGCGCCTATTGATGATTGTTGTGCAATCTGCTTTGGTTCTTTCACTGTCCCTTGCAAATCCAATTGCGGCCACTGGTATTGCGGTCCGTCGCAGTCTTGGTGAAATGGTTACAGATTTGTTACATTTTTAAGGGTTTTGGTGTTGATTCTTAGAATTTATCCTCATGCGGTTGTTTCTGCTTTGGTTAGGCAGCTGTATTCTGCAGTACTGGAACTACTGTGCAGGGTCCAGACCTTGCAAATGCCCCTTGTGTGCTTGTAGAATCACCGAGTTGACTCCTCAGACGCCACTGGATCATGACCAGCAAGAACAGGAACAACAGGAACAGGATGCTACCCAGGTTTTGTTAGATGTCCAGAGGTACAACCGCATGTTTGTTGGAGGCATACGCGGTGCTATCCAGGTAAACTTATTTGATCTCATTTTCGTTTATTCATGCTGCAATTGACACAGTCTCTTTGTGCTAAATGAGTTATCTTTTCTTCCATAGAAAGTGCGACAGTCGCCATTTCTCGTCAAGAGAATGTTTCAACAAATGATGGATCCCGATATCTCTATCAACGATTTCTTCGTTAATGAATTGCTAATGCGATTGTTTGCGGTAAGTTGTTTCAACAGTGCAGAAGTATATTTCATATGGGAAAAAAAATCTGAGGTGTGAATATCTTGTCTGCATATTCTACTCAGTTTAGTCGCATATAGTTTACAAAATAATTAAAAAGCATGGCCATCTACAGACTGTAAGTGTTTTGGCTACTTCTCCCTGTTAACTTATCCAGAGATTAGGTTGGTATGCATCATATGATCATTTCTGGTTCAAATGAAGGAGACAAAAAATCTGAAGATTTACCGTCTGATTTTAAGGATTATCTTGTATCGGATCATTTCATTCTGAACATAAAATTTATGGTTTTCCTTTTTTTCCTCTATAGACTCTGATTCTTTGTTGCTACAGTTGTTTCTAAGCCTCCTTTCGACAGCTGCTTCGTTCAATCTTGTCCTTGCAGGTTAGTTTCTTCTATGGAAGCGTGAGTACTTGTGCGGACATTAAGACATAGCAATAAAGAATTTTCCCACTAGTATTGTTAATCAAAAATACCCAAGTGCAATGGTTAATAGATAGCAATCTTACTGCACTTTGCACCATTTTATCTGCTGGAACATGCATTGGCTCTGTGTCCATTGATGAAATCCTAAATTGGAAACTAAAAACTCGTAGAAATTTGAGTAACCAAAAGAAAATGTCTGTTTTTGAGAAATAATGCTAGACAGTTGATGAGAATGGCATACCTCTCTTTTCTTTCTATTGTTTCACTGATCTGACAGAGACTAGTGGGTGCTGTTCCACAGGAGGATTCAAAGTTCATAGAACGTTAGATTTTGCTGCTACAGCTATTGTTGTCATCCTACGTCTTGTTGGCATGTATCGCCGATGGCAACTCATCCGGCATGTCAGGCAATTGGATGCTGTAGAGCCTTTAGTGGACTGAACAGCCAACTCTCGAATTCCCTCCAGGAATCAGTAGAAGAGCAGATTTCGTGGGTTGTTTGGTGGATACCGTTGTTTTGTCTGTATACAGTATTAGCATATACCGAATGTAATTGTATGGATATTTCTGTATAGAGCAACACTGCGGATTCCTCATGAAATGAAAGATGATACCGGAATAAGGAAAGCTTCAGTTTTCTTTGTCGTTAAAATAGAATAGTTCATGTTCTTCTCGTTCCAGACGGCTAGGTTCATGCATAGTGTTATAGCCGGCTCATCCCTCGAACGACGTGTCAGACATGCTTAGTTACCTTTCTTTTCATGTTCTGCGATTCTGTGCTGATTTTCATTTCGCTGTCGCCATTTGCTTGCCTTTTCCTCTTCCACTCGCAGCCCACCGTCTCCAGACGAGTAAGAAACAGTGAAGTGAAAGAGATGGGCCCACCGGCCAACAACAGCTCTTCTGGTGGCCGTAAGATCTCGCAAGCCGCATTCGACGATCTGGTGAGAGAGAACATAGAGGATCTTGGGATGGACCCCGCCGAGGCATTGGAAGACGCCGTGCAAACCCTCACTCTCCAAGGTGTCGATCTCTCCGCTATCTCCACTTCCCTTCCGGGCGAAGTCGATCCACTCCTTGAGTGTCTTGACCAACTCAAGCATGCACGGAACAGTATCACCACCCAGACTCCCGACGCCGAAACCGAAAGCTTGCTGGATACTCTATCAGAACTATTATCTGCACAAATACCAAAAAATGCTGCTATCGCTGTTGAAAACGGAGCTGTTGAGTTGGTTCTCCATCTTTGCTCTACCACTGGGTCCCACCGGGCTTTGGACACACTGGCATTGTTGCTTCTTCACGGTATAGATCGCATTTTTTATTCTTTGGGTATGTGGTTTTGTCGAGGTTTGCTTATACGTTGAATTTGGAGTTTTCTTGTGATGTCTAGATTTCCAAAGTAGGGAAGCATTCCGGTCCTCTAACGGGCCGCGGGTTTTGGTTGGAATACTCAAGGATGGGAGTGAGAATTTGGATGTTTTGAAAAGTGCGCTTCTAGTTGTTGCTACTTCATCTACCGGTAACGAGGTCGTCAAAGCGGAATTCATGGAACTGAAAATCGACGAGATCATTTTGCAAGTGTTAGATAGACACTGCGGTGAAGGCGGCGGTGTTGTAAGTGTGTATGATGCAATTGTTGCTTTGTTAACGCCTGATGATCCTCGTGTTGTGGCTTCCGAGGTGGGTAAACAAGTTTTAAATTATGTGGATTTCTGTGCATAAGTTCTAGGTTCAGCAGATTTATGTGATCTATCGTTCATACTCCTTGCAATATGCTCGGTTGGAACTTTTAGGTTTATGGTTATGCCCGGAGATTTGCAAAAATCGGAATTCCACAGGCTCTTGTGAAATCTCTACGTGCTGGGCTTGCACCGGCTGGTTTGGTCTCGACCACCATTGCTCTGAAAGCTGTCGCTGTCAATGTGAGTTTTCTCCATGCATACTGATATGTCCGAATCTTGTATTTCTGAGCTATTCTTAAATTACCAATTTGTATCACTGGCCACAGTTGCTGCTATTGAGTAATGTTTTGCATATCCATCTTGATTTTGATAATAACTGGTTGACTGATTATACAAGTTTTCATTAACTATTTGTGCAGGAAATCTTTGCTACTTGTCATTAATGGATCAAATTGTGTCAATGACCATAAGCCGATTCCACACTTCCTGAATAGGATAGACTTTTAGCATTCAGACACTTTGGTTTGGTTTGCTGAAAAGTCAGCAACCAGAATCATTTCTGTACTTGATACTCTGCTCAGTTTTACTAAGCGTTGTTCCTAAACTATTTATAGTTCAAAACATCAACTCTTTTCCACTGTTGGAACCCATATTGTCCGTTTGGTATTTGGAAACGATATCTTTAGTCATCCTTCCAGTTGAGCTGGTATTATCTAAATTGAGTAAAGTTCATATATCTAGACTTGTTTATCTTAATAATAGAGAAAATTGATTTGAATTCCCCGTGTTGAAGTCTTGACTTATGTTACCCGTTCTCGAGGTTTTTCTTCTTCACTTATTCTTCTATTTGGTTGCAGGAGCTCATCTGTAAATCCATTGCTGAAAGTGGTGGCATTGATGTGGTTCTCCAATGCATCGATGACAGCGGTGAACAAGGCAACAAAACAGTGGCTAGAACTTGCTGCTCTTTGTTGTCCAAGGTAAAAAGAGACATGCTTTTCCTGGACTTTCGTCATAATGTCTGCTAAAACTTCTCTCTTCAATTACCAATGAAGAAACCCTATAAAATCTGGTTCAAATGTTTAGAGTTTTCATGTCATTCTGTATTTTGTGCTGTGAAAAATCCAACGATTCGTGTTATATTACATGCTTCTTTAAGTATATTCAATTCATTGGAAACTATTTTCATCGCAATAAAATTGTGTAAGATATTCGTCTAATATAATCTCCAACTTATACGGAGCACGTTCCTCTCTCTCAAATACCTTAATGTCGCTCTAAGTTTTGGGTGATCTGAAAGCCTGGTCATTTCCAAAGGTTTTCATCATCTTTCGGCCCTTAATTTTGTAGAGCCCATTGATTTTTTTAGCGATGGAACTTTTTCCGTCAATTCACGAAGACCCAGTACTTAAAATGTTTCATTTGATTAGTTGGCAGGCAGTGACGCAAATAAGACTGCTATCGTTGAGAAGGGAGGTTTCAAGAGGCTAATCAAACTGTCAACCAAATTTTCTGATGATCCATCTGTTCTGCAAGAGGTATAAGTCTTCCTTTTATCATGTCAAGAATTCATCTAGCCATTCTCAAGAACTCCACTACATCTGCAACTTCTATAGTAAGCTGGCATTTGCTTGATAGGTCTGGAACCACTTCTGTAGTTGTAGCAGAGATTGAATTGCAGTTAAAACAGAGTAAAATGATTAGAAAATGCAAAATTTCCCGGTTCATACCAAGATGGTCTCTTATATACCGTTGGACAAGTTTCATAGTTACCCGTAACTGTGGTACTTCTAATTACAGTAATGGTTACGTTTGTAACAGCTAGATGCATATTCCATCATGCATTTGTAATTCACCCATTAATCCTATATTGCTCAGGTTATGTCGATCATTAGAGTACTCTCGTTAAGATCTCCAGATAATGCTGCCCTTGCCATTGAAGCTGGGGCAGGAGACCTTGCCATCCAAGCTATGCAGAATTTCCCCGGTGCACAGCAATTGCAGAAGAATTCCTGTCTCATGATCCGGAATCTAGCTGTCAGGAACCCAGAGAACAGGCAAGTTCAATTATTTGTTTATAATTTCTATTGCATTTCGCAATAACTAATTACCGTAGTTTAGATGCCAGCATTTTTTGGTCCACTAAAAACTAGACATCTTCATTTCACAGAACACTTCTGCTGAATCTTGGTATTGAGGAAATCATAAGACGGGCAAAGGAAAACCATGAAGCCTGCAAGGATGCAGCGACTGATGCTCTCAGGGATTTGGGCCTTGATAACTACAATTCGTAGAGTACAGTCATAGTTGGTTACTACTATTTATTCCAAGTACAAAGTTGGGCAAAAACAAATTGAAGTACAGCACAATCGAAGCAAGGAGAGAAGTTCCAGGAACACAGTACAGATTTTGTACAAAAAACAGAGGCTCCTCCTCCTTGTGGAGAATCACCTTTTTTTCTTTTGCTTTGACTTTGATCCTCCATTTTGGCAATGTCTGAGACAAAAGCTGCCAACATCACATGGCTTTCCAAAAACCAACCAAATATTTATTCCTCTCAAGCAGTGATTGCCCCCCTTGCTCTTGCTTCGCTTTTTAGAGGTTTTTCTTTCAAATATGGCGAAAACATAGGCAGATAAAAACTGATGGTTCAAAAGAAAACAGAGTCGAATTACATTATTACCGAAGCCGTTTGACAGAAGAATGTATGATCTCTCTCTCTCAATCGAATATAAAATCCAATTACGTTGTTGGAATCAATACCAATCTGTCTTACGAGGGGACCAAAAGCCATGAATGGCTTCTGAACAAGACACCAAAAAAAGAAAAAACAAACTAACAACTCGAAGTAGTAGCATGAGTCCCCTAAACTGCATTTGTCTCTTGTGTCCAACAGTGGAATGTTGTTGCTCATTTCAAAATGCAGATCACAAGATGAGAATCCAATGCTTGCAGCACAGCAACCAATCCAATAAAATAATGACACAATTATGATGTTTCCATAGATGGAAACCAAATGTTCAATCCCAACAAACCCAAAAAACCCATCTTTTGATCGTCCATAAATTCTATCCTCCATTTCCTTTTTCTTAGAAGAACAAAAATGGACGCAGTGTCTTCTTCCTGTGAAAAAGGGTTCATCCCTGACGCCATACATTCTGTTAAGAGCTTTATCATACTGAAAAAAGAGGGTGAGCACTTGCTTTAGAACGTGAAGAGCATAAATGATAATCTGGAAATGATCAATTAACATAATCTTGATATGGGGGATTTGTCAGGGAAAGAATTGTTTGCTTTTCTTGTTCTGAGAAAGAATTCATGCTCTCCACATACATTCAATGATGTTGCATTGCCCTTCTGAGAAAATAAGTTGAATGAAAAGGAAAAAAAGAAAAGGCGAACACCAAGCAAGATAGTCGCAAAGCATAAGTACAGACCAGACCCCTCAGTTCACTTGTGCTTCTATACTCAAAAGAATTAAGCTTCGGTACTTGAACTGGCATGCGGTTTACGTTGAGCTTCCTCTTGTTCCTGCTCTTCTTCTCTTTCCTCTTGTTCGTCCTCTTCCACCGGATGAGTCACCGGAATATCCGCTGTTCGGGCTGGAAGCGGGTCTACATGACCGTCTAGGCAAGAGGAGCATTTGGTCTCTACCCAACCTTCGAAATCATACTGCCCATGCCCGAATACCCGACGACCAAAGCAAAGCCTACCGATCATGCCGGCTATGACACCTAGGATGGTGATCACTGCGAGAACTGCTAGCACAGGTCCAACCGACCCGCGGCCCGAGTGGGTCGTGTAGGCTTGCTGGGTTACTTCCGAGGGTGGTGGTTGTTCTTGTTGCTGCTGCTGCTGCTGGTCTACTGGTGTAGACATAGAGTAATTTCACGAGTGGAAGGGACTGATATATATGGGGTTTTGAGGGGTTTTGGGAGGAGTCCGGCTTGTGGGTTTTTTTGGTCTTGCTTGAAAAGAAAAGACAGATTAGTGGAAGCGGCGAAGTGGTTTTGAAGAAGATTTGGAACCTCTCAAGAGAGAGAATTTCCAGGATTCTGTGGCTTTCTGAGAAGAAAAAAAAATGCTTCTGGTGTTTTTGACAGGCCTTATAAACAGAGGAAAAGGACCTTAATTTTATGTGAAAGCACTTTTTGAAGAAAGCACAGACAAAGAATTAAGGACTTGGGAGGAAAGGTCAGGAAAATGTTTTAGTGGGCACCAAAACCCAAGAACCTGCTTTTGAAATTGGGGGCAGAGAGCCATCTCATTACCCTTTTCTGGATTGCAGAAATTCAAGAAAAACTGCTGTGACATGTTCCTTAAATGGCAAGACTAAAGAGACTAGACAAGGAAACGGTACTGTGCTTTGCAGGAGAGAAGGAAAGAAGGAAAGAGAGGGAGGTGCAGAATAAATTACAGAGCAACTAAACACCAACCTAGTCTTACTACCTGAGCTCGTGGATTATTTGTCAGCTAATTAACCTTCTTTTACATGTATGGAAAGACCAATTTCAACAGGTTTTGACAGTGGGCAGGCATGGATATGTTTGCTTTTGCGTAAAGGTAAAAAAAACAGCGGATTTCCTGCAAAAATATGAAGAAAAGTTTGAAATTATTTTCTTTGCTTTTAGCCCAATTGGTCCACTTTGGTTTTCCTGCTTTTCTGATCCCCAAACTGTGCTGGCTGAACCCTGCTACGGTGCCTGATGCCAAGCTAGAGATGCAAGTCTTTCACTTCTCCAATGATGAAATAATTAGCACTGTTCATCCTCAATAATGTCTGTTACATTATACCCAAGAGATACTGTTGAAAACTGAATTCGATTGGATACGAATGAAGTAAACACAATCCATAGGGTATTCTTACTATATTGATGTCGAAATAGAATTCGTAAAGAGACCAACATCACTTGTAATAACGTAAACAAATTAGTCTTATGATCGACAAAAATACTTGTAGATTCTTTGGTGAAAAGTAATGATGGAATGAACAATCACAATAAATACTGAACTTGCATCTCAAATTATTTAGGGGAGAGTTTGCAATATAGAAGTGAAAGTAGCTCAAGAAAAGATTATTAGCAGAAACACCATTTTCTTCAATCTCAAACTCTACAAAGGATGGATCAACTTGAGTGATAATAGAGACTAAGCCACTTGGAAACTAGTATATCGAAATGCCCAGAGATGAAGCACGTAGGAGTTTGCCTCGACCCATGGTGAAACCTTTCGTCCCATCAGGCATTCTTGGACCCTTGGAAGCATGCTTGGAAGATGCTTCAGACTGGGGATTGCTGGTGGACTGAGGATATTGGGGTAGTAGTCCTCTGCTACCCAGGCTTAGACTGCGTCCTCTGCCCTTCCCGCGGCCTCTTGCCCATCCCTTCTTTGATGCCTCTGGATTTTCTTCAGCCTGAGGAAAGAATTTGATCAATAACCTTAAATTTTCATACAGAGAGAGACGTTACCAATAGGGTTGGAAAACAAGGTTTCCACTTACGGAGCTCTCAAAGACAGATTCTGCATGGTACGACTGAAAAATATCTTCAGCTGATTCAGGGTAAGGTGGCTCATCTTCCTCCAAAACGCCATCAAATTCCGACCTTCTGCTCTTCAGAACTGATTTTGGCTGCAGGTTTTCAATGTTAGTCTTTCCAATAAGCTGGAACTTGTGAATGCGAGAGGATTCTGTCATGCATAGCTGCAGTATGAACATACCGAGCATCTAAGCAGCAGCCTGACTCGAAGCCCTTTTCTCCAATTCATTTCATCATTCAACTTTGCAACCTGGTGGAATTAGCAAAATCTCAAGAATAGTGAAAAAGAAAGGAAACCTGAAACCAAAAGGCACATCAGGACAGGATAGGATGGAATTGACATACGGCTTTCTCTGCTATTTCCGGTGTCTCAAACTCCACAAGAGCATGCAGCTTCAGGAAAATAAAAATTATAAAAAATAATGGAATCTTCATTTATTACCATCTTGGTTATCCAGAAAACAACTTTCAGTTCATGATTTCAGTACCTTGTTGCTCATAAAGAAATCACTTTTAGGGCGTGAAGAATTGGATTCTTGGGAATGACAAATTCTGATGGTTTTCACACTGCTTAAGTGGAGACTGTCAGTATGCAGCAATCAGCCTGAAAAAAGCAACTATAGGGAAGAATTTTAAAGGATTAGGATCAAAACTATACCTTCCAACCACACTAAATATCTTTTCAATATTTTGATGAGAGTGATCATCGGGCAAATTCTCCACCACAACAGTGCGAGACTGCAAGATCAAAAGCAAGACTGCCTCAGAATGCATAGAAGATCCCATTTTTGGATCATTACCCTCCCAAAAGTTCTGTCCTAGCTTACCTGCAGGTCTTCTCTATCTTTATCAGTGAAAGGAACTTTACGTTTAACCTTCTTTCCATCCTCGCTTACAACCTTTTGACACATTCACACTTAAATGTTGTACTTGGGAGATCTAGCAAAAACTACGTCGCTTTTGGCAGAGAACTTACAAGTTTTGAAGAGGACCGGAGTGCTTGTGCGATCAACTGGTTGCTAGTAACAAGAGACTTCATCTTCTTGGGGGAAGCAACAGTAGATATTGGCACTGGGATGTATAAAGGAATTTTATTTATCTTTCCTTTGTAATTAGAATGCAATTATCTGGCAACGAAGTATAACAAGATCCATGGAAAATCTGCAGTGATTCTTACCATAACCTTCAGGGTCTTTGCTTATGTGTTTGGACATTGCTTCATTTGAAAGAAGACTAATGTTACTGAACTGGTATTCCACCTGTTTCACAAATTTATAAATCAAATCACAGAGCATTCAAAACAATAATGGGTTAGACATATATTGTACGAAAACCCAACACATCAATGTCTGAAAAAGGAAAGGCAAAGTGGGAACGAGCTTCAACAGCTTCTTCAACACTGTAAGAGTAGGGTTCATGTGAAGCAGGTCCAACAAACAGATGATTTGAACAACCCAAAAAGGGAACGAGGAGAAACACGAAACTAAAATCAGATAGCACACCAACCAAAACCATTATCAGGAATCATCAGGACCGGAACCTGTTTAACAATCTTTTGGCGAAGATCATCAGTGAGGACATTGGTCCTGGCAGGAGAGTTGGGCATCGCTAGATTTGATGTACTGGAAATCAAATAGGAAGCGGGGTCTTGCTCCCCAACGAAGAACCACTCAGGCACACCCGAGGCACCAAGATAACGAAAATAAGGACAGAAGTAACCCGAGATAGGCATCTGGGTGGTCGTGGTATGCGATCTCGGCACAAATTCTGGGGCCTGTGCATTGAATTTAAAGGACATCTTATCATTATCAGTAGTACTTGATTTGGTGGCTTCATTGGTTTCCTTCTTCAATGAGCTTTCTTCTTCAATCTTTTCCTCAGGTTGTGACTGTGCCATCCTTGATTTTTCCTGTTCTCTCTGTTCTTTTTATTATTATTATTTTTATTATTATTTTCAGAAATTTCTTTTCTCTCTTCTTCTTCTCTTGGTATCTTTGAGACTGGAAAAGTTATCTCTCTTCCTCAAGTTTAGGAACTGTATGGTTATAATACTACATACAGGTTTCGCGCCCAAATTGCGGCTTCTGCGTTTTATTAGAGTCTACATTTTATTACACAACACCGTTGCTCGTGGCTTTGACCAGTTAATCAGAGGTTTGGATCTTCCCACATTCCCGGAACTACTTGAGTTCTGTTGTTCAATTTTCCGGATTCAACACCTATTATGATAAATACCCTTTTTCCTTACACTAACAGCAGAAGAACATAAATTCAATCATTTATGGTACGAACTTTTGAAGCCATGCGAGTCCATCTCATTAATAGATTCAATGAAATAAGACAAAAGGACCGGTCAAATCTGACAATCAAGCTACGAAATCATTAGATATGATCATCATTATTTTCATCTTAAATATAATCGGAAGACCAGACACAGTATTATGCCAGATGGATGGGCAAATCTGATAGAGCCACTGCTCCTCGGAAATGGGGAGCAAAAATCTACCAAATACTGTTAAAACTCATGTTGTCGGCTTCTCATTTGATCACAGTTTATCTTCTTTTGGATGCTATGTAATAATATAAAGGATGGATATCGAATCGTGCTTCAACAGTTGGCTGAGGCGAAAGTAACTTTCAGAAATTCAGAATTTGTTGTCTGATGGCCTTTCTTCTGACAGCTTTCTCCATCATCATTGAGGGCCTATCAGGAAGGTTCAGCATGCCTGGCTGCTCTTTAAAGGAATCTTCAATTGCATAGTGTTAGGCTTTTTACATATATATTTTATTCCTCAACTTCTGATGAAAGAAACAGAAGCCCGCCAGTGAATTTGCTTCATTATATCTCATCCAAAAGGATTCTCTTTATTGTTTTGTTTGTAAAGGAGACTGTTTTCAAATTTAAGACAATATTTTTCCGGATTTTGATCGAAACCTGTTAAGTTGGATAATCACCACATCATAATCCTCGCAAGTGTTCCCCCAGATTTCATTATGAACACAGGAATTTTCTCCATTTCTAGTGGTTAAAGTTAGGAATGGGAGCATTTGATATAGTACTTCGATAGGTTGCCTGGATTCAATTCCACGTATAGATAGATCCTGGAGGTGGGTGAGGGCAGTTTTTCAAAAGCTATCACAAGAAAAGAAGCTGAACTAAGAATTTCTTGCTATAAAGCACTTTCCAACCTCGCACAGACAGGTCCTTTTCACAAAGGAGTTTTAAGAAAATTTTAAGATTTATTGCTAAGAGAAAAGACCTTGTTTCTTCCATGATGTACATGGATCTTAGAATTCTTACCAGATCCTGAGGGAATACAAAGCCATCTTCAAGACAGCATTTATCCTATATATATATATGTCATAATTAGTATATAATTTATATGACCATACCATGTATGCTTGTATCTGCAAGTCTCATGGCGGATGAACTCAACTCTATACATAATCTTCTCCTGATCTTACAATTGCCCACCCGGCTACAGCCCTCGGGTTTGGCATCCTCATCGTCTATACATCATTTTTTCCTCATCTGTGGATATTGAACTTCCAGCTATAGCCTTCGGATTTGGCATCCTCACCATCTTCCAGGCTATCACCTCCTGTAGTGGAAGTCCCTCCAGCGTTTCCATTCAGCTGTAGAGGACCTTGAGGTGATTCAGATAGGGAACTGGTGGACTTCGAGGAGTCACCATATTGAGCTTGAGGCATCCATAAACCCCTTAAAATGGATTGGTCTGCAAGGGTGTGTTTATCTGTACAAACTCTCTTGCTATGGAGTCGGTATTTCTGCAATTATAAGAACAACTTACTATAATCTTTACCATCAAAGTACTAGAAAAAGAAATTTCCACAGAATTCTAATAGAAGAGTATCATAGTCAGTAGCAAAACTAATCTTTTCCCGGGTTTCGATCGCATAATTATTTTCTCATCACATTAAATCATCAAAACAGAAGAAAAATCAGGAACTCACCTGTAAATGACTCTTAACTTCATCGTTGGTCAGCCCATCAACTTGCATGAGTTCTCTAATCTGCTTTGGAGTAGCAACTACAAAACAGTTCAAAACTTGTCATTAAATTCTTCAAATTTGTTGAAATAAAGGGAACAGCATCCATTGGTTCCACTATTACACTAAGAGCAGCTCGATTAGATCTAATTGCTTTCCTAATCTCTGTTCCCTCATCATAAAAACCAAGAATTAATCCCCAAACATGAATGATTCTATGATAAATGATCAGAATCTAGATAGAACATGTAGAAGTTGTTATGCGATGGTATAGTAATACTAACTAACCTTGTGAGCCTCCAAGTTGCTGTAAAGCATTGACAAAACATCGGTGCAAATCCGGTGACCAGCACCGCCTCTGCTTCCTATCATTCTGCTGCTCAAGCCGAAGAGTTACTTTCCTGAAACTGGACTCCGTAGTAGGGGAAGAAACACAAACTTCTCTGTCACCGTTATCTCTGAATTTATTAGGGTGACAGTCCTCGTATGGGCTATTATTGTCTCCAGGAGTAAAAAGAGAAAGACCAGGACCTAGCGATTCTTCCTCCTTCCTTGACAAACTAGTATAGCCATTAAAGAAGCTGACTGCTCCTGCTGTACTCTTGCTGTTATAGGTGAGGAAAATATCCTGATTTGTCTATCAAAACGAACATGGAGGAAGAAGCAATCAACTCTCCATACATTTTAACGTATGTTCATCAATTATTTCAAGCTCGAAAAAAAAAACATCACAATGTGAGATTGCAATTCTCTTTTTCTGTACCTTGAAAGACGCTAACTTGAGATTTTGCTTGGCTTCAAAGGTATGACCAGTGTAATGACCATCATCCTCAGTATTCCATAACTGGACGGAGCTCATCCAATTTTTCATGTCCTTTGAATCTGTTCTTTTTATCTGACCATTATCTTCGCCGCCGGAGGTTTTCTTGGACGGAATAAATTCTTCCAAAAGGGATACCTTATTTGACGATGCGCATGGCATTGAATGCTCCTTCAATACCATAATTGCTGCAGAAACAAAACCCAAAACAGCTATTAGATCAAAACAAATAAAAACACAAAAACCCATCTCTGATTTTCCTCTCATTCCCTTCTTTCTTCATTCTTCAAAAGAACCACCCCGTATATAAATGCACAGACAAAACACCAACCATCTCTCAAGAGGAGCCTGCAAAGAGGCAGCTCCCGTTTAGACGCGTCGATCCTCCTAATCTCCTCCTCCAATCCATCCACAAAATTATTCACTCTCGAAACCTTCTCCGCCACGTCGCCGATCACTGAAACCTCCCTCAGGAAATCAGTTATCGTTTTGGGCACAAAAACTGTTCCTCCTGAAACCGAACCCATCATGATCACGTTTCCTTCTTCCCTGTGTTTTATTATATAAGCCTCAGTGTTTCGTTAACACCAAGAGTAGAACAGCAATGAGGAAGAGGCAGAGGAAGGATGAGATCTACGTACTTGTAGAGATTCATCTCATCCGAAATGTACTTATAATTCTCAGGAGATAGATTAAATAAAATTATTATTTAATTATCCGATAAGTTTTAAAATCAATTATTACCATTTAAAATCTTCACATCATCCATTGTTGTTTTCTTAAAGACAAGTATTAAGGAAACATCCGAATCAAAGATTCCATTGCCTTTTTTCCGGCTTGTAAAAAATTTTATTTGATTCTCCGCATATGCATGCCATAAAGGAGATATGCATGCCCCCTTATATTCCCTCCCAGCAAAATAAAATGACAATATACTACAATTCGCACACGTCCATTATTACTATGTTATTCCAAGTTCAAAATCATCTTTTCGGAATCAGGATGTAATTGAAGTCTAATTTAGAATCATAAATTATTTTTTTAGCTTGGGTTAAAAATCTAACCCCCCCAGCTCTAATAATAATAAAAAAATCATATATGTAATGAACGTGGAGTTTCTTTTCGGGCATCTGCACTGCTTTCCGTCTGTTGTCTTTGTCTTCCAAGAATCTATTATGATCACGGCGAAGTACAATGAATTTAGCTTTGAATTTTATTGCTTTTGTCTCCTTGGATTAGTCGATTCTACCCTTGGTTCTCGGTGCATATTTCATTTTACTTATTGAAAGCTATTATTCTATTTATCAAATCCCTCACCCACCCAACCCCTTAGCTTAGGTGATAACCCTATAATCAATGGGCAATGACCACAATATACTTAGTGCTTCGCCCTCTGCTAGGAAAACTTTTGCTAGATCTACAACCAGCCGCACCTTTCCGCAGGAATCTTGATGAACAGTTCTTTTTTAAAAAGAAAGTTGAAAAAAAATAATATCAGAACTAAATTGATTATGAATTTTTCTTTAATTGTTTACATACAAATTTCCATATATATCATTTATTATTCTTTGGCGATAATGGAGAGGGGAATAAGTTCGCCGCACAAAGGATAGCGAGGCTTGAATGGTATCTATATTGTTGGTAGGTTGGTTGGTCCAATTAAATATATTCTATCTTTTTCTTATTCTCACTTTTTTTTCCTTTTTCTTTATTTCTTAGTTTCTAATTATAAACTGATTTCCACCCACCTAGGTTGGTTTTTGGTCATCCTATTTTTCCGTTTCACTTTTATGTAGATCCTCGTTTGTGTGTTCCATATGCTTCGAGCCCATTTCCTTTCTTTCCGACCGACAAATACTATCAGACCGATATATATTTTTGAATCATGTGGTTAAAAATCCAACCAAATATTTATGAATCCTTCATTAATATATATCTGAAGAATAAATATTTTTTTAATTTTTTTAGACAAAATATTAAACAGTATCTCACGTCTGCGTAGCCAGATTGGTAATAAGCTGGTGTTGGTATTCGGACTTTTTCTGTTGGATGGTCTGTTTAAAAGGAATGCACACTAGGCCCATTTTGGTTAGCAGTTAGGCCCATAATATCCATTTATCTCTGTTACTGGGCAGGCCCGTTCATGCTGGAATTTTTAAATATTTCATCGAAAATGATAATAATAATAATAATAATAAAACATTGTAGGTCGTCGATTTTTAAGTTGTGTAAATCTGTTACCGTGTTCCCGTTCACATAGGAACATTTGATCTTCCTCGTGAGTTGCGAAACCTTATCTGAAGATAAGCCCACGCAGGTCATTTCCAACCAAATCCATGTTGAGACCAATGTTATTCTAGTCATTTAAGTCCAACTGTCACTGATTTCAGACAAAACTAAACTCAAGTAGTTGTCCGATCCAAGGGAAAAAGCTCAAAATATCTTGGAACTCAGGTTAATTTTGGATAACGCAGTCTATACAGGAACATAGGAAAAAGAGAGAAGTGCGAAAGAAGGGAAAAGGGGAGCAGAAGGGAAAGGTGTGTTAACTGTGAACTTGAACAGCTTAGCTGTAGAGGTGAGAAAGGAAGTGATATGCAGAAGGTGAAAGAAGATCACTATATACACACACATAAAGCTAAAGTATTTCACGAGCTCTTTCCCTTTTTCTCTGTGAGCGCGTCTCCTGCAAACTCCATTTTCTATTGTAAGGTTTTAATTGTATTCAGAGGTGACATGACGATCCAAACACTGAAAGGAAATTAACCAAAGCAAACACATAAACCGAGTTGGGTGGGTAAAGTTTTTACGAGCTTTGTAATTCTATCGATCTTCTAAGTCTCTTTCTTTTGTAATTTTTTTTTCAAATTTTCTTCTTCTTCACCGTCCAATCCCGCCGTCCATGTAAAGCCACCTTACCGCCTCCGCCTCCGCCTCCGCCACTTTGTTGCCTCGATCAGGTTTCCTCTGAACGATGGTGATAATGTGAGAGGGTCTGTTTTTTTTTGTTCCTTTCCTGTTTTTGTTTTTGTCTGATTGAGAAGTGAAAGAGGGTGGGAAATGGATCGATCTGCGATGACGGTGGGGCTCGGTATGGACATACCGATTATACCAGACGGGGATCGTTACGAGCTGGTACGAGATATTGGGTCTGGGAATTTCGGGGTCGCGAGGTTGATGAGGGATAAGCAGACTAATGAGCTTTACGCTGTCAAGTTTATCGAGAGAGGTGAGAAGGTCAGTCAAGTACCGTCTTTCCATTTTTGCTGCTTTTAATTATAATCTTTTTGTCCTCGGTTTGTTATATTGGAGTCAGCTTTTATGTCTGTACTTTTATTCGTTTGCTTGATCCGAGCCCCTTTCCTGTTCCACATATTAACTTGTTCTACTTCAGTGGTCAGTCCTATGATTTTCTAATGTCTTTGGTATATGGGTGGATTGGGATCAGTTTACTTAGCGAATGAGGTGACCTGCCAGTTTATATGTTCTCTGTATCAGATTGATGAGAATGTACGAAGGGAGATTATTAACCATCGGACGCTGAGGCATCCCAACATTGTCAGATTCAAAGAGGTCTGTTGTGGACTCCTGGATCCTATAATTTCTCATTCCTTGAAGGTTGCTCCTGGTGTGTAAATGTTTCGATTTTGCAGGTGGTATTGACACCAACTCATCTGGCTATTGTGATGGAATATGCATCTGGTGGAGAGCTGTTTGAGCGGATATGTAATGCCGGCCGGTTCAGGGAGGATGAGGTTCTTTCTGTAAAAAGACGTTAATTATAGCTTTAGGGGCTTCCAAATTATGTTAATATGCTCTGGATTATTACAATGCAGGCACGCTTCTTCTTCCAACAACTCATATCAGGAGTTAGCTATTGTCATTCCATGGTCAGTAAACCAACTTTTCCTTTCCTGAGATTCATTCTTTCTTGGGTTTGATCCTTACCAACTCATATATTTGTTGTTGAAGCAAGTATGCCACCGTGACTTGAAATTGGAGAATACATTGTTAGATGGAAGTGAAGCTCCTCGACTGAAGATCTGTGATTTTGGTTACTCCAAGGTAGAACCACCTTTTTCTAGTTGTTTTTGGTTAATTTCATCCACTGGTAACATATGTGTCTATTGTTCTTTCTTATGTACCTCCAACAGTCCTCAGTGCTGCACTCACAACCAAAATCTACTGTTGGAACTCCTGCATATATAGCTCCTGAAGTGTTACTTAAAAAGGAATATGATGGAAAGGTAACTCTTACTCTGCCATGTGCTTATCTAAGATTGATAGACCTTCAACAGGGAATCTCTCTATATACTGATGCTTTTCAATTGATTATCTTTCAGATTGCAGATGTATGGTCATGCGGGGTAACTTTGTATGTTATGTTGGTGGGAGCTTACCCTTTTGAGGATCCGGATGAGCCAAAAAACTTTCGCAAGACAATTAACGTAATAGAAACTCACCCTTGTCTGTGATTTCTGTAAGCTTTATGATCATGTGTTCGTCTTTCGTTGCAGCGGATTTTAAATGTGCGATATTCAATTCCTGAGTATGTTCATATATCTCCCGGGTGTCGCCATCTGATCTCGAGAATTTTCGTTGCTGATCCTGCAAAGGTTAGTGTGTTCTTTTCTTTGACATATAGGATTGAATGAAGGAACGAATCGAACGAACGAACGAACTCCTTTCTCTCTTCCTGACCCTGCAAAGGTTAATGTGTCTGCAACAGAGGATAACCATACCCGAGATTAGGAATCACGAATGGTTTCTAAAGAATCTCCCTGCAGATCTCATGGAAGAAAATACAATGAATAACCATTTTGAAGAACCGGATCAACCAATGCAGAGCATTGACAAGATAATGCAGATAATTGCGGAGGCCACAGTACCTGCAGCTGGCGGAAGTAGTCTGAACCAATACCTGACAGGCAGCCTGGAAATCGAAGACGAGATGGAGGAGGACCTTGAGACTGACCCCGACATAGACCTGGATAGCAGTGGAGAGATGATATATGCGATGTGATTGGCTGGAAGACAGAACTACTTTGGCAAGTGTATTGCAATGGAGGGGTTTGTGGGGGAGGAAAGCGTGCGTAGTATGTGAGCTCAGAATCATGAGTTGTGTACTCTTTGTGATACTATAATGTAATAAGCTCTTGATGATGTCCCCATTACGGGAAAACACTCTTGTGGGTTTGTTTCTTTGAGAGACTCTTGGAGTTGTGTTTATAAAAGAGGCTTGCTCGTTGTCATCTTTGGTGTGTGTCTTCTGCATTTTGGATTCGATCCTCGATTCCCCTCTTCCTCTGAGGTGGTGCGACCACGGCAACTATTTACCGGAGACAAGAAAAGAGCAAAAATGCAAGGATCATTACAAAAGTTAAAGCATAAAACGTAAGAACAACGAGGTCTGGGTGGTGTAGTTGGTTATCACGCTAGTCTCACACACTAGAGGTCCCCGGTTCGAACCCGGGCTCAGACATTTTTTTTCCACGCGCCGATCAATGAGAGTTTGAGAGACAAGCAAAAAACTGGGAATTGAACCCGACGTGAATCGAACACGCAACCTTCTGATCTGGAGTCAGACGCGCTACCATTGCGCCACGGATCCACTTGTTCAGTTGTATACAGTAGTGGTTATAAATTTATTGTGCTTGTCTGTTTGGGGAGTTTGATGCTGTATTGTAGCTTTCGCTTGCTGCCGGTGTCAGCCAATCCTCTCGGCTCCTCTCCTTGTGGCTGCTCAATTTGTAGCTCTCCCATGGTGGTTGAGGAGTGGCCTCGAATGACCCGGCCGAGACGCAACAGTGATGCGTGGGTGAGTTAAATGGCATACGATGCCGTAAAACTCTAATCACGTGATAGACAGATGTGATCGTAACGTTCAGTACAGAATCAGAAATCTTATGGCAGAATGAGTTCTACAGGAAAGTTCATCCCTTCAGTTTTGGACTAGATAAAAAGGAAGGAAAATCAAAATCTACTAATGTAAATGACTTTTTCCCAAAGAATCTTTCAGCCAAGTTGGACTTAATCAGTATCAGATTGACTGCAATTTCTGGAATTGAGGTTGGATGTTGTCCCTGTTCCTGAAGAATTTCTGGATCTTCTAGACCACAGTAGAGCAGAGGATAGAGCATACCATAATGCCCCATTAGCCAGATGTGGAATAAATATGCGGCCCCAATATGGATAATATGGACCTGCCAACTTGAGCAGTGTGAAGAACCCTGCAACACCCCATGGAACTTCATCCTCCTGCAGATGAAGATCACCGGTTAACCCATATCCAAACTAGCCGGAAACAACCGCTCTGTGTTTGCTTACACTTATGTGAACTTGCTTGAACAATGGTGTGAGCAGTTTGATTGCTGCCACAAAGAGGAAAGCAAGATCCATTCATGGTGGAGGAACACGATTTACCTTAAGAGGTGGAGATATTGTGAGGGCAGTTTCGTTCAAGACATAAGCAATTGCAACTCCGATGAGTAGTGGAAAAGGGACAAGAAACAACTTCTTCTGATGTGCACAGTATGACATCTCGCTAAGGGAGGAAACAAACAGTAGAGGAACACTCAAGTATTTGACAACCTGAAAAGCAAGACCAATGACGAGTTCAATGAAGTTTGACAATGTTGTGATCCAAGGAAAATTCTTTACTGGTTGAGGAGCATTCTCCCATAGCTTTCTCGCATTTCCCATTAAGTACTCCAGATTTATCTTCTCTGAATCACCAGGTTGTCCTTTAGCCATATTCATAGCACAACAGATGCTTAGCTTGGACTTGTGAAAGGCCTCATTGGATGTAACATTGAAATAAAAATTTCGAGACTTGGAATAATCAAAGGGATCCTGCAAAACGAAGATTCTGAGGAAGACATAGATTATCACCAAAAGGTAAGAACTTAAAAGGAACAAGATCACAAGCTGTTTTAATGCCATCAGAATCTCCTCATGTAGTAGATCAGAAGACAAATGATTCAGTAAACTAAAGCACTGTACTGTGCAACGAACTCCTGATGATGATTGTAAGAGCACAAGTCAGCCAAGCTGCGTTCAGCGATCAAACAGAATGATTTTTGACAGATTTTAACAGTAGCATGACAAACATCTTTAGGGGAAAGTTTATGGTTGAAGAGCATGCAGATGAAGTATGGCAAACTAAACATAGTCTACAGAAATTCTATAAATACGAGAAAAATAAGTAACTGTTGTAATGAATTTCTAAACATAAAGACTAAGCTTTCTACACCAAAGAATAAGAATTGCCTACATTTCCAGAACCAATTTTCAAAATTCTCTTCTGCTGCTAAGTAAAAGTATGAACGGACAAAGGGAGGAAACCACAAAAATTCGCAAACCAAAAAACCAAAAGAGAATTGGAATGAGAACGAGCTCTGGCAACCACCATAGTATAGATTTGGAAGTTACAGGAAGCAGATAGATTGGCTGTCATTTTTTCGTCCCTTCTAAATATCGATTCCAGGGACGTTACTGTCGATTGTTTCAGCAAAGTTCCATTCTTGAAATGGAGAAAGACGAGACCTTTGGGTGCCAGCCTTGGGAGAGGGTTTAAGGTAGGGGGGACGATCAAAGAGACGTGAATGTCATGAATGGTATGTAGTTTAACCGAAAAGTTGGGTATTTTAATGATTGCCATTCATGCGTTGCTGCAAGGAATGACTTGTCGGCATGCCTCGCAAAGCATCACCAGCAAGAAGAGAAACATTTTTGTGTCAACAGCTTTTTCCCGTTTCATTTCTTATTTTTTTTTAGAAATAAGATTGCCTTACGACACGACTGATCTCTTTTGGGTTTCGATCGATACTTGTTAAAGTAAAAACGACAGAGTAAGATACCTGGGAATAGTATCATATTATCTGTGCATTTTCTACATAATAGTTTACCCGAGAGTTGAGCATTTGCTTCAGCTATAGGAAATTGCATAACAGTGAAGTGCTTCAGAATTCAAGAATGGAGACTAGGAATGCAAAGTTACAGTATAATAAATCCTGAAATAGTCCTGGCATCCCTGCCATAGCAGAAGGGTATATTGAAAAAAGTGCAAAATGAGGAAGGAGGTAAAATTGGGGAGTCGCCATCATGGGAATTATTGGGATGACCCTTCTTCATCGGTTGATGCCATGCCATCAGGAGTCTCAGTGAGCGAGCTTCAGGATACAACAGATAACGACATACTGCATTACCTGCAACAAGTTGGTGGTGGCATACATTTCTCGAGGATGAGTGAAACAAAATTGTCAAGGAAACAATGGCAGGCCGGTAAGCCCGGTATTTTCCGGAAATCCCATCATGATGTTTAGATTTTGAAGAGCTTGACCAGAAGCTCCCTTCATCAGATTATCAATCTGCACCAATGTGGTAGAATGTTAGCCAGTATTGTATACTAGATTAGAGCAAATTGGGTATAATAAAGGAGAGTTGATACATACAACTGATATAATAATCGCTCTGCCGGGAATTCGATCGGGAAAGACATTCAGAAAACAGTAATTAGAACCCCGGACATCATGAGTACGAGGAACGACTCCTTTCTTCAATACTTTTACGAACTCTTCATCCTGCAACAGAAGTAACCAGAAATACGTAGCTCAGACTTGACCAATGCGAAAAAAATAAAAATACAGCAGAACAAGCATTGTGTGCCACTAGTTCTTCCTCAAGCCCACCAAGACGAAGGGCAAGTTAAACAAACATCTCACAGGCCATCCAAGCAATGGGAAATAATGCCCTCTAAAAATTAGCTGCAGCTATCTTGAGTTGTTGAAACGAATTTGATTGACGAAAATTACCAACATTCATATCAATTAAAAGGTTTTTGATGCAAACATTAATATCTTGGAAATCATTCAAAGTGTGGTAGCTCTGCTGATCCGACACAGAGCATGAACTTCACCTTATTTGATGAGGAAATGTTGCTATTAGAACCAACAAAAAGAAAAAAGCATACTGAACACAAGACAGAAAGCAAACCTCATAGGATATCTTCAATTGCTGGTGCAAATCCTCAATTGTCACCCCGGGAGCCATTTCCGCGTATATAGTTGATTGCATACCACGACTCTAAAGAAAAGTAAGAGTTGGTACAATGCTTTTGTGAATAATGACATCATAGGGAAACCAACTATCTTTAAGAACATGAAAGCATCCATTTATTACCATCGGCATCAAATGTGGCGTGAAACTGACAGTTACTTTAGAATTTGCTGCATCGGATAGCCCCTGTTCAATTTCTGGAACTGAAATTCAGGAGCCAAACGCAATGTTACTGCCTTACTATACAGCCATTTATACGGAGAGAAATGAAGATCCCCTTCCCTTTGCAAGTCAATAATCAATGCATACTTTCTACTAGGGATGCTTTACAAGATCAGTATTTACCATGACGATGGCTGGTAAGACCATAAGATATGATGCCTTCGGTTAATTCAGTGTACAGATTGGCCACCTTGGCACCACGTCCTGCTCAAAAGGAAAAAAGAAAAAAAAAAGGTTTACAGGACATATTGACACAAGTAGAAGCCTAAAAGTAAGGCTGATGGGAATCAAATTGTAAGAAGCTCTGGGAGACCCCAACCTGCTCCACTCACTCCAGATTTTGCATCAATTATGATGTTTCTAGGTTCAATGAGATTGCCCTGAAAATTCCAGTAACCCTTAGGCACTTTTAAGTAATTAAATAAAGTTAAAGCATAACTAGCATGGACAGAAACCACTGTCAACAGACAGGTTCTTACTTAAAATAGGCCAACCGAAGAGAACATCACATAAGCAATGAAAAAAGTAACATGTGCAAATGAAGAAACGATTAGCAAAATTGAGTCCAAAAGTTAACTATCACAACAAGATAAATCTTCCATTTTTTCTTCTCGATAGGGGTATCTCCATCAGGTGTATAGGATGCATTCATAAGCAGTGAGCGGAATACTCTGATAGAAATATTGAAACGATTTGCATCTATTTTTCTAGCCTCGCATCTAGTAGATAAGATGGAACTTGTAATCACCAAAATAAAATAGCCAACTTCACCAAGGTGGTTGACATACCGAGGATAGTTTTCTTCACCGCATAACAAAGTAGATGAGTCAAGAAAAATATATTAAACACTATGATGGACACAAACCTTTATCAAGGGAATAAGAGGAAGTTGAATCGATGTCGGATAACAACCAGGATTAGCCACTAGACAAGCATTTTTTATTTCCTCTCTCGATATCTCCGTCAAACCATACACTGCTTCTTCCTGGATCCACATAATAAAATCAGACAGTATATAGTATAAGAAAATTAAAAATAACCATGCTTGCCATCTACATAACCATGATGATTAGCATGCAGCTCCACACAGAAAATATCACATACAACCACTGCAATGAAAGACTGTGCATCCAAAAGAGAGCAGATCTTGGTACCTTACCTGCAATTGAGGCGCTCTGTGTGGTTGGCCATACCACTGTTCATACTCTGCAATATCTCGCAAGCGGAAGTCCTGATGAATTATCAAACATCTTTCAAGGAAATTTATAAACTTAAAAATACTACCTGACACCTGAAGGGAAAGAACAAAGAGATGTGAAATTATAAGCATGTGGCCAGAGCATACCGCAGAAAGATCAACAACTTTTAGTCCCTTAGGAAGACCTTTAATGATTTCCTGAGAAAATAGTACATAGATTAGCCATTATTTAAGCCAAAAGAATCCAGTAAAATAAATCCCTTCTCTATAAGTTATAAACTTTTTTAGGCATGAAATTGCTGATTGAATGGTTAAACAAGCAACAGAAAGAAGAACGCACTTGCGTGGTTCCATGAGGCAAACAACAGAATACAGCTTCCACACCAGAAAAATCCGCATCACCAGTGGAAACCAAAACCGGAAGGTCCTGCAGCCAAAAGGTGTTCAAGCAATCACTCTCCAACTATAAGAACATTGCGACACTTTCATATCAGCTCTTATTTTCTGCACTTTGGTTATAAATTTGGAAGGCTCACTTAATGAAAATCCAAATATGAAAAATCCAAGTCCCTCTAACAATGGTCACATAAATGCCATCTCTTATGACTCCACCAGAATCACATATCAAGCCATACCTTTTGCGCTATGAAATGAGGGAACACCGATTCAATCGACTTTCCAGCATTTCTATCGGCAGTCATCACACTAATACCAAAAAATGGATGGTTCGCAAGTAGTCTAACGATCTGCGAACCAAATGACACGGTTATCAAATCACATAATCGCCCACCCATTAACAGGAAAATAGACAGACAAACCTCTGCACCAGTGTAACCACTTGCACCAAGAAGAGCAACACGAACTTCCTTGTCCTGCTTCGAATTTGAAATTCGCAAGCTTTTTCTGGAGAATGCTACACACCTACCTCCAACATAGCCTCTATTTCCGCTGGTCTTAATCAATTTAGACAATCTCGCATCACCCTGGCAGTCAATAAACAACTCTCACCATCCCTTATGCGACAATTACAAAAGGCATTACCTTTAGAAATTGAAGACAAGAACTTTTAAAAGCAACGAACTACCTAAGATTGCATAAATAAATCTCAATTTGCTTCATTTTTTTCCCCGGTAAACAAGAAAGAGAAATCTAACCTTCCATAAACAGCTACCATTAAAGCACGAGGAACCGAATGCTGCCGTGGTGCTCATTCTGTCTCGTCAAATTCACCAGACAACGTCAGGAATTGGATGCCTTTATTATCTTTTTCTTTTTTTTTCCAGATTGTGAATTTGAGGTTGCTCGGTGAAAAAATAATAGAAGGGTTCTTTCGGATATCGGAGTAAAAAGAAAACGGACCGGGTGGGTGCTTAAACCCTAGAAATATTGCCAAAGTATGAACCTTTGTTTCCAGAACATAAGTACGACAAAGAGTTCTATTACTTTTAGTCTTGGTAACTGTACTGTAGATACTAGGTAAAAAATGAGAGGCGTATGCCTCGCAAAGAGCTACTTTTGTCTTTTAAAGCATGCAAAAGAGAATTATACTTCATTGATCGAATTAAATGGTAAAAGGAAAAAGAAAAAGACCGTCTTTTTCCTGTGGGTGGACTGGTAATTGACTCCATTGTTTAACCGAGAACAAACAGGGACTTTGAACGCTGCCCATCAGGCAATTTGATCGGCAAGTAGCTCTAAACTTAGTAGCAGGAGGAGAGGAACAGCAACTAAGTTCTTTTTTTTTTTTGGGGAGGGGGGGGGGGGGGAAGGAGGGAGAGGGGGGGAGGGGGAGGGGGAGGGGGAGGGAATGGTTCAATATATACCACTTGCTCCTGTAATTAATCGAAAGCTTTTTATGATGCATCGATAATGGTCTACTCCACTTTGTCAAAAACAGGACATCGTTCCAACAATATTACAATACCACTTAGCAGCTTCAGAATCCCAAGAGCCCCCCTCTAGCGAGGAACTAACAGATGTTCATTACTTTAACCATGCAGACATAATAGGCTCATCTCTTTTAAAGATCTGATATCAAAGATGAATCACTTTTTGCTTTAGTTTATGCAATAGTTGATGCATGGAGACAAGCAGGACGTTGGGTGACAACTACCACTCGCCAAATCGCTTCACAGAGCCATGTAGACAGGATATGTCACGAGGAGGACGTTTCAACTTGTTTCTACTTTCTTGTAGTTATTAAACTTTGCTCGCCCTTGTCAACTGGGTAGTCAACATCGGAGAACCCATCTATATGCATCTTAACACTACAAACCCACAAACTCCTATTGGCTTATCGTCGCTGCCAGTTAACGACCTGCAACCTGGTTTGGTAAGAAGCCATGGGCCATATAAGGAAATAAAGTAAGTGACTTTCATCTCCAGTTTATCTCTCAATTACTCAAGTGGATCGTGTTAGATCATAGATCCCATGGGAATGGGACCCATTCTATTATTGAGCTTATCCGATCCTTCATCATGGGTTTTCTTTCTATTTTCTATTCCAGGTGTTGCCATCTTACAAGACATAAATTATAAATAAAAAGGTACAATCATTTGAAGGCTGTCGTGTTTTCAGACTGGATAACGTAAGGGCAATTCTCTGTCAACTTGAGGCTTGCTTATGAATTGTGGAAGATACTTTGGAAGATATGGCTTATCGCATCTCAACATGAAATTGCCTTGTCATTAGAGATAGATGCTTGCTTGTTCCTGTCAAAGCAAAGGAGAGCTAGAGAAAGAGCGAATGGTACTGTTCATGTAAACTGTCCCTTGGGTTCTGCCAAAAGCCAATTTTCTTTATTTCCCATTTGTTTCGAGAGTGCTTAGCAAATCCAGTTCTTGCATATATATATAGTTCGTTCAGCCAGGGAAGTGACGCGGAAAACAGACTAAGAGAGGTCTAAGCATGGTGATCCAAAGAGTAGAGATGTGCATAGCTCTTGTGAAATTGGCTATGGAATTCGTCATGGCTGTTGCTGAAGCAATTGAAATAGTCATCCAACAGGACTCCTCTGCGCATCAAAGAAGGCACCGGTCCTCATTTGCCACTCCCGTTCCTTTTGTTGGCTTTCTTCCATGATATTACCTCTCCGGTTTTTCCTCCACGACGGAGGATTCTTAGCCAATTTCCAGGTTGATGTCTCCGTTTCTCTCCTGGTGTTCAAAAGATGTGAGATAGTCCGGAGAGACTTCTGCAACTTTTGTGAGATATGCCTTCTGCGAAGTTAAATTAGGTCATGGAATTCTTTGCTTTAGTTTCTCATACCATGTTCATTTCTCTGTATCACTTGGAAACCCTATGTCTCTGCTACTCATTTTGATCCAGCTTTGGAAGAGTATTAATTGGGATTTCTCTGTTAGATTTCCCCTGTTTAGGCTCATGTATTAAATTATCTTCCCCAGTTTTTACATGCTTTTTCCAAAATTAATGATTTTGTGGGAGTAGATGCTGATCTTGTTCACGAATCTCGTTAATTGTTCATGTCCTTCTACACAAAATCCAGCATATCTTCATGCAGATGAATCTTTTATACCGTAAATTATCATCAAATATGGTAAATCATCAGCTTTTTTCTATTCTTGTCATAACATAACAAAGGCAAAAGAAGGCTCGGCTCGGTACCTCAGGAATCATGTGTTGTGAGTCTGTTTTTGGACAGTGATAACTCAGGGATTACATATCTGTACTACCGCCTCTTTAGGTTTGATGTTTTGGCATAATTTGTTTGTAAGAAAGTGACTGGAAATCGAATTCCAATAGCACAGAGAACATGATTGTCCTCATGGCTGTTTCTTGATAAAGATAACATGCATAGTTGATCACTGCTAGACCAGAATCTCCAGATTGTTCATAGTTTGGTGGGTATGAATGTAAAGACGCAGCCTTTACCATCTATTTCGTTGAGAAATAGGAATTATTATTACAACAACAAAAGGATGACATTCTTCTGGGTAAATCATCACCCGGATATTTATTTCTTCTGATGTTCTTCAGGAGGCGTGGGATCAATTGTATCTCTGGGTTATTTTCACCAGAAGAGCCCCAAGTTCCAAGGGCTTAGACATCATGGGCATGTGATCAGATTCCAATATCTCTACCGTCTCATTAGGTGGATTGTTTTGGATCATCCATTGTTGGTAGTCCTTTGAAAGGGTTAAATCTTTGTCAGCAATGATGAAAACCCTTTTGACCGATCCATATCTCTTCTCAGATAGCACAATTTCCCTTGCAATGTCTTCCTCACTCAGCATACGAATTGGTCTCACCAATTTCGATGCCAGTGTCAAATCCTGCGAAGGTTTAGACCACACAGACATAGAATATCACCTGTTATGGATAAAACACAAGTTATCGGGATTACTAGATAGGTCCAATCTGGAGTTACCTCAACTGGGCTTAGTTGATACAACCTTGACGACAAGAACTGCGGGCCAAGTAAAAGTGTGGCCGGAAGGTCGGTGTTGCTATTATAGAATGTTGTAGTGCAGTCTAATAGAGAATCAAAACCCTTCAAGAACTTGAATGATAACAACCAATCAGATAGACAGGATAAGAAACATCAAATCAACCAATGAAATTGCCATAACATCACAGATATCTGAATTATTGAATGGATTACCTACAAGTGCAGCCTTTTAACTTACTAACTTTAAGGCTAGCTGCTAGCCTCGATGAATCGAGCGTATAGAATTAAGCGTAAAAGATGAAGTTAAAGGGAAATCGATACCTCTCTATAAAGCGTAGCAACGTTGAAGGCAGTGCCAGGCATCAAGGCAGTAAGAAAAACTGCAACCGAAACTTTATCTGGGAACTCTTCCATGATTCTGGAAATTGCTAACCCACCGAAGCTGTGACCGACAAGGATTACTCTTTCGTTCTGAGGAAGAGACGCCATGAAATCCATTAAGGGCCGAAAATAATCAGTCACTGATCTTAAATCGTTCACCTGCAGCTGGTTGACCCCAGAAGCAGCCAAGTCCAGTGCTGTGACATTGTAACCGAATGCTTTTAGAATCGGCACCAGTTTGTACCAACACCAGGCACCGTGGCAACCTCCATGTACAAGAACAAAGTGCTTGGTATTGCTAGATGAGGAAGCCAGGGGCTGTGGTGGCTGAGATGAGACTGTACTTTGCATTGTGAGGATAAGGAAAGAAGAAAGGACGGAGACAGCTTTGTACTTCTTTCTCTTTTCTTTTATTTCTGTATTTGTGGTTTTTCTGCTGCTTATATCAGATCTTTTGCCTATCTACAAACAGTTTTCCAGGCCCAAATGCATTGGCCTAATATCCTGTTTATCATCACCATTCCGGTTATTATTTTTATATTAAAAAAATTATCAATAGTTTGTCATGCTCTGTAATTGTGTATTAATTATTCAAATGTTCTTCAAACTTCAATACATCAACTGTATTTTTTGGCTATTCTTTTTAGCAGAGCCCGAAGCCTTCTGGGTTTGGACATCATAGCCATATGATCAGATCCCAAAATTTCCACTGTTTCAGCGGGTGGATTATTCCTTATCATCCATCGCTGGAAATCTTTCGGCAAGGTTAAGTCTTTTTCTGTGATGATGAAAACCCTTTTAACAGATCCATATCTCTTTTCAGACAGAGCAAATATCTTCGACAAGTCTTCATCACTGAACGTACGGTATGTTCTCATCAATGTTGTTGCCAATGTCCAATCCTGTAATCATAATTAGAACATAAACTCAGGCCATTTACAATATATTTTACACAACACATGTTAAATCTGGATTTAATTACCTCAACTGGGCTTTCTTGATACAGCCTTGACAACAGGAAACGAGGACCGAAAGTAATGGCGGTAGGAAGGCTGCCTATGCTGAGGTTGAATGTTAGACGGTTGTCTTGTTGAGGACCAAACCCCTTGAAGAACTTCAAAAGATAATGTAAAGACAAGACAAGAAACCTCAACCAATGGAACTACCATAGCATTAAGTATATGGATAAATGACAAAAAAAATACTGAAAAAAACAGCTGTTACATTTAAGTATACAGATGCTTAGATATTTAGCGTACCTCCTCAACAACTGGAAAGACTCCCAAGGTAGGGCCAGGCATGAATGCAGTAAGAAAAACAGCAGCAGAGATTTTATCTGGGAATTCTTCCATGATTACTGTAATTGGCAACCCAGCAAAGCTGTGACCAACAAGGATCACTCTTTCATTGGGAGGAAGAGACGCCATGAGGTCCGTCAAAGGCCGCATATAATCGGCTATTGATCTTAAGTCGACCACCTGGTGCGGGTCGATCCCGGCGGCGGCGAAGTCTAGTGCTGTGACATTGTATCCTGACGATTTAAGTAGAGGCACGAGCTTGTACCAGGACCAGGCACCATGGCATGCTCCGTGTACTAGAACAAAATGCTTGCTATTGCTTGGAGAAGGATGAAAAGGCTGCGATGCCAGAGGTGAGACCGCACCGTACGCTGTGAAGATTAGGGATATTAAGAGAGGGAAAAGAATCACAAACACCATCATCCCTTGTTTCATTAGCTTGGCTTTGCTTCAGCTTAGGATTTGATCTACTTTATATATACTCCTTTGGCTTGCTGAGATCCAAGTCTAACCCGTTGACTTTGTGAGCAGACATGTGAATTATCAAAAACTATATGATAAGTTTTGTGGTGTAGGCAAAGAAAACGTGGCTAAATTGCTGATCACAGAACAATCTCTACCCGATTTTAAGTTTTACCCTAACTCTCTACCCATGTCAGTAGAATCATTGACCAGTCGTTTTTAGATTAAGGTGAAATGGATGCGGAGTAGAGTTTTACGGAATAGAAATTTCGGTAGTGACAATATGCTTAGAAAGCTATAGAACTATCACATCCGGATCCAATAGACCCGGACGAATATGTGTAATGGGCAATGTTTTGAAAATCAGACCGGACCGGCCGGTTCAACCCGGTTGAACTGGACCCGGTACATGATCCGGTTTTGAACACCGGTTGAATCGATTACGGATCAATTGGTTCGAAAACTTAAAAAAAATTAATTTTTAATAAAAATTAAACAGATAAAAAAATTTAAAAAGATAAAAATTAAGAATATTAATTTTTTTAATATGTAATTTGATATATTAATTTTTAAAAATCAATATTATAATATTTTTTAATATATTAATTACCGGTTTAATTTTCCGATTCTTAAACCGGTTATTTCCGGTTCACCGGTTCGAAGACCGGTCCGGTTTTTATAACCTTGGTATTGGGACATGATAAATTATAAAAGTACTCTTTGTGGGTTTGGACTTTTAATTTGGGCTGACAAAAGCTATAAATTTCAAGCTCTTTATATGTACGCACATCAGAATTTATTATATATCTTCAGGTTTCAATTACTGAATTGCACAGATGATGCGATCATAAATTTCAGAATTTTTATTTATTCATAATAAATTTCTTATTTATTACAATGTTCTTCGGAAAGGCATTGTATCAGATATAATTTTGTGCTATTTTTATGAGATGAGCACAAAGTTTCTTGGGTTTAGACATCATGGGCATGTGATCTGATCCCAGAATTTTCAGCGTTTCATTGGGTGGATTATTTCGGATCATCCATCGTTGGAAATCCTTTGTTATGGTTAAATCATTTTCTGTAATGATGAAAACCCTTTTAACAGATCCGTATCTCTCTTCAGATAGCACAGTTGCACTAGACAAATCTCTGTCACTGAAAGTAGCAAATGTTCTCATCAATGTTGTTGCCAATGTCAAATCCTGAAACGATAAAGAGTTAAGAGTGTTGGATAAAGCATAGTAAAGAGAAGGAAACATGAACACAAGTTAAATCTTAATTTACCTCAACCGGACTAAGTTGATACAACCTAGCCGACAAGAAACCAGGGCCGAAAAGAATGGTGGTTGGCAAGTTGGTGATGCTAACATTGAATGTTAATAGGATGTCGAGTAGAGGGCCAAAACCATACAAGTACTTCGAGGATGACGAAAAAAACAGTACAAGAAACGTCAACATTAAATGTATAGATGATTGATATAAAATGGTGAAAAAATGAGCTCAAACAATCCACACCTTTTCAAAAATGGTAGAAACGTTGAATGAAGGGCCAGGCATGAGTGCGGTAAGAAAAACTGCAGCCGAGACTTTATCCGGGAATTCTTCCATGACTAGTGCAATTGCCAGCCCACCAAAGCTGTGACCAACCAGAATCACTCTTTCATTCGGGGGAAGAGACGCCATGAGATCCGTTAAAGGGCGAACATAATCGTTTATTGATGTTAAATCGTTCACCTGGTGAGGGTCGATCCCAGAAGCAGCCAGGTCAAGTGCTGTGACATTGTAACCTGATGATTTCAGTAGTGGGACGAGTTTGTACCAGGTCCAAGCACCATGGCACGATCCATGTACAAGCACGAAGTGCTTGCTATTGCTAGGTGAAGGAAGGGAGTAATGCGGTGCCTGAGGTGAGGGTGCAACTGCACCATACGTTGTGAAGACAAGGAATGTTAGAAGGGAAAAAGGAATCAGCGCCATCTTGTTTTGTTTCTTTAGCTTGGTTTTGTTGCAGCTTTTACGTAGTTGAAATGAAATGGTGGATTCGGTGGATTTATAGTCTCTACTGGCTGCCTACACTCAAAGCTTACACAAAGAATTGGTCCTGTTGGAAGATCAATCCTCGAGAAAAATTAATAAAACCAAAATAAAAAAATTTCTAAACTAAGAAAGTTTATCCAGACAAGCAAAACTTTAATGTATTGTGATGAGAATAGAGGTGAGATTTGTGGTGTAGCCGAAGAGAACGTAGCGAAATTGTCAAGTGCAGAAGACTGCACGCGTACACGCATTTAACCCAACTCTACCCATATCATTATTCATTGGAACCATTGACCTGTCGGCTATAGGGGATCTTTAGGGTGATATTAAATGGATGTCTACAAGTCATTGAAAACATCTTTCTATTGTTCATAATCTTCTATGATTTACAAGGCAATGGTTCAACGCTTTTTGCCAAGTCTGGTGGAGTTAGTCTTAAGAGACATTTTCCTTACATATTAAGACGTGTTCATTTTCCGTCCACAATGCCGCCATAAAATGAAATAGCTATTTACATATGCAAGTAAGATGTCAGGACAGATAGGAAAGGGGTTTTCAAACAGCAGGCATTGACGTAGAAATAACAACGTATGCCAAGCATTGCAGCCCATTCTGGATTTTTGACACTGCATCAGTCTTATCACCTTGGAGAATTTCGGAGAACGCATTGGCTTTCTCCTGAATTGATTTGAGTGGAAGATTTTCTTTGGACTCACCGGTAGCAGTCCTCGTGGCAGCTACATAAGCTTCCGCTACATCAGATATGCCTGAACAACCCAACAACAATGGTATCAACAGATGAACTTAACATGGAAACAAGAAGTCAGAGGAACCAAATCCATTCACAAAAAATCACCATGTTGTATCTATGTATTTATCATTGAATAGCGGATAACAATAACTAGCGAGTACATATCATTCCAGCCATGGCTCTACATCTCATAGTGACTTGTGACCATTCTTGTATCTCAAGGTCACACCATCGCCATTTAGACTTTGATCAATAGTTTTTCACTCTTGCGGACAAAGATGGTTTAAAATAATTGAAGACATTTGTGTAGATATCAAAATAGTTGGGAATTTGGGATTGAGGAGCTGGAAACGTGTTTCTCGTTCTTTGGTGATCTTGAAAGCCTAAAGGCCAAGAGAAGGTACTAAGGTCTCAAATTTGAATATTTCCTTAAGCAATTTGTGAACAGGAAAAGAAATGATGGAGATCATTTTTTAATAAACACAATGATATAATAAATTACTAATTACTATCTATTGCAAGCATAACCGCACTGGTCCAGATTACTAACCACTTGCAAGTATGATTGATCAAAATTATTAACCACTTGCAAGCATAATTGATCCAAATTACTAACCACTTGCAGCATAATTGATCCAAATTACTAACCACTATTTATTAAAATAATTGAAGATACCCATGGTTGACTTAAAAAGGGGGATTTAAGAATTCTTGCAGTCGCTTCACCGGGTAGCCAATTAATTCCAAATTAACATGTGTCAGTTTAGAGAGAACAATATATCACTTTATGACATGAAAAACTATAATGCACTGAAAGAACCTGAATACAATGCAGCCTTAAACTAGCCAAAACGACCATCAATTTCTACAGCACAAACTTGATGCAGGACAAGAAGGGGAAAGATTCACATTTGTTTGTTTGTTTAGTACTTGGGTCTCAAATTACGGATTACTTGAATGATTCAGGAACTATTTTCAAGACTTCTAAGGGGATGGAAAGACTTGCTAGGATATTGCAGTAGCAGTTAACCAGAAAGAAAGAAGAGTTAAAGGGTCCAAGTAGCTTGCCAGGGGGTCATGCAAGTGAAATGTCGTATTGATGTCAATAGCACTACAACCAAAGACAAGCCTCACGAAACCAACCTGTGATGAAGCTGCTGGAAACTGCTTCGACATATCCAGTCATTGTTTGTGCTTTCATTCGGATTACTTTTGCTTTCTCAATAGAATCTTCAGGCCAGTCAACTTTTACCATATCTTCACTGACATCGTCTTCTCGAACCTTGTTAGCATTGGTTATGACAGATTTACAGAGCATCATGAGATCTGTCACTGCACAACAGCACATTTCAGAGACCCTCTGCACACACAAGAATATTTATCAGATTTCCCAAAAAAATAAATCAAGAAAATGTTAAATATGAGGAGAAAAAAAAAGCAGTCCCCCTAGAAATTGGATGCAAGACCGTACATGAACCCCCTCTGAGTGAAGGGTTTCTAGTCTGGAAACAGTCTTTTGAATTATGTCATTCACAGCTAGTCCCGCCAAGGCACTTGTGAAGCTGCATAGAGTTGGGGAAACATTAATCGCTAAAAATGAAATGAGGCAGAAACTAAGAAGAGCTCTTATATTTCTGCCACTGTGAGCTCACGACTGCCATGCTTATGATTTGATCTTGCAAATTCCATTCCACGAACAATTGTTATCATAAAAGGGAAGTCAAATTCAAAATGCAGTCACCAAAATCTACATCTTCAAGAAATCAGAAAAAGTAGAAACCATTAAATAAGAGATGAGAAAAACAAGTAAACAATGCATGGAAAATTGATGAGGTAAAAATATAGAAACAAAAAATATGACAGAGAAGAAAGAAAACATTCACCGGGAAGAACAATTTCCCTAATAGAACCTATGCTAATGGATCTTATTGACCAATAGTACAGAGCATTAAGCAGAATTACCCTGCAGCCATGTCAGCAGCCTTGCTGACACTGGAGTCATGTAAAGTTTTAATCTCACTATTTTCATCACTTTTGGTTTCGATTTTCTTCCCTTTGTCTGAATCTGCACCGCTCCCATCCATTTCATTATCTAAACTGAGAATTTGCTGCACCAATTTAAGTTTTCCATCATATGCAGACTTTTGTTCTAATGATAGCTTGGCCTTTCTTCTGTTAAATAACAGCGCATAATGGCTGGACAAAGCTTCCAGCTCCTGTTAGAATTACAGGCCAACAATGTCAACACAAGATATCCATTTGAAGAAGCACTTTTCAATCAGAAAGTAAGAAAATGACCTCCAACTGCTCAGGACCCCCATATATATAGAAGCATCGATCAAATGTCACATCCTCAAGTAACTGATCCTCAACAGCCTCTTTGTCAGAGCTTATGGAGTTTTTTTCAATTTCTATGCCTGTCTCAGCGATAAGCAGATCCATTGTCTCCTTCCCAACATACTCAAGCACTTGCATTCCCTTGAATGTAAAAGCTTTTCCAGTCTGCACATGAGGGTGACATTAAGTACTAATAAGAGAATTCTGGAACAAAAAAATTATGGTCAAGACAACCTCTAACAAAGTCGGTGCTGAAGAACCAGCAGATCCTGGTAAACTTCCATTTTGAACTGACCCCGCTAAGTTGACAGCAGAGTGCTCGAGCCTAAAGGAACAAAAGATTTAACAAGGGACAAAATAAAAGTGAGAAGCAAAAAAATTAATTGAAAATAATATCTTGCAACGGCAGCATACCCCTTGATGTTATCTCTTAGTTATTTGGGAAACGAGGTTCCAAAAACCATGTGAAGGTTAAAACTAGATTCTGACCTTGACTTCTATTTTATTTTTTTCGAGAAACCTTGACTTATATTATGCAGCATGATCACGAAGGTACAGTACATTCTATATAAACATTTCCGTATTTAATTTTCAATTTCAGGTGTGAACCTGTCTTATCATCAGTATCTAATAAAAAAAGGTGGATACATCCTTATGAGATGTCCAACGTTGGTTTCCCGCCTAAAAACCAAAATCCTAGTACAATGACCCAAAACTCAACTAGAGGGAAACCATAGCACTCTTTTCTTCTTGATTAATCCAAATCAGAAATCTCATTACCAATCAGACAAAACCGTTTTACCCATAAGACAACTCTTTTAAACTTGAGTTCACCTTAGCATATCACTTGATCACAAACAAACAATTTTCAACTAACCAACCAAAACAACTCCAGGACAAGATTACATACTTTTGAACAAAATCTGTGCCTCCTTTCCACGCACTACCTAGTGCCTGCCATGCTCCAGAAGCGAAATTCTCCACAGAGTGATCAAGAACCTTCAAACCCTATTAATTTTAATAAAAATCATGAACAACAAATATCAAACACTAAATTACAACAACAAAAAGTTCAGTCATTACACGTCGAGAAATTACAGATTATACCACATTGTTACTTAGAAATTCATTAGAATTTGAATACTTGCCTGGCCAAGGAAGGAATCTTCACCAGCTCTCTCCAGTTTTTCCAATGCAGCTCTTCGACGCTTTGCATCCTCATCCTCTTCGTCATCCTTATCACTTGCAGATTCCTCTTTCCGATCCTCCTCTTCCTTAGATGGGTCATAATCCCCCGGAACGTTCTCCACATCCGCAACAATGCTCTTAGCCGCCTTCTCGGCAATCTCCGTAGCCTACGGCGACCAAACACACAAATTCTAATCCCAATTTAAGAGCCGTTCAAATAAATGAAACTCACGAAAACAACAACGGAAAGGTATACAATGACTTCATTTACCGCAATGCGTAAAAACGGCGATAAAATAGATCTACAATGAATCCTCAACTAGTAAACCCTAGCAAAAAAAAGGGAACGAAGCATACATTGCGGGAGATCTCTTCGGCGGCCTTTTGAAGATCGGAGAGGACGGAGAAGGAAGAGAATCCCCAGCCTCCCCATCCTCCGCTGCTACTCTTTGGCTGCTCTTCTTGTTTCTGCTGCTGCTGCTCCTCTTTGTTTTCGGTCGGTGGCGTAGCTCTTCTGTTGTCTTCTTCCATTATTGGGAGCGGTTATATCGCCTTCGTTATACCGATCCGAAATGGACTGTGAAGTGAGCGTAAAGTTTTTTGTCCACCTAGTAACTGCTCTTGGATCTACAGATTTGCGAATGGAGAAGAAAACGGTGTCTGTAATGCTCCTTTTCGACCCAACCGATTCAGCGTGGAAATGAAATAAGACCAGTGACACGACGCCGTCTCTCTTCCTCGCTTACTTGGTATCAATTTTATCAATTTCATCTATTAAAAAAATAAAAAATTAAATTAAATTTTTTTGTATTGTAATATTAATAATAGATATTAAGATATTTTTAAATTTTAGTTTTATTTCAATTTCGATGGTATATGGAGGACCTATTATTTTTAGTCAAATAAGAAGCACGGAAACTATTTTAATATTTCCCGACAGACGAAGAACAGACTACTCATAAGAAGTCGAAGTACTTCACAACGTAGGTGCTGGTAATACGGAGTGACCAAACACGATGCAGCTGTTTGTAGACTGCAGTGCTATTAAGTAGCTTGATTCGTATGGACTTTTAAGCGTAACTTACAGGTTTCGAAATCCTTATTTTGTTCCTAATTAATCAGCAACAGTGATCAAAAGAAATCCTGATGGAGCTGCAGCTGAATTAACCTCCAGAAGCCAAAATCTGTCGAAAATGTTTAACATGTAAGTCCGATATGTACAGATATGGCATTCTGGTATTTCAGGTTGTTACAGGAAAGAGACCTGTCCTTGACCAACTAGGCAGAATGTGTGCAAAGAACATAGAGGACAACGCATCGAAACTCGAAAGGTTTATGTTATATATATCCTGTAAGACGACGTGTGGAGGAAGAGGGGAAGGGGGAAGGGAAGCTCAAGAGAGAAAGATGAAGCGTATGCTAGAAGATAAAACGCGGAACATAAAATAAGCAATTTCTTTTATAATGGCAGTTGAACATATAAACAGAGGGGAATCAAGAGAACAATAAGGACATCGTACTTTCTTGTAAAAAAGTTCAGCTGACAAAGTTTAAGATGGGTGCATGTAGTGTCCTTGGAAGTACAAACATTGCAGGTATACTAATTAGTAGCCTGGGAACATTGGCGGAGGTGGTGATGCGTATTGGAAACCCAGGTTTGGCGGGAGAGCGAAATCTTCTTCTTTCGGGGAAGGAGGAGGAGGAGGAGAAGAAGTTGGTGTTGGTGGTGGTGGAGAGAATACCGGTGGAGGAGGCGAGTGAACAGGTGGTGGTGGTGAGTGTACTGGTGTTGGCGGTGGGGGTGAGTATACTGGTGGAGGTGGAGAGTGAACGGGTGGGGGTGGAGAGTGAACGGGTGGGGGTGGAGAGTAAACGGGTGGTGGAGGGGAATGAACTGGTGGGGGCGGTGATGGTGGTGGAGGGGAGTGAACCGGTGGGGGTGGGGATGGGGATGGGGATGGCGGTGGAGGTGAGTAAACTGGTGGTGGTGGGGATGGGGATGGTGAGGGTGGTGGAGGGGAATAGGTGGGCGGTGGAGGAGGAGGGGAGTAGACAGGTGGTGGTGTAGGTTGCTCTGTTGGAGGTGATTTAGGTTGAGGCTGTGGTGGTGGTGGCCTTCCGTAACCCCTGGGTCCTGGATTGATAGGATCTGGTTCTGGAGATGATGCTGGAGGAATTTGGGGTGTTGGTGGTGTTGGTGATGGCGTTGGCGGAGGATTAGGAGGTGGTCCCTGTTGCTGTGTTGGAACTGATGGAGTGTTCACAGGGGTTGGTGTGCTTGGCTTTGATGGAGTTGGTGTCGGCTCAGAAGGAGGCGTAGATGGAGTTGGAGTCGACTCAGAAGGTGATGATGGCTTTCCTCCTCCACCACCACCTCCTCCTCCTCCTCCACCACCAGAACACTTGTCCTTGCTACAATCGACAGGATTGGACACCACCTGGTGGCATACATTTTGCTGCTTCTGGTTTGGCCTGTCACTCAAACAATTGTAATTGTCATCCAATACAATATCCTTCCTTGATTGTGGCTTGCAAGCTTGACTCTCTTCTTGGAAGTAGTTGTTCGAGAAAGTAAAATTCATCAAGCTCGGCAGCTTGCAGATGTCGTCAGGCACCGTTCCCGTCAGTTTGTTACCGGCGATATTCAAACGCTTAACATTCTTCAGACTCGTAAAGCTCGACGGCAAGGTTCCCATGAACCCGTTGTGGCTGACATCCAAGAGTTGCACATTACTGAGCGACCCAAGTTCTTCTGGGAGACAACCGCTCATGCCATTGCCCATGAAGACGACCTCTTCCACGTTAGCCATCTTTCCAATGCTTCGAGGGACGCAACCAGAGAAGTTGTTGTTGGCAAATGTCACAACCGAGACAGGAGAATTGCCCAGCGTATCAGGGATATTCGACGTGAATCGGTTATCATTCAAGAACAGAACGTCAATATTCTTCTCAAAGAGGTTTGGAGGAAGACTGCCTTCAAAGTTATTGAATCTCAGGTCAATGTATCTGATTTCCGGCCAATCTATGATATGCTCGGGGAAAGGTCCAACAAAGCGATTGTTACTGATATCAAACTCGAACATGAGTGTCAGATTAGTCATGCTCTCGGGAACCACGCCACAGAACCTGTTGGAATTAATATGTAACAACGCAAGATCTTTCAAGAGCCCCATTTCTTCCGGGAGGTGGCCGGCAATGTCTGCATGGTTGAGATCAATACCGGCCACAACGTTCAATGATTCATCGTCAAGCGCCGGTGCACAGAACACTCCGGTATAGGAACACACATCTGCACCAACCCAATTGGCGGTCGTGTTGAATGGGTCGGAGTGTACGGTATGTTTCCAGGCCTGAAGAGCAATATATGCTGCCTTGAGCCTTTCGTTCGGGAACTTCAACTGGTCAACGCCATATTGGTTGTTGGTGGCAAGAGTGGAGGTTGAGAGGGATAAGAAAAGGAATGAGAATAAAAGAAAGCAGCCAGAGGCTTTGAGAGGGTTAGCCATTGCTGAACACCTTGGACTGCCCAAGGCTGCTTATAGGAGGCAGGAAATGGGGTGGGTGTTATATGGATGGAACCAAAATGCATGGCTTCACGCCCATGCAGATCAGGAGAGGTTGTGAGTAGAGATAGCCTGTCATAGGCTCAGAGAAATTTGCGGCTGAGGTTTCCTTAACACCGTAGAATTCAAACAGTGTTCCAATTTTAGAAAAGCAATAACATTTGACGGAGTCTCGGGACAGAATTTAAGGTTTTTAGTTTTACTGTCAGGATTATGATAATTTTATTATGAACGTACCAAAAATAGATAAATATTATAACATTTTTATATACAAGGGATTTAATAAAAAAATGACTCGGTGTTGTTATATTTTTATAATATTTAATTAAATATTATAATACTTTTATATGAAATTCATGCAAATTAAACCTTTTCTCAATTACTGCTGAGTGAGCGGTCCAATTCTTCAGATTTTCTGAATCTGACCTATGATCCTGATGTTTTATAGGTACCGATCCCAAACTCACCCTTGATTGACACGTGTCGAGGAAACCACCTCCTGACGATGGGTCAGGTCCTGTCCTTCTCTGCCCCACTGAAAGTTACAGACATGGATGGTGACTGGTAGATGGGATTATGTGCTCTTTGATGGAGATCGAGAGAGTTGAGATGATGGTAGAAATGGTGGATATTTTAATTATTCCTCTATGTTTAAGGAAAAAAAGCGTTTTGGCCGGCGAGTTTTGTCGAGTTATACAGCCGAATTACACTGACTTGACTTGGTGAGTCACTTAATCAATCAACTCGTCCACCTTTTAAGTCCGAGTTGTGCTTATTTTAAGGTTTATAAGTACAGTTTGACTACAAGTAGTAGAGTGAGAGAAGAGGTCCAGGAGGAGTAGATCTGGTAGCGAAGAAGGCAGGCCTCTTTCAATTAGTTCCTATCATCACATCATGATCTAATTGACTATCTCTCTCACGTAAATTTACCTAAAACCACCAACCATAAAAATGCCTAGACCTTATTTTCACAAGCTAATCCTCCCCAGCATCATCAGAGACAAAAGACTGGTAAAAGAAATCTCTTTCTTTTTTCACTCTTATGCTTGAAGATTTTCTTCCAATTATGTGTTTTTGCTCCTTGTTGTTTCTTTTGGGTTTGTGGGTCCATTTAATTATGCGGGATGTTCATAAAGCTCAAAACTTTGTGGCCTGAAGCGTTGAAAACGAATCTGAGAATTTGTTTGTCGGGTGAGATCAAATTGGGTGCTTTAATTATGCTCTGGCGTTCTTCAGGGGTTCGATGAAAGCCCTGCTCTTTGTTTCATCATAAGAGGGCGAAGTGAGAGAAGTTGGACTAAAAATTGTACTCTTCCAATTTCATGATTTTGGATGGCAGTTTTCCTCTTTAGGAGTGGCTTGGCTTGCTTTTCTTTGTAAGAAGATGTGGTAATGAGTAACGTTAACCATGGTTGTTTACTGCTGTTTCATGTTAGCTAGAGTTCACCATGCCATGTTTTACTGCATCTCCTGGCCAGTACTGGGCAACTGGATTTAGCATGATAAGTAGTATTCGAGTTTGATGATGCTAACTCTATTGGTTAAATGTTAATTTTTCCTTGTTTTATTTGATTACTTTAGAGGACCCAGCAAGAACTTGACATTGGTTGTTTTTGCTTGAACCTACTTTGTGCCAAAGGGAAAAAGTCTATTTGATTGTCCGGGGAGTTGCATCAAACAATTCACAGGATGTTGTTTGGTTATTTGCAGAGGATACCAGATAGTTTTATGAAGAAATTTGGAAACGAGTTCACAGGGCATGTGAGATTTGTGGTTCCTGGCGGTCAGGTTTCTCGCATTGGATTGTCAAGAGCTGATGAAAAATTTTGGTTTCATGATGGGTGGCAGCATTTTGCTGATCGTTACTCCATCCGTGTAGGGTTCTTCCTGATCTTCAGATATGAAGGAAATGGCATTTTCAACATTCACATATTCAATTTATCTTCTTCTGAGATAAGCTACCATGCCAACACTCTTGGTGGCAAAAGATTTCTCATGTTTGAAGAATTGGAAGACGATGATTCTGCTGAGCACATGAGCTCCTCGGCCACACAGCTCATGATGAACAAGAGCTACAATCCGCCGCCATTACACAATTTGTTCAGTGGTTCTAAGCTTAACAATTGTGTAAATTGGGTTGGTACGGAGAGCATGCACTTACCAAGGGGTGCTCATGCTCATGCATCACAAGTAATGGATCAATCTGCACAGAATCCAAGTGGCCGGTTTGTTGAAACAGAGAACAAAAACTTGGAAGATGATTATAAATTTTCTAGTCCAGATGCAGAAACACCGAAGCCAAAGAAGCGCGGAAGGAAGCTGCTTAAAGTCGATCCGAGTAAGCCCTTGCCAATCAATTCCCTTGCTTTTTGTAGCAGGATCTTTGCTTTTGATTGCAAGTTTTCTTTTGGAATTAATAGTTCTTGTTAATTAGTGATTTGACGAAACCACAGATGAACAGAAATTAGCATCCAAACCTGAGGATGAGTCTGATATGCGCCTAAGATTTTACGAAAGTGCTTCAGCTAGAAAAAGAACCGTCACAGCTGAAGAAAGGGAAAGAGCTATGAATGCTGCCAAAACATTTGAGCCTGAAAATCCTTACTGTAGGGTTGTCTTGCGACCATCTTACTTGTATAGGGGTTGTATAATGGTGAGCTATTAACTGCAATTTCGTACACTTTCACCATCTTTCTCTTCATTACAACCTATTACTCTTTTCCTGTGCAGTACTTGCCATCTAGCTTTGCAGAGAAGTATCTAAATGGGGTTTCAGGATTCATCAAGCTTCAACTGTCTGATGGGAAACAGTGGCCTGTCCGATGCCTTTACAGAGGTGGTAGGGCCAAATTTAGCCAAGGATGGTATGAATTCACGTTGGAGAACAATCTAGGGGAAGGAGATGTTTGTGTCTTTGAGCTGCTCGAATCAAGGGATTATGTGCTTGGAGTTACTGTGTTTCGAATTCTTGAAGATGCAACCCTCTCCAACGGACGTTGACAGTTAAGAGTATTACACATATCGGCTGTATTAATCTAGACTGACCTGACGATTGGCAATCTCTGAATGGAAAAAAGACTGTGTGTAGTAACTAACTCTTCCCGCTTTGTCTTCCTGTCGTGTCTAAATGTTGTTTGATATTTAAAACTCAGCAGATTCCGCGTTTTGACGAAAGAGATTAATTATTATTACGATATTGAATTTACGTATAAATATAAAAAAAATATTTTTAAATATTTCGTTATTATAAGTTTGTATACGAGACTAGCCCATTTATTTTGGGCTTAAAAAATGCCGGTTTTCTTGGTTTGAGAAAATATTTGGGCCTATGTAGGATTTTGGCGTTTTTCCCAATTGGGCCAGAATAGAAGTTTCATTAAAACCGAGTCCAAGAGAGCTATACCGAGACGGGGAAACTATATATATATATTCCACTCTCTGTGTTCGTACGTACTTCGCTTCCTTTGGTATAGAGTAATTCCAGTCGCGACCAACGTGAACCCTATTGAGACTAGCTGTGGACATAAACAAGAAATCGATCCTATTTTGTTTTTTTTTTTACAAGGATTAGGAGCGATTTAAATCAATGGCTCGCCGAGACAAAGTGGCAGCCGGTGGCGAGCAAGGCCAAAGTAATGATTCTCCAGCAAGGAATCGCTTGCAGCACTTTTTCAAGATAATACTGTCGACCACAATCCAAGACAAGAAACTGGTAAATCAATTAGAGTTATTGCTTTTTTTTAATTCTTTTGCTGTACTATTTCTTTGCAGGTATCAGGACACTTCCCGATTTTAATGAAATTTTTTACGATTCTTCTCTTAGAAAATAATGTTTGGTGAGCATGACCAAATATTATAAATGAGTTTCAGTTGGATTGTTCAAATTTTTACAAATAAAATGTACGGTCAAGGATTGCTCGAGGTTATTATTGCAGATGATTCCACCTAGGTTTTCAAGAATACGCGGGGATGAGCTATCTGATATTGCCACGCTCATTGTTCCTGCTGACGGTCGTGCTTGGAAAGTGGGAGTGACGAGGAGTAATGGGGGCATTTTGTTTGATAATGCCTGGCCTGATTTTGTGGAATATTATTCGATCAAACCAGGATACTTCTTAGTCTTTAAATGCAAAGGCATGTCATGTTTCAATGTTCAAATCTTTGATACTACTTCCTGTGAAATTCAGTATCCGTGTACGGGCATAGAACAAACAGACAATAAGCAATGTTTATCAGAATATGGGGATGATAGTGGCGATGATACTTCCACGGAAATGTTGGGTTGCAATCCATCCTCAGTTGAAGGGATGACACGCCACTGTGAAACTCCTTTGAAGAGATGTCTGAACTCCATTCCAGGAAATAACAAGTTTCGGAAAATCGCTGTCTCATCCACAAACCAAGATTTGGAGCAGCAAGGCATGTCCCATTCTGCAGAAGACAAAAGTGAGTAAAATATACAGCAGTGTTAATTGATCTTTCATGGCATGTATAGTAAAAAAATTTTGTGTTTGTGAACAAATAAACTGCAGACCGAAAAGATTTGTTCGAGGAAAACAAGGAAGAAGGGCGCCTGAATGCTGTTAATCAATATAATTGGACAAAGTGTTTTTCACGAGAAAATTACAGAACAACAGTCCAGGCTGCCTTAATGTTCAAGCCTAGTCATCCTTCGTATATGCTTGTGTTGAAATTGTATCACATTGATAAGAATTTGGCAGTGAGTATCTTAAATCTCTGTTCTAAATTTAGTATCTTCAGCGCCAAATCCGAAAACTGTGCTAAACCGTGATTGCTTTTCTTATTTTATGCGCAGTATCTGCCTGGTGGGTTTGCTGCAAAGTATCTGACAAAGGTGGGGAGCCATATAAAATTTCAGGTTTCGGATGGAAGGGAATGGTCTCTCGGTGTAAAGAGACAAAGTAACAAGCGGATGTACATATATCAGGGCTTTCGTGAATTTATCAGGGATAATAATCTGAAGGAAGGGGATGTGTGTGTTCTTGAGAAACTCATGGAGAAGAATGATGTGTTGAAGGTAACGATATTTTGCTCAGAGTCTGCTCAATCTGGTCCACAGATAGATGACCCAAATCAGATGCCAAGTTCTGTGCGCGAGAAAGAAACCAATAGATCCTTGGATGAGCATTAGTTGGAGATAATAGAATTAGGAGAAACAAGAAGAAAAGCAAACTTAAGAGAATGGTAAGCTTACAACTTTTTTCTATTTTCTAGCATCTATTGTCATACTCTTATGACTTGCATCACATGCAGTGAGTCTACCAAAATGCAGACAAAAATGAGTTGTTAGAATCAGGAGAAGACATGAAAATCATTATCAGTGAAAACTGAAAAGCTCTGTCTCACTTTTGCAAAGGCATTGCAATAAAGGAGAATTTTCCAAACTGCTAAAATAATGAAGTAAAATTACCCTGTCTTGCTATCATCTTGCAGCCATTGAGCTTCAGCTGTTACACTTTGGTGAGCCTTCATCGGTAATGTTACGCTAATATTGTTTGTCCTGTCACTTTATAAAACTTGATGCTTGGTTACAGTTCTTGTTGATTTTCCCATAAAAGATAAACTATTGCAAAAAGTCTGAAACATTCGTCACAGAGCCACAGAGGTAGCACACTCACGATACACAAGCAGATCTTTTATGGTGTGGGTACCAAACTATCCATAAAAGATAAAGCTTTTTAACTTCTTCTTCAACTAATCGAGTCTCTCTGCTTGGCTATAGGAAGACACCATGAAAATCTTTCTTGAGTTGCAAGAGATCCCAGCCTCTGGTCTAACCCTCCGGAATTTCAGCCCGAGAGATTCCTAAAAGAGCATGCTGATAAAGATGTCAGGGGCATGGACTTCGAATTTATACCATTCGGGGCAGGGAGAAGAACGTGTCCAGGTGTGACATTTGGGCTTCAGGTTGTGCACCTAACGCTGGCTCGCCTACTCCATGTGTTCAAAGTTCGGACTGTGGACCGTATCAGACTATGCTGTCGGGGACTGTCCATGCCAAGAGCTACACCTTGTCCTCAGCTCAAGGCTGGATCCCAATGTCTACGACTGTTAATGAAAATCCTGATAAATTTGTACTCTTTTATCTAATACACTGAACCACACCCGATAGCCATGAGATTCTTATCAAATCGAGCTCGCAAATTCTAGAGAAGTCTGAAACGTAAATAGGCCACTAATTACATGAATTAGGCCACTCATCCTATCAACCTGAAGAAGACCTGACATCGACAGAGGTCTTTCTTTATCCGCACGGAACTATTTGTGTTCGATTTGGCTGTATATTTAAGAATGTATTAAGGTTTGCGTATTTGTATGCGGTCCTCAGCTCGGATCCCAATGTCTACGACTGTTAATGAAAATCCTGATAAATTTGTACTCTTTTATCTAATACACTAAACCACAGCCGATAGCCATGAGATTCTTATCAAATCGAGCTAGCAAATTCTAGAGAAGTCTGAAACGTACATAGGCCACTATTTACATTAAGTAGGCTACTCATCCTATCAACCTGAAGAGACCTGACATCGGCAGAGGTCTTTCTTTATCCGCACGGAACTATTTGTGTTCGATTTGGCTGTATATTTAAGAATGTGATAAGGTTTGAGTGTTTGTATGTGTTTATTTAAATTTGGATTTTAGTATAGAAATAAATAATATTTTATTTATAATATTATATTATTATCATATTTGTTTTTTATAGTATATTTCCAATATTTTTTATATTATTGTCAACCTCCTATTTATTTTTACTGTAAGTTAAAACATTAGATCAATAACAATTTTAATAATAATTTAATATTATCTTTAATTAACTTTTATAAAACATATCTCATAATGAATATTGAAATATAATCTGAAAAAATATATAAATTCATATTTTTATTATCTTATTTATGACTTATAATAAAAAGTTTTGATAAGTAAATGTTTAAAATTTTGGAACTGATATGGTTTTGTAAAAAATTCTATTAATATACATAAAGATTAAAATAGTAAAATATTAAAGTAAAATACCATGAAAATGTGAATGGAAAATATTTTCATAATTGAAGAAAAGGAGACTACATACAGATAGGTAATTAGAATCAAATAACTTTTCTAAGCCTATTCTATGTGATAAACTAAATTCAGGTATATCGTGGGTTAAATATCCAATCCTGCTTTTATAAAGGGTTGTGTCCTACCACACAATCTAATCCATCGTCTCAGCAGCCCCTTTGGAAAACTTACCATGAATTTCTTTCTTCAGTTGCTAGAGAACCCTTTGATTGCTCTTCTTGTCGGCACGATAATCTTTCTCTTACTGGTCTCAAAACTTACAAGAGGGAAAAGGAAAAATGGCAATTCCCCGCCAGAGCCGCGAGGGTCACTACCTATTGTTGGTCATCTACATCTTCTTGGGTGGGGAGACCAGCAACTGTATAGAACACTGGGAGACATGGCTGACAAGTACGGCTCTGTCTTCTCTCTCCGCCTTGGAATCCATCAGGCGCTTGTGGTGAGCAATTGGGAAACGGTGAAAGAATGTTTCACTAAAAACGACCTTGTGTTTCTTTCGCGTCCAAAATCTCTGGCTGCAGAAATCATGGCATATAATGATGCCTCGGTCAGCTTTGCTCCCTACGGAAAGTACTGGCGTGATCTCAGAAAGCTAGTCATGGTTGAGCTCCTGTCCAACCGAAGGCTTGAGTTATTGAAGCAAGTCAGGGACACGGAAGTTGCTCTCTTTGTTACAGAGTTGTACAAGAAAGCAACTGAAAAGAACGGAGGGTGCGTTGTGGTGGAGATGAAGGAAAAGATTGGGGACCTGGCGATGAACATAATAGTTAGAATGGTAGCTGGGAAACGCTACTTTGGTGATGATAGAGAAAGCGACAGTGAGGAGTCAAGGAGGTGCCAAAAGGCTATCACTGATTTATTCTATCTATTTGGCTTATTCTTGGTCTCGGATACAGTTCCAGTTCTTGGTTGGTTGGATTGGGTGACGGGAAATGGGGGTAAAATGACGAGGACAGCAAGAGATCTAGATAGTGTACTAGGGAGTTGGATAGATGAGCATCGACAAAAAAGGATCCATGGAAGCATCAAGGAGGAAGACCGAGACTTCATCCATGTTATGCTATCTTCCTTAGATGGTGACGAGAGGGAAGATACTACTGGTTATACTGATACCACCATAAAGGCCAATTGCTTGGTATGACTAAATGAACTCTGTTTATTATTTTCCTTAATTTATTACCTCTTTCGATCGTAGAGTTCAGTGATCTCTTTGGTCTGATAATCCATGGCAGAGCCTTTTATTGGGTGGCAATGACACCACAGTCGTCACTCTTACCTGGGCGTTATCTTTGCTAGTGAACAACCCCAACGTGCTTGAAAAAGCACAGGCTGAGCTTGACGATCGAGTAGGAAAGCACCGGCTAGTGACCGAATCTGACATAACGAACCTTGTCTACTTGCAAGCCATTGTCAAGGAAACCCTAAGACTATACCCAGCTGCCCCCCTTGGATCGCCAAGAGAAGCGGGGGAGGATTGCATCATCGCCGGCTATAATATCCCGGCAGGCACTCATCTTTTCGTTAACCTGTGGAAGCTGCACCGAGATCCCAGCATCTGGTCTAACCCTTTGGAATTTCAGCCGGAGAGATTCCTCAAGGAGCACGAAGACATTGATGTCCGGGGTACGAACTTCGAATATATACCATTCGGATCAGGTAGAAGGATGTGTCCAGGAGTGACATTCGCGCTTCAGGTTGTGCACCTGACTCTGGCTCGCTTACTCCATGGGTTTGAACTGGGGACAGTTTCAGACTCTCCGGTCGATATGACGGAGAGTCCGGGCCTGACCATGCCAAGAGCTTCATCACTGACCGTCGTCCTTAGACCAAGGCTAGATCCCGTTGTCTATAACTGTTAAAAAATCCTGATGAATGCCTACAGACAGGTTGAAGATAAACCGGGGGATCGTAATTCAATTATAATGTATTATAAAAAAATAATCATCATTGTCTATAATTAAAAAATTATATAAAAATATAACAAAAAAATATATATATTAATTTACAGTTAATTTATTTCGTTTTTTTCTCATGTGAAACGGCGTAGTTTTGATTTTAAATTGTAAGAAATTAGAGGAGAAAGAAATATGAAGAAGGTAAAATGTCTGGGAGAACAGAAAACTAGAAATCTTACCCCTCTTCTACTTCTTCTTAGCTCCTCCGGCCAAACCGCAGGGAGTGAAAGAAAGAACACTGAAAAACGAGGTAAGGGTCATACGAAGAGAGTGACTCATAACATATTTTAAAAAAAAAATCGCTAGGGGGAGATGCGAATCCACAGCGATGATGCAATCAGGACTACACCATCAACAACAACAGCTAGCAGCTCTACTCTCGGTCGCGCTCCCCAAGGATCCTTCCGCTTCGGCTCCCTCCTCCTCTTCTTCCTCTTCCGCAGCAGTCAGTTCGGCGGTTGTCTCCAGCACTACTTCGGCGACGAGTGCAGTAACTACCTCAGGTACCACAGGGAAACCGGGCAACCCGGAAGATAACGATTCCGACTCCGACTCCGACTCGGCTCGAGTCGGCGCCATCAACTCGCTTCACCACGCCATTCTCTATCCTCCTAACTCCCTCCTTGTCCCTCACTCCGCTCCTTTCCTCTCCCAAGGCCTCTCTCAGCTCCTCTCTGACAAGTACGCTACCGTTTATTTCCCTGACTTTTTACTACCGTTCTTCTTCTCCGATGGAAAAGAACTAGTAATCGAAGTTTATCGGATTATTTAGTGTTCCCCTCTCACTCATACTTTTCAGTGTTTGGATTAGTCTGTCTTTATTTCACACTTTCGTGATCTTTCGTATTTTTACTTTGACTTGCTTGCTTGATTTAAAATTTTCTTTTATAGTTTACGTGGCTTTTTATAGAAACTCTGAGAAATGATTGGCGATTGCCTAATATCTCAAGTATTTGGAATTTGAAGTGATGGATTCATGCATTTATTACGAGTCAGGTCATATTCGGTGAGGCAAGCTGCAGCAACAGCGTATGGTGCGCTATGTGGTATGTTGTGTCCGATTCCTGTTGGAGCAAATGGGAGGCAAAACAATGTTATGCTTGCAAGTGTAGTTGATCGATTCATTGGCTGGGCTTTGCCTTTGCTCGGCAATGTTGGTGCCCATGATGGGACCAGGGAACTTGCAGTGGAAGGCCTGCGAGAATTTCTCAGTGTTGGAGATGTTGTGGGGGTAGAGAGATATGCTTTGCCAATCCTCAAAGCTTGTCAAGAGCTTTTGGAGGATGAGAGAACCTCTTCGAGTTTGTTGCGGCGGGTCTTGGGTGTTTTGACTTTGATATCACTGAAATTCTCTAGGTTTTTCCAGCCGCATTTTCTTGATGTTGTTGATTTGCTTCTTGGGTGGGTGCTGGTACCAGATCTTGCAGAGACCGATAGACGGGTTATTATGGATAGTTTCTTGCAGTTCCAGAAACATTGGGTAGGGAATTTGCAGTTCTCTCTGGGATTGTTGTCAAAGTTCTTGGGTGACATGGATGTGTTACTTCAGGATGGAAGTCATGGAACCCCACCACAGTTTAGAAGGTTGCTTGCGTTGCTTTCTTGTTTTTCTACAATTTTGCAATCCACCGCCTCTGGATTGTTGGAAATGAATCTGCTTGAAAAAATAAGTGATTCTCTCAGCAAAATGCTTCCTCAATTGCTGGGATGCTTATCTATGGTTGGTAAGAAATTTGGGTGGTCAAAATGGACAAGTGATTTATGGAAGTGTTTGACCCTTTTGGCAGAGATATTTGGTGAAAGGTTTTCCACCTTGTATCCACTTGTGCTCGATATCCTATTTCAAAGCTTAGAAATGAGTAGCACTGGCTCCATTCAACTTGGAGCTGAGAAGATCGCCTCTTTCCAAGTTCATGGGGTTTTGAAGACTAATCTTCAATTATTGTCACTCCAAAAACTTGGTCTGCTTCCATCATCAGTGTGGAAAGCATTACAATTTGATGCACCAATATCACAACTGCGTCTGCATCCAAATCATTTGGTGACAGGGAGTTCAGCGGCTACTTATATTTTTTTGCTTCAACATGGGAATGATGCAGTTGTTCAACAGGCAATAAATGTGTTGACCGAAGAGCTGGAGTTGTTGAAAGGCATGCTCCAAAACTCTTTGGACGATGAAGAGGAGACTAATAATGTCAAAAGTTCCCCATTCTTTTCCAAAACTGAGTTACTTGCGTTGGTAAAATTTGATTTGAAAGTTCTGTTAGCTTGTGTTTCTTTGGGTGGAGGTAGCGGCTTGATATTGCATCAAGAAACTGCTGCCATGTATCTGAAGAGGTCAGAAAATTTGGCATCTTTTGTTATTAAGAAACTGGATCCCTTTAGTTTACCTATCCAGGCATATTGTGAGTTGCAAGTCAATGTTATCAAAACATTAGAGAGGCTAACTGCAGCTGAATTCTGGAGCAGGTGCTCCATAATGAATCAGGTTAGTAATAATTCTTCTGTGGATGTTACAACTGTAAAGGTTGATGATGTTGACAGTTCCGGGGATGGTCTTTCTCTAATAATTGTTGAACATCTGAGAAAATACAGGGCATTTCATGTCAAATCTCTGCATTATTGTTCTTCCCTTGCTGTTAAAGTGGTGGCCTTGGAGTGGATCCGGCGGTTTTCTGAGAATGTCATGGCCGTGTATGAGCACTCAGATGCACATACTAATATATGTGAAGCATTTCAACATGTGGATAGTATTAGCAGTGTAGTTCTCTCGGTTTTTGATGCTGCATCTGACCGGGAACCAAAGGTGAGGTCACTTGTCGCATCAGTTCTAGAAGTGCTTTTGCAAGCAAGACTCTTACATCCCATTTACTTCTATCCAATGGCTGAAGTCATCTTGGAAAAACTTGGTGATCCTGTTGTTGATATAAAAGATTCATTTGTTAGGCTACTCTCCAATGTATTGCCTTTGGCAATGTGTGCCTATGGCTCATTTGATCATGGAACATATGCCACTTCTGGGTCTACCGCACTTGTATTAGACAGCAGTTCCAATGTCCACTGGAAACAAGTATTTGCTCTTAAACAGCTACCACAACAACTGCACTCGCATCAGCTTGTTTCCATTTTAAGTTACATTTCACAAAGGTGGAAAGCACCTCTTTCTTCTTGGATCCAGCGGCTTATTCATAACTGTCGGAGTTCAAAGGACCTTGTTTTGGGTCAAGTTGAGGAAACACAAAAATTTAGAGCCTGGTTGGACATAGAAGTGGATGAAGACATTCTGAAAAAGATCTGTTCAGTTAATAATTTGGCTGGTGCTTGGTGGGCTATACATGAAGCAGCTAGATATTGTATTGTGACACGTCTTCGCACTAATCTTGGTGGCCCCACCCAAACTTTTGCAGCAATGGAGAGGATGCTTTTAGACATTGCTCATGTGCTACAGCTTGATATTGATCAAAATGATGGAAACCTTAGCATAATAGGTTCATCGGGTGCTCATTTGTTGCCAATGAGGTTGCTATTGGATTTTGTTGAGGCTCTAAAGAAGAATGTTTACAATGCATATGAAGGGTCTGCCATTTTAGCATCTGTTACTCGCCAGAGTTCCTTATTCTTTCGAGCAAACAAAAAAGTCTGTGAGGAGTGGTTTTCTCGTATATGTGAGCCTATGATGAATGCAGGATTGGCTCTTCAATGCCACGATGCTACAATTCAGTACTGTACTTTGCGTTTACAGGAACTTAAAAATATGTTGGCTTCCACCTTAAAAGACAAATCCAGGGGTCAGGTATCTGAGAACCTCCGCAATTTCAGAGACAAGTTTTCTGGAGATATTTTGAGGGTTTTGCATTATATGACATTGGCTCTTTGCAGGAACCATGATTCTGAGGCTCTGGTTGGTCTTCAACAGTGGGTTTCAATGACATTTTCTTCCTTGTTTATTGACGAAAACCATACTCATACTGACAGTAGAATATTGAGGCCTCTTGCATGGATCACTGGTCTTGTATATCAGGCAGAAGGGAAATATGAAAGCGCAGCTACTTACTTCACTCAATTGCTAGAGGATGAGGAATCTCTCAGTTCTATGGGTTCTGATGGTGTACAGTTTGCTATTGCACGAATTATTGAGAGCTATATTGCTGTATCTGATTGGAGATCTTTGGAGTCATGGCTGTTGGAGTTGCAAATGCTTCGTTCTAGACATGCTGGAAAGATTTATTCTGGTGCTCTCACTACAGCAGGGAATGAAATTAATGCAATTCACGCCTTGGCACGTTTTGATGAGGGTGATTTTCAGGCAGCCTGGTCCTTTCTGGACTTGACACCTAAAAGCCGCAGCGATCTCACACTTGATCCCAAACTGGCCTTGCAAAGGAGTGAACAAATGCTTTTACAGGCAATGCTCTCTCTTAGTGAGGGAAAAGTGGACAATGTTCCCCAAGAGATACACAAGGCAAAGTCTATGATGGAGGAAATATTGTCCATTTTGCCTCTGGATGGTTTGGACGAGGCATCACCCTTTGCCACCCAGCTGCACTGCATCTTTATGATTGAAGAAGCTCAAAAATTTAGAGGCACCCACACTAAAGCTAAGCAACATGAGTCCATAGTTAGTTCATATTTTGAGTCAACACAATCTTTGATTGGTAGAGTTAATCAAGATTGCAATCCATGGTTAAAAATTTTCCGCATTTACCGGACCAGCTTTCCTAATTCTCTTGTCATACCAAAACTTTGTATGAGTTTGTCAAGTTTAGCCCGTAAACAGGGAAACCTTATGCTTGCAACCCGTCTGCACAATTACCTGAGAGATCACCTAGCAGGTTGCTCCGAGCAGAGAAACCATGAGTTCCTATTGTCAAATTTGCAATATGAGGATTTCCTGCAGTTGTATGCTGAAAACAAGTTTGGAGATGCTTTCTCAAATCTTTGGTCATTTGTGCGCCCTTTCATGGTCTCTTCTACGTCTGTGGTCCCCAATTCAAAAGATAGTATTTTTATTGCTAAGGCTTGCTTGAAACTTTCAAAGTGGTTAAGACGTGGCTATTCAGATTTCATTTTGGAAAATATGGTTCACCAGATGCAATCAGATTTTGTTATTGGTGATGTCTATTTGCCTGGAAGAGAAGAGCACATAATCACTAATGAGAATTTGAGCTCTAAGCCACGTTCAAGTATTATTATTGAGGAAATTGTTGGTACTGCTACAAAGTTATCCACTCAACTCTGTCCGATTATGGGGAAGTCATGGATTTCTTATGCCTCATGGTGTTTCAACCAAGCCAGAGATTCTCTTTATACCCCGAAGGAAACTGTCCTCCACACATGCTCCTTCTCTCCTGTACTTCTTGCAGAAATCTTACCCAACCGCTTTAGGTTGACTGAAGATGAGAGAACAAGAGTGCAATCAGTGGTCTCGCAGCTTCTTCAGCACAGGAGAGGCACTTTCAATGAAGAGGAGTGCGATTCTTGGCTTGATTCTGGGCAACATTCAATCAATAACCACCCTGTGTTGCAACAGGTAGTTGACATCATTGAAACTGCAGCTGGTGCCCCTGGAGCTGAAAACACTAGCGGCGAGCCATTTTCTGTTACCCTGGCATCTCAGTTGCGAACTTCCCTACTAAATGCTTGTCTGGAAGAAGACTTCTTGTCGGATGCAGTTGATGATCTGATTAATGTTTGGTGGTCTTTGAGAAGGAGACGAGTGTCTCTCTTTGGTCATGCAGCTCATGGTTTCATGAAGTACCTGACATATGCATCTACAAAACTTTCTAATGCTCATTTTCCTGGATCTGAGTCACTAAATCAAAGAACAGGGAGCTACACTTTGAGGGCAACTCTGTTTTTCCTTCACGTTTTCCTCAATTATGGCGTTGAGTTGAAGGATATAATTGAACCTGCTCTTTCAACAATACCTTTATTGCCCTGGCAGGTGAGCACTTTTTTTTTTTCTCCTCCTAGGTTTTCCATATCTGATGATGCTATGCATTTTGTAGGAAGTTACCCCCCAGTTGTTTGCTCGTCTAAGCTCTCATCCCGAGCAAGTTGTCCGAAAGCAATTGGAAGGCTTGCTAATAATGCTGGCTAAGCTTTCTCCTTGGTCCATAGTATACCCAACTCTGGTTGATTTCAATGCTAATGAGGAGAAACTTTCAGAGGAGCTTGGACATGTTTTGAGTTGTTTGGTAATGGAACACTACTTTGTTAGTTTGTTTTATAGAATTTTTTTTCATAAATAATCTGAATAAACTAGGAAAGAGTTAACACAATATTGTCTTTTGCAGAAAGAAGTGTACCCAAGACTAATTCATGATGTTCAACTTATGATAAATGAGCTTGAAAATGTAACTGTTCTTTGGGAGGAATTGTGGCTCAGCACACTTCAAGATCTACATTCTGGTAATCTAGCTTATTGTGCTTAGGGTCCAATTATTATGCTCCGAATTGCTACACTATGCTTTTCCATGATCGATGTTGAGTTTAATTGTGATTTAGGAAAAACAGTTGCGTAGCAGTGTGCACAGATACACACAAAACATGGAAATCTTAATCCTGCGTCACCACTATTAGACAGAAAGTTGAAAAGAAAAGCATGTAAAGCAGAAATAAACTCATTTTTTAACGATGATGTCTGTAATGTTGTTTTTACCTTATTATACCGTGATATGCTCTTAGGGGTTGTCTTCACTTGATCCAATGTTTACATTACCTTGATATTCTTTACTTCTTATAGCTTAATGTTGGTTTTAGTTTTTCCAAGCTATTGGTTGGGGCTAATTACTAACTTTTCTGGCAGATGTCATGAGGCGGATTAATGTGTTGAAAGAGGAAGCTGCACGAATTGCAGAAAATGCTACTCTAAGCCAGAGTGAGAAGAATAAGATCAATGCTGCTAAATTCTCAGCTATGATGGCCCCTATAGTTGTTTCCTTAGAACGTCGCCTTGCTTCAACCTCTCGGAAGCCTGAAACCCCTCATGAAATATGGTTCATTGAAGAATATGGAGAACGCCTTAAATCTGCCATTTTGGCATTTAAGACTCCTCCAGTTTCTGCCGCTATGCTAGGAGATGTTTGGCGGCCTTTTGATGATATTGCTGCATCGTTAGCCTCTTATCAGAGGAAGTCATCAATATCTCTTGGAGAAGTTGCACCTAAGCTGGCTTTATTATCATCTTCTGATGTACCGATGCCTGGTCTTGAGAAGCAAGCAACCATATCTGAACCTGAAAGAAGTCTTAGCACTGGTGGTCAAGGAATTGTAACAATTGCTTCTTTTTCTGAACAGTTGACTATCATGTCGACGAAGACTAAACCAAAGAAACTTGTTCTACTTGGTTCAGACGGTAAAAAGTACACATATCTTTTGAAGGGAAGAGAAGATTTGCGCCTCGATGCAAGAATTATGCAGGTTCTACAGGCCATAAATGGTTTTATGCACTCATCTCCTGCAACTCGCGGACATTTTGTTGACATCCGCCATTATTCTGTAACTCCTATCAGTGGTAGGGCTGGTCTAATCCTGTGGGTGAACAATGTAATTAGTATATATGATGTATTCAAGTCCTGGCAGAACCGTATGCAGCTGGCCCAGCTCTCGGCGACTATGGGTTCTACTAATACAAAAGATTCCAATCCTGCCCATGTTCCCAGACCAAGTGATATGTTCTATGGTAAAATCATTCCCGCACTTAAAGAAAAAGGCATAAGGAGAGTAATTTCACGTAGGGACTGGCCTCATGATGTAAAGCGTAAAGTTCTTCTGGATCTAATGAAGGAGGTTCCTAGGCATTTGCTTTATCAGGAACTCTGGTGCGCTAGTGATGGGTTCAAAGCTTTCAGTTCAAAATTGAGGAGGTATCTTTCAGTTAGCCTTTAACTGATTATTGGTGGAAGAAAGCTACTGTGGTAGAATTTATACTTTATTTTCTGGTAGAATTTTACAGATTATTAGTGGAATAAATCTACTTTTAGTATGGAATAAGGAATTTACCATTGTAAATTGCTTCTTAAAGTTTTAACTATGTGGACAAGATGGATATTCTAATGTATATCTTCTGCCTAAATAACAACCATAACTTGTTTATTCTCAATCATGCATGGAGGAACGACTGTACATATTACTTCTGTTACACAACATCCTTTTTCACCCCCTTTTTTGTCTTGTACCATGTTATCCATCCCAATCCTAACTAAACAGTTTTTCTTTTTTTCACTTGTAGGTTTTCTGGAACTGTTGCAGCCATGAGTATGGTGGGCCATATTCTTGGTCTAGGGGACAGACATTTGGATAACATTCTTGTGGATTTTTGTAGTGGGGATGTCGTACATATTGATTATAATGTTTGCTTTGATAAAGGGTTAAGACTAAAGGTTCCAGAGATTGTTCCATTCCGCCTTACCCAGATGATTGAAGCAGCTTTAGGGTTGACTGGTGTAGAAGGCACCTTCAGGGCTAACTGTGAAGCAGTTCTAGATGTTGTGAGGAAAAACAAGGATGTACTCCTTATGTTACTAGAAGTGTTTGTTTGGGATCCACTTGTAGAATGGACACGAGGGGATTTCCATGATGAAGCTGCTATTGGCGGTGAAGAAAGAAAGGGAATGGAGTTGGCAGTGAGCTTGAGTTTATTTGCATCACGGGTGCAAGAAATTCGTGTTCCCTTACAGGTACTTCATTTCCATGGCCGGCCTTTTGTATCTTCTGTTGGTTGATAATTACGTAATCACAGTCTGTAGCTTGTTCAGTTTGCCTATATTTGAGATACTGACTCTAATCAAATCCTGGCATGCCTTGTTTTCTAAATCTAGGTGAATGATATCCCATCTGTGTCTTGCATGCATTACATAAATATCCCACAGGATAAGATCTTTTTTAGATCAGCAACGAATGTCTTGTATCTATGAAGAAAGATTGATCCCGGGGTTACAATATTATATTGTATTATTTGTGTTTCTTGTTCTGACTAGAAGATCCTGTGTCCTGTACTAGTTGGAATCACCAGCTATTGTAATTATTATTTTGCATTGAAAACTGTTTTTAGTTTTTTTTTTCCTCCATTGCATCTATAGATGAAGGTTATGTCTGCATGAATAATACTTGATGCTATCATTATCAGGAACATCACGATCTTTTACTGGCCACATTACCTGCTGTTGAATCTGCTCTTGAGGTATGCTTGAATGCTATCCTTCTATGTTTTCGTAACATAAAATATTGAAGTCTTTGAACTATTTTCTTATTTTGACGGAGAGCTTATATTTCAGAGATTTGCTGATATTCTTAGTCAGTATGAGCTTGCCTCTGCAATTTTTTATCGAGCTGACCAAGAGAGATCTAGTCTTATTCTTCATGAGAATTCTGCAAATTCAATTGTTGCTGAAGCAACTAGTAAATCGGAGAAAACTCGCACATCATTTGAAATCGAGGCTAGAGAATTTACTCGAGCAAAGGCTGCTGTTATTGAGAAGGCTCAAGAAGCTGCAGCATGGATGGACCAACATGGAAGAATCCTTGATGCTTTGAGGAGTAATTTACTACCGGAGATCCATTCCTGCATAAAATTAAATAGTATGACTGACACTATCACCCTGACATCAGCTGTACTGGTGGCTGGGGTCCCATTGACCATTGTTCCTGAGCCTACACTAGCACAGTGCCATGAAATTGACAGGGAAGTTTCTCAACTCATAGCTGAGTTGGATCATGGGATCTCATCTGCTGTAACTGGAATTCAAACATATTCTTTAGCGTTGCAAAGAATCCTACCATTAAATTATGTTACGTCTAGTGCAGTACATGGGTGGGCACAAGTGTTGCAACGATCATCAAATTCACTCTCCTCTGATATACTCTCTATTGCCAGAAGGCAGGCTACTGAACTTATTATAAAAGTACATGCGGACAATATGAATTCTGTTGATATTATTCATGACGATCTTTGTCATAAAGTGGAGAAATATGCTGCAGAGATAGAAAAAGTTGAAGAGCAGCATACTGAACTAGTGAACTCTCTTGGTTCAGAGTCTGAATCTAAAGCCAGGGATCGCCTTCTGTCCACTTTTGCAAAATTCATGCAGTCTGCTGGCATGCTGAGGAATGAAGATTCTACTTCTAGCCAACCAGGACATTCAAAATATGATGCAACCAGGGATTCCAGGCTATATGGAGAAATGGAAGACAAGAAGGAGAAGGTTTTGTCTGTATTGTGTATGGCAGTAAGTTCGTTGTATAATGAGGTTAAACATAAGGCACTTGACGTATTTAGTAATTCTTCTGGACAAAGTTGTGCAACTGATAGTTTTGGAACTCTATTTGGTGTGTTTGAAGAGCAAGTAGAGAAATGCATACTAGTGGCTGGGTTTGTTGGAGAATTACAACAAATTATTGGTACAGAAATACCTCATGTTGATGCAGGCACAGACCATAAAAAATATTATCGCCAAAGAGATTGGGCTTCTATATTGAAAACCATTCTACTTGCTGGTAAAAGCCTGGTTGTAAAAATGAGTGATGTTGTTCTGTTGGATGTGATGAGATCTGCTGTTTCCTTGAATTCAGAAGCTATGGATGCATTTGGATTAATTTCACAGATTAGAGGATCCATTGATACAGCCCTAGAACAGCTCATGCAAGTCAAATTAGAAAGGGCATCCTTGGTTGAACTGGAAAAGAACTACTTCGTCAAGGTTGGTCTCATTACTGAGCAGCAGTTGGCTCTTGAGGAAGCTGCTATGAAGAGCAGAGATCATCTATCTTGGGAAGAAGCAGAGGAGCTTGCCTCCCAAGAAGAAGCCTGTCGGGCACAGCTAGACCAGCTCCATCAATCATGGAACCAAAGGGAGATGCGTGCTTCTTCCCTTGTGAAGAAAGAAGCTGATATTAAGAATACCTTGGTATCTTCTGAATGGAAATTTAAATCTATAGTTAGTGCTGAGAAGGGGAGGGAAGAAGACATATTGGGAAGGAAAGCTCTACTGTCCATATTACTGCAGCCCTTTTCTGAATTAGAATCTTGTGATGAAGAACTGTCTGAATTAGGTGGTTCTACTGTATCTTTTTCAAATGAAATCTCCAAGTTAGCAGATCTGATGGGTTCTGGCTACTCAATGTCTGAAAACATATGGATGCTGAGTGACTTAGTTGACAGCCAATCATTTTTTATTTGGAAAGTATTCATGATAGATTCTTTTCTTGATTCATGCATACATGACATTGCTTCATTTGCGGATCAAAATTTAGGATTTGACCAGCTGTTCAATGTTGTCAAGAAAAAGCTCGAAATCCAACTTCAAGAACATGTTGGTCGATACTTGAAGGAACGGGCTGCTTCTACTTTCTTGGTTTGTTTGGATAAAGAAATTGAACATTTCATGGAGGCATCAAAGGAATTCTCATTTGATCATTTACAAAAGGATGTTACTGCTGTGAGAAAGGTACAGTTCATGCTTGAGGAATACTGCAATGCGCATGAAACTGTTAGAGCAGCAAGATCAGCAGCTTCTCTCATGCAAAGACAGGTAAATGAACTCAAAGAAGCTCTTCACAAGACTAGTCTGGAGATTACCCAATTGGAATGGATGCATGACACAATAACCCCTTCACATAAGAGCAGAACAACATTGCAGAAATTTCTTTGTGGCGATGACCTGTTCTATTCTATAATCCTAAACCTTAGCCGGTCTAAACTGCTGGAAGGTATTCGATCTGCCTTGACAAAGATGACAAGATCAATTGACAGCCTGCAGGCTTGTCAAAAGAATTCTATTGCAGTGGAAGGGCAACTGGAGCGAGCAATGGGATGGGCTTGTGGTGGCCCAAGTTCCAATGCAAGTGGAATTGTGTCAAGTAAAACTTCTGGAATTCCTCCTGAATTCCACGATCATCTGATTAGGCGACGTCAATTGCTGTGGGATGCTAGTGAAAAGGCATCGGGTATTTTGAAAATTTGCATGTCTGTACTGGAGTTCGAAGCATCAAGAGATGGGATTTTTCAGATCCCTGGAGAGATCTATTCAGTGAGGACTGGTGGTGATAACAGGGCATGGCAACAAGCTTACTTAAATGCTCTTACCCAAATGGATATCAGTTACCATTCATTTACTCGTAAGTTTCCAGTCTCATGCAGTTGTTGATCAGCTGTCTATGAATCTCGCTTGCCTTTAATGGATGAATGCATTATCTTTTGTTGAATTTAGGTGCCGAACAAGAGTGGAAGCATGCTCAAACCAGTATGGAAGCTGCTTCCAATGCCTTTTACTCTGCAACTAATGACCTGTGCATTGCATCTCTCAAAGCAACGTCAGCATCAGGTTATAATTATTTTCTATACAATCAATTTTGTTGCCTTTGTAGGCGTTTCTTCATACCGATCTATATAGTTTTGGTGGGTAAATTGTATGGCGAATAACCCCTCTAAAAAAAATATTGAAAGAAAGGAAGAAAAAGAGGCTCACGATAAAATTGCTTGCTGAATATGAAATATTTTGACCGCAAAAACTAGCATGAAATGCCTTAAAAGTGGAGTTTCATGAAGCCTCAAAATTCTAACTTCTCCTACTTCATCTGAGAAATAACAAACAGTGAATCAATCATCTCTCTGCCCCTTAAATTCCCTTCTTAATCCACCTTAGCACTTATGTTGCAGTTCTTCACTGTTGTTGGTTATCCCCATTATGCAACATTCTTAATGTTGATTTTTTCTCAGGTGACCTACATGCCACTGTTCTTGCCATGAAGGACTGCGCATATGAAGCTAGCCTTGCGCTCTCTGCTTTTTGTCATGTGTCAAAGAGCCATACTGCATTGACTTCTGAATCTGGAACCATGCTTGAAGAGGTATTATGCTTTTAGAATAATAATCCTCTTACCCTTTTATGTTGATTTTTTTCCCGTGGTATAAGTCTACTGGCAAATTCTTGTCCTGCGTGTTACCAATTTACCTTGGGTCCTTTTTTTGCGTGTTATAAGAACCGTCTTTCTCCCTGGTTCAACATTTGAGTTCAATGTGCCCTCCTGCTGCATTGATGATTCAATTGAAATAGACATGAAACTTTTGAGTAAGATGCACAAACAAACAAATTTGAGCGTAGACCATAACACATCATGATAGTTATATGTTCTTCTACGTGATTTTTTCTCTTCTAGCATATGGGGGTTTGTTTGTCATAACTTGTTAATTCCAGTATTGTGCCCTCTATCAGATGATCGGCCTCATTCTTTCATTACTTGGGTCTGGTATTTCCATGTTTTACTGTGATAAATGAAAGGACCTTTACACTTCTCTAACAATGCTATATCTTCTCCAGGTTCTTGCTTTTACTGAAGATTTGCATGATGTTTATAAGTTGGGGAAGGAAGCTTCTGCAGTGTATCATTCTCTTATGGAAGATCTGTCGAAGGTTTTTAATTTCTCATGATCTCAATTTTATAGTTTCCAAACTAACATTGACCTCTGTATTTTTTTCTTGCTCGCTTTCCTGGTTAGAAGGATTGAATTAAATTTTAAAAAAAGAGGTTGATTTTTGCCTTTCTGTTTATATCTCTTCCACAGGCAAATGCAATTCTTCTTCCACTTGAATTAGTGTTGTCAAAGGATGTAACTGCCATGACAGATGCAATGACCAGGGAAAATGAGACCAAGATGGAAGTATCTCCGATTCATGGGCAAGCCATTTATCAATCCTATTGTTTGAGAATAAGGGATGCTACTCAGGCATTTAAGCCCTTGGTACCATCGGTTACACTGTCTGTGAAGGGACTATATTCAATGTTGACAAGGCTTGCTCGAACTGCAAGTCTTCATGCTGGAAATCTTCATAAAGTAATATCTTAGTCTGAAGTGTGTATTTGTTGTTACAGTAATTCAGTATTGCCAATATTATTGAGCATAGCCTCTTTTCTCTTCCTATTTTCTGACAGGCACTTGAAGGACTTGCAGATAGCCAAGATGTAAAATCACAGGCAAGTAGTTTTTCTAGGCCAGAACTTGATGCTGCTACTAATGTGTTTGATGAGCAGGGGAGGGAAAACCTCTCACCTGACCGTGGAAGCTCCGAGGATTTGCTTGGGGGTACTGGTATCTCATCTCAGGATAAAGAATGGGTATCTCCACCAGATAGCATATGCAGTAGTAATTCACAGTCTGGCATTGCCTCAGCTGAAGAAAGTCTGCCTGACAGCATAAATGATTTGGAAGAAGTAACTGGACAATTTTCATATGGTTCTAATGACAGCTTTGTGGCAGACGATCTGAATTCTCCTTTTTCTCAAATTGATCTCCAGGATAACTCTGGAAAATCTATTAGTCAACTCGAGGGGGAAAATGATGATTGTAGTTCTCTATCAGCAATGTATGAGATAAATGAACATCCAAGCGCTGGGGATGACAAGGTGTCCTCTTTAAACAAAGTTAAGATTGAAGATGAAAATCATGAAGCTCCTCATCCTACTGCAAACACTGCTGGGCGAGTCGCCAAGGGTAATATAAAACATTGCATGTTTGAATTCTTATTTTTCTCTAATAGAAAAATTGTCTGGATGAGATCATCAAATTATTTAATTTAAAGGATTTTAATTGAAAATATGCTTTTATTACACTCAAAAGTGATCAATCAGTGTTCTTGTATGCAGAGTAGAAACCCAAATTTTGATTATAATTCCTTCATATGGTTCTCAAAATAATTGTGCCAATTGAGAACTGTTTGATTTCAGTAACCTATAAATGCTCCAAACATTAGGAAATGTGGACACAACCATTATAAATTCTGAACTGTTTGATAATAAAGTATGGCAGTGTATATAATCGCAGAAGGTTAATTTCTCATGCATTTTTCAATTCAATGATTTTTATTTCAGATTATTTTTCTTATGCTTTTGATGAACATCGTGATTTCTTGCTTACTCAAAACTGGTTTTGTCTAGAAAGTTTCAGATTACTTGTCTAGTTGAAATAAACTTCAACTGTACAGTTTATTAGTTTTTTTATCTTTCAGAGTTCTACGTCTTTATTTGCTTAAGAAGGTTTGTAAGCACCAGTAATAGACCTGGGAATCGATTTCTGATTGATGTAACTGGTTGTGTGCAGGTAAAAATGCTTATGCAATTTCAGTTCTAAGGCGAGTTGAGGCAAAAATAGATGGTCGCGATATTGCCAACAACAGGTGTCTAGTATCTTCTGCAATTTTTAAATTTATTTTTTGAGATTTTTCTTCTTTCTTTTCTTGACCTGTTTTTATACATATTGACCAATCTATGTTGGCCTGTGTTTCAGAGATACTACGATTTCAGAGCAAGTAGATTATCTACTCAAGCAAGCAATGAGTGTAGACAATCTTTGCAACATGTACGAGGGTTGGACACCATGGATTTAAGCTTGTGAATTCTCTGCATTTGGTCCCAAGCAGTCATCGAACGTCGCTAAGGGTGTCAGCTTCTGTTTGGATACGTCTACCTTTTCGCGGCTCATGATGGACTTGGGTCCACTACCTTTTTCTCTCCAAGGGAATTACGCTGGTGGGCTCGTTGACCTGAAAGATCCATCTTCGGACAGCATGAAAGGTACTCGCCATGTTTGGTCCATGCCTTCTTTTGTGGAATCACCGATTCTGGAGGCAGAACCTGAAAGCTTGAGCCAGATATGTCGTCCCTCATATGGGCTGTCGAGATGGGTTCGGACCAAGGACCTCTGGTCATCGCCTGTGATCGGTTATTGCCAACAACATAAGGTTCTTCCTCTTGGATTGTAATTGACATCTGCGTGAGGGTATTGAATCAGGTCTCAGCAAGAATCAAGCACCATCTCATCTGCTTTTCCATGGAATATCGAATCTGATCTATTCGTTTTGTGGTGCGCTGCACTCATATCAGTTGCTAGCTAGCAAAGTGAAGAGTTTTGCAAGGCAATCTGTCTGCAAAGCAACTTGCCGTTGTGAATTGTTTATCAGGTGTCTAGATGGATAGAATTCATAAGCTATTACACCATACTATTTCAGAACTTCACTCCTGTCAGGATTTGCAAGTTAGTATCTTCTCTTGAGCTTCTCAGCTGTTCGTTGACTAAGGTGGGTTCAGCCAGGTACTCTGACCTGGCAACTATTTGCTGCTTAATTCACTAATGCATAATTAACTCGGTCTGAAATCAGAATGCCTACACCTTTTTTTTAATACTCGGGTTTCGGTTCCGAGGTCTCCCATTCTCGTAGAATTTTAGAACATAATGAGATATCAGCTGAGACTCTTTGACGTTGGGAGGTTGTTGGATCAACAGATTGAATTCTCAATCCAGATTTCGTGAATTTTATTTTATAAAAGTCGAGATGTTCGTGTGAAAATAAATGAATCACTGTTTCAAGAATCCATGAATTGGCCACTGCAACTTTTTCTTGATCTTCAGACTGGTGTTCCATCTTTAGACAAGGCTATATACATTCATCAAGAACTAACTTTTTACTTTTTTTTGTTTGGTAAAGTATTTATCCTAACAGATATAGATTAAAAAATAATTTTATGTCCTCCCTATACACTTGAGCACAAGCTCTTGGAAAATATATAAAATCAACTGAATTTAAGGCAAGGCCAAGTAACAAATATTACAATACTAAGTTTACATTTTGATTTCGGATCCATGTCTGCTTGTTCTAGACATGAGAGCACAAACTAGATTCCAAAGCTAGACAGAAATCGCAGATGATCACTCCACAAAATAGTAGACAGAAGGGAAAACACCAAAAAGCATATCCAATAATTTTATATTGAAACTGGTGGGTATTGATGATCACCACAGAACTGTAAAGGCATGCTCCTTGCATCAATTTTCCTCTGATGCTGGGCTCGCCTCATCCCATGCTGCTTCACTGGCTAATTCTGATGTCTACTAAATCAACACCCTACCCTTACACGCTCAAACCTCACAAAACGCTTCCAAAAATTCCATCTCTGACCTGCTTTTTCCTGTCATCATACGAGCCCATCAAGATTTCCATAGAGCCATTCTTTTTTATTTTCATATTTAAAGGATTTTACGTGGGTTTGCAAATCTGTATGTGCGTGCGTGCGTGCGTGTGAATTATTTTACACGTTTTTCACACCACACCTACGTACGCGGCCAATTGAATCGGACTACCTTTGGGTTTGACTCTAACCTTTTTGTGGTCTCGGCGGTGAAGAATAGCCAAGTCTTGGTGATTGATGCTCCTTGGACACCGGCAAGTTCTCGGCTACGCGCCACACCTTCACGGACCTGTCAAGGCTCCCGCTGTACAATATCCAACGTTGATCTTTCCCATCAGACTCCTGATCCTGATCAACAGCCAAGCACTTGACGGGTCCGTTGTGGCCAGTCAATACAGACAGGCAGAGATGGACCCCGCCGGACTCTCTTTTCCACACGCATATAGTCTTGTCGGCTGATCCAGTGAACACCAAGTTACCAGCCGATGCGAGGCACAAGACGGCCATCTTGTGGCCCCTCAGGATACCTCCATGTGTCAGCTGCTTTTCACGTTCCCAGAAATTAACCAACCCATCGGAGGACCCGGAGTAAATCACAGACGATTCATTGTTTACTGCCAGGGCAGTCACAGCGTTTTCCTGTTTTAACAGCGTCTGCTCCAAGAAATGCTTGGTTCCTTTCTCTTGCAGCTCTCTCCTCCATACTTTCAGGGTTCCATCCGCTGAGCCTGTGAACACCAACGAACCGAACCCGCAGACGACGGAGTTTATGGCGTCGTCGTGGGCTTGGAATGACTCCAGACACTTGTAGTCTGTGATTCTCCATACTTTCAGGGTTTTATCCCAGGAACCTGAGTATAATAAACCTTGTTCTACGTTCAAGCTCATGCAAGAAACTGCGTCGTAATGCTTGATGCGTAGGACATTGCGGCGCCTGCGGACTTCTACGTAGTTGTTTGGGTTGACGGAGCTTTTGACGTAATCTTTAAAAGTTGGCAAGCTACCAATTCTTTTGTAGACACTAGGGTTTTTGGCTGACACCTTCCATACTCTAATCTTCCCATCTTGATGACCGGTGAAAATCTTGTCACCGTGTATAATGATGGCCTTCACTAATCCGCTGTTGGATTTAAACCCTGTGAGCTCCTTCATGTTCTTCCAAACACGTATGTTCTTGCTATCTGAGCCGGTGTAGAGCAAGTCTCCAGCAGCAGCCAACGAATACACATGTCCATCTTCTCGTGCAATGGATCCAATCAGGTCAGTGTAATTGCAAAAGTTATGGATGACTGGAGACGTTATTATCCACGGAGATTTCATGTACGGAGATGATTGGTACCAGGTCGGAGACAGGGGGTAATTAGGAGATAAAGCCTCCCCATCTGGTGGTGTCTCCGTGCTGCTATTAGAGTACCTAGGGCTTGCATACCGAGGGCTTATGGCAACTGGGCTGCCCTTCCGGTTTGAGCTACCATTATCTTCATTAGCCGAAAAGTTTACGGAGTCGGAGATCAAGAGAGCACCAAACTTAAGTTTCCTCTCCGCTCCCATGGGTGCCCCTGGTAAACTGTCTCGAGTAACAGTTAAAGAGAAGATATTTGTTATAAACAAAGGAAGCTGAAACAATGATAGTTTACTTTGCAATGGAGGACAAGGGGCTGATGATATAATGTGATTATACGAAGAAGGTTTTGATGGCGAAGAACTGGAAATTTGTGAGGAGGGCGAGGGGCTATATATCCTGAGAGAGCTGACAGTGGTTGGTGATCTAAAGACGACACGTAGAGATATAAGACGTAATCATTGTAAACTGGAAACTGGACTTACCGGTAATAAGGAAACCATTGCGAAGACTCTTCGAGTTCGAGTAAGAATATAAGGCGTTTAAGTGTATTTCTAGAAAGATTTCCGACCATAAAGACCTAACCTATGCCTACTTTCAAATGTATATGATATGTATATGATAGTTTGACCAAACTTTTATAATTGTCTAAATTTAATCACTTCTTTAATTTTGTTTATATTATTATTTCAAAAAAAATGTATTCAATTAATGTAGAAAATTATTTACAACCTTAATTTTTTCATTGTGATATTAGAAAAAAATATTATTTTTGTTATTATTTTTCTTTTAAAATAAATCACTATTTCCCGGTTGGTATGAGTAATCTCCTCTATTATATGATAATATATGGTAGGTAAACATCAATGTCGTATCCAACTAATTGGAAATTAAAAGGATATTTACGGTAGGCAATAATTTTATTATTGCAATCATTACCACAACACGAGAGCAGCATATTAACTAGTAATGGGAAACAAGAGATCTATCAAGCAATTCAAAAGTTACTTAGTATGATCATGGGTTGATCTGCGTGGTGCTCTAGGGTTTTTGGTTCCACTACGATAATGCAGGCTCAATAACTTCCTATAATCATTGGGATATAAAATATTCTACTAATTACTGCTAAGCACTCCCTAATAAAAATTAACTACTAATTATGGTTCCACTACGTACACATTGGTCCCCATTCCTCCTCCTATGCATATTCCCTTGGTTTACTAACACTTGGTTTATATGTACATGCATAATCATAAACGTGCACATAACATAATAATATTTGTTTAATTTCAATTACATTTAAATGAATTCCCAATATAAAACTGAGAAAATGCCTCAAAATTGACAGGTTAGGGGGATTGAGTCGTTGACTCGGTGATCACTTTGAAAAAATTCAACTCACCCTTCATTATTAAACACCACCGTGGGTTTCAACGTTTTTACTTCGCCACCTCCGAAGGTCAACTCTTCTTTATTGCGCGCCACCTACAATGCATATAGATGGGTGGTAGACGACTAGACGGCAGCGAATTTTATCTACCCTTTAGCGTTACCAGGTTAACAGCCACGTTACGGTTTCCTCTTCCTCCCGTATCTCCTTCTCCCTGCCACGGAATCACAATTAATTGGATTCTCTAGAACCAGTGGCTGCATGCCAGGCGTCCGTTTCTCACACCATACCTAAGCATGATGCCGTGGACCAATTGAGGATTGGTGATTCCTGGTCCTGCCTTGGAAATCAATCAACCAAAAGGGAAGGAAGCCTGCTCTTCTTGGCTCCCATTGGCCGACACTTGGCACTTGCCTGAGGATAATTTACAATATCCTATATTCCATTCCCCCATTTGCTCGTGGCACTGTGTAGCTAACATCACTGCCCAGAGCAACGAATCTATCAAAAGAAATTGTCCCTCTTGATTTAATTAGTTAACGTCACAGCATCCTATAGTCACTACAGTAATCTACTCTCGGGGATTTCGATTCGATATCAATATAACGAAAAATATCTTACTAATTATGTTTATTTGTTTCTGATAAAATATCTGAGAAGTGAACGTGTCAGATGAAACATCTCTACTTGCAGTGGGGTTATTGCCCTATCAGTTCATCACAAACAATGAAGTATCAGCATGGACCCTAGTATTCAAAGTATTCTGCTAATCTACACAAGTGGAGCCATCAAAGTTGTGCCAGCGAACTTCAACCCAGTTCCAGATGCTTGGAACCAAACGAAAAAAGTCCATCTATGAGTCTTTTTACAGAATTGTGCAACACGTTGCCTGGTCAACATGACAAGTTCGATCATGTGGTCGCAAAGTTGGCAAAGTAAGAAAAAGATCCATAATGATAATTATAATAATGATATATAAATCAAAGTGTTAATCAAAGTTGAGTTAATCTTAATGTTAACATGATGCAGTGTTGTCTGGTAATCATCAAACACGATGTGGCCAGACAGCCTTCTTCCAAAGGAGTATCTCAGCTTACAGTGCAGTTTGGTAAGGATTATCTTTTAACCACTGGCACAAGCAAGGAGACTTCTGTATTAAAATGAGTATCTGATATGATCGGTGCTATTATATATAAAAATGTGAACTTGGGAATTGTTTACTGGTACTTCTCATCTGTCTACTGATATTCAAACACGTTCCCTTGCTGATGAATGAAGTTCTTTAGGCTGTAATAAGAAAATGAAGTACTTTTGAAGTTCCTTATCTTTATTAGATCTCGGATTTATTTTATATTGGTGAAGCCCATTAATTTGCTGCCTCCATATTTATATCTATTACCTCATCGTTGAATATGATGTTTGAGATTTTCTTTCAAAAGAAAAAAAAAACATATTTTCAGCAAGGATTCATGAAGGGTGATGGGAAGCAGACGATTTGGCTACTGTTGCAGAGACAGAAATAATTTAAGACATTTTGGGATTTCGACAATTTAATGATCGGGACACGTCGATTACTGATGACCGCAGAACCATACTTTCACTCTTCAAAGAATTTCCTCAGAAACTGTGCTAGGAATCTTACTTTAACATGATTGCACAAGAATCGAAAGTTAAAAAATCTGGAGTAATTGAGCTGTATTGAGACAGACAAGTGTGCGTATTTATTGACTCTGTCGGCAAATTATTGTAAATAATGTTCAGGGTTTACATAAGTTTAGCTAATTATATACTTTCAGGTTAGAGTTATGCTAATACGAATGAATAAACTATACATATTTGGTAGATTGCTTTTATTAATTATATTGGTTTCAAACAAAGATTTCAAGAAAAAATTAGTCAAGAGATATTTTATATAGAATCTTAAGTTCTATGTTCAATTAATTATGTAAAGAAAAATATAAAAACTCGTCCAAATAAATATAATATTATATTAGTTTATAATTCTGAATTAAATTTTATAGAGATAAGTCTGGACAATCATTATTAGTCCGTTGATAACAAATCTGCAGCTTCAATAAGCACGCACTAATATGATTGTAAAATTATGTTTAGCATTGACTAGACAAATTTATTCTATATTAAAAATTTTATATATATATATATATATATATATAATAAACATGTATGCTCCACCCTAGAATCTTTCTGACATAATTGCAGACAAAATCAAAAGTACAAAAAAATGGTGCGGACGTGATCTCAACATCATCCTCCATAGTTGAAGCCAGATACATTTGTTGTCCCTTTCCTTTTGGTAGTTTCTGTACAATAAACTTTGTGAGATCAACCTCGTCATGCAAAGCTGCGATAAAACTAAAAGAAACTAAAAGCTAAAATGGGAGCAACGAATGAGGTTGAACGACCGAGAACAAGAGGCGCTTGGTTGACATCTCAGCTATGATCGTATGATCCACCAAAGAAAACGACTGATGCCCCACCCGGTTGTGCACGGTAGTGAAAGGACTATCAGTCACCGTTAATCTATTCTGATGATTAAGAATCACATCGTTTTCATGCCCCTGCTTACACCCACTTCCTCAAAAGACACTTTAATAATCCCGTATGGGGTCTCAACTCGGAGCTGTTCATTATTGTCGCGACACAAAGATGAAAAATATCCGGGATTCAGGCGATGAACTCCAGATTCTCAGGGAGAAGAAAGCAGGTGGTACACCTATCCTTTTCGCCCATATAAATGGCTTAGCATAACAGGAGTAAGTACACCACATATGGGCAAGAATGGTGGTGATTCTAGACCTCACTATGCAAAGTGAGCAGACAAGAGTGGTCTCCTTGACCAAAATCGTGCACTGTTAGCCATGTTTAGTGCTGTACAGATGGCTCATTTCTACAGCCATGGACCCGTTGATCCATGAAAGAGCAACCAACTTGAAAGCAAGCAGGCAAGTTGGCTTGTAGTTAACCCTATCAACGTCAATTACACGTCCGGAAACAGTACTTTCTCTTTAAATTCTTCTTCTTCAACTAATTTGTTTAATAGGATGGGATGGATTTATAAGTTTGCAGATTGTCTGGTGACTTGTGTTAATCATGGATTGACTTGTGATTGAAAGGTTTTCAGAGTTTTATCTGTTTAATTACGTGTCGAATACCCACATAGTTTGCATTAATTCTCAGACACCAACGTGGACAGTTTGACGTATTCAAGTAGATAATTGTCAGCTCCCAGTTGCTGCACAGATGCTGGATTTTTATTGAAATATAAAAATGTTGTTAATCCCTTAATTAATTATTAATTATCTCAATCATTTGATTTATCTCGGGATAATGATTGATTCTAATATTGCCAAATGGAAATACAAGACAAACAACTACCACTTTCACATCCAGGTGTCAAGATACTAACAAGCGAAGTTTATAGCTAGATAGGTCTAATCTTCTGCGTGTAATAAATTCAAGGCTGTTGTGTTTTAAGCCCAATTAAATGCCCATCTTATGGAATAAATGAAGCCCGTGATTGAGGATGGCCCAAATCGAGCCAGGCCTCCGACTCTTACCCACGTAAAGAAGGAAATGGCGCGGGATCCATTAATAAAAGAAGAGCCACTTGAACTAAAAAGTGAAGAGGAAAGAATGAGTGATTCTATGATAGCGACCGGTAAGAGCAGACTACAGAAACTATGATAGCTCTCGATATCCTTGCAGGCTGCGATGAATAAGATAATACATGATTTGACCCATTCAAGATCGTTTGCCATTTTGATAGTGCACCGCCAAAGATCGTCATCAAGAAGGATCAATATAGAAACTTATCAAGAAGAAAGAATCAATATAAAAACTTGGGTTGAAGTGTAAACGCTCATTGGAATAATCAAAAAGAGAAACAAGTAATAACTGCATGATCCATTATAGTAAGCTAGTAAGGTAAGCATTCAAAGAGCCAACTGCCTCGCAGAGCATGGTATTTTTTTAAACTTGTATTATTTTCTGGTGAGCTAAGGGATTGCATGACATATATCTATATCTCTATATATATAATATAATATCACGACTGAAAGACGAGCAACTAATCCATAACTGAAGCTGAAAATGTCTTCATCTACATCTTCCTCCCAATCAGAGCAACTCCCGACGAAACCGATTCCCGGCGACTATGGCCTCCCTTTCTTTGGTCCTGTCAAAGATCGTCTGGATTACTTCTACAACCAAGGGAGGGACAAGTTCTTCAGTACCCGCGTACAAAAGTACAACTCCACAGTCATCAGGACCAACATGCCTCCTGGTCCTTTCATTGCTGATAACCCGAGAGTTGTTGCGCTACTGGATGCAGTGTCATTCCCTGTTCTATTCGACATGTCTAAAGTCGAAAAACGCAATGTTCTTGATGGGACTTACTTTCCCTCATTTTCTTTTTTTGGAGGATACCGGGTGTGTGCTTTTCTGGACACGTCAGAGCCGAACCATTCCTCTCTAAAATCCTTCTATTTCTCCCTATTAGCATCCAAGCACGATGACTTCATCCCTCTTTTCAGATCGTGCCTGTCAGAGTGCTTTATCAAGGTTGATGACGAGATGGCTTCTCGAAACAAGGCGCACCTTAATCCCTTTATTGATCAGTTGTGTTTCAACTTCATGTTCCGTCTCTTTTGCAACAACAAACATCCGTCCGACACTAGACTTGGATCCAAAGGTCCAGGAATCATTGATACATGGCTGGCTTTGCAGCTTGCTCCCCTTGCATCCATAGGGTTACCAAAGTTTTTCAAGTACATTGAAGACTTTTTATTGCACACTTTCAGATTGCCATTTTTCCCGGTTAAGTCCAGTTACTATGAAGTATATGATGCCTTACATGAGCATGCTGGTCCGGTCTTGGACAAAGCAGAGAGTTTCGGGATTGAAAGAGAGGAAGCTTGTCATAACTTGGTGTTTCTTGTTGGGTTCAATGCTTATGGGGGCCTGAAAGCTTGGTTTTCTACTTTGCTAAGTAGGATTGGCCTTGCAGGAGAAAAGCTGCACCGCCAGCTCGTAGATGAGATCAGGACGATTGTCAAGACTGAAGGTGGGGCCACTTTCCAAGCATTGGAGAAGATGACTCTTACCAAGTCAGTCGTTTACGAGTCATTAAGGATTGATCCTCCAGTTCCATACCAATATGGGAAGGCCAAAGAGGATCTTGTGGTCTATAGCCATGACGCAGCCTTTGAGATACAGAAAGGTGAGATGATCTTTGGATATCAGCCATTCGCCACCAAAGATCCAAAGATCTTCGATAATCCTGAGGAGTTTGTGGGGGATAGATTTGTGGGCGAGGGAGAGAAGCTATTGAAGTATGTTTACTGGTCAAATGGACATGAGACAGAGGATCCCAAGGTAGAAAACAAGCAATGTCCAGGGAAGAAACTGGTGGTGCTTCTGGGTAGATTGCTGTTGGTGGAGTTCTTTCTACGGTATGACACCTTTACGGCTGAGAGTAAGCCGTTGCCGGGATTGGGAGCATCGGTGACTTTCACTTCGTTGACCAAGGCTACATCAACTTGATCCTGATCAAACCATATACACAATTCACCATTGATCAACCCATATGTATCCCCTAGCCTGGATTTGGAGCATCAGTGATGCTCAGGTCCGTCAGTTACCCATTTCTTCTGCCTCCAGTTCAAATCTTTGTGGCGTTTACTGTTATACTATTTACTATTCTCGCTTGGCTAAGCAACAGATGCTTTCTTTCCCAATGACAATTTGGTGGTGCAGTAAATTAAAATAAATGGTATGCTTTTATGCAGTAACTGCATCCTTTTTCCATGGGAACTACCACCAAACATTTGGCTTTACTTCCTTCAACCCCTGCTCCTTCTTCTCGTAACCCTTGCAGTAGGAGGAAGGGTTGACTTGAAGATGCAAGTTGATCTAAAACCCACGTGAGCAATGACGCTGCTGTTTTATATATATAAATGGGATTGATTGAAAACTATACTGATACAGATGACTCCTTCCATTTTTATATATTTTATGAGGATTTGATCTGATGCGCTTTATAAAAAAGAATGCCTTGGCGTGTTGCTTCATAATGTCGACAGTGTAAAACGTTAGAATAGTCAACTGCTCAACTCCAAAATTGTACTAATCAAGTGAAGTTCAAAAGCTAAAATGCGTTCAGTTCAGGTAAACTCTGACTTAGCTTTATTAACCCTTCAGATTCCTTTGAAGGTTTTACAATATTAAAACCTGTCTGAGTATTGCATTTACGCTTCAAAAATTCAAAATTGTTCTCATGCCTTCTTGCTCTTTGCTTCGCTGTACAGCTTATCAGTGCAGTCCTGCACACGGATATTGCCATAGGACAGTATCAGTAATGATCCCATGATTTCAAGATGTTTAGCATTAGAATTCGGATTTGGGAAATGTTGGGTTTGGCAAAACAGGAGCATGACATGCATACCTTGTAATATTTGAGCAACTGTGGCCTCTTCAGCTTAAGTGTTGGAGTTATTAAATCCCGCTCTATATCAAAAGGATGTGGTTCCAAATGAACAGCTTTCAGCATCTCGAATCCACGAAGCTGACAAAATATGTATATAATTTGTGTTAGCTGAGGAGCGGCAGCCAGGATGCAATCAGGAAGGGAAAAAATGAAGTAACTATGCAACGCACTTTGTATTTCTGACCAATGCTATTTAGCTCTTCTAAAATGAAGTGCTTAGCCATGGGATTTTCGCATAGGGCTTCGAAATCATCTGTCTCGTTATGCCTCGCAGCCCAATCCTCAAGAGCCTCTCTGTCAGGTACCACTACAGCAACAATGAACGATTCGAAACTGTTGCCATATACCCAAATCTGTGAAGATGTAAAAGAAATGATTTGGTCGGGTAGATGCAGAAATTTGTAGGCTATAGTGGTTGATTGATTATGAAGCAACAGCCTTACCGATGATATAAGAGGGCATCGCAAGTATGTGTTTTCAAGATTCTCCGCCGCAATGTATTCACCTTGAGATAGCTTAAATATGTTCTTTTTCCTGTCAATAATTTTCATTGATCCATCAGGTTGCAATTCTCCAATGTCACCTGCGTTATTACAAGATCACGGCCGTATTAACCATTACTGTGCAGGAAAGGTACGAGTATGAAAATGTTGTTGACAGAAGCTCTAATTCTTCAGATTACGGGTTCAGAATCGATATGAAAATGTTCTTTTACCTGTATGAAACCAGCCATCAACAATGACTTCATTTGTCAAGTCTTCTCGCTTGTAGTAACCCGAGAACAAGGATTTCCCCCTCAGCAGAATCTCTCCACGAGGAACGTCGGATAGTGCATCATATCCCATCTCTGGTACCGACTCAAGCCTTGCTTCGATAGTAGTCATGGGAACGCCAACTGTTCCCACCATGGGAAAAACATCTGATATGGATGTAAAACACCCTCCACAACTTTCAGTGAGACCTACCACGCATATATAATGAGAACTAGTTAATCATCTCACACCAATTTTGAACCAATACAAGCCTTCACTGGCTATGGAGAACAGAATGAGGCCTTGGACTTGTCTTCTTTGAAAGAAGAAGTCACATTCATGGTAATAGTTCTGTCAAAAAAAACATTCATGGTAATAGTTTGTCTAATATTAGGATTTCAAGATGGCTGTGCACGAGCCCTTGAGTATCCAGCAGTGACTGCAAAACTTAATTTAACATACCATATCCTTGTGATAGAGTAGCGCAGAAGGTGACCCTTAAGAACTCCTCAACGTGTCTAGGCAAAGGTGCAGCACCAGATAACATGAGACGAACTCTACCTCCCAATGCTAGTTTTGTCTACCAAAACAAATATATAAGATAGGAGGTAGAAACTGTGGAGTAGAACCTGAGGAGAAAGAATTACTTTTTCGAAGACAAGCCTATCCATAAGAGGCGCTGCAGTTTCTAGTGGCAATCCTTTCTCGAGATTTCTCAGTTTGCTGTTAGAAGCCGCTTTATCAGAAGCATGCCAAGATGATTAAGGAGAATGATGAAGAGGCCCAAGATATGCAACTTACTAGTAATAGGCAAAACCAAACTTTGTCTTCTTTTTTGCACCTTCAGATGAGATTTTGTTAAATAGACCTTCAAGAACAGATTTCAGAGTCAAATAAGGGGAACAGTTGGATGAAATCAATGTAGTTGAGAGCTTCTACTCATTGTACCATTGTATATACGGTCATAAACTCTCGGAACCCCACAGAATATGCTTGGCTTCAGTGCATGAATGTCCTCCATTAAGTATCTGACATCCTATAAGTAAAATTCAGGGAAAATGGTCTATACAGTTATTGAATACAGATATAGTTAAACAAAAGGAAAATTGAATTAGCAGTAAAGAACTGGAAATTCAGTTCTTGATCTCTACCCCTTGCCAATATCCTATTGAAGCGCCTTTGTAGATACAATATGTCTCCATTATTTGATCATATACATGTGCCAGGGGCATGAAAGAAAATAATGAATCTTCTTCTGTAGCCTGTGATATCCAGAAAACACGTTGAGCTGAAGAAAACTGATAGCAGCAAACTGCACAAAGTAATCCATACTTTACAGGAGAAGAGAAAAAGAGAAAGATTGTTTACCACTCTGTCTGTGAGAAAAAGTAGATGGTCTACAGACAATACTTCAGACATGATCGCTTCATTGGTAAGAATAACACCTTTTGGATCTCCTGTAGTTCCGCTAGTGTACATTACTGTACATATATTAGACTTCTTTTTTGGAGGTAGTTCACAATCCAAACTTCCCTGTTAAAATTCCACAGCGAACATCAAGAACTGGAATTTTAAGACAAACTGATCTATTGTGTACAAGGACAGTCGGACTAAATCCTTACCAGCTGAGAAAATTCCACCCATGAAAAGCATGATACTCCCAGATTTTCAGCTTCCTCCTTTTGTTCGCTAGAAATACCCCCAAAGGAAACGACAGCTGAACAATGAGCAGTACAGTTCAATATTTAGCCTCAGACTTCCAACAATTCCAGCAAGGAGGGGATAGAAAGCCTCTTCACTTACTCTTTAACTGCGGGCAGCACCTTGGGAGGCAACACAGAATCTGCACAGATAGTTATGATTGTTGTGAAATAGCATACTATTAGTGAAACCTGTACAGCAGCAATCTGCAGTTTCCTTCTATATAAATCCATGTCCGAAACGAGGATTGCTTAACCAAAGGCAAAATAGTCCCACCTCAAAGGAGAGTGGAGACAGAACCAGAACCATCCAATTTTACACCAGTTAGTATGGCTTCGCGAGTAAACTTAATCCAACAGAAATAAGTACTTACAGCAGGCAGCTTGTTCTCTTGGACAAAAACTACTGAAACTTCAGCATGATTGATGATGAACTCCACTGCATTAACACCTGGGATGGATATAACCACACAAAATTTACAAATCCAGGCTGGTAATTGAAATGGGCATTCTGGCATATCAGTTTTCCAGTTACAACGAAGAAAAAGAGAGCATACCAAGAGTGTCATACAGTGGTACATACGTTATACACTGACTGTTACAAGCCTGAGACAAAGCCCAAAAGATGCCTCTATCACACACCATCGCCATATCAAGAAGCAGATTACTTGGTACTAACTTAAGATTGTACAAGATGTCTCAAAATCAGTATAACAGAGCATACCTCCATTGCAGTAATCCATTCTGGGCAGTTGGAACCATAGATGCCACAACGATCTCCCTACAAATGTGAACCTTTTAGTTGCAAGCTCCTTTGCTCACATGAAACATAAGATTCGAAACCATATCAATCAACACTTCCTCTGAGATATATAGCTAATAGCACTTACAGGGCTGACACCACGGCTCCTCATTGCCGAACCCAATCTAATGGCAGAATCATAAACCTCTTTATATGTCATCCAAACATAAGGACCCGCCTGCATGGGAGTTGTCTCACATTTAGTCACTTGGTGTAAGAATAAACAGAAATACTCACCTGCCTACATATGATACTGTTGTAGTAGAAAATTATTTTCTATTTACAAATAATGATTCATTTAATGACTAATCTAAATTTGTTAACATAGCTTCCAATTGTATAAAATTTTAAATCCATCACCTTCGAATTTTCTTAAAAAATATAAAATAGGTTGTCATCTGTATATATAAAGCTAGAGCATTTGATCTCAACAGTAATGTAAATTAATACACTTGATTAAGCATAAAACAACCAAGGTAATTGAATACAAGTAATTGGATAAAAACACAAACAATACAGACTTACCTTGGAACCATTTGTTTGACGTCGACCCAGCATTTTGTTGCTTGATCTTTTTGAAGCAGAATCGCTGTTACCAAAATTATAATCATTAAAATTAAATTTCAATACCGTATTAGCTCAGTTGGTATTTCAATGGCCTATTAGCTCAGTTGGTTAGAGCGTTGTGCTAATAACGCGAAGGTCGCAGGTTCGAGACCTGCATGGGCCATAATCTAATATTTTATTTCTTAATCTAATTCCATTTTTACACAATTTGAAGACATGGGCCATAATCCAATATTTTATTTCCCATAATCTATCTTTTAATTTCTTAATCTAATTCCACTCTTTGAAGACTTTACAGGCTAAGTAAAATGTTCAACGTACCTGAAGAACTGCCAAGGAGATTCCAGACCTGCTGGCAAATCCATGAGGCCATCCTTGGCATAAACACATCTAAAGACAGGCCCCGCCGATGGTTTTTCTTCAGTTGCAGGCCTGCATTCTTCAACCTTCACTATGTAATCCATTGGCATTGTGACCCAAATCAAACCCAAGATCTGGGTTTGATTTCAAGAAAACTAGCTGATAAAACCTGGAAACCGTAGCTCTACCACTCTACAACCAAAATTTGATAGACAACTAGATGAAGTGGTGTTGCATTGACGCACGCGTTGCTCGATAAGCTGACGAGATGTTGGATTTCACAACGATGTGTGTGCCTGAATTTCGCAAGGGAAGCGAGACAAGAGGGGCCAATGCTATTAAACTACCAGCAGCTACACAATTGGTTGAGCTACTGCAATAAATTCTTGCATTGCCACTTCTGTGGGGGCAACCCATCTGACTATTTCATCCCCGCGTTTATGAGCCTTTGAACTGTTCCATCCCCCTGGAAACAATCATCTTCATCTTTATTTATTGCGGCAGGTCCTGGTTTGTCATCTATACTCCCACTTGGCATACCTTCATACTCTTTTTATCAACATTTACTCAGCCTTGCTTAATTTGTTGCCCTATGGATATATTTCATGAAGGCTGATGATGATTTAGTTCATACTACGCCTGAATTTATGCCTACTTGACTGGCTTTTATTCACCGGCCAACCACCCTGCTATGCTAGCAATAAAAAGCTGTCAGGTTTGTTGGGAAAATAAATGAAAAGAGAAATAACAAAGTTGGAGATTTATATTCTAAAATTTATTATTATTATTATTTAAGATTGCATTTTATTTTATCTTAAATAACCTGAAAATTAAAAGAATCTAATTAACGAATTAATCATGTCGTTAATTTAGATTACAATAATACCTCGAATTTGTATAAAAAAAAAATCTTAAATAAATGGATAAAGCATTTATCTCTGATGTGAAGTGAAGATTCTTTTTCTAAAGAGTACTGCCGCAACTGGAGATCTAAAGCCACGAATTCAACGAATGTTTGACGTGTCTTACTGCATAGTAGGTTAGGCTCCACCAAACGACATGTCATATCACATTGGAGTCAACCTATCTTCTCATTACACCCGGATAAACAAAAATAGAAGACCAAAACTGTACTAGTAATACCAACAAACTCGCTCAGACCGAAAGAGCGTGATTATGACACAGACCATGATCCCCAGCGTTGCTCCATCTCCAGCTCCCTCGCCGCTCCGCCTCCGGCAGCATCGCCACCACCATCATCACTCCCACCAGCATCAGTGGGGCCCATCACCGACTACCACGTTAGCCATAACGTCTAATCAGTTACCCCCACCGCCACTGCCACCATCCGACTCTAATGAACTTCCGAGCGTTGACTTCAGCCCGCCTTTGATAGCCATGGTGGTTGTTGTAGCCACAGCATTTCTAGTTATCACCTACTCCCGGCTAATATCCCGTTCCCTACTCCGCATCATTCGTCGCTGGCGCAGGTGGCGCCGTCGCCGCCGACTCCTGCGCTACCTCTCTTCCCCAACCCACTCCCTCGACTCCCCACCACCTCTCTTTGACTCCCCTGAAGGCTTCCATGTTTACTCCCCTTACGGTCTCGACGATTCCGTCATCAAAACCATCCCACTCTCTCTATACACCACCAAAAGAAACAGTCTCCACAAACAACCCAATGACGCCGTAAGCAGCAGAGACTGCGCAGTTTGTTTGCTCGAGTTCGAGGACGACGACTATGTCCGCACACTCCCTGTATGCTCACACTCCTTTCACGTAGACTGCATCGATATCTGGCTCCGGTCTCACGCCAACTGCCCGTTATGTCGCGCGGGTATCTTCCGTCACGAATCTCCTTTTGTTCCCATTATGGCCGCGAGAATCCGCCCCAGTCTCGATGATACGATTTTCAATAGTATCAGCATTGAACAAGTACTCCAAAGCCCGCCAAATGCTCGAGCAGACTCTTGCGTGACGGAGATCACTCCATGCATTGAAGAACCTTCACCGAGGAGGCACAGTAGTAACTTTGGCGGAAATAGCTATGGAAACATATCGGAGGATAGGTTTAATAACATCGGGCCGCGTGATTTCTTGCTGAAGAGGTCTTACTCTTTCGGTTTCGAGCGAAACTTGGCAGCGTCGGAGAGGATGCTGGTGATGGAGCCGGCGACGGTGTCTCCGTGGCGGTACAGGAGAGGAGGAGGAGGTAGTTTCTGGAGTAAGCGGCCATCGCCATTTGGGTCGTTGTCAAAGTCTAGGGTTTTCTCGTTCAGGTATTACAGAGGCATGAAGTCGCCATTCTTCAGGAGGAGGGTTGGGTTTTTTCCACTATCTGAGAGGTTCTCCGCAGTGGGTGGCGGAGGAGGGAGCTCGTCGAGGCGAAGCAAGTCGATGGCTAGCCCCATGTTCTTCCGATCGTCGATGGGCTCGAGCGCGACGGCATTTTCCTCGAGCAGGTTGCGGTGCGGGGATCCCGAGGCTTTGTTGTCACCGGAGAGGTTCAACAGGAGGTGAGGAGAGGTAAGACACGTGGACGGCCGAGATACAGCGATCGAGTCGCCGGATCCTGATGGGGTCGGCTATCGTGGGTATTAAATGGGGAGAGAGAAAGGAAGAGTAGAGGTCTTGGCATGGTAGAGGTCTAGACGAGGAGTTAATGAGGAGTATGCAATGGTCTGGCAATTAGCGATAGGTCATTAATGCTTGGTGGGGAGGGCATTAAATGAAGAATTGACGATGGAGAGAACGCAAGGAAGGAAGAAGATAACTATGCCTTGATTTTAAAGTGTTAGTAATTATGCGCTCAGTCTCTATCTTCTTCCTTCTTTCACGAGCTTATATATGACAAGGTTTGTGCTGGTGGGTTGAGTCTTTGTTGGGTTTTGTTTATCTGGGAAAGTGATTGCTTTTGCTTTGGGATTGGCTGCTCTTATTGGAGTTTGAGCTTTGGATTGGTCAATTCTTACTGTCCCCACTTTTGTTTTCTTACCTCATGGCATTCACCGACTAGGAGGAAACCCATGCAGGCTAGGAGGATTTAACTTGATGGGATGCTCCTCCTAGTTTGACTATATCTACGTGGACTGGGGTTGCGAGGCTATGCTGGCACGTGACTGAAGTGGCTGTGGTTCCTTTTCAGGCTAAAGCCCCTAACCCTCCATCTTGTCGCAAGAAGTAAATCTAAGTGAAAATCCAAATCAAAGTTCAGATCGGAATAAAAACATGTTTCTAAGGATGTTTCTAAGGATGTTTCTGCAGGAGTCATTTAAGCGCACGTGTCCATGGGATGAAAAGGTTGAGCTCGAGTTCGGTTTTTTTATGCTATTCAGCTATTGGATTTTCAAGTTTTAAAGACTCTTGCTTTATATGAAATGCTGCAATTTATAGTCTTTTAGTTGAATGAATGTGCAGTATGTGTATTTGAGGATAAATTTCAAAACTTGGAATGCTTGTATGAGTACTGCAAATTTGGGGTGACACGGATGAATTTTTGCTGTCTAGGAAGCTGACCCGAAGAAGTGGGAGATGAAGAAAGCTGTGGAAGGAATTGAAAGAGCTGTCCAGGCCCATGGTACTTTACAGGGCAAAGGTTTCCCACCGAGGAGGAAATGCATAAAAGAATACCACATGGCATTTCCTTAACCCTCCTTTTAAAGCAGAGGCTTACGTTAATCTTCTGGTCATTTACGCATTAATCTTACAAAGTTTTATAAGATCTTGAAAGCATGTGTATCTAACAAGTCTGAGCATTAAATTTATGCCTCCCGTAGACAAACCAGATGTCAAATCCTACTTGATTAAAGCTAAGAAACAGTGTGGTTACTTCATCACCTAAGCAAACAACTGCCCCCAACCCCTTGCTTTTCACTTCCCACCTGAGAACTTGTCGCTTAACCCCTAAGTTCTGTTCAGTAAGCATTACCTTGTACAACTACCAACTTCATTTGTCCCTTTCTTTGCCAATTGTATCATTTCCATCAAGAGTTGCAGACAAGAAAGCGAGGAATGTTATTCAGATTTTTGGTAACATACACTTGATATCACATCGATTTCGTGGGTTGATATACAGACCATTGCGGCTGATTTAGTTGGCTATGGTTGGGACAGAAGGGCTTTAAACATGGTCCTTGACAAGCAGAGGAATCCAAGAAATATCGACAGAGCGTCAAGATCCCATGCAACAAGGCCATGGATCATGTAGTACCTGGCTCGGTAGGGACAAGTGCCAGCTTCACTTTGAGATTGGCCCAGACTATCTTCTCTTCTGCTTCTCTTCTCCTTATGTCTTTAGGCGTTGAGTTCTACAGCTACACCTCTTTCTGGTAATATTTGATTTCTTCTGTTCACATTGTTTCAATCGGTTGATCTATCGAGTGCTGGATTCTATCAGTTTTTCTCGTTAGACAAGCTTTTCAAGAGTAAATGGTTCTCTGCACTTTACAGCTTCCTGGTTACAATCATGGGTTTGGCTATTCCATGGAGCTTCACTTTGACAGTAGTTGATGGGTACTCTGTTTTGGTCAAATGTCCCCTCCGACGACCGGGAATACTACTCATTATTTTTATCGGAGATTGGGTATGACACTGTTCTTATCTACATTTTACACAAATGATTCAGAAGCCCTGTTGTCACAAACTTATCTTAATTCATGCCAGACCTTATCAACTCTCACGCTAGCTGCCGCTTGCTCGACTGCTAGTGTTGTGGATCTCCTGCTCCATGTTGATGGCTCCTATTGTCCTCCAAAGTTTTGTAGAAGATACCAAATATCTGCTGCTATGGCTTTCGTGTCCTGGTTTCTATCAATGGTTTCGTCCCTTTTTAACCTGTGGTCACTCCCATCATTGTGATCTTGAATTTTGGTCCCCTTTTGCTATTCCATTTCAGGAATTTTTATGCCTAAAGATGTAAAATAGTAGCTTTCATGCTTTGACAACGATATGAAGCACACTTAACCAAAATTGAGCATAAGATTCATTCATTTTTATTTACAGTCTTGGTTGCAACCTCGGCGACAGTCTCTGTAGCCCGCCCAGCAAGCCTACATCCAGCGTGGCTCTTCGCAGCTCTTACAGAACATAAAGCTTCAGGGTCCAGGGAACCCTGTGCCACGAACAGCATCTAGGCATGCAGAATATGCATTCCAACGTCCCACCAAAAACATTTTAGAATTGAAAGATTCACCAATTGCACCACCATTGCAGTTGCAGTTGCAGTTGCAGCTGCAGCACCATCACTGAAACTTAAAGGAGATGATGCAAAATAAAGCATCATATTCCGTTCTTGGCCCTTCAAATTCTCGTAGCACTCTGGCTTTACATGCTTTCAATTTCGTCATTCACCTTATCCATGTCACTTGCAAAGTATCGATGAATAGAGATTAATCAATATGGATATCTTAGCTAAGGATTTTTCATTCTTCCTTATCCTACCGGCCATTCCTGTTGACTGATTCCTTAGTTCGTGTCTTAGATCATGATGATAATGATAACGTTAAAGGCGGGTTCTAATTACATTAAAATTGCCTTTAAGCATATATTCTTGGTATTCTTCGTCCTTAAGTTGAGCATTATTATCAAAGCAAATTAAACTGGAATCTATTCCCTTAAGTAGTGATATCCCACGTAGAGATGACAGGAAAAGATGGTGGTGACTACTCTTCTTACTCATCCTTTTTTCCAAGTCGTGAGATCTGAGACCAGAAATTTCTAGATCCCAAATCCAAATTAAAAAGTTAATATTAGAAAATTAGGGGATCAAATTTGAATTACCATATAAAAAATTCACACAGTAAACGAACAACTTGAGCATTGATATAGTTCCAACTGGACGGGAATTTATCCTTAAGTCTGATAATATGCTCAAAGTGATTCTATTCTCTATGTAGTATAATATATTACAGTCACATTTTTTATGGTATGATTTATTTTGGTTTTTAATTAATTTGCTGTGGTTAGTTGGAGTCAATATGATGATAAAAATATATCATAAACTATTATCTTTTCATATTATATTATCTTTGAATTTAAATAAATGAGAGACTAGAAAGAATTTTTAATCCTCATATATGTCAAACAATTCGGATATATTCTTCTTGGGGAACTGGCAAAATATGTGATTTGGATTCCCAAATATATGCATTATGTCTGCTTTTACCCTTCTTGACACGAGAGGGTGAGGGATTCCAATTCACACTCATCATCACTATCACTAATACCATAACACAAAATTCCTGTATTTCGCGTCAGACACAAGCCAAATAACACAAACAACCTTAATCAAAGCACATGTCTGCATCTTACGTAATTACTCTTTTTTCATCCTTCCATAAGATAGACCCACCACTTGGGCTCTCTATATATTATCCGTTCTGGCAAATGGTTCAGTCATAGCAGCAGCCATAAGCCATGAAATACAGTGAAATATCCCACTTTAGCCACTCCCAACACAAGCTGAAGTTCGAGTTCTCGGAGTTTCCCTTCCAGTGCGATGGGTGCAAAGAGGTTGGAATAGGGTCGCGTTACAAATGTGGTTCTTGTGATTTTGATCTTCACATGCAATGTGCCATCCCTTCTCCTACCGTCCACCATTCTTTCTACACCAAATGCAGCTTCCAGTTCTTCTCAAGACCCCCTGGAGACAAGCCTCGATATTGTAATGCTTGTGAAAGGGATGTCAGGGGGTTTGTTTACCACTGCCAGGCTTGTGGGTTTGATTTGCACCCATGTTGTGCCAAGTTGCCGATGGTGCTTGATGATGGAGAAGTAAAGCTTTATCTGTACAGGAAGGTGAGCGGGGCATGCCTTAAATGTGGTCGGAAAGGCAGGAGTTGGAGCTATAGGTCTTCATGCAAGAAATATAATTTGCATGTGGCTTGTGTTAAGGACATGCTGATGGAGAATTGGCAGGGATACATAGGACAAAAGACTGCTGCTAGGAATTTTGGGAATAGAATTCCAAGCTTGAAAAATACACTACATCCCCCTCAATACAGAAGCAAGAGCAAGATGAAAAAAGGTTGTGAAATGGCTGGATTGGCTTTGCAAGTTGTTGTTTCTGCTGTGTTAGGAGATCCAGCTTCCCTTATTGCAGGGGTTATTGGGTCAATGATGAAAGGCTAACCCATTAATGTTCTTCACCTTAATTCTCAGTTTCAACTTTTGTTTTGAAGAAAACAAAGCACTTTCTTTGTAGGGAATGTGAGCACTTCTGGTAGTATAAACAGAGTACATGTACCTCAGTGTCATTAAATTCCAGCTTCTCATAGTGTATATGTAAGCTCCCGGTAGCTGGAAACTTATATGGCGAAGGGATAGCTCTAATCTTCGAGTACTTTGGCTGGTGGGCTGTCTTGTGGAAACTCAAGATATAGGAGGCAAGAAAGGAGTTGGCAGTAACAGTCTTTTTCTCTATATCTGTCCCACAAGCACTGCAGATGCACACAAGTTTCCAATACCATAACAATACCATGAAGGAACGTTCATGCATAGAAAGATGGAAAATGGATCTACAAAACTTAAGAAAGAAAAAAAGAAGACATTGATTTCAATTAACCAGAACCATAATTTACATCAGGTGCTGCAGTGGCTGACTCGAAAGGAATTGCAATCCTCTCTTTTACTATGCATCGAGTTTCCCCGTTTTCTAGCACCAGGACTCTTCCAGGAGGACATCTAACAGTCTGATCCTTCCCTTTACGTGATGATTGCTGAGACAAGCCCAAAATCTTAAATGGGATTCTTTGTTTGCCAATATTGGGGCCAAAGCCAGAGAAGCTTAAAACAGCTATCACACCAAACAGGGTAATCACTGTCTTCGCTGCTGCTCCAATGATTTGTCCCAATCCTTTGCCAGGGCTTTTGGAAATTTGTTCTCCTTGCTTCCTTTCTGTGTCATTCAGCTTCTTGATTGTTTCAGCAGATATTACTCCATTATGCGTAGATTTTCGAGCAGATTGAAATTGTGAAAGATACTTGCTATCTACAACCGACTGTGGAGGGCGGATTGGATACGGAGGAAGCAAAAGATCAGTGTTATGCTCTACTTTCTCACCAACGAATGCAGATGCTTCCTGTATCACTTCCAAGTCATCTCCCTTGTACTCCTTGAGCTTATCCAGTAACACCTTGCGGCTCTGTTCAATCTCACCGAGAGCAACTTCCTTTTCATAACGCTGTTGCTGCTGCAAAGCCTAGATATCAAAGAAAAACTTTGTCACTGCACATGGAATTAAGCTAAAGATTACTTATTAGTACCCTACAGTGTAGCACCTTTACATTGTGGATTGTGTTTCTTCTGCAAGCACAGAGGATGGAGAACAAAACTTACGTGTAAAATAAATATTCCAACCCTACAGCAGTCAATCGCGCCCAACAACATCCCAGACCAGTCGGGAACACACGAAGATGAAAATGTATACAAAGACAAGAGGACAGAGTATCAAAAGGCTAGTGGTGCTAAAAAGAAGCTATAAAATGGTCCCTACCACACACCCCTTTAACATGCTTATCTCACATTCAAGAGACCAAAGATGAGATGACCTACAAGATCATGCATAACTGATTTTTTAGCCCATAAAACAAAGATGGACCATCAAATAAGGAAAGAGACCATTGGCTACAGCATTTAAGGGAAGCTTGTCCGGGTCCCTTTGACTATGAAAGGTAGTACCTTTAGATATTTGGATAACAGATTTTTTACAATATTATGAAGACAAACAAGATAAAAAAGAAATAAAGAAGCTAATTTAGAATGATAGAGAGGCATCTTGTAACCCCACAAATCCATCATTCATCACAACTCACACATGTAATGTCCCATACTTCAAATCCAACAGATGCTGATCACATTCAAGCATGCAAACCTGTTAACAGAAAGGGGAAAAAAAAGACAAAGCAGAAGGAGGAGTATGCACAGAAGAAAAAATGCCCAAGTGTTTAGTTTGATTACACAACTGGAACACCATACTGCATTTATCAAGATGAAGTCTTGTTAATTAGTAATAAAACATGCGGCTAAACCCTTCATGAACATTGCCATTGACAGCTATTACAGAATACTCCCGTAGGAGCATTGAAATCATAGTGGTCGCCTATCAGTGCATGCATGACACTGAAGGAAATTCAACCAAGATCTTAGACAGCTAAAATTTTCCTTTTATATCCTGTCACTTGTCAAACCAATAAGCTTAACCCATTTCAAGTAAATTGGGAATTATTCAAACACAGAAATTTTAAATGCAAAGAGTTCCTTTCTCAAGGGATAAAATTCCATTTTCCAGATGCTCATAAGCATAATCAATGTCACGCATGGGCACTAACCCAAAAATGAAAGCTCAGATTAGTATTTTTTAACAGTAACGTTTTGAAGATAAATAAATAAAACAGAATATAAAATCACAGTCAGTCTTATGAAATGATTTAGCCTTCTGGTAAAAAATATTAACAGCCTATATATATTATCTAGAATTAATAAAGTCTCGTGACCGACCTGAGTGGAACCGTTGAACGGAATTACACCATTCAAAATTGAGGATACAAAAAGGAAAAAGTAAGTCAGGTTCTGGCTGTAATTAAAGGAAAGCAACTTAAGAAAAGTAATGTGAAATGGATGTTACATTAAGAAGAGAAAAAAAAACCTGTAAGTTGGAGAGCTGGCGCTCAAGGGATTCAAGGGCGTCTCGGATGTGCAAAAGCCTCTCAGCCACTTCATCTTCTTCCTCTTCAGCTTCACCCAGTGATTGCACACCGGGACTCTCTTTCTTGTCCCCATTGGCAACAACACCATCTTCAAAGCCGCCTACTTCTTTGCTGTTGTTGTCATCAGTGTTGGCTTTGTGGATGCAATTGCTGATCTTTAACCTCAAGTCTATAGCTTTCGCCAACACCGCCTCAATTCCCTCGTCTTCCATGGGCTGGCTTCTTCCCTCACTCTCAACTTTCCTTTCCGATTTTCCTTGGAGAAAATGTACATAAGTGGTCTCTTCTGTTTGGTTTGGTTGTTGAGGGAGACTATCATCGGAGGGTTATGAGAGTTTTGTCTGCGTCTACATCATGTGGTGGAAGCGCCAAAAAGGGCTTTGGGTTTGGGCCACTTTGTGGCATTTAAGTGACTCTGGTGCGCTCCTGGGAGATAAATTTCTCCTCCGTTCCTAATCTTTCTTTTTCTGCCTTTCTCAATCCTTGTTTTTTCTTCTATACTTTTGTGCTATTTTTTTTCTAATTTAATTCTTGAACTTTTTTAATTGCCTTCCTCCTTATTCAATGTTTAATACAGAAAAAATAATATTTTACAATAAAAAATATGTTCATCAACTACAATATTAGTCTCTCTTCAAAATTAGATCGAGAAATTGTATATTTTTCTGTAGTATTCACAATCAACAACAGTAATTAATTCTTCTCACTTTATCATAAATAACAATTAAAAATAAATCAAACTGACCCGAAAATTGCAAGAGATAAAATTATATCACTCGATCACATCCATCAAAAACGAAAATAATGCTTCCAATTCACAAGAGGGTAGGGGATAGGGACAAAATTGAAAGACAATGATACCGCAACTCACGGCAATCTAAAAGGTAAAAGAATAACGATTAAGAGATATAATTTACAATACGACATGCCTTTAGAAGTCACGGAAAAGCATAATAGCATCGTCCAACTTCATCAGCGAGGATTCCATGAGAAGTCTGACTTTCCTAAGCCTCTCGTATTTATCTTTGTTAGGGCCCTCGCGTCTATCAGGTGGGAGCTTTAAAATCTGAAATAAATCAGTAGAAGAATTAAATTCATGAAAATGACATATGCAGAACCGCAATATTGTCGAAGAATTTCACAAACATCAGAATGTAACATGAAGAACGGCCTTAATTGATATGGAATCAATCAGGTGATGTATCTCTCGAAGAAACTGTTTCCTGAAACCAATATCGGCAAGTATGGTCTGACATCTGAGATACAAAATACCGAAATGAAGCACTTCATCCATAAATGAAATAACAAATTCTAGACACTGACCAGTGGTAATATTGTCATGATAAACAACATTACCATGAAATTTTCAGGTCATTGTTTAGTCGGATCCAATTCACATTCGATCTCTACGAATCAATTCGTCAGATGGCCTGAAAGCCACGGTAGTATATATAGTTTGTTTCGTACCATTTAATTTGTTTTAAAGCCATGTATCAGTAGAAACCGGTCCAAAGGAAAATGTTTCAGATGAAGGTAGTCTTTACAAACCTCTTCATGCTGGTCCAGCTCATAAGTCACGCGCTGAGACAAATTTAAGGCAGCATGAAACATCTCGTCCAAGACATGTTCCCAGAGGTTTTGCTTATTTATTTTCCACAACAAGAATTGGTTCATTCCGGCAAAGAGTTTCTGCAAGAAAGGTTGAATATAACCCAGAATCTGTACCAGCTAAAATGTCGAAGAAACCAGTCTTGAGATTCAGAGAGTCAAAGACATGAAAAGAATGATAAAAAGACGTAAAGCAGTGAACTTCAGCAAACAAGAAAGTTACCTTGCTTACATAGAAAATCTGTAAGTAAGATATGCACTTACCTCCATGTGTAAGTAGCCGTCCTGCCATAGCTTGTAGAGCATGTTGATTGTTTGCTTTTTTTCAACAAAGATGGTATCTGAAATCTGAAGAAACAACAGAGACCGGGTTACTTAAAACAGAAGAAGTGTTGCAAAAAACAAAATTCCATTACATGTTAAATAAGCATCAAATTACTGACAAAGAGGGAAGATGTAAATTGGCTAACTAAGAGAAAAAACAACAACTAGCAACTATTGGACTGCCACCACTCTCTTCTTCACAAATGATTACATGCATGATATTCCATTAATGATACGCCATGTCGCCAGGGTATAGCATTCAGAACATGTAGTTTTGAGATACATGCATAGGTAAAACAAGACAGCCAAGTCATACAATAGATTTACTCATTGTTAAGAAACAGGAAGATGTTAACGCTGATAAAATCAATGATAAAATTACTTTATCAGTCTCAAGCAGGTGACCAGCCTTTGATAGTAGCCGGAAAATTCTATATGCATCCCTTCCATATCTTTTCAACGCAACCGATTCAACCTGCAGCATGGTATACATTATCAAATGTGTTTTCAGTTAACGAAATGTCATTGTTCCAAATGTTTCTAAGGAATTAGTAAATCAAGCAGACCTCATCAGTCTGAGCTAATTCAATAATATTCTTGAAATCTGCCACAAAAATATAAAATAAAAGGTCAAATGTCAGATATTAAGCAGATACAAAATGGAGCAAGGAAAGGACATTACCTACGCTATATGATTCATCAACCACCCTGACAAAATGTGGTTGAGAACTCAACTGGACAAGCGAGGCTCTAACATGATCGAAGGTCATATTACGGCCCTTTTCACTCTTGATTACCTCTTCATAAATAGAATTCACAGACAAGGAAACTGCAAACTTATCATTGTCAGATACAACGAAATAGCAACGAAAGTTAATTTATGTGAGTTAAAGAAAGTATATATGATCTATGAAGAACCTCAAATCAATATATGATTAGCCTAGCAATATGATTCCCAAATCTCATCAGTTTCTTGATCATAAGATAATATACTACAATACTTTCAATAGCTTGGATTAGAACATTAGAGCCTCAACAAGTTAGCTAGATTCCATGTTGGCCAGCCACCAATTATTAAATTTCTTTTGTATCACCATGGACATCGTAGTATGCTGTTTTTCTCTCTCTAAATATGTCAAACCCCCAAAAAATTTACTAATGGAAATGCATCCTATTCCTCCATTTATTAAGCAGCATGCTTTTGTGTGTAGATCATACTTATGATCAAAAGCAACATAGTAATCATCTAATAACCTCACCTGAATTTTCAATCTTAATTCTCTTATCTTCACCTTTAGATGCCTCAAGCATCGCACCGAAAACTGTGGTGGCTTCGTCATCAAGTCGTGCTCTTACATTCTCGATGCAAGCCTATAAGGTGATATAGTTGTACCATTAGACAAAGGTAATTGCCATAGCATTAGACAGAGGTCAACTAGCAGTAGCATCAGTTGACTAACTAAGTTTTATGTATTGAACAGAGTCAGTCTCACAGAACATAGTGCACATTGCATTCTCTGCAACTTCCCATATTAGGATGTATTTCCAGTATTAGAATCAATTCAAGTAAGTGGCATGCACTTGTTCAGGGAAAAGGGAAAAAAAAGATAACATTTCCCATTTATCAGAACTTTTTCCCACCACAATATGCAAAAGAAGCCAGCTCCCATAGTATCATATGTCTTAATGGTACAACTACACCCCATTGCCACCTCCATTACGTGCAACGTAACATTACACAGACTGCAAAATGTGTGACTTGCTTCAGTTATCTTGCTTTTATTTATATTTCAGCTACTTTTCCATACAAGAAAACTGTATCACAGAGTTCATTAAGCCATAAAGAGATCATAACAACATTACTCCATCCTACAGCTTTAAACAAGCTTAGATCTCTTTTTTGGCTGAATTTATTCTAGGTCCCTAGATGATAGGTGCCATTCTTTTATTGCAACAGCCCAGAGATAGGGTGAGGGAAGTTTAAGTTTTAAAAAATCTTTATCATATTTTTTAATTGCATTGAGGATGAAAATCACAATTGGAACTAACCTTATGTCTTAGCTGACGAATAAATTCCTCATAATTGGCACGCCAAAGAATTACTTGCTCATCTGTAACACGACCATCCGACTCCAGCTCATCAAGTTTGCGCTATATGTTTGTGGATATAGTATTAGCACAGTATTAAACATAATAATTTAAGATTACAAACACTGCACCAACCTTTGCTCCAACACCTTCAGTAGCAGAGTTATTCTTGTCATCTTTATTTACTTCAGGAGTCGCTGAAAATGAAAATCTCAGTGCTTCCATGGGAATTGATGCCGCGACAATACGTTGCTCAAGAGTTTCAGGTTCTATGACTATCTGGAATTATTAGTAGCAAGGAAAATGTGAGAATGTACAGATTTTTTATTCTCCCAGAGACCTCCCTTTCAAGGATGCCATCTTTTTCCTAACCAAAAACACTTAAGACAAAGCATGGTTTCAATGGTTAATAAGATGCAATTTAGGTGTGCCCGCAGCAGACTACTAAAAATTCTTCCACCAATCCCTCTTTGCATCCATAAAACTCCATGGTGCATATTTAAGTATAAACTAGCAATCAACTGCAAGTTCAAAACCTTGATATTAAAAATCTTACATAAATAAGAAATAACCTTATTAGATTTAGCACCTCGCCTCCTAGGTGCTGCTTCTTCACTTGGTTCAATCAATGGTTCAGGGACAGGGCAGCGTTCAACATAACGAGCCATCACAAGTTTTTGAAGGTTTTCTTGTACAGTTGTGAGAGCTATATTATTTCCTGAAGAAAAGAAACTGAGTGATGTTGTCAACTGGTCGCTATATATATATATGAATATAGCTAACTAGATAGACAGGTAGAAAGATAATTACACGCTGAGAGTTTGCACATCATACAGTTTCATTTCACTACAGAGAGAAAAGCAATGCTAGACTATTTTATATGGTCACAAAATGACACTGCATGATAATCCAGTGATAACAATAATGAATAGGCAATGAATGCTAGTCTAACTTGCAAAACAAAACATAAGTTATTAAGCCTTCTACTTTCTTAAGATGAAGAAAAAACCACAAATCAGAGAGCAAGTAACAAATGACTTACCTTCCGTTTGACGGGTTCTGTCAATCATCTGCTTCAAAGTAAGCCTACCATGTTGAAGCAAACCCTCGAGAAGTTCCAGGCACTGAGAGATAAGAGGATTATTGGTACACAGTAATTCAAAAGCTAAGAGTACAGGCAGAAAAGTTTCTAACCGGCTTATCAAAATTAGGGGAGAGGAGGGCAAGTAATTTGGAGAACCGAAGACGATGAAGGATGTTATCAAACAAAACCAAATACTGGGTGATCAATTTGGCGTCACCAAAACCACCTGCGCCGGAGAGAACAAATGAGTTCCATTGAACCAGACTAAATGTTTAAAGGACCTCGGGTCTTCTCTACTAACCTTAGTTGGTTCATAGATTGCATATTCCAATAAGACGAAGGGAAGAAGGGAAGAAGGGAATACCGGGATCATCGAGAATGAACGCCTGGACGCAATTGTGCTGGATTAAGACAAGCAAGGAGTTCTTCACTTGAGTAGGACTTAACTCCGTGTACCGTACAATGTTTGCAATAGTTAGAGGTCCTCTTTGTAGCAGGCATTCGCATACTTGCTGGACGTTTGATTCACACAAAAATATCGACAACTTAGAACTATTCAAATGCTTCTTCCACATGAGAAATATAAAACCACAGTCATCGCAGAGGAGGGAGTGAAGAGTCGTATACCGCCACGAGATTGCCAAAGTGCTTGGTGATGAGATAGACAGCGATTTTGACACCATTTTGGGACACCATCACTCGTCTCTCTAACCTCGCCTGTCGTCTATGGAGAGTGGGAGTGAAAATAGCACACTGTTCCTTATTAGGTCTACAAGTCTTTGTTAAACGGCTCGTGACGCTCTTCTCGTCTCGTCTTTATTCTGCTGCAATTGCCCATTGTTTACGAGTAATGTTAATTGGGTCATTTGGGTCATGGCCCAAAAAGCTAATTCGGTTTGGGCTATTTCAACCACTAATGAATCAATCTGGCTTTGAAGTAAGCCCAAAAACATTTTGGGCTGATGGATCACCTCAGAGCTGTCATTCTCTGATTTGATCTGCGATTAGAGGAAAACGTGCAGTACCTACCACGTGATCGTCGTTTTAAACTTTTGAATCGAGGAATGCAAGTTCATGACCTTCAATTCAATCCTTATCACCTAAACGACAAGAGATTACCTAATAGTCGTAGGAAAAGGAAAGAAGGAATACCAAATCAAAGCCCTAAGACACGGGAATAAATAAAGCCAAGATCTATACATATACTGTCCACTGATATAATGCGCACCCCCACGTTTTCTCCTTCATCTCCTCTAACGTGCGCCACTCTCATCTCCCTCCCTCTCTCTGCCATGGCATTCTCTCAACAACTCTGCCGCGTGTCACTCCGCCTCGGCCTCTTTTCTCCGGAACCTCTCCCTCCTCACCGGCTCCCTCGCGGACCTGTCCTTTCCGTCCGGTGCTCAGGCGTTGACAAGCCATCTTCGGCCTCCGGCTCGTTGTCTATTGAGTCCGAATTCGACGCCAAGGCTTTTCGCCATAACTTGACCAGGAGTAAGAACTACAACCGCCGCGGCTTTGGCCATAAAGAAGAAACTCTTCAGCTTATGGACCGCGAGTATACTAGTGAGTTAAAGTGGAGAAGTCATTTAAGCTAATTTTTGTCGTTTCGTGCTCCAGCGAGACCGACTACTTTGTTTTGTTCTGTTTATCATCTCCAGGTGATATTATAAAGACATTGAAGGAGAACGGATACGAATACACGTGGGGTAACGTTACCGTTAAATTAGCTGAAGCGTCTGGGTTTTGCTGGGGAGTGGAGAGAGCCGTCCAGATTGCATACGAGGCGAGGAAACAGTTTCCGGAGGAGAAGATTTGGATTACGAACGAAATAATTCATAATCCAACGGTGACCACGGTACGAGTTTCATCATATCATTTAAGCCTGACAAGTAACTGACTAGATGGTTATGGTTTTCAGCTTTGATGAGTTATTTTGTTGTTCTGACAGCGGTTAGAGGAGATGGAAGTTCAAAACATTCCGGTGGAGGGAGGGAAGAAGCAGTTTGAGGTTGTGAACAGCGGGGATGTTGTGATCTTGCCTGCGTTTGGGGCGGCAGTGGATGAGATGTTGACTTTGAGTAATAAGAATGTTCAGATTGTTGATACTACCTGTCCTTGGGTGGCCAAGGTGTTTGTTTTGGTTGATCATTTTTCTTTCGTGATTCTGGTGTCTATCCATTTGTTTTTCTTTCGTGTTTGTTGAAGATATAAAAAATTTGTGTGAAGGTGTGGAACACAGTGGAGAAGCACAAGAAGGGAGATTATACATCGATCATTCATGGTAAATATGCTCATGAGGAATCTATAGCCACTGCTTCTTTTGCAGGGACGTATGTTATTGTGAAGGATATGAAAGAGGTGTGTCTTACCTGCAGTGTTGGCAACTATTGTGTTGATAACTGTGGTGTTTTTTTCTTTTTCTTGTTCTCAAGGATTTGTGAGAAGTTCTTTAACTTGATGCAGGCAACGTATGTGTGTGATTACATTCTTGGTGGTGAGCTTGATGGATCTAGCTCGACGAAAGAGGCATTTCTAGAGGTAAAGTTTTGTGTGATTTGACTAACTTCTTCGGTGCTTAGCTAGATTGTGAGATAATTTTTGATTTGCTTGCAGAAATTTAAATATGCAGTTTCTGAAGGATTTGATCCTGACAAGGATCTGATTAGAGTTGGCATTGCGAATCAAACAACGATGCTCAAGGGGGAAACAGAAGAGATTGGTAAATTTTGATTAGCTTTTTCATAACAAAACTGCTCTTATTGTCATTGACTTTAACTTTTCATCTTTTTTGTACTTCAAGGTAAACTGGTGGAGAGGATCATGATGCGTAAACATGGAGTGGAAAATCTTAATGAACATTTTATAAGCTTCAATACTATTTGTGACGCCACACAGGTAATTCCCTTTCCTGCTCTTGTGGTTACGAATCAATCATGGGCATTCTACGTTTAGTAGCTGAATGACCCAAATAAAAATGCAAGTCTACTCTTGCCTATTTGTGACGAATATTGTCTCCCCATATTGAATTCAATTTGTTCGTGTTGCAGGAGCGGCAAGATGCAATTTACAAGTTAGTGGAGGAAAAGTTGGATATTATGCTTGTTGTTGGTGGGTGGAACTCAAGTAACACCTCGCACCTCCAAGAAATTGCCGAGTTACGCGGAATTCCGTCCTACTGGATTGACAGTGAAAAGAGGATTGGTCCAGGAAACAGAATAGCTCACAAATTGATGGTAAGCATCGATGTTAATAGTTCTCCGGATTTGTAACCTTTTAATGGTAAAGCTTTCCCTTATCTATTCATCCTCTGTTTTGTATCTGGATTATCAAAAGCACGGCGAGTTGGTGGAAAGAGATAACTGGCTACCCAGAGGCCCCATTACTATTGGTGTAACATCTGGTGCATCTACCCCTGACAAGGTGGTTCATTCTTTCTTCTCTTTATTTTGTTCTAATCGTGTCGTGAACATGGACAAGCATTCTCTACCAGCTCTTTGTCCTTCGAAGAGAGTATCTTTAGAAGTCTAATAGTAGTTTCGTGTACCTCTTTATCAGGCTGTTGAGGATGCTCTTATCAAGGTGTTCGACATCAAAAGCGAAGAAGCCCTGCAGCAGCTAGCGTGAATTTAGTATGTCCATATAGTATAATGCATCATCAAAACATCTGGTGCATGAAAACACAGTGTAAGGTTTGCACGGGAGACTTGTCCTGAAGCTATGAAATGCTCAGGTTCACAGTATTAGCCGTATAGAGCTTCTTGTAACTTTCAACTGCTGAGATATGATTCTCAAGAAAGGATTCATTGATTGGAAATATGTAAATTATATTTGGGCTCCATGATAAATTACTGTAATTGGTCCAATACAAATCCAAAAGTCCAGACGAGGTATGGCCCAACAATATTAGTCAAGCCCACTCAAAAGATCTGGCTCGTGTAGGTATGCTTGGGCTATATGATCAAGTATTTAATATTGAAGGTTTTACGCAGTCCGGACAAGCTTCAGCCAACATTATTAGTCAAGCCCACGAACGAGGTCAGGCTCGCATAGTTTTGCATCGGTAGATGATTTAAACAAATAACTATTAATGGTCTATTAAGGATCCAAAAAGTCCAAGTTCGGCCCAACAATATTTGGTCCCGACAAGCTTCAGCCCAATACTATTAGTCAGGATTCAAAAATCCAAGTCCGGCCAATGATAGACAAGCCCAAAATTAACTTGGTCCCGGCGGGGCTCGAACCCGCGACCTTCGGCTCATAAGACCAACGCTCTAACCAACTGAGCTACGGGACCTTTTTAACAAATAATTCAATTATATAGATTTTGATTAATATCTTACCGGTTAGTTTGTGGGATAACAACCAAACACTATTTGTAATTCAAAGTCCGTCCAGTTTTACTTGCCTTATCTCCTCATCGCCCATCATGCTTCACTCTATGTCGGTTATCTCCTCCGCCTCTCACCCTGTCAAAAGCTTTAATCCTCATAACATCTCTCACTCACAACCTACCCAGTACCTTAAATTCCGTACAACCCACCACGAAAATCTTCGGTACCTCAAAGCTATCGGTGTTATCGATCCCCATAAAAAGCTAAGCAAACTCCCATCTCGTGACGCCATAACCCAAATCCTTGTCACCATAGATTTCTTCAAGTCCAAAGGGTTTTTAGACGCTGATTTCGCCAGGCTCGCTCTCCTGTGCCGTCAACTTTTCTCGCCCAACTTTGATATCACGGATATTGAGCCTGTCTTTCATTTCTTGACGAGCGAGTTAAAAGCGTCAGAGAAAGACTCACGGGTTTTGGTCTTAAAATGTCCTCAACTCCTGTTCTCTGATGTGGAATACTGCCTTAGGCCAACCCTTTATTATCTTAAGCAATTAGGGGTGAAAAGGTTGAGTGCTCCTAGTTCTCTGAATGCGCATCTATTGAACACTCCAGTTGAGAAACTACGTAAACGGGTCAAGTTTTTGAGAAGCATAGGCTTTACTCATGAGGAGGCTGCAGGTACATGTGCAAGATTGCCGGCGATTTTTGGTTATTGCATTGTCAATAACTTGGGTCCCAAGGCTGATTATTTGTTCAGAGAGATGCAGAGGAGTTTGGAGGAGTTGAAGGAATTTCCTCAATATTTCGCGTTCAGTCTGGAAAAAAGGATAGCACCAAGGCACTTGCATTTGAAGGAAAGGAATGTAAAGATCAAGTTAAATAGAATGTTAATGTGGAGCGATGAAAAATTCTATGCCAAATGGAAGTGAGAATCCGCTATACTCCACTTCCTTGGGTTTCATTGGACTCCCAAAGGTGTAACCTTCTGTAACTACTGTCTAAGATATCTATAACGATGGCAAGCACTTGTATGCTAATTTATGTACCTTCTCAGGAGTGGTATCCATGTAATTGTCTAATGCTTCATCATCAGAACATTTCAAAAACAATTGCCGGATTTTAAGCATTTGGTGAAATTACTGCAGCTTGGAGCAGTTCAGACTGCCATACGCAAATGCCACAACGAAGAAATCTGCGGAATCAAATATCAGACGAAGTGAAACTTAAATTTCTAGTATAATTCCGAAAGCTTAAACCAAAAAAAAAGGCACAGTCAACCAAGTAACGCAATAAAACACTTGAAAACCGAATAGATCTGTACATTTCAGAGTCCATCTACACTTGGTTTTTTGTTGGGAAATGAAGATACAATCTGTGAGGAGGCGTGTATGTGTTTAATCACCATAAACATTGTCTCCTACAGAAATCGAATGAGGCAAGCATGCTTTTTCAACACGGATGACAATTGTCTCCAGAAAGGAAAAAAAAAAAAAAGACCCTGGCCTCCTTTACATTGTTATGTCAATGCTCGAAACCGTTAGCCGCCTCAAAACAAATCCTCAACACACCCTGCAAGTGGAAGCGTGTCAATAATAAAGATAAATGATGTGTGAGATGACACCTGGTGGTAAGCTCATTTATTATTTCAAGCATACACCTGGCAACGGCTCCAATTTTCAGAATTTCAGATACCGGTACCGGCCAATCTTTTTCCTCTAGAGCATGCATGTCTAACCTAAGATTGTGAAAACAATATACATTGACCGGCAGTGTAGTGTAACAGTAATGTTCAAGCGAGTACTGTCGAACGAAAAGTTAAAAAATTCTCAGTTCGCTTAATATGCTTTATGTATGTCTTTCTATATCGCAACAAGACTAAGCACTGTCTAAGGATACTTACAGGGGAGCAGAAATTTCAGCTCTGTCTTGTTAGAAGTTCAATGTCAGCTCCAACCTCAGCGATTTTGGCTTCTTTAGAGGTTTTGGCCACTTTAGCGATGCTCTCAACATCGAAGTCCAACGCTATTTTTTTCACCAGACCATCCAGCATCTGTGTTTTAAAATAGAGAAAGCATTACCAAAAACCAAATAGTCAGCTGAATTTTGGCATGATATTATGAAATTGACAAAAACAACTTATATCAATGCGTTTACACCACGTCGTTCTGAAATTTCAGTTCGAAAGATTGTCTTTATCAAATGTGATAGCACTGTAGCTCTCTAGTGAGAGAAAATTTTGCTGTTGTTCATTTTCTTATATATTTGACAAAGAACAAATTCCACCTCCAGCTCAAATTAAACTATCAATAGCTGCTATGAAGGGAAAATATCAAGTCTACAGGATTATACCAGTGATCCAACAGCCACCAAGGCCCGGAATTTAGAATCAGCATCTAGAGTTTCCCCTTCAACAATCTGTAAAAAAAGAAATCATAGAATTATGGCGCAGACAAACCGTGTATTCATCATTTGCCTCTACAGATGAAATAGTCACAAATAAAGTAACATGAAGCATACACTTGCTAAAAATAGTTACAAATAAAAGAGAAAACAGTACCTCAAGAGCTGCAGAAAGAGCATGGGATTGGCCTTCTTGATCTTTCTTTTCAATTAACAGCACCGCATAACTGCAAACAGAAATAATAGCTTAGGCAGAGAGCACAGAAAGTACAATGGCATGTGCTTTAATAGTGGAGAGAAAATGAGTTAACATCAAATTTACAATGTCTCCAGAAAATCCTCATATAACATTAGCAGGTAAAAACTCTGTAGGAAATGTACAACAAGAGGAAATGCTTACTTGAGTATCAGAGTAGAATAGGATAACTGCAAATTCTTATTTGGAGATGAACAACAACTCGAAAATGCATCAAGAATCTGTAATATTAATCACATAAAACTATCATACGTTTTAAATAACTACGCAATATAAAAGGTTGCCAGCACGTCAAAATGCATGTTAAAAAGGTGTTGAAACTGAAGAATCTAAATCCATGACTACCAAAAGAACTAATGCCCACTCTAATGCCAGGTACATAGTAAGGTGAAGAGAGCCTCCAAGAAAGAACCAAGGCAAGGTCACTGTCAAACGCTATTTGATGTTACTGTCAGTGATGTCAATCTCAAACAATGGAAGATGAATTACCTCACTTCGTTGCTTTTGTAGCCAGTCATGATAGCACGAATTCTTGAACAGATTGGCCACAAGTCGAATGCTTGTTAAAATGTTAGGTGCCAGTGGAGGATTTGACAAGGCCCTCTTAATCAATTCCATCAGTAAATCTAATATCACACAAGAACCAAATGAAAGGAATCACTTGAAAACAACAATCACTCAAGTTGCCATAAAATCACAAAAGGGTTCACTTAAAAAGATTTATTTTCAGTAGAAACCTTGTTAATCACTGCAAACTTTAGAAAATAAATAGGAGATAACACAGGCAATTTTCCTTGGCACTAAAATAAAAGTTGTTGACCACAACTTCCCACAAATAGAAAATTTCTCAACTACCAAATACAAGCTAAAACATAGCAGACATGGGGCCATACCTTTTTCATCTGTCGCCTGCTTGAATTTAGTTGCTCCATCAGGATGGAGGACAATCATCCTTAGGATATCAATGACTGCAAACAAGGAGGATCAATCTACCAAACTTAGGATAGAGAACATCATAGATATGAGAAATAAAAACAGTTTGTAATTAATACACAAATATACAAGTAGTGATGATCAAAATAGAACTTGCACATCAACAGCCAGATAGCACTTTAATGAGTAAGTAGCTGGAAGCCACCATGGTATCATTAATATAATATGCCAATAGTTTCAACTTTTGGGTTGTCACACAAGACTTCATGCAGACCTCGGATTGATGGGATAAATTACATGTTTGAGCTTTCCAACTAAGTACAGGAGGCTAATTTTGAATTGGCAACTAGAGACCAAAACAAACTATTATGTCATTTGCCATTACTTTCAATAAATAAAGTACATGAACCAATAATGAATCTACATCCATTGTGTCCCGAATGCAGACCAGAGAAGCACATTATTTATGTGCCCGCGACAGACACCCAAAATCATAAGACAGCACAAATACACCAAAATATAAAACTGCAAACCACCTGGAAATATCATTGCCAGAGGCCAGGATTGTAGCAATTTCCGGATCAAAGCAATATCAACATCTGCAAATTTACTACTATGATAGTGGGATGTGTCCTTTAAAATTTTGATGACAGCACTCAATCTGGACATCTCAACTTCTGAAAGAGACAAGTCCTTTCTGTCCTGGAGATATGCAAAAATATATTCAAGGTAGCGAATATTGAGGAAGCAAATATTTAATTTAAATTATTGTAGTAAAGAAACCCACATCAGAGTGTAGAGTATTATTGAACTCAGAAATCTTTTTCAGGATCCCATCAAACTGAGCCACATCAAATACAAGTATTCCCTTCTGCAAACCAAATTATCAGAAATCAAATGTCTCAAATATTTAAGTGTAGAGTGAGAATGCCATACAAGCTCGATATGCAGAGCCTCATATTTAGTTGGAGGACCATATCAGCTGATTTATACCAATGCTCCTATAAAGAAAACTCTCAATCCATACCCAAATTTCTCAATCACTTAAAAGATGAAACTCGGGTGGTATGATCCAATATATTGCTCCTTATATCTACGTAGATCTTCTAATAAAAGGTTTCACAGAATACCTTAGGAATATGTTTGAAAGTTGGTTTTGCTAGAACAGCTGTCGCACAAAACAAAAATATGAAACATATCAGAGCCGTACAATCATCTAATGCATCAATAGAAGCCTATATATTCTAGCAGTCTGCACCATTACATACCAGACATGTTTGAAGGCTGTCCAGGTACATAGGCATTAGCTGAAATGCAGAAAACAAAAATATTTCATGTTATGGAAAGAGTACTACCAGATCAATGCATGTGCTTGTATCACAGTGCCAACTAATTCATACTTACAGCCTGTATAAGGGTCACGAAATGATGGATCAAGAGAAACACCACTACTTTGTCCGGTGTTTTGAAGTATAAATTCAACAATTTGTTGGCGATATGAAATAGGAAGGTTCTCGTTGAGAAGCCACTTGTCAGCAGTATCATATGGATTATCTGAAATGTATTAGTTATCATGAGCACTAGAATGCATAATCTATTTCTCTAAGCAATCCATGAAGCTACATGTGCGACAATTATGTCAGAAAACTGACAAAGAAATGCTACAATTATCATCGCACTACCTACAACAAACTGAGCAAAGGAATAAGCACCTATCACAGATAGCAAACATATGCCACCTCGTAAAAAATAAAAGGTGCCAGAATAGCAATACCTGAGCGGTTGTAGGGCAACTTACGAATGGGTTCACCATCTCCAATGTCAACATCAAATACTGCGAAAGAAAAATGTTATACACAATAAGAGGGACATATTTAACATAACTAAAAGGACAGTACAATAAGGTGAATCAAGCACAGATAAGGGAAAGGAGAAATGCTAACCATAATCATACTCAATTCCATTAAACACAGGCCGCTTCATGCCATCTTCTGGACCATCAACAACCTCTCCAATCTGACAATGAAAGAAAAACAAATCAATGAACAAAGCCTAAGAGATCTTCACAAAGGCTAAACATCCAAAGTGGCTATGAGAGGAAGGCCATGCATCAGCAAAGATTTCCACTAAACTAGCTAGTCTTTCAGTTGCATCCAGGCTAAATAGCTACCCAATATTTATCTTTTCTGATTATTTTACGGTTGCCACCACATATATACATAAGCATATATACTCAACAGAAGCACTTACCCTTGCAGTCTAGAAACCAAATACCAAGCCATAGAACAGAGACCAAAAAGGCATAATGTAGTAAGATAATGCAAAATTTTCCAACAGTCATAAGTAACTCAGTTGCTGATAAAAGATTCAGGCCATGAAGGTTAAAAAAGAGAGATTTTTAAGCACGGATTTACAATGGTTCATATTATCCTTTGTACCATTAACTCAAACTAAATTCCATGTACTACGTTCACCTAACACCCATTCTGACAAATGACAGATAATTATTGAGCACAGAACTAAAAGAAAATGAGTTCATGAATCATATGTCAATTTAGCTATTATTTTATGAAAAGATGAAAAAGGAAAGAAAGTCAAATCAGCCGTGACTTTCTATTGCACCAACTTCATGCTTGATTGACTATTTTTCTAGGTAAGTATTGAATGCCAAAGAGCTATGCATGTACAAAACTGCTTGGGTTAGAGAGAGCAGCAAACATGAGAATAATATCCAGAAACAACGAACTATGCATTACTTTATCCCACTTCTGTTCTCTCAAATTCCATGAATATGCTACGCCATTGTCTCCTTCTCTGACTATTTTGGTTTGACCATCTGAGGTTCCTGATCATAATAATTACAATACATTCATTTATTAGATAAATACAGTTGATATCAAACAAAACTCACAATGTTTCAGTCACTATTACTTATGGTGACTATTGATGCTTTACGGGAAACATGCTCCCAATCTATATTCATTGCTAATCATTCATTCAATTAAACTAAATAATTATAGAAAAAAGTAAACCTAAAATTATACCTGGAATCTGTAAGGCCTCCAGGCCAGGTAAATCTTCCAATTTTAGCCCCCCTACCTTTTTTCTAATACAAAAGATTTTAGCAAATGGATCAGGAATTAACAAATATTTGAGTCACCAAATAATGCCAATGTTGACCAAACTGGTAATGAACTGCTATACAAAAAATTTAATACTTAAATTCTACATTTGGTCAAGAATGCCAAAATCCATGAGATGGTGCAACCATGCAAGACTGAAAAAAATACAATTAGAAAAAAACTCAGGCACTTTAGAATCTTAATTTTTGAGTATGGGAATGATTCAATTAATTCCTGCACAGGCTATATTTAACAAATTAAAAGTTATATCCGCAAAGTGATTTCATCCTTAAACTCAGAATATATAGCCAATAATAATTTCCAATAAACCATAGCTAGAAAATTGCCATTACCTGCTCAACTTATACTGAGAAATTTGGGAAAGATATCGCTCGAGATCTACAGGGTCAGCAACCCTATCTTGATGAGCCGTCCAAATACGAACAACTCCATCTGAGCATGCAGTAGCAATGTCACCATTTTCCAGGAATTTCGCATCCCAGACACAACCAGGATGCTCAATGCTCTGAACACTGACCCCATCTGCAACATAGAATTCATCGGAGTAATATAACACAGCAACATGCAACAATTGCACAGTTAATGTCCAAATCATACACCTTTTAAACAACAAATCAAGATTGACTGGCATGGATTATAGATAAACCTTTCCAAATCTTTGCTGAACAATCTTCACTCCCACTAACACAAAGTCCAGATACATGTGAATCAACAGAATAGACTATGGAAGTATGACCAACCATCTCCATCAACAGTTCTCCAGTCAATGCCCACAACCTTACAGAACTGTTGAACAAACATGGATTAGAAACGCTGAAAGAATGATACCTTAACACCAGAAATAAGGAAATTGCTCATAGGGATAGAGGACTGGTGAACCTTTACTTTCTAGGTTCTGTTCATGTCATCATTCAAACCACAAACAACTAAATGATATATTAACTAGACCCTAACCCTATGCAATAAGCCAGAAATAAAAGGAACAGAAGTAACTCACCCATCATGTGATGCAGAAAGAATGCCCAACCCGTTCATTACTGCTAAACCACGAACAGTATCTACATGAATCTCAAACATATTAGTCAGGGCAAACAATTGGGACCAAATAAGTTCAGAAGCCAATCTGCTAATTTAATTTTGACAGACAGATTGTTCTAACGAGCTAAATGATTTTCATAATCAATTTTTTCCCCAGTTTAGACCAGAATTAAAAGAAGAGAAATATATCAAAATGCGTTATATTACATGAAATGAAGAGTGTAGAAAAAAGAAAAACCAACCTGAATGCCCGACAAAAGTGTGTAAACATGTCTTTCCTTTCCATACTTTCAAAGTTGTGTCACTTGACCCTGAGTAATGATGTAAAATTAGAAGTTAATACCACAAGTTCATATGCATCAATTATCAGATCTATGTATTGAAAGCTGAGATATCTCATAATGAATATACATGCGATGTGAACATAAAAAGAAAACACCGTTAGTGAGAAATGCTCTTCAAAAGGCCAATCCACTTGGACAGCTAAAAGTTTTAACCAAGGAAAGAAAGGACTTTGGGCAAGCTACATTTGTAAGAGGTGGAAAAAAAAAGTTATGGAGTTGCAAGGCAGAAAAAGTGCCGGAATGCCAGTTGTAAAAGACACCTGCCGAGGAAGATTTACATACTACCCACTATGAGACAAAGACCAACTCATATAGATCTAAAGAACAGCAAAAACATGGTAGAGAATATTTGCAGTTGTATTTCTGATACAAACAGGGTAGGTAGAAATTGTACATCAAACCAACAGTTCTGCTACGCATTGACCTCCACTAATTTAAGAACAGAAACTACTGTTGAAAATTGGATACAGTGAAATTGTGACAGATATGTTACAGAAAAAGAATAAATTGCACCTGTAACAAGCTCCCCAGTTGGTAGCTTTATAACAGCCTGGATCGCTGACTTATGAGCCTCCCAGGATTCCACAGCTTGGCCCTTCTTCCACCGCTTCAAAGTACTGCAATGTCAAATCAAAAAAAAGTTTTCAATTGACTGAAATTCTAAAACTTGCTTCCAAATCTTTAACCGTATTTTGGATAAAGAGGAACCGAAGGAAGCAAAGCTATTTTCAAGAAACTGCAACGGATTGTAAAACTTTTTTCATTCTCTGCAGGAGTTTAGAAAGCCCTTAACATTCTTTGATGTGAAGCTTTGCCAAAGCTGGGGAGTCGAAGTACGAAATGCAGAAGCTGTTTGATTTTTCTTATTGAAGACAGTTTGCGTACTTTCATTACGTACTCTCTTTAGAGGTTTCTACCTCTGAAATGAAATGAAAGTATCTTTGAAAAAAATATCCTCATTGCAATTCCTATATTCTAGATATCGCAAAGTCCAAAGTTAGATCAGATCAAAACTCCATCTCAAGCTCAAAATATGTACTTCCACCAAACACTGACTCCCGAAAAATCATTAACAACTCAACTCAAACCAAGCAGAAAGAGAAAAATTTTGAAAACTCACCAATCAACAGAAGAGGACACAACATCCTCATTGTCCAACGCAACGCCGGTGACTTGCAACTGATGCCCCTTCAGAGTATGCACCTTGTCACCGGTACTCAAATTCCAAACTATCACCAGGGTATCCATGCCTCCGGACACAATTCCGCCCTCCGGAAACTCCGAGTTCGGCGCAATCCAAGCCAGAGGCCCCACAAAACTCGAGTGACCTAACAGAATCTTCGAGGACGTATACTTGCGCTTGTCCGATTCCGATTCACTCCTGGACCAGAACCGCACCGTGCGGTCCCGTGAAGACGTTGCTATCCCCAAATTTCCGCACACACATATCCCGCGCACCTGATGATCACGCACAAATTAGTGAAGCTTCAGTAGAAACGCAGAGAATAAAATGCATGTATAGTCATTTAACGAGCGAGAGACTTTACGTCATCTTCATGGCCACGTAGCTCGCAGCTCAACCGGTACTGCTTGAAATCGATGTCCATGTCCATGATTCAAAATCTGTTGGGAGCAATGAAGACAGCTTTTTCTGTCCCCTGGTTTTCCTTCAGCACTGAAAGAGAGCGTTTGAGGAAGGTAATTGTGTTTGGCTTCACCTCCAAGTCAGCAGGGGCTTTTTGACTATCGTTGAGCTGCGGTAGATTCTCTCCCTCTCTTTCGACATATTGGGCCTTGGCCTGATTGACCCATTATTTTGCAACCAAAAGTAGAAATATATGGGCCTTTTACGGGCTTGTGGACGTATTTGGGCTTGAAATCTGCGAATAATCCAGCAGATCCTTCTATGACGTCAGAATCCATTTCAATGACGGTCCTCTTCGGTTGTCGTTCGCTTTTCCTCAAAGCCAAAGGCTTCACTGCGATCATTTCTTCAGTTTTACTGGACATATAGGAGTTTACATCACCAGCACCATATAGCCGAAGGTATCTAACCCGATTAAATCAAATGAACACTGAAATCTTGACAAGGAAACGTTATCTTTCGGACATACAAATCTGTTGACAAGTTCTCAAACATTACTTGTCCGGATAGAATTTGTAAAACTGAAAAAAAAAAGGATATTTGGGTTGCTTAAGAATCCTAGTATTCCTCGGTCAGAAAGAAGAAGAAATTGTATTTCCATGCTCATCAGTCCACAATCGGGATAAGTATTCTAATTAAAGCACGTTTTTTCATGTCTTGAAAGGCTGATTACGTAAACATTTCAAGGGATTTGGAAAAGTTCCTAGATGCATAAGAACAGTAACTCAATGATCAATCATGAAATTCTAAAATGGTTACCATCACATATCTACTTGTAGAAATCAATGGTTACAATGAAACAATGCAGTAGTCTATCAAAATGGAAAGTAGAAATTGTTCAGCTGCCTAATCATCAAGAGCAGTCTTTGGTTTATTTTACAGAAACAAGGAATAGGAAGCATCGTAAAGCACGAAAACAGTGAGATGTCAAGAGTATCGCCACTTAATTAGTTGTTTGTTCGCTTGATGATCCTCTGCAGAAGTACAGTTCTTGCCCTCCGGATATCGCTGCTACATGTGTCAGCTTGTAAACCCAAATCCTCAACATTTTTCATGAATACATCCAGCTTCTTCTTGATCTCCTCTATTGCGAGCTTGACAGCCTCTTGCTCGATTGCAATGTCGGTAGTCTGGATTAATGCTTTAATCTCAATCTCCAGTCGGTCGATAAGAACCCGAATGTTGTCCAAGTCTTTTATGGCAATGTAAGTTCCTACTTGCATGGTGTTAAGGAGTTCCTTCTGTCCCTTTAATGCATCTTCGTACTTCTTCCATAGAGAATCAATCCACTTTCCCATCGAGCCCAATGGGATTGAACCTGCAGCCGCGAGAGCAGCAGCAACAGGGGGCGCAGCCATAGCAGCAGCCACAACCGAGCAAATCAATACAGTTGCAAAAGTGGCAACAAATATCATGCTTGAAACCTTTCGCCAGGCATGAATGCATTTGAGCTTCTTGTCGAGCTTATTCTTTCTAATTTGCAGCTTCTCAAGCAATAATATCTGTTGCCTGTAAACAGACTGAAAGATCTGAAAGAACTCATCAGTGAAAGGGTCACCTGCTGCCTTGAAATTCTTCAATTCCTCCAAGGTTTTGACGTACCTACCACCTCCTGCCTCGCTTTCTTCTTCAAATTGTTGAAGAGCGACAAGAATAAGCAATTGACTGTCGCGGGCACGCTTAAGACACTTCTCCAACGCAGCACAGAAATCCAGAGTTTGCAAGCTATTCTCGAAGTACTCCTCAACAAGCTCAAACAATTCTTGATTCTTCCATATATCTCTCTTGCACTCCAAGATAGTCTTAACAACCTCTTGGTTCATCTCCAACAGGCACTCGGTGATTTCTTTCAAGGAATCGAATGAAACTGCTCGAACTTCGACGCCAACGGCCAGAGTATTCATGACACGATTGGTACGAGCTTGAAGGGTGGCGTCAAATGACTGCAAGTCCTTGTCTACCTTACAGGTAGCCTCATAAGAGCTCAGTTCAAACGTGCATCGTAGGTTGTTGTTGAGATTGATAGCAGAGGATCCTTCAGCTGGCTTCTTGCTCACATGATTTCCCATCGCTTGAATTCAGACCTAAAGAAGCGAGAACCAGATAGCTAATCTAACGCGCTTGGACTTTCCTTTATGTAAACACCCTAAATTAAAGCTCCTTGAATCCCACAAAAGTATTCGAACTATATCTTGTTCAGATCCTCCGTCTACAGCTGCAGTTATAGAACAAAGAATTTCCACAGAAACTCCAACCCAGCCAAACACTCCCAAGCGTTGTGCGAAGGTGTCCAACAGCTGACCTCAAAAAGGAGTGCAATATCTTCAAGGCTTTAAAAATGGCCAAGTAAAACCGAGATTGAGAATCACAAGTTTAAGCCTTTGTACACCTTGTCAAAAGTAGAATAAACAACTCAATTATCAACAAAGGGTTAATGATGAAATGTGGTGTGCTTACTTTAACGAGAAGAAAAAGGAGTATCTATCATAAAGCAAAGATGATATATTATATATGGCTTTGAAGAGAACTAGAGGTGAGTGAAGAATGAAGAAGCTTAAAGAGAGTTAAAACCGTTATGGACCAAGAAATGAGGGTTGAGGGGTGGCAATGGTGGCTATAGCTTTGGGACTTTGAGCATAGCTTGCACGCATGACATTAATAAGAAAAGAGAGATGGAAAATGCAGGAAGCAATGTATTAATTTCCCTTTTACAAAATGTAACAGTGTATCTCTTCATAAAGCTTTCCGTATTCGCAGTTTTAACGCTCAAAGCTACCCATCAAAGCAAATACAAAACTACAAAGTATAACAACATAAAAGAGTTACAAACTTCTACGGGAAGACTGGACCCTGGCAAATGGCTTAGACCAGAGTAGAGGCAATCAAATACAAGAATAGAAGGGTTCAGACTTCAGGGGTTGGTGTTGATACAGTTTGCAAATGGCGAGCAATAAGACAGCAAGCCTGGAGTTTTTGGTCACAGCTAGCTCTGGCGGTGACGCATCACGCGGCTGATGCGTGGGCAGCCTTGCTGGTCTCCACCTCAGCATATACCCAGAAACAAAATTACACGGTACGTGCGTCAGCGAGAAGGTTCTCCCGGTCACGCACTCACGTGCTTTATAACTGGAGTTGCTTTCCTTAATTGGTCAAGAGAGTTATTGACGAGGTATTGAGGATAAAATCTTGCCTGACAAGTTAACTACTCTGTCAACTGACCGTATCTTCATGAGTTTCTGTTTGGATCCCTGGAAAATGCTTAGAAAAAGGTTTCTCAGCGGAACGGATTTATATCACCTCATGTTCAGTTCGTGAAACAAGAACAATCATTCCAAGCGAAATTCCCTTCTCAAACTGGTTAATTTAAATTTCTCTCATTAATCATGTCTGATCTTTTGACATTTTCTTTCCATGGTTAAGAATGAGTCATAACACTTAAGCTCTGTCCTAACGAATACTAATTGCGGAGCGCATTTATGCACAGTTTGGGTCGTCTCAGTTGCTTGAAAATTATACATAATTATTGCTTGCAGGAAAGCCAGCTCTAACACTTTTAAAAGGTACCCCTCTCTAATATCGATCGACTAGGGCATTTTAGAGGCAGCTGTAGGGCACAAGCAAGCCATATGCCTGTCTCACTCCATAATTTTTCAGAGATAATATGATTGCTTTCTTGTTATGGTGCTGTTTAATAATAACAAATAAAAACCCATACGTCAGCTTGAGCATCATCTTTTTTACTGATATATAGCAAATGTGGTAACGGGGAAAAAACGTTACAGACTATGATGGTTCACCGCAGCCCATGGGCTATCCATGATCCATTAGCCGGTCCAGTCCAGATTCTTGGAATGTAGATCTGTCTGTTACAAATGGGCTCCAACGTTATAGGCTACAAATCTACGATGGATGGTTCGCCCCGGCCCAATATCATATGTGTAATTTATACACGCATGGTTTTATTAGCAAAACCAGGAAAATACAATATTAATCTCACAATAAAAAAGCAACACTCTCCTCTCTAACCTCGCCCGTTCTTGGAAGCCTAATAACTTCTTGAACCCGTGAGCGGTATAGTTTCCTATGTTGCGAAGGGGGTCACATGTTTTTCGTAAGGCATTCCATAAACTAATTGCCAATAACAACTAAGAAGGATAGGCATTTCGCTAAAGTCCAAAATATCTTCACGCCATCGAATACCAATGTGCACCCGTGACCCTAATAGCCCATAGTAAAAGCCAATTGGCCAATTCCTTGAGAGAGAATTATCATATCATACCACTATTAGCAATCTGTCCCATCGTCCATGCATTTGTATCCATAGTACCACACCTGTCGTCTTGAATGACGTAATCATTGGATGAGTCCACATGTCGTAACGTGATTGGATAATGCCCAACCTGTATGATCAGAGATTTAAGTATAATATGACCACCTTCCACCAATCAACTAAGTTCGTTTTCTATATAAGGTCATATGAATTGGCGATTGCTTTCACCCACTGCAACAGAAGTAAACAAGCAACAAGAGTAGAGATCAGCTATGGAGACGTGCACGAAGAAGCTTGTCATTGTGGCACTGGCCATCGCCGTGGTCCTCCTGTCCAATCCCGTGTCGGCAAATGGTGATCAGTTCGTCTTTTGCCACATGACCAAACAGGGGTTGAAGTCATGCGAGCCATCAGTAACGGGCTCGAACCCAACTGCACCATCTACTGCGTGTTGCTCGGCTCTTTCCAAGGCTGACATGAGCTGTCTTTGCTTTTTCAAGAACTATCCTGGGCTTCTATCTGCCTACAACATAGATCCCGCCTTAGCCATGCAGCTTCCTGCCAAGTGCGACCTTCCGAACCAATCTTCCAATTGCTAAAAGGCGTACTTGGGCATGCAATCCTGTGTTGCTACGATTGTATTTCTTAATTTCCGTTGTTTTCTTCTCTTCTCTTCTCTTGTGTTGTAACTTGTTTCTGATCAGATTTTGAGTGTGTTATCATGCAATGCTGTTTCCTTTCAATGCCTTCTCTCTCTGTTTTTCTTTCTTCTGTAATAATCTTTTGACTTTGTTATCAAAACATTGCAGACCAACCATTCCTATCAGAGCAGATGCTCGCACCAACATGGGATTCGATCTTACAAAAATTAGGTGTAAAAAATATATTTATTAGGAGATCTACTAATTTGAATATAATATCGTATCAGTTCTTAATTCCAAATTATAAAAAAAAACCGAGATTGGGGGGTTTAGTGGAGAAAAAAAATTGCATACATTTATTAAGGAAAACAAATATATACATATATATGTATAAACAGTATATATACACCTCCACAAGTAAAAGTAAAAGTAGGCTGCTTTGATAGATTTTTTTTTCTGCGAGAACAGCGCAAGGACTTCGTTATAGCTTTAAAAACGGGCCTTCAAAGCTTCAACACGGAAGATTCCCAAGAATGGGACTTGAAATGATTTCTCTGGGAAGACGGTATATATGGAGGAAAGAAAGTATGGTGTTTGTTTGGCTTGGGTTTAATTATCCCCCTCGATGTGAACCCGGCATGAACCGCAGGCTATTTGACGGGATGGTGTGTCGTTTGTTAGTTTAAATTTTATCTTTTCCAAATAATTTTACTGTTGTATAATATCTAGTGTGGAAGGAACATCTTCGCTTTTCCAGTGGGAATGACATATGAGCGCAAGTGGGTGACATTTTGTTGACGACGCCGAGGAGAGAGAGAGAGCGTGAAAGGAAATCATTTCTAAGACTAAAGCTACCAGATTCATTCCCAGCTTTCTCTCTCTGTCCTCTGTTCTGTAGCAGGTAATCGTCTTTCAAACCGATCGTGCTTGTTTGATGTTACGTGCAACACTTTAAGTACGTCTAAGTCTGGTTGGCCTTTGTCTTTGTTCATGTGTTTAAGTCTGTCTTTTGTTGTTACCTTGTTTTCTAGTCTGTTTACAGTCTATGGTTAGAAGGGTGCCGATTGTCTATGTTCCGGTGCTGCTTGGTTTGATTTTACTGTCGGTGTTGTTTAGAATATGAGCTCATCTAGACTTTGATGCTTGCCACTGTGATTGGAAGCTTTGTGTGTTCCTTAGGTGGGATTTCCTTTGTCTTGTTTAGGCAGAAGCTTGGCTTCTTAATCCATCCCTGTTCTACTGAAGATTGGATTTTTGGGGACTAGGGTATGAGGTACGGATCACTTCTTTGGAGCTTAATTTTGGTACTATGTCGTGATTTATCGGAAGGCCAAACCTTTTTGTTACTCTCAGTCTCTTGCTTTCCTTGAAAGGTTTTCTTCTTTCTCTCGATGCGATTATGTTGAAGTAATGGGTGGATCTGTGGTTGTGATATCCGTATTCCTCACTAATCCTTTATTGTCTAGTCAGTTGAATTGGAGTTTGGAGATTATGCGACCATGTCTATGCATGCTTATCAAATTTGTGTGCTTGTACTAATGCTTGATACTGGATGTCGTAATCTCATGTGTCTTGCAATATTTGTTATCTTTGATTTCAGGCAAGATGATTAAACTGTTTAAAGTTAAGGAGAAGCAGAGGGAAATTGCTGAAAAGTCCAACGGGATTACCTCTGCCAAGAAGCAAAGTGCTGGAGAATTACGTCTTCACAAAGGTTGGATACCTCAAGGGGATGCAAAGATGTTCACTGTGATATAGAAACACTCCTGGCATGAGAATTTTATTTATTGAATGGGAGCTTTGCAGTTCTAATTAAAGTCTGAATGTATCTCCTGTAGATATCGGTGAATTGAACCTTCCCAAAATTTGTAGCATATCTTTTCCTAATGGCAAGGATGACTTGATGAATTTCGAGGTTACAATTCGTCCAGACGAAGGATATTATTTGTAAGCAATTTTGTATAATCTTTCATCATTTCTTGTCCAAGAAGAGTTCTGAGATTTGGAATCCTTTTTTCATCTTTAAGAAAAGTTTCAATACAAGTACTGCTTGCTCGACCTCTGAAGATACCATTTATTTGAGAGCACAATCACAAAATATTTAGCTTATTGAATCTTATTAGCAAAGGCTTTTGATATATTATAGAAGACAGGCATTGTTGTGGCGTCTCTCAATGCAATATCTGGTTTTATTTTTTTCTTCCATTGACATGTTTTCGAGGAATAACTTGGAACCAGTTATTTTGTGTCAGCTCAAATATGTTTTTGCTTCAGCTTGCCAGCATTTGGGCAACACAAAAGATTAGCTACTTGAATCTAATGGTCAAAGGTTTGAGCTTTTTCACACGAGATATCATCTGCAGTGAAGTGTTTCTAATTTTATTCTATTATTTTATGCATTACATATTACAAAAGCGGGCATGACAGTGGCATCTTCCTCTGCAATATCCGACATTATGTTTATATATACTCCGATATGCTTTGCTTCAGCATGCCAAGCCTATCGGGAAATCTGGTTTTGACCTGCATATGAAAACTGCATCGCCCCCTCACCACTGTGATTTGCTATGTTTCTTTGTGCAAAATACAAATATTTGCTCCTCAGATCTTGCTTATCCTCATGTTGTTGGGTTCAGTTCTATCAGTCCTTTTTTTCCTTTACGTGATTCCTCTTCCTTACTTCATCTGTGGCAGCACATCTTTTGTACACATCTAGTAGTTAAACTAATCATCTTATTTTCCTGTTGCAGAGCTGGTATATTTGTGTTTTCATTCCAAGTTTCTACCATATATCCTCATGAAGCCCCAAAGGTTAAGTGCAGGACAAAGGTAAATAAGAGTCTCAAACCTTTTGCAAAGACTCTTCCTTTGAAATTAAACGTTATGGTAGTTCTGAACATGCATTCTGCAGGTATATCACCCAAATATAGACTTGGAAGGAAATGTCTGCCTCAACATTTTACGGGAAGATTGGAAACCGGTTTTGAATATAAATACTATAATATACGGTCTGGTTCATCTTTTCACGGTATTGAACTTAGCATTCACTGCAATGTTCTTTAGATTTGTATTTGGTTTACAGTCGAAGCTTATGAACTTGTATTGCAGGAACCCAACCACGAGGATCCCCTCAATCATGATGCCGCCGCTGTTTTAAGGGATAACCCAAAGTTGTTTGAATCCAATGTAAGAAGGGCAATGGCCGGTGGATATGTGGGACAAACATTCTTCCCGCGCTGTATATAGCCCACTAAATATTCGTGTTCGCCGGTGCCAACTTCAGTGCATGGACGTTCAAGGAATTGTATGTTTCGTCTTTAGGGATTTTAATGCCCTGTTAGATGCCAATGCTCAAACATTGCAAAACCCTGTGGAAGCTCTGTTATATGATGTCCTCCTAGTTTGTGACATGTTTGGTATATTGAAAGGAGGTGTTCTTGTCCTTGCTGATTTGATCTATATGGATCCTGTACATTATTCTCCTTTCAGCCTCAGGAAAAACACACAAGATTTCACTCACTAATCGAATCACACAGACAGTTCGTTTGAAGTTTACAATGAAATGTTAAGAAAAGAAAATTATACAAAAAAGCAAATCTTTGAGAAAAGAATGGAATCAGAATCCTACAACCGGTAAGAATGGAGAGAGCACCCAAACATGCAGACGACACAAAATCAGCAGAGAAAAACAAATGACGCATTCCATGTCTGACTTGGCCAGCCCTAGCTCAGACCTGAAACCTGGTATGATTCAAGAGGGTAGTTGATATCTCTTGACTATTGTAGCCATGTATCTTCCCTGATGCTCGGCAAGAGCCAGTTCTGTTTCGCTTGGCTCCCTTGTGCCATCTCCAGAGAAGACTCCAGCGCCATATGGAGATCCACCTCTAATGGAATCCATTCTGAACATTCCTGCACCGAAGGTGTAGCCAATGGGTACATAAAGCATCCCATGGTGGACTAACTGAGTGATAGCAGTCCAGCTGCAATAAGAACAAAGCACAAGAAGTGGTCAGATTCCCTGCAAAGGTAGAAAAATGATTCTCGATAACCAAAAATCATTTTTTCTGTAGATAGAATTCTATTTACAGACAGCATAGTATGAGATTTTCTGTCTGATACAAGAATATTCTTCACACAGTAGATTAATTGACCAGACTGGTATAAATCGAAGTCACCAAAGCAAGACCGGAGACAATAATAAGCGATAAATCAAACATTATCCAGACAACACAATCAATCTGGTCTACTTACGCCGTGGTCTCCTGTCCACCACCTTGTGTGCCAGTGCTTACAAAGAAGCCAGCGGGTACCCCGACCAGTTTCTGCTCCATCCACAGCTCATCTGTGGTGTCGAAAAATGCCTTCATCTGAGCTGCCATGGACCCAAACCTTGTAGGGAACCCAAACAAGAACCCATCTGCATTAACCAACTCATTAACTGACACCACCGGCACATCATCTGCCTTCTGGGGCACTTTCATTTGCTCCAAAATCTCACTTGGCAGCGTCTCTGGGACACTGTACAAAACCCCTTCTACCCCATCAATGGAATCCACTCCTTTCTTCATTCTCCTAGCCAACAGCTCTACATGACCGTACATCGAGTAAAAAATAATGAAAATTCTGAGCTTCTTCGGTGCTCGAGTGGCGCTGTTTTGAACAATTGTTGCTGTGCCTGCGCTTGTATTTATAGTTGAGGTTTGGTTCTGGGTGGCAGGGGGCGAGTTGCTTTCTCTGAGTGGAGGAGGATCTTGATCAGATACACCTACGGGTGCTCTTTTCTTGCTCGGCACACAGCCACCACCTTTACCCATATCGAAATTCTACTATATGGGTTTTCGAAAATGATATAAAAGCATCCAAATTTGTGCAAGAATTATGGGATATTGCTGAAAATGACCAGAGAATTGAAGCACCAGGTAACTGAGAAAGTGAAAATTCTAAGATTTTGTGCTTCAAGTGTAAGCAGATGTGCTCTACCACAAAGAGCATAAATGATAAATAACGAGAAAAACGTCAACAACGACTGTCACATGTAATACTGGAAAGAACTTGTAGTAGTCCCCAATTCTGGCAGTTGTTGACTTTACTGATATTCTTAGCTGTTTTAGCTGGCATTTTTTCCATAAAGTAATAATACTCCTCACAACACTGCCGTTTAATTCTACAACTTTCAGGTAGTAAGGCACTGTCCTCCACACTAGCCGCCCCTCAGGATGCTCCACATGCATAACATGGTCGATCTCTCCCCTGCTTTTTTCTTTTTTTCTCTTATTAGTTGGAGAAAAAAGGGAACTCCAATCTTTTTGAAGAACACAGGGCTACAATGCCAAGCAGTTCAAGGATATCAGGTTGTTCTCAGTTGTTGAATTAACAGAACATTCTGTTTTGTAATAGAATTTCATTTTTTCCTGAATGGAAGGTAAAGGAGGAAAATATTTAAGAAAACTGATAAATACCAAGAAGGAGATAGACTGCTCTGTGTTCATACATGGAAAAGAAGATGACAAGCAATAAACATAATTAGAAGCAAGAAAGCACCCACCATAAAAACGCCATCTTTGACAAATAGTGAGCAACTACAACCATGGGACTCACTGCACAGCTCTATACTAATGGCTTTGGACGACATCAAGACATCATCTTATAAAGCAGGGAAATTCCAAAAGCCTGATGTAGCAGAAAATGATGCGCATTGTAAAACCCTGTTCTGATATTCAGCATAATAAACTTGTATAAGTTCTACATCACTCAGGAAGATGGTAGATGGAACATAAGAGTCAATGTCCAATCACTTGTTCAAGGTTGCCAAATAGGCAACCGCTAGCTCATAGCCATATCTTTTATGAGGATAAGGTGTCTCTCTTTACCCTTCCTTCAGTGAGCCCTTTCTAGACCTTTTGAATTCCCACGGTGGTACGCAGCCTTTATAGTGAGAATGTAGGAACAGAGAAGACATGGAGACTTCTACTTGAGGCATTGAAATAGATGAAAAGCAACCGAATGAATTCCTTAGTCTCTTCTTCTCATTGGCACGCTCTTGGAAGTTAGGATCATGCCGGACAGTGGTAGCCTTAAGAGTCTCGGGCAGTAAACAGTTGCACATGGAACCTAGGTAAACAAGAACAGAGTTAAAGAGTTATAATCACATATTCAATGGTCTAGATGCTGTCCATTAAAGTATAATCATTGCCGTTTTTTGCCCTTGTTGCCCAAGTCTTGAAGACATACATACACCTTCAGTTTACTACCATCTTGAAAAGCATGAGCATTGAAAATAACTATCTGAAAAGATAATTGGATTTGTTGCATACCTATTCTTGCAAGTCGATTTACCCATTTTGGAATTCTATTCCCAGTCAGTTTGTAACATATATCTTCACAGAAATGGTTGCAGTTTCTGAAAATCAGATGATAACCATCGCCCTTAAAGTTTGCAGACTGGCGCTCCATGAATTCTCTAACCTGTTTGGGGTCCAAGCATGTTGTTCCCATGAATATTGATTTCCTAAACTTGAAGCCAGGACATTGTCGGGGGTCAACCTCAAAGACACCACTGGTTGGATAGTCATGGGCTCCAAACGCATATTCAATGCCATGGACTGAGACAGAAGGTATCGAAATAGTCAGAGAAAACACGATTTAATAAAAGTAGATTATGTCTTCGCTTTATGCTTGTAGAATTAAACAAGGCTCTGCATCTTGTGTCTGCATTCGTGTTTACTGCATATGAACATTACACTCTGGAAAATTACAGGACGTATGTCTTCAGGAAAATATCCAGTTGGAGGGACAGCAATGATTCTCTGAGAAAGGATCAACTATTTAGAAAATTAGATGAATACATGGGACAACAAGACCTCAACTCTTAATAACCCAAACAATCTACTCTGAAATATGGTTTTACTACAGACAGGAAATGTACGCTCAGATAGGTACGGAAGAATCAAGTTGTGTGGACATGAACAAGATCTGCATATAGGTTTTGTTTAGTACACTACATGGTTTAACTATTAGTGACATTATTCTTTCGATATGTTTCACAACTTTCCTGTAACTTTCATTGATAATCAACTAAGTTTCCATTGTTTGAGACTCGGGTTTAGTTTCTTATGTGAAGTTCATTTAAGATCAATTAAGCCTCCATATAGCTTACCTTCCACTCCAGAGTGAAAAATTCCAAAGCCAGCCCAATGGACGTAGCCATTAATGGTTGTCAAGTCATACACATTCAAGTAGACGGGTGTATTGCCCGGACTATAGCCTGCTGACTTAACTTTTGGGAAGATGCAAAAACTGGTAGCTGATTTTTCCTTCAAACAAAGGGGAACAATAGAATGCCATCCATTCTTTGGTGCCAACTTCATCTTTTAACAATCAAACTTGGACCAACTCTGCCTAGTTCCCACCTGCAAATATGCACATGCAAACGTATATACTTAGCATAACAAGAAAATAACTTGAAATAATACAATCACCCTCATCAAAGAGGGGTATTTGTTCAGGTTTACAAATAGCAGAGAGTAGCACAGAGGAGCTACCATAAAAGATGGACACAAAGCTGAAAGAACCGGAAGTTAGAAACTGAGATGCTGATTAGATTTCTAGATCCCACCATTAACTAGGAGGGGATTTCGCTCATCAGAGGCATCCAAAAGTTCCAAACTTAAGAACACAATTGGAACACAAAACTTGGGAAAATTTTCTTTCTTAGAAAAGTTAATCTGGATTCTATTCTGCATCTAGGGATTGACCTATGACTCGGAGGTGAACAGATGAAAAACACAAGAGCATACACAAGAGATCCCATGAGTACCGGATTTCTCTCAAAGTTACACCAGCAAAGACTTGCTAATAGAAGAAATAGGTACGCACCATTTCCACTTTGAACCAGAAAGGATGACCAAAAAAAGATAGCATTAAGCAAAATGCTAGCAGCAATCCAGTATATAGATCGATGTCAAGCAGTTCTACATTTGAGAGAGTACAAAATAAAAATTGTACTTTTAGGAAGCGGATCAGGTTCTCAAAATTACAAGGTGAAGACCAAGTAAAGTGACCACCTTCCATGCCATCAAGAATGCGAGGAGAACCCATTTGACCATGTCAGAGGCAAAATAAATTGAGCAATGCAGAGATGGTATAATGCAAGTCAAACCCATGACAGAGAAAACAGAAAGGGAATCAAAGCAAGCAGTGCAAAACACTGGACTAAGCAAATCAACAGTGGATACTAGAAAACCAAAGGAATTACCTTACATTGCCGGGAAGAGCACTCATGAAAACGAGATAGACACTAAAAGTTTTTGAAAATCCAGAACAAACCAAGAAATTTTTTTATAAAAAGAGCAAAGTAAAGAGTCCCTTAGGAGCTGAAAACTAGTGACACATTGCAACGAAGTAAGCAAAATCTTTTGAAAAATTGACAACCAAAGACACAAAAAACTTACTCTGTGTGAATGATGCCTATGAACCACAGCAACTGGGAAGGGAATGCAGAAACAAATATGCCATTTTTTTCAGAGAAAAGAGAAATAACTCCTGAGCCAGGAGTATATGATGTGGGACTGGAACCAACACAGTGTGTTTCCTTTTTGTTCGTGTCCTTCAACTGACAGAAATAAAAGCTGGAGTTGCACAGAGACTACTGTCTTTGCCTGAAAGCCTAATGAGGACAGAAGAACCAATAAAGAAAAGGAAAGTATGCATAATTATTAAATTTACTGGTAAAGGTAAAAGCATGGATGGGATTGAGACATGAAGTTTTGACTGACTTTGCTTCAAAATTTTAGATTGGACTGGAAGTAGATCTATTCTCTTTTGACACTTCACTTTCCCTTTCCTCTCATTTGTCTCTTTTTAGACAATAATGTAAAAAGAAAAAATTTCTTACAGAAACAGAATAAAATTTAGAGATATTATTTGGCATTTAATTTACAATAAAAAAATATTTTTTTCATCATTGCATGATCCTCACTTGAGATATTTTATTTTTGGTGACGCTTTATCCATAAAAAGGACATGCACTAATTTTGATGTGATGTTTATTGTCATAATATTCTTATAATTGGAATTGCATTTTTTTCTTCTAAGATGGTAAATTTTAAAATTTTTTGATGTAATGTGATTTTGAAAATAAATATGATATTTCAGAAAGTAATTAAAAAGCAAATTTATAAGAAATACACTTAATATATATTATAGATCATCAGCCCATTTAATTTATTATCATTGTTCTCACCTTCGAATAAAAAATTGAATAACGAATGGGCATAATTGATGATGAAAATATTATTCATTAAAAAAAAATCATTTGTGTACATTTGTGAAGGAAAAGAAAATTCCCAAAACCAACCTTTCCCGGCATTGGCTGTCTAGGTAGTTGCTTCCAAATTAGTACAATAATGTGTGAGTCATGTCATAACCTTAAATAGTGTTTTTGTCTTTTATATACATAGATATTTAGCTTCCGAACGTCGGATAAGAATCGACGGTCGTAGTAATTAATGGAGAGATTGTAAATTTTGTGGAAGTCGTTAAAAAAATACACCGATAATAAATAAATTAAGAAAGACTGGAAAGTTAGATCTGCCATGCGAAGTGGGAAGTGGGAAGTGAAGTGTCATTCTCCCATAGAAACAGTTATTGATAATTAGTTACTTTTTTATTGCCAGTGTCCAAGTAGTTGTGTATAAAAAATAAAAATAATAAAATAATAAAATAAATGAAGATTTTGAGATTAGCACGAGCAGCTGTCATAGACTCGAACGACACGCCATCTCATCCCTTTTAATTTTCGTCTGTCATTCTTTATTATTTTAAAGCTTCGGATACTAGAGACTACTTGCTTCGGGGCCGCAGATCAAGGGACTATTATGATCGTGGAAGAAAGAGGATGCGAAAGAAACAAACAAAATACACTATTCTTACCTATCATTTACCCGACAGTTTTTACCTCTTTCGGGGATATGTCCGGTAAAAGAAAAAGATTGGATAAGGAAGCCATGGTAGGGAATCTGAGAGCTCGGAAACTTACTCTGATTATGACCCCTGCTGATGAATGTGGAGAAGTAAAAGATGATTATGAGGATGATTCCTATGTAAGGTACTGTTCTCATCTGCTTCTTTATGTCTGTTTACAGTCCGGTGAGGTTTTAATATCGTTTGCTTGGTTTCTTTTCTGCATTGACAGAAAAGTTTAGGGAGAGATGTTAGGAGCATTTTCGGGTGGCATGGCGTTGTTGTTTCCTCGTGGATTCTACAACCAACAAACCGGCCCACCACCCAGTCTACCTCAGCTTTTTTTGCCCTTTACTTATCAGTCTTCGGAACTGAAAGACTAGTTGGCAGTAAAAGAGCAGGTAACATTCTTCCCAGAAGAAGCCTTTCCATCTGGTTTGGATCATTCATCACTGGTGCTTTGTGTTTGAATCAATTCAGGAGAAAAAACACTGTCCAGTTTATCTACCAACGAGCAGGAGCAATTTACCGTTCTGATCCATCAGGGAAAGGTTTGAATGCATCCTTCTTGCCATTGACATAGAAATCCACAACTGCTTGCATTCGTGGAAGTTTATCAGGGTGGTAGTTTATATGAACAATGACTGGTTTCAGCTTGCTCAGTTTATCATCTTTTCTCACCGTCTTGAAGAGGACCTTGCTGTTCATGAAGAGATAGATATCCATAGTTCTCCTGGAAGCGTGAAGCCCATCATATCCAGGGTGTGTGGGGAAAGACAGTTCCTCGTTGAAAACTGCTTGGTCCCAAGCACTTTCACGAGAAAGCCGGGTGGCCACTCGATCCAGAAGCTCAATTGAAGAATGTGTTGGTCTGATGAAGAAAAAGCCAGAGTTATAAACCCATATCCGCATTGTATGAGCATAACGAGCCCAACCCATTGCAGGTTCATCAGAGACATCATTATAACCGTAAGCTGTCATCTTGTTGTGGCCATCACTCATGGATTCAACATCTGAATCCCGATAGAGATGATGAAAAGGGTTCTGCAAATAGACAATATCAATATCCGAGAGAAGAACACTGTATCCTAACTGCAAGAACTCTCTCAAGATGCGAAATTTGAGTCCTGAAACTGCATGGTTACCTCCAGTCTTTCCGATTGAATCAATCCTCGCATCAGGGTCTCTCTTGTAGAACGGAACTTCTTTTGACTCACAAAACTCAGCAATCGCATCATCCAATGCAACAACTACATAATTGGGTATTACCACTCTCTTAATGCTAGTAAACCAGACCTCCAACATTTCTTTCACGTTTGAATTTGCTACAGCCACTATAACTTCTTTCTGAACAGCAATTCTCTGCAATAACTTTGCCAATCTTGGATTCACAGACTCATCCGGGTCTACAGTTGGAGTTGTTCTTAAACCCTTCACCTCACCAAAAGGCCTAGCTTTATGTTGCAGACCCAATGCCAGCACTTGCTTCTGTGCTTGATCTTTAGCATGTTCAGCAAACCTAAGACTTTCTGTCAGTTCATGAATCTGTCTTTTCAACTCCGTATGTTTGTCGGACACTAAAGCAAACTCTGCTTTCAACAGGTTCAGCTTCTCAGACGATTCACATGAGCTTGACATCACCTAGTCGCATACATCCAGAAGAATCGTCATTTGATATTCGGGGTTCAGTGCAATTAACCAATTGATTAACACAAAAATCATCAATCTAATATGAAATTTCTCAACCTTAACACACAACAAAAAAAGATAAATTTCCCATCCGGCGGGACATACAACGGGAAGTTCTAAAACACAACAAATTCAGAAATCTCAAATGATTTTTGAAAAAAAAAAAAAAAGAGGCTAAAGATTGAAACCTGGGCGAAAATGTCATAGCGAAGGCCAGGCCGACTGGCGAAGAATATTCCGTGAGGGAAGAAGAATGCGAAGACGACGCCGAGGAATATCCCAATGGATATCGCAATTGCGATTCTCGACTTACGGAATGATTGAGCGCTGCTGTTTCGCCTCAACGCTCCTCCTCTACGCCACATCTTTACTTTTCCTAATCGTATCCTTTTTGTTTGTGATTCTAATAGACAGCTTTTGATTAACAGAAACTGCCTGGGTAGACTACACAAAGTCTGTAGTGTGATCTGAGTGGAGTGAGACAGCGAGGAGCTGGCGGGTGCAGAGGAGTTTGTTGAATAACTAAAACAAACAAGAGTGAAAACTTGGCTTGAGCTACCAAATGGTGTCGTGGTGTAGTTGGTTATCACGTCAGTCTAACACACTGAAGGTCTCCGGTTCGAGTCCGGGCGACGCCAACTCTTATTTTTTTATTTAAGGGATCCGGTGGCTTCCGGTGGCTTCCGGTGGTTTTTATCAACGAAGACGAAGGCTTCTCATGATTCCTGAAATATAGTTAGGCTTTCGAATGCCCATCGCTGATTGTACCCTCCGTATGTGAGCTTTCTGATAGATGACGAAGGGAAAGAACGGTGAGGGAAGAAATCTCTAATATTTTTTTCCAAGTGTTGTGATCGCAGAAGGTGGCTCCACCCTCGCCGCTTACATAAAGTGTACTACCATGTAAGCCCTGCAACCCACAGAACTTATATGACATGGTTACTGTCGGATTAAGACAACGACCCACAAACATCAACTAGTTCAGCACTCAAACAATCTAAGATTGAGTAGATAGAGTCCGTATTTAGATGGGTAGTATCACCGGATTTAAATGCATGGACACCATTATTCAAGTACACCCAACTGCACCCAGGAAGCTTCTCGTTCTCTGCTCTTCTCATCCCCTTTCTTATTCTTTTCATCTCGACCCAGTTCCCTTCTGCTGCAAAAAGATTGGCCAGCTGCACATACCGAGATCCTTTGTCTCCGTCATTGTCTAATAGTTTCTCCTCTATCTCTTTGGGAAGTTCTGATTTCTTATTTAGGCTGTAAGCATTCAAGAGAGCCCCATGGTTCACAACATCTTGTAGTTCTGTAGGAATACTTTTCATAAATGATACTGCTTTATCCAGTTGATTGGCCCTTCCATAGAGATCAATTATGCAGGCATAATGATCAACTTCGGGTGTTATATCGTGATCTTCCTTCATGGAATTAAAAAGTTTCTCGCCCAAATCTACTAATCCACCGTGACGGCAAGCCGATAAAATTGCAACAAATGTAATTGCATCTGGTGCGACTCCGTTCTCCAGCATCTCATGGAACAGTTGGATAGCTCCAATTCCATGCCCATGGTTGGCATAACCAGCTATCATCACGTTATAAACAACTAAATCTCTGACCATGACATTTTGGAATACGTTTTCTGCATATATTAGGCTCCCAGATTTTGCATACATATCAATCATGGCACTTGTCATGTTTTTGTCCATTTTAATGCCCATTCTAAATACACAGCCGTGAATTTCCTTGCCAGGCCTTAGTGCAGCTCGCAATGCACAGGCACCAAGCATACTAACGAGTATCTGAGCATCAGGAACCATCCCTTTCTTAGCTGTAAAATCACTAAAGAGTTCAAAAACAGTTTCACAATTCTCTGATTTGAGATAGCCAGAAAACAAAGCTTTCCAAGCAATCAGATTCTTCTCTGCCAAATTATCAAAAAATCTCCGAGCTTCCGCCATTTTCCCTTGCAACGAATACCCCATAATCATGGAAGTGGTTGCAAATGGGTTTGTCCCACTTGCTGAACACATTAACTCTGCATACTTCATATTACCACACTTGCAGTAAACATCGATAATTCCACTATCTATAAACGGATTCAAAATCAAGGCTTTCTTTAAAACCCAAGCATGAATTTCCTTCCCAATTCGCAAATTTCTTAAACTAGAGCAAGCATTCAAAAGACTGGTAAAGGTATAGTCATTCCATTTCACGCCATTCTTCCACATGCAAACAAACAAATTCAAGGACTCCAGCGCATAACCATTTTGAACATATCCAGCAATCAGTGTATTCCAAGAAACCACATCGCACTCGTTATCTCTCCAAAACAAACTCAAGGCCCTATCCATATCACCTTCTCTACAGCAAGCCGCCACAAGTGCATTCTTCGATACCAAATCAATAACGACCTCACATCCCTCAAACACCTCACAAGCTTCTGAATAACACCCGCATTTCGAGTACATGTCAATCAAAGAACTCACAGCAAACCCACTTTTATCATCGGCAGTCTTCACCATATAAGAATGCAACTGCTTTCCAAAACGAAGCATGGATAGCCTGGTACACAAGTTAACGCATATTGTCAGGGTAAACCCGTCCATTCCAATCTCACAACGCTTGCGCTGCATTTCAAGAAACAATTCAAGTGCTTCTGCTTCATGCCCGTCAGCACCGACATAACCGGATAACATCGAATTATAAGAGACAAGATCTCTAACCGTAACTGACTCAAACATGGTTTTCGCTAGATGTAAGTTTCTCGATTTTATGTGGGCAGAGATTATGGCGTTCCAAGAGAAAACATTTCTTTCAGGAATTTCGTCGAATAGCTTTTGAGCTTCAATAATACGGCCATGTTCTGAATACAAATGGATGAGTTGATTAGATGTCATTGTCGGCATGAAGAAACCTGACTTTATGAACCGGAGGTGTAGTGCCAGACCCTCTTTAAGGGACCTCATTTACCCTTCATATACAAAGCAAAAGCTGCTTCCATTGGTTCTATTGTGACCACATTTAAAACACTGATCGGAAAGACCATTTCGAGGAACACATTTGCCGACTCCAACAAGAAGACAAACGCTGAAGAGATGAAGTAGCGAGCCAAAAATGCTTTCTGTTTAAACTTTAAACTCTCACGACGAGGACGCCGTTAACGACGTGCCATGCAGTAGTAGTAAACGACGTGCCATGAACTCTTATGCTGTAGACAAGGGATTGCCGTTTACTAATTGACACGCGAAACGGCATATCGTTCGGTGAATAACTTGTAAAGAAAGTGCCCTTCCTTCTTGTTACTTTTTTTCCTTCCTAGTCGTAGCTCTCACCCCAATTAATATCGATATTGACTGACAATAAATAAGTGGTCCAACAAAAGAAGAAAAGAGAAAGTTGAAAATCCCTCAAATTTCATACTCAATTACTGCTTTGATATATCACCAATTCCGGCCATTTATTCATAAGAGTTGTGGCCATTGATGTAAGGATTTCGTCAATAGTATGTCAAGAACTAGTGCTTGAAAGCCTACAGATGATTCCAGTGTCCAACACGTAATATGTTGTGGTTTCAGTGATCTGATTGATAATAACATTTGAGTTTGACCAAAGAATAACAGACAGAGTTCCTTACAGAGCCATGCCATGATCAATCAATCCATTCTTCCCACGGGACCAACCTTAGCTACCATATAATGAATGATGAGGACTTGACCATTTGGCTTTTGTGTACGAGAGAAAGGCCAAAGGTAGTCGTTAATGAACGTTACTAAGTCAAATTCTGACGTACATGTATGTATCTTTGATGCTTAACTCATCTGGTCCACTCAAAAGAGAGTCCAAGCTCAGTTTCTGATCACAGAAAACAAAATAGCAGAGGCCAGTGCTATGTCGCCAAGTGTTTTGCTATTTAGCAGCAGAATTGAGCAGTAGTTTCAGAGGAAAGGAAGGGAAAGTGATGATGGAGTTTGTGACGAGGTAAAAGACTCTGTAGCACTTCCAAGGAGAAAGTGCTGCGGTAGGGTCTTGATCCATCCTGCATAGCTCACCAAGTAGACTGGGCTATTGTTGAGTGATATGGACATAGTTGCGATTTTCCAAGTGGGAGATCTCTGAAAATCACACAAATGCAATCTGTGAGAAAGGAAAAATAGGAAGAGTGTCGGTGTCATGAGGTGGTGGGGATTGCTTCTGTTAAATGAATCTGTCACCAGTTATCATCAACTGCCTTTTCTGGGTTCATAAATTATAATGAAGAATTTTCTAGCAAGGAGTGATCATACTCAATGACTAGTAGGTAGGCAAAATTCAAAGGCACGTGAGATTGACTAAGATGCAGAACTACATCTCTGAAAAGCCAGCAGGGACACATGTTTTCAGAACCAAGAATCTCGGCTTTATAATATATATTATATATTTCTCACTGTCAATTCCCAGGAGCCAAAGTTTCTAATTTCAAAGTTTGCCCATATGATATGCTTTGATGATGAACTCACCATCCACTTTTGTCGTCACCGATGGAGTGTATGGACTTCACGGCAATATACTTGCACTCAGAAGAAAAGTACAAACAAACGTTACAGGCTCTATCAGCCAGATTCGTAAAAACATGGTATAATACAGCTAATGTCTGGAAATTACAAAAGGACAAATCTTGAGGGTTATGCAACTAGTGAAGGCATGGGTAAATGGTACAAGTTTTATACATGCAAGAAATGTGAAAGCTGATGTCCAAGTGGTGAAGGCAACCAATAAAACTATGCGATAATCTCTAGTTCAACTGGATGTGCATTTCTGTCATTGTCTAACGATGGGAGAATTGTTATCACCATGTGTAAAACTAGTACGACACGCAGTTGTGTTTTGTCAAATTTTAATCCGACAAGTCAAATAAATTAGTTCTTTTATTATGAAAATAAACTAAAGTTTAGTTCCGAAGTCTTAAACTGAATTCAGATTAAGTCTTAGTGTTCTTTCGGACAACAGTCCAAAGTTCAAGGAAGAAAGTGTGGCTTTGTCTCTTTAACGAGTTCGACGAGAGCCAAGCAACAAGTTGAAGAGGCAATTATTGAAGACACAAAGGAGTGAGGTGTCACTCTACATATCAGAAAAGTATACGACAGACGAGTGGGGCCTACCCAATAATCTTTGACGCACCAGCCTCCATTCTTGAACTGCAACTGAGTTTTGACAAACCTGGATGTGAGAATTCGAATGACGTAGCAGTGGCTTTGGTAACGTGAGTAATGTCTCCCTCGTTGACCTAAAATCTTTTATTTTTAAAATTTAATTACTGCAGAAAATGAAATTGGATGGTGTCTCAAGTGGCCAGGAAGGACAGAAGCTAAAGATACCTCGACTTTTTTCTATATAAGCAGCTAGAACTCTCCCGTCATGCTGTGTCTCCAGCTGCTGGAATCTATCAGAGACACGGCTTAATTTCTCTCCTCTCTTCCTGCTCTGTTTTTTTCTCTCTTCGGAGCAAGAAGAAATAGCAATGGAAAGAGATGGTAGTGTTACTCAATCCGAGAAAGGTCTATCAGATTTTGATCCTATTAAGAAACCAAAGAGAAACAAATTTGCTTTTGCCTGCGCAATCTTGGCTTCTATGACTTCTGTGTTGCTTGGATATGGTGAGTATTTGTTTTAAGTCCATTTTTCGTTATCCATTACACTTTCCTGTTCTCACTGTCATTGTTCTCTCTTATCTCTACCATGAGAGACAACCATATGTACATGTCCATCATCAATTATATGTTTCTGGCCCCCAATATCTGTACATCGATCTGAGCAAGACGTATCGTGTCTTTCGCATGATATTTTGCAGACATAGGAGTAATGAGTGGAGCTTCTCTCAAGATAAAAGATGACTTCAAGATAAACGATATGCAAATACAGTTTCTGGTGGGCTCCCTAAATTTGTACTCTCTACTGGGCTCGGCAGCTGCAGGCAGAACCTCTGACTGGATTGGTCGTCGGTACACCATCGTAGTGGCTGAAGCCATTTTCTTTCTCGGAGCTCTCCTCATGGGGTTTGCCACCAATTATGCTTTCCTTATGGTTGGCCGCTTTGTTGCTGGTGTTGGAGTTGGCTATGCCCTCATGATTGCCCCTGTCTACACTGCTGAGGTCTCTCCGGCATCTTCTCGTGGATTTCTGACCTCATTCCCCGAGGTATGTAAACAGCTGTTAGCCGACAGGCTTTGTTTCATCTCCTAATCAGACAGTGTTTTAAGAAACTATCTTCCACAGACAAACTTCTTTACTCATTTTATATGTGATCAGAGAGGAAGGGTCTTGATTATGTTTTCTCACAGGTTTTCATTAACGCCGGGATCTTACTCGGATATGTATCAAACTACGCATTCGCCAAGCTCCCGATCAGTTTGGGGTGGAGATTCATGCTGGGGATCGGTGCAATTCCTTCAGTGATCATAGGATTGGTTGTTTTGCTGATGCCCGAGTCACCACGTTGGTTGGTCATGCAAGGCCGACTAGGAGATGCCAGGCGTGTTCTTGACAGGACCTCTGATAGCAAAGAAGAAGCTGTACTCAGGATGGCTGATATCAAAGAAGCCGCCGGCATTCCTCAGGACTGCAACGATGACATTGTTCAGGTACAAAAAAGGAGTCACGGTGAAGGTGTCTGGAGAGAATTGTTCATTAACCCAACACCAGCCGTTCGCCATATTCTGGTTTGCGGGGTTGGAATTCACTTCTTCCAGCAAATAACAGGCATAGACGCGGTTGTTTTATACAGTCCAAGAATTTTTGAAAAGGCAGGAATTACGTCATCAGATGAGAAGTTACTAGCCACTATAGCAGTCGGGTTCGTCAAGACCATATTTATCTTGGTGGCCACATTTCTACTGGATAGAGTAGGACGGCGCAAGTTGATTCTGAGCAGTGTTGGTGGCATGATAATATCACTAGCAACTCTTGGCTTTGCCCTCACAATCATTGACCATACGGACAGGAAGCTAAATTGGGCCGTAGCGTTGAGCATAGCTATGGTATTAAGTTACGTAGCAACTTTCTCGATTGGGATGGGACCTGTGACATGGGTTTATAGCTCTGAGATCTTCCCCTTGAGGCTTCGAGCTCAGGGCACGAGCGTAGGGGTAGCAGTAAACAGGGTCACAAGTGGGGTCATATCTACTACTTTTATATCATTGTATGAAGGCATAACGATTGGAGGGGCCTTTTTCCTTTTCGCATCAATTGCATCCGTGAGCTGGATATTCTTTTTCCTGATTTTTCCTGAGACTAGAGGTAGAACCCTTGAAGACATGGAGGTTCTTTTCGGAAAATTCATAAAGTGGAGATCTGTTTTGAAGGAGCAGCACAAAGAGAAAGAAGTTAACGGGGCAACTAATGGTCAAATTCAATTCACTACTACTACTGCTACATGAATTGGGTAAAGCCTTTCTTTATATTAGGTTGTCTCCTCTCTCTTGGGCTTACTAGAAAGGAAGGCCGGCTCAAGCAAAAAAATGCTATTGTTAATGCAATGTAGAAAAACTGATTTTATGCTTGGAAATGAGAAAAAAAAATTATATATTTAATGAAGAACAATATTATGAAATCATACAAAATGCGTGCTAGGAATTCTACTAAAGAAAAACGTATATATTAGTGAATAAAGAATATCAACCTAAGTCATGGAATTCGCATGAAGTGAATAAATAAGTTTGATTTATAACGGTACTTGATGAGAATGTATCAAGTTTCAAATTCAATCACATCAGTAATCCCGAGTCCATACCGAAAGAAAGGCGAAATGCCTTTGCCCATACGAGAGAGGAGCTCAATATCTTCCAGAGCAAAAGCACTGAATTTCATTAATAAATTATAAGCACGACCTTTTAACTTTACAAACCTCAGCAGGAATCCCATGCTAGTTTACCAAGAAACTAAGTTGTTGGCCGATTTGAGAATACTTTACCTCAGCTATCTCTAAAGTGGGACTTCTCAGAAAGAATCACCAATAGATGTAAGACTATTAAATTACAAGACTACAAGAAATCATGTACATATCTGTGACAAGCATCAAGACTTCATTTACTTCTCAATGCCCTGTTGCAAGTACTGAATCAAGTCATATCCAGCCGTTGTCCATTTGTTGTAAGCGTCCATGCATACGCGGATCATGAAATTAGCAGCTTCACGCTCGCTCATCTCAGGATGAAATCTCTTACGAAGATTGCCGATTGGATCTCCCCTGCTAAAACAAGGTAATCCACTGTCTAGCATTAAATGCACGGTGTTGATTATCCCATTCATATGGCGGCGGGCAGCGAGGTATCCCTTTACGCACAACCTGGGGACACAAAGGTAGGAAATTAAGCAAACTTATCACGTCTTTGTTCACAATACAGTCACGATGCATAGATAAGGCGCAAAAGTCACCTCACAAATTGGAACCAGGTATCACTCTTCATGACACCCGATGGGTCCAGTAATTGAGTCATCTCATGGCTCAGCTTGAAGTGTGCACTCTCAAAACGCATATTTCCACCAGGAGATGTTTCCAAGATGAAACCAAAATCAATATGAACAAGCCTCCCCACACTGCATTTAAAGTATACATGCATGACGATTGGCATTGATTTGTTTAGATTAAAGCCTAAAACAAAATTCCAGGATTTCATGTGGGGGTGCTTGGAGTTGGCTAAGCCAACAACATGTGCCAAGTAATACGAAATTTATATATATAAAAAAAAAAGAATACAGAAGCCTACCTATCAAAAAGAAGATTCCCGTTGTGCCTATCCTTCGGTTGCAATAAAAGACTTGCAACTGCATAACCAGCACTACTAATGATGAAGTTCTCACGTGCAACTTCAAAACTCTCCGAGCCAACAGGTCCAAAGTCCTGTTGAAAAATCTCATATAGACCTCCATCTGTTGTTTCACCCATCTGACTTCGGCTTCTTGTATTGGGCACAACCTGCAAAGCAAGATAATGAGCGTGGGATGTATACCAAACATTACTAAAGATCCTCTCAAACCTGAAAGGTCATTTTGTACAAGCTTCCAACACGCCAAATCAGGGTAAAGCCTATCATGAGTTCTCGAAGCCAGTGAGGAAACTTATAAAGCCATTCTAAATGTACCGATACAACTACTTTGCTAAAACTTAATAAAAGTAACAAATCTACTAAAACTCTAGTGGATTCTACTCAACCTGCAAAACTGGATAGCCATCTGCAGGTAATCAACGAGTTGAGCAGGGCATTAGCACTCTCCAATTTTTATACAAAGGTTGAAGATAAATTACCTCAATTATACCTCTCTCTGGACCAGTTGGAAGAACACCATAAGGAAACACATATAGATTAATCCCAGCTGCCTGAAATATATCTCGAAGAAGCGATATCACTTGAAGAGCAAGAACATCTTGTCGACAATCATCACCAACCTTGAAAGAGAAACATCAATTAAGCTTAAACCATAGCAAAAACCAACCTTCAAATTTGATTTCAGACAGATTCATGTCCTGTATAATTAGTTCCGTTTAAAGGAATGAATAATGTCTTCATGTTCAAAAATAAATCATTGAGGCGACATTACCATGCATGTGACTTTTACATAATTTAAAATTCATGCAGGGATTGCATTGTGCCTGCACATCTATAAACCCTTTGAATGTCTGAAGCAAATATAGAGCTTTGGCTCATGGATACAAATCAACAAGCATACCTTGAAAATGCAAGCTTGAGGCTTTATATCATTGTGGTCCCCATCCCTATCGACCACATCAAATGTGACCATTATAGGAACTTTGGCTGCTGATTGTAGAGGTATTCCACTATCCACACGAATACCCCTGACAAGTTTGTTATGAGCGGTTGGTAAATAAAGGTCTTCTCCCTGCATTTCAATTTTCTCCAGTTCCCTATCATAGTAATGCACTAACTTTAGTAGCAAGATATTCAAAAGCAAGATGATATACTTCAGGATTAGAAGAACACCTCCGAATACCGGCTCGACGTTCATCCTTTGGAAGTGGTAGGAGAACACCGGAAATGGATGTAACTTTGTCAAAGAAGTTGAATTCTCTTTCAAATATGTCCAGAGCCTTGGGAGAGAAACCATCAATAATATGTTGGCGGACTGTGGGCAAAAGCTCTTGAAAGGAGCTATTCTGAAACAGATGAAATAAACATAGCATGAGATAACAGCCAAAGTCACTAGAGCAGCGTATATGTGTCAATGCTTGTGTATACAAACAATGCAAACATCAGAACAACTTAGCAATCGAGGCAGTTGCAAGCACTAATATTTATTTGGAGTAGCAAACTTTTTAACATAGAAATAAAAACACCTTATACATTATACGTAATAAGACACAAGAAAAATGCCATGTATTCTTATATATAGGCCTGGGGATGTCAAAGCAAGAATTGTCAAGTGGTCTTGAGGTTTCATCTCCATTTTAATGTGCAGTAGATACATATTCACATACTTAAAGCAATACTTGCCAAATCTCTGCCCCATCCAAACAATCCCCTTCTGAGTTCTTGTTAAAAGAAATGTAGGTTCTATATATTCTCCCAAAACGAGAATAAATAATAATAAGATAAATGTGGGAATCATATCTTTCAGACCTGGGACTCAATTTACTTAAACGCATTCATACAGAAAGAGCACCTGACTTGCAGCTCTGTGTATTGAGAATAATGGATCAAACTATAAACAAATGGATAAGTTTTAAATAGCTCAAGTGAACACCTAACAATACCTTTGCCACAGCACCATCTTTTACGGGTTCTGGTACAGACTCACCCTGCCATTCAAGAATTCAGCAGATATATAAACCAGAAGATTACAATGTAGAATTCTAGCTCTGCCAACTTCAACTCAAAAATGTTAGAATAACATCAGTTCATCCATGCAAATAGGAATTTTTCCACACCTGGAGATGCCATATCAAAATATGAGCAAATATGTCACTTCTTTGGGCTGCTCTGAGCAAATATCCTTCAACCAACATCTACAAAGTCATTAAAGTGTACATTAAGAAAGTCAGATGATTCTCGTACATTCTTGTGGTCCGAAACAGTAGCATGAAGAGTTTTAAATATCAGTCAGTCCTTGTGGCAGGATGGCCAAGTCCAAATCAGATAAAGCTAAATCTCAAACCATCAAGCAAATTAAAAAACAAAAGTTTCTCCAACCGAGCTCAAACTACCATGCTCGACCTATAGCTTAAACTTTGGCAAATGAAAGTTTCAATATAAACCTACCCCGTCATCATATCTCAAAGTTTGTACTAACTGAGGCATGAAGAAAGTTACTCGCTCTGGAGGATAGGACTCTAAAACCCTTAAAACATATGCCATGACACGTGGATGCCCCTTGTATGCTGGGGAGAGGAATTCAAGAGCTTGTGTAATCGAGCAAGCAGCCCAATGTGGCAGCTGTTGCAAAAGCACTGAATCTTCATCAACAGCCTTGGGGGTGACAAAATACGGCAATGCTTCCGCAATGCTCCGAATGTCCAAAATATGTGACTGCAAGGGAAACAAGAACATAATTTAAAGGAAAAGAAAATACTTCATCATGCAGAAAGAAATACAGGAAAAGAGGTATAGTCAAAGGACATTAATCATTTCTAAATCAGGCCATCATCAGGCAACATAATAATTCAGTGCAGTTCCTCCTATTATATACCCCCATCAGTCAAAGAATGGCGAGTGATACCTGAACTAGATTAGTTATTTCAGCCTTCAAAGAAGAGTTTGTTGGGAACCTTGCAGCTAAGGAGAAGGCAATACAAGGATCCACAGAAAAGGCCGTTCTAGCATATTCAATCCATTTCTCTGTGCCGATTTTAGGCCGAGTTGTGGTATCCCTGTAAACACAAGAAGTGCCAATAAATGATTACAGATACTCAAAAACAAAACCAAAGAAACTGTACAACTCAACCTGAGCAAATATCCTCATGAAACAAACTCTAAGAAGAAATATTCTAATGGAAGGAAAATAAGATGAGTTCAATGCCCAGTAAAGCTTACTTCGAGTTGGTGGGTTGTGCCCAAACTTCAAGCCTATCAGCCTCATGCTGGCACAGCATCAAAAGCAGCTGCTTCCGCTTTTCTCTTCCCATGGCATAGTTGTCCATCTGGCCCCACACAGGATGACACTGATCACTCTGCAATTACTTACTTTGTTCAGGGAGATACAGATATATTCATCAATAACTCAATCATATCAATACAATTAACAGCCAAAATGATATTTAAGATGCCCAGAACTTGTCACATTTTTAACTACTCTTAAAAAGATCTTTGCAAAATTTTCCAAGATTGAAGTGTTTAATGAATAGATAAGAGAAATTCAAAATACCTACAATCAAAACCCTAGGATCCGCAGGACTACAGCTATATGTTAGATTTTGGGAAGTGTATAGTAAAATATATTATGTGGAAGCACTGTGTCATAAAACACTTAATCATAAATGGTTCAATATACACATAAATATCTTACCAACAAACTCCCACTTTCGGGGGCCCTGCCTTTTGGATCAGATTGAGAAGCATCCACCCGCTCATTAGATAGATAGTGTAGAAAAACAGAAACAGACTGAGCCTCACTCTGAGTAAAATGCGGATACTGGACATCATACCATTCAGGTTCAGAAGCAAACCAGCCCAAAGAAGCCCTGATACATGCAAGAAAGACAACTTCTCAGATACAAAAGCATACAGTATACAATTTTATAAATTTCATTCATGTTCGCATGCACCTCAAGTACTAAATCCAAAAAGGAAACTTTTAAGATCGAAAGGTAAATGCAACACAGACTCATAAGCCCTAAAAAAACAGTAGCTGATAGATGATTTTTAGCACCCACTAGTATAAACACCCTTTGACAACATAAAAGTGAGTACCAGATTGAACATCAGGTACAGTGTTTATATAGACATTTGAGATCGTATTATGATTCTACCAAAAAAAAAAAGATAAAAAGATAACCATGTATAGACCCAAACACAAGCGCAGGCTCCAGTTTGGCAGTAAATGATGCAAAGAAAAGAAGCAAAAGAAACAATAAATAGTTAACTGTAAGTCACCTATAAATCCGGTCTTCCAGAAGTTGCAGTCCTGTTTTAAAATTCTTCAAATTTCCCTGGTAGTGACATGAGCAGAATTTCAAACCAAGAAGCATCACGGTGAAAAATGTGCCGGTAGCAGCAGGATGGCGAGAAAAATTCCAAGGTGATCTCGTGGTTCCTTGCAAAAGCCGACCAAGGAGCAACAGTTGCTCAACACTATTGTGTCGTACTACCTGAATAATAAAAGCCATAAAATATTTAAGTGTCAGAAAATGACATATATATTAGCAAACCCACATACTCAAAGTTGTAAAAAACAAATATAATTGAAGCATGTCAAATCTCCAATGCAACATTATTATGGTCCACAGTCAAACCCTTAATAGAGACTCCCCAAGTACATCAGGCACTATCAACCATATGCAAGAAATAAACCCATCCTAAACCATATTCCTGATTTCAGATGCAACTTACGAATACATTTCACTCCAAGAACAAAGCCATGCACAAGATGGCTTTCAATCATGATCAAACATTTGATGTACACATCGCAAATAGCATCCACCTGCCATTTGATGTTCCCACAAGAATGTTACCAGTCCAAATGGGATTTTTTGTCATCCATAAAGAGACATTATTTGAGAGAATGATGAATATCATCAGCAAGGTAAAGCAACAATGTAGCATTCTGCTTCTCTTTGCATATTCATATAGTGGCAAAGATTACAAACACGTAGACTGAATAATTCTTTTCAATCATTTCCCGAACAGTGAAATATTCATCTTTGCAAAAAGTTGTCACATCATGCTGTCGGTGGCTTAGAAACAGTTGCAACCAGGCAGGAACAAAATCATTACCGGAATGCTTGAAAAATGTATATAAAACACATAAATCTTGTACATTGAAAATTTATATATACATGGGCTATAATCTTTCCATCTTTACAAAAAATTGCACTTAAGTGTAGCACAAACACAGTTCAAAGCTTCAAAATTGTTTTACTCCGATAGTCAAGTACAAGTTCTTTTGAAATGTAAGATTAAATTGGCCATCTGGTGCCAACAATTGGAGTACAGGTTTATAATCTTGATAGAAAAGAAAACAAATTATGTGAACAGAAGTGAGTCAATCAGACGGAACATCAGGCTACAGATAATCGATTGAGATAGATTGACTACGTAAAATGTAAAAGTAGATGAACCAGCCAGGAGCATTAGTGGATTTGCAAACTAGGAGCACCAAAGGGAAGTCCAAGTGAAGGTTGAAAAGAAAAAAGTAAACAAATACAGCAACAGCATAAAATAATGCCTCCAAGAAAAGAACTAGGTCATCATCTTTCAGGACACAACTATTTCAAGACTATAGATGAAATGGAGTTGGAACATGGCAACCACAGAGACAATCAATACTAAGAAAATACTAATAGCACTGTGCCATGCGAGCAAAGTTACAACACAAAAACAATACTGACAGAGTTAAATGTCACACTCCGATATAATACAGAATGAATAATGAAAAGACAGCTACGTTAACATATGATGGGTATCAATGGTCTATGTTGATAAAACGCAGCTCACAAAAAATAACATATGATCTTTCAGGCCTAGACTAGCTCATGACTACATATCAAATGGAGTTGGACATGGCAACCACAAAGAAAATCAACACAAAAACGGACTAGAAGCACTATGACACACAAGCAAAGTTACATCAAGGGAAAATATAGTGCAATAGCTATAAGTTCCAAGAGCACTCCAACCTAATGCAGAATGAATAATGAAAAGACAGATGCATTGAATATCAAAATTACTAAATGGGCATCAATCTGCTATCTTGTTAAAATGCAATTCACAAAAGATCATCCAAGTATCAACTACCACAAAATTTGGAGAGCTAAACTTCTTGCACAAACCTCAGCATGTGAGCATGAAATGTGAATACAAAATTAAATTCTCAACAGATAATCCAAGCTTTTGGGGATACAAGGAATAAATAGTGTGTAATTGAGTGCAGAGGGATGGAGCCTGAAACAATTTTAACCTCAAAGCGATCGATAAAAAATCCAAGCCATAGTCTATGTGCCATAATTTGTTCAACAGGATCAATTATTGGCTGTGGTTCTGGTTCCCCAGGGGAAAGATGAGGCCGTAACTTCGCAGCAGGTCCAAAGTACTTTACATCAGAGGCAAAGAGGCCACGCTTCGTATCAATTGTCCACAACCAAGCATCTACAAGTTCAGCAAAAATAAGAGGCCCCAGTTGGGGTGCAGCAGAAACCAACCAAGTCCAAACAAAAACACCAGTCTCCATTGCATCTTGTGTAGAAATATATGCTGGACACCAGCAAAGAAGACGTAAAAGTTGAGTGAAGCCCTCTAGATTTGACTTTGAACCAGAAACCTAACATCAAACAAATATAACACCATCACAAATGAGCTCCCAGTTCCTTTCTACAGCCAAAAAAAATGAGAGCAGGATATCTTTTCACCAAATTTGATAGCAATAACGCAGTTGCCTGGGAACAAGTCTCATGGAAAGATGACTTGTCCACTTCACCACCTTTCTCTGCAATGCCTACAAATTGTTGAAGATGCTGCACAAATTTATTTAGTAACATCACATTAAATGAGTCATCCTCAGCTGGTTGTGGCTGAGAAAATGCTCCAGAGATCAACCTCTGAAGACCGCCACTGAGGCCTATCGGTGCGTTGCCACCAGGCTGAAAGCCACCAATGCTGTTATAAAGCCTCCTCATGCCAGCAATTTCTCCAGCATGGTTGCACTTAACTGTTGCACTGACTACACCAGTACTGAGAACCTCCAAATTGAAAGCTTCTGTAAGTTTCAAGTTTGCTCCTGATGCAGCTGCTGCAGCAGTAATGACTGCAGGAATATTAGCTGTTCGTATGCCAGACCAATCATTTTTACCAGTTCCGATCCTTATCTCAGTCAAAAGAGAAACAACATCAGTTGTATGCTGTGCTCTCTGCCACGTATTTGCTTTACAAAGTTTATCCTAAAGATTTGAACACACACACATACACAAATATCATCAATATACCATATAAAATAAGATTTATAATATCAACACTTGTCTGAATAACAAGAAGGACATCACTATGTTATGATATACTTTCATCAAAACAATGGTGAGATTTGTAGGGAATCATAATGTATCAAACAGATTGCTTAACAAACAAGTACACCACAGAATAGAGAAGAGCAAACTTGTTAGAATAGAATCAAATGATATTAAATAAATAACAAGAAATTACAAGAAAAGAAAACACTCAATCCTCAGCTTTTATCTCTTCTTGACCAGAATACAGTTTAGCTGCTTAAAATAAGTATGCATACCAAGTATATCATCCGAGAGATTTTATCCAACTCTCCCTATGTGCTGGAGTGAATATTCTACACTACACAAGATGGACAGCAAACAGGGCGCTCTTGTCAATTAAACTTGAGCTAAAACATAGGAGCATGAAACCAACCTGAAGCAGACCCTGGCTGGTGCAAGGGGCGTAAGAGAGTGATACGCTGATCCATTCCCGGACAACTTTTTGATACAAGGAACGAACTGCTGCTACCCAAGCAGGATCGTTGACCACAGAAGTAGATTCATTGTGAACCAAAAGCAATAAGGAATCCAAACAAGATGAACTCCATAAAACCTGCATTGATGTAGATTATTTTCTGTCTTAAATATTGCAGTGATGGTGCCAGGCAAAATCATGACATCAGCAGGAGTCCAAGCAACTTCACCTGAGGAAATTTATCTCTAAGCTGAGTCAACAAGTTGACAGCAATATCCCGGATATGCTCTTCCCTCTGAGACATGCCTTTTATAAGGAAACAGACATGGCAAATAAGGGTTGATTCTCTAACCTCAGCTTCATTGCCTGTTTCAGTTATTCGATCTTCCTGGACCAGGAACAAAGTATTATATCAAATTATCATAGCAACCAGAGAAAATAGAATGAGCAACTGCAGCTATTAAATAACAAAGAAAACACAAAATTCATTATCACAATAGCAATCATCGTCAAGACAACAAAAGTTTAAAGAAACTAGAAAAAAGTTCAAATATCAACCAAAATTGTGCACAATATTACCTATAACAATTTTATTAATGAAGGAAATGGCTAACTTCAAAGGCCTTAAAGAATAGAGACCTAAGACTCCCACATTGTATAGAGAGATTCAAGACTGGCAACAAAATATAAGTTGCGCATTCATTTAGATAGGTTTTGACTCAAAGAGCATAGAGTAAACATGTCAATTAACTTGCATGCTAAAATTAAACCAATTCCTTCAACAGACAATGATTTTCCAAACACATAAATAGGAATTAGAGAGCACCCTATCTTTTAATATTTATAAAAGATAAAAATAAGAAGGGGGAGCTCTTCTGGAAAAATGGCAAAAAATAAATATAAAACAGTAAACCGAAGTCACCAATCAAGGGTAATAAAGAAAATAACAGTAAAAAGGTATCATCCGGAACAAGAAGATACCAGCCACTGTACTGCTTCATCGAAAGACCTGTGGACAATTGCAGTTAAACACTGGAACACAGCTGGACTAAGATTTGGAGTTTTCAGGTACTCAAAGACACAGCTGAAGGCACTCTTGGAAGCAGACAAATCAGAACTACCATTGAGGATGCCACCATTGCTGCTGAATCGTATTATTTCCAAAAATGCTACAGCAAGAAGATAGGTCGCCTTAACACCTGTTGAAGCCAATACGATAAAACAAGAATTAAACCATCAGAAGTCGAGATACCAAAGAATGAAATTCTAATTTTAACATCAACATCGAAGAACTAGCATACAAAAATTTTCAAACATCAAATTTTCACAAATGTCCAGACCAGAGAGTCAACCTGGAAACAATTTATGAACAAACAAGATGAACATTTAATCATAACACAGATGTGGAAGTTTATTTAACCTGAAATTGTGCTCATTGCTGCAACATCAACTCGTCCTCCTAAAGCAGCTGAAAGAGCAGCTCTTTGGGTTGCAGCTGCTTTCTCATTGCCACTCCCTCGACGACTGCCAGGGTTGTGAAGGGCATTGAGTTCTAATTCATCTTCAAGCCATTTCACGGAGCTAACAACCTGGAGCCACACATTATGATAAAAAGGCATCAACTATAAAATGGATCTTGCATCGAAATACTAAGACTCAAGAAAGTTATTTCTAAGTGCAAAAGAGACATACATTTGATTTGATGATGCTAGTTCCAAAAGACAAAATTACATAATTCAGTACTCGTTAGTGCACCAAGTCCAAAACAATAATCCCCCATTAATGCATTTAAGCCAAAAAAATAAGGCAAGACACGGTGTAAATTTATAGCCATAATTTTTTAAGCACATAACTGTGTGGCAAAATATGTTTTCTTTAAAAATAAAAAAGGCAACTCACTACCTCAAAAGTTCTCTCCAGTAGTACATTTAATCCCAAGTACTATCTTTTTGGAGTTTGGACACATCCAAATGAATATCTGCACCACATCTCCAAAGTCTTATCAAATATACATTAATCTAAAGGTCCCTCGGTTCCAAGATGAGATGCACTATGTGGGTGGCCTAATCCAATTTCTGAAGCTGACATGGTAAGAATGAGGTGTGCAGAACAAGCAGGTTGGACATTGAAGAAGAGAGACCCAAGTAAATCACTGGCACTGTTTCTCCCAACATATAGCAAACCTACCATAAAAAGGATCTTTAGACTGCCTGACAGCCACTGAAGTACAAGCCTCAGTATCATTTCACCAAGTCTAAAAGCAAGGAGGTAAATTTGGGAGACCAAGATGTTTTGTTAAAATCATAATGGTTACGTCATAGACAAGTCAAAGTGCCATTAAGTTAGAAATATTAGCATTTGACTTACAAGTGGAGGAGTCCCTTGAGCAATGCGCTGGACAGCTGAAGCCCACTGAGCATTCCACATGTATGGTCCAGTCACTGCTTGAAGAGCAGTTGAACCTACACTTCCAGCACTGTTCAGTGAGGTTGAGACAGATTTTGCTGGTAGTTGACCTTTCTGTATAGGAGGTGCCAAGCCAAAAAGAGCAACATAGAACCACAAATTGCGGAACAATTTCAAAAGCGACGGCTCTACATCTAATGTGGGATCAAAATCAGAACATATTTCAGCAACGGCAGGCAGTAAAGGCCCTAAAAAGTCTGCTCCACTCCTGCAACGTTTGAACTCTCAGCGAATGCACGAAAGGGCACCAAGATGGTGCATTAAGCAGATAACTGGAGATTCTAGATGACAGAACAGATATCTACCTTCCACTTTTGGATTCAGCAGCCAGGCCTACATCTGAGCATAAAGATAGCAAACGATGGCGATAGTCTGAACGCAATTTCAAATTTTTAAGGCCACTGGAAATCAGAAGAAATCCTGCAGGAAGAGTCTAGAGTGAATTTGAACAAGTGAGCAACCGATTAATCAGACAAACAAAACATCAAATAAGCCTCATGTATAATGCATATTTACAAGATAATAAATACCTCAACACGTTCTGTTGTAGCTTCTGGAGGTAACGTGTTGCTTTCGGCAGACCCTAGACCTGATAGCTTACTCAAATAACTTCTTGTCAGTAGAACAACAGTCTCACGATAAGACTTCTCAAAACCTAAGCTTGCCATGCGAGACACAGCATCAAGAAGCTGAAATAAAGCAAAAGTAACAGCTTGCCATATTAGGGAGCAACAGAAACTGGATGAACTTCTGAAATGACGACTAAAAAAGAAAGAAAGAGCAAATACAAGGACAAAATAACTTTATTCAGCAAATACATGTTCTGGAGACAGAGATTCCATACTCGAAGTCGCAATAAACCAGGAGTTGAAGCATCACCCTCTTCTAAGCTTTCAATAAAAAGAGGCAAAATCATATCTACCAGTTCAGATTTGTTCACAGAAACATTCAGATCAGCTAGTAAACGTATAACATTGAGCTGCATTGCAGGAACTCCCTGCTTCTTCTGGTCAACCTAAAATAGCCAAAACTTCAAACATAAGTTGAAATTCAACCATAGTAATAATGCGTGCATACTATGAAGCAAAGATGCAAGAGCTGCTTCTCATTGCATAAATCCACCTGTTCATCATAATCATTTCTCTCACGTATACTTGTTGCTAAACCCAGGATAAATGTGTCCACAGGAGCTCGATCCTTGGTCCAGCCAGATTCAATTATCTGACAACTCGTCCTCACAACACATTCAAACATAGCCCCCTGGCTTCCACCCCAAGTATCAGCCTGTTACAATCAGAATGAAAGAAACTAAAAATCATGTTGCATACTGGATTGAATACAAATGTAATTTCATTAGCAACACTTACCTGTGCACATGCCGCGAGCACAAGAGGCTTGAGACGAATGAGCAGAACACGCATTGGCTGACCTCCCCTCTTGTCAGCTACATGAGCTACACCAGAAAGGAGGGCACTGAACAGCTCTTCACAAACTCTCAATTTCCTCCAAACAGAAAGTAAACATGCCTCTGCAGTATCTATCAACAATGATGAAGTCTCAAGGGCCAGCCTCTTTGCTGCTTTCCCATCAACCTCAAGAAATTTAAGACTCTTAATTTGCATCATGGCAGCAGCTTGATAAAGAGAAAGTTTTGCATTTACTCTCACTTTTAAAGGTTGTCCCTGCTCATTCCAGTCCCGCTTCCTGATCTGCCCAGATAAATCGTTTTCCATCATCAAAAATTACATTCAGATTTTGATGATTCAAGTCTTTGTAGTCATTGAAATATCTAATTACTTACTAGAACTCACACATGCAGAATATTCAACTCATGAGAACAGTAAAGAAGCTACTACAAAGTCCCGGTAATAACTCCGACTGATGAAGAGGTATGAATTGTATTGTTAAAAATCTTATAGAAGTCCTGCCAACGTGTCCTTAAATTTATTTTCACTTCTTAATTTCGTAGAAGAAATTCGTTTTTTTCTCTAGGGAGCCTACTAAATATCTGCAATGGATCATTTTCTCAGCTTTTTTGTTTTACAGGAACAAGCACCCGAAGGCTATCCATACAAAGTACAAACTATTGAATTATTGACAGCAATTTACCTTCAGAAAAGCCGAAAGTGAATGGAGCTGCCTCTTCGCGATGAACCTGACCTGCTGCAAAAGTTTTTCATCAATATTTACACGATCCAAAACGTGAGCAATCAACTTAAACGCAATTTCCTGCTTCTCCATCCCCTCCACACTCTCCTCCTCGAACGATGCCACCTGTTGCCTGAACAACCCTAGGTTGCCTCCTCCATCACTGAACCCAAAACCGGCCACAGTTGAATCAAAACCACTCTTCCACGTCACCCCAGCCCCATTCACAGCTACCGTAGTCGAGGACGACAAAGCACTGGTGCTAGAGGACCCTGACGCGTGGCCCAGATCATTCACCGGACTAGAAACCCCATTGTTATTAGGCTGGTGAGGATTTACATTGTTGAACGGAGAGCTCTGAGATGATGACGTTTCAGAGTTCATACCAATTCTGTCACTAGGCGACGCTGGGGCCTGAGCGGACGTCGTGAGTTGGTCGAGAAGGCACGTCACCAGCTTCTCCGCGTCGTCTTCCAGAATTGGCGGGAAGTTTTGAGTCAGAGAGAGCACAAACGCCCTGGAGATTGCATAGTTCTCGCCAATATTGTCCCCGATCGCTGCCATGACGACATCCCCGACGAATCCGGCGACTTCGAAACAGAAATCCTCAGATAACTCGGCGGCTTTAGACACGTATCCAAGGAAATCGGCGAAGAAGGACGCAATTGCATCGACACCGAGGGACTGCGGCCAGAAGGACTGGCTGAATGACGACGGAATGGAACGGAGAAAAGCGAGGACGATAGAGGCTGGGCGGAGGTCAGCGGGGTCGACACATTTGGAAAGGAACCGGGCAAGGATGAGCACGGCATTGAGCTGTGAGCGGGAAACCCTGGGCGATCCCCCGAGCAACATGTCCGGCTGCGGGCAACGATTGCACATCCAGTCGAGCTTGTCCGCGAATTGCGTCGGGTTTTGCGCCACCAGATCGCATAGCTCTGTTAATGCCTCCATCTTCATAGAAATCTCGACAGATAGAGCAATAGCTGAGAGAATGCAAATGGAAAAAACGAATTTGAACGGCAAAAACTTAATGTACCGTTAGGGTGTGGAATGATGAATCAGGTTAAACAACGTTTCGCGTTTATGCGCGAAGTAAGACAGGTGTGGGGTTGGAGGGAAAATGGGAATTTAGGGTTTACGGGAAGGGATTGGTTTCATTTTTGAATATGTTTATGAGGAGAGGGAAGGCGAGGTGTGACAATGTCGCTGGTCTTTCTGCTTCCCTTGTTCTTTGAAGCCATTGTTTTCTCTCTGTTTTACTCTCCGAAAACGGTATTATTGTTTTGCCCGGTTCCGTTTTGGCTTTTTTTGTGGTCTTTTTGTGTGTTTTATTGTCGGGACGGTTCTCGCGCGCCTCTCTTGGATCCTCTTTTTCTTTCCTTTCTGTCTTTCAATCGATACAGCTTTTTTTTTAATCTAAAAATAAGAGTCCATTCACCCTTTTTTTCCTCTGTTAAAGCTTAAAAGTTCTGCTTGTAATTTCCTTTCATAAAAATATCCTGTTAGGCAACCTATATAGACTATATGCAATGGTTAGCAGATCTTTTTACTATTAAGGCTGTTTTCATTAAAAATATTATTTTGTTCACATTTTTTAAACATTCTACTAAAAATAAGAAACTTTTTGTTCAAAAACATAAATTATGATGTTTTTAATAATAATGAGTATATTTGTCGATTATTCGATTAATTCCTTCGCGATTTGATAGTCTATATTTATTTTCAGGATATCTAAATTAATGTATTATTATATCTAATTATGAGACTATTCTCGGTAATATATATTTTTTTATATTTTTCCGTTGAGATCTAACTCGGGACTTAGACATAAATAATGAATTGCTTATAAAAAAACATAAATTATGAAGAATTCTCGTGTTGACCGGAGCAAAATGGTGCAGATGGGGTATCTTGTTTACTTTTTGTTCTGCGTTGCACATTCTAGTTTTATCACAAGCCCCATTTCTTTCAGCCGGCGAGCGAGGTACACAGCCGCATGCGCTCCCTTGGATCTTCGCCGTCGTCGATGTAGTGAAAAAAATAAAATTCATTAAAATATTATATTTAGGATTTAAATATTAACGAATACAAAGAAAATCACACTTTTAGATTAATTTTGTAATTGATGAAATAACCTTTTTTAAGAAATTTTACCTTTATGTATTGAGATAATCTTTTCAATTTCACTGATCTGTAATAGTTTATGGAAAGTTAAACTTTAATCATGCTATGAGTAGCAATTTCGCACGCGGTAAAGGAAAATAATCTCGGTTGACTGAAAAAAATAATATTACCGTCGAGATACTGTGTAATAACATAATTGATTTTTGTTATCTCGTCGTTGCCTACGGATCTGTTGATATTCGCCATTTTATGATAAAACAAATAGTGGTAAAGTCTCTTCCACGTCTAGGTGCCCAGATTTGGTGGGTGACGGTTATCATACTTTATTGCCCTTCAACCGTATGTTTGGTATACTATAATTATCTGTATTGGACCGGATTTTAAATTGAAGTGATGCTTGGATTTGATTTGAATGGGATTTGAAAAAACTATTGTCACTTGCTCAGACCAGCTCAATTCCTTCCAGATGTAGCATACATTAAAATATCACCACTAGCCCTCCTCCGCTTCCTCCCTTGTCGCCATTCACGGATTAGTATCACTGCACGTGCGGAACGATGATGAAAACAAAAGAAAAGGCATTTTATTAGGAATGGTTAGAAAAAGAATAAAGTTTATTTAGGTAAAATCTCTATGTTTTTTCAATCAAGATAAAAGGTTTATTTTTAATCACGATCCGGGTTATTTATAGAAAAGTTATTCATAATAATATACTAGTTTCCAAAAATGCATCCTCCAATACTAGCTTATGGCCCCTTGTTCAAGTGATGAGTCCGCTGACACAAGGGGCGGAGATTTAACGGATCCTCTTTGCTGGATCGAGTTTTCTGGGCCAAGACCAAATTAAAGCATTCGGGGGCCTGTTCCCTTGACCCGTTCTTCCTATCCCCGCTCGAGGGAACTTTCATCCGACCCTCGTGGGACCATAGACCAACACCAACCCAGCTATAAATGAGAAAAGACCAAATGTAATCTCCCGTCGATACCTTCCCTTGGCTGTAACATCCGTTCTCGTATTTTTTTCTCGGCGGTATAAAAGTGACGTCGTCGTCGGGAATCACTTCTGGTGTCATTGCGCTACCACCGAGGACCGTTTCAGCCGGTGAATACCGCCATCCTCGGCGATCGTGACACGAATCGCATCATATGGTCCTGGTGTCGCGCAGGCTTTTCAAATCTGTCGGGCATCATCTGAGTTAGCACCTCGACAGATTAAATTTCTCCATAGACGGTTGTTCCCTGCCTTTGATCCACCGTTAAAGCACTTCGAAAGTGTGCTACGTGTGTTCGTCTTACTGTTTTTTAATTAAGCGCTCCACGGTACTTTTGAAGCGTTCATTACTTATTTTGGTTAAAACCATGGTTTGAGGAGCATTTCTGTGCTAGTATTAGTCCCCTAGTCTTCGGTCGACAAATAGTTTGTTCACTTTGCGACTCGGACCTTCTCTTAGTACAATACGTTTATTTTTCTTGACTTTTAGAACTCTGTTTATATGCTGTGGATTGGCTGGATTGGCTTTTCTATCAATGACCATGTTTAAATTGAACTCTCCTAATCCATTCTCTTTTGCGAGTGTTTTTTTTTTCAATTGAGATACACTAGAGCGTGATACTTAATTGTTGTGCTCACTTGACTTGTATTAATAAACCGTGCAGCTTTAAGGTCCTGTTAGTTTTCTGGGCCCGTGGGAATTCGATGGATAGCATCGTGGATACCTTGAACAGTGCATATCAGGAATTTGTTACTGCAGCGGCTAATGTGATTGAAGCAAAGGAGTTATCTGGTGGACAGAAATCAAGTGCCACAGATGCTGCATTGGAAAATTTTAAGCAGAGGTGGGAATTGTTTCGGGTAGCTTGTGATCAAGCTGAGGAGTTTGTGGAGTCTGTGAAGCAAAGAATAGGATCGGAGTGCCTGGTGGATGAGGCCACAGGATCTATGACCGGAAAGTCAACAACAGGCCTTCCGCCCATTAGCGCAGTTCGGCTGGAGCAGATGAGTAAAGCTGTTCGATGGCTTGTTATTGAACTGCAGCAGGGTTCAGGTGCTGCTGCTGGTGCAGCTGGGCAAGCTCACCCTTCTGCCCCTTTTGATGCTAGGTTTTCTGAAGATGCAGCTCAGTAGATTGGTATGCGTTTAAATAAGCTACATAAGTCATGTTCATGTTGCTCTGTAGTATGCTGACCACAAAGCATGTTTGCTATGAAATTGCTAATAGTTTGTACTGGAAATAGGAAGAGAATAATGCATTCATATCCAGTGCGACACCTTGAGAGCTGGATGAAATCTTCCCTCTAGAGCATAGATGATCTTGGAAGAGTTTGAAGAATGTTTATCTTGTAGCGAAACTAAAAGAGCCAACCATGTAGTTGATATCAGTTAGTTGCGGATATCATTTAGTCTAGTTCACTTGAGACAATACTTACTATTACCTGACGTGAAATAATATTTGTAAGATTTCATGTTTCTATTACAATCCACAGTTTCAACCATATCAGTTTTCAATTCTTAATAGTTTTTCATTTCAACGGTTCTCTTCTCCTAAATATCTATATCTTTCCACATTTTCTTTATGTTTTTGGGTTGAATTACCAGTAACCTCAAGTCTCCATAATAAAATGATCAGTGTAATTGAAAACCTAGATTCGTAGCACCGCATCTTGTCGTTTGAAAATTGGTGAACCTGAATTTTTGTAGCTTGTCAAAATCTCACTTGAATAAAAACTCATCTACAGGCCAGATTCTAAACATCACAGTCAGTTTTGCATAGTAAATGATTTCTTGTTAGCTTCCAATCGGTGTGATTCGACGGCTTATAGCAGTTGCATTTCAGATTTTATGGAGATTGCACATCCTATGGAGATATGAAGATTGCACAACCCATCAAATCATGCGGCAGAAGTTAGAGGTCCTATAATTTGCTCACCTCCACTGTAGAACTTGAGATATTTGACCTGACTAGAGAACTAGGTGGTTTTTTATTTTATTTTCTGGAGAATGGAGAGTCTGTGACTTGAATCTCTCAATACAGATTGCACAACTATGCTCCTAAATAAGCCACAAGTGATTAAGGTGGAGCAGAGGCCACATTTCATTCGTTCGTAGCAGTACTCGTCTTGCGTTCCTATCCCATGGACAACATGAAACCTTAATATCCCAGGGTTAGCAAAACATTGGCCTGCGATTAAGCTGGCTGCACAGATCGCATTATCGGAAAAGAAAAAAAAAAGGAAAAACATAACTAGCCCCAGGAATAGAACCCAGGATAAAAGTTCGGCCCAATTGCGTTTTGATTAGATGACGTGTAGTGTGTCCTAGGTTGATTTCCAGACTCCAAAAACTCGTGTCATATTCTCGTGTACGCAAAAACAAACAGATATGTTAAAGTAGTCAGGCCGAAACCTGCTGCCGGTTAAAACTAACAAAATAAATATTTTATAAAGAGACTACAATACCACGTCGGGTATCTGCCGGTACTGCTTGCAAGCGACCAACTATACTTTCTCCGCGAAAGTGGCACAGGCAAACCAGAGCTTATTCTATTTAATAACAACAAACAGGTAGAGGAAAGAGGAAAAAGAAAAATTATAATTTTGATTTGACGCGGTCTTGATTTTATAGCCTTCTATACCGCGAAATAATTGATTGTAATTTATCTCTTTTGTGCATACGTATACTCGTTTTCTTCACTAGTTAGCCCTTGAAAACTGATTATGACTTTTCTGTGATTATTATCCTTTCAGATTTAATGGATTTGAAAGTTGAAACGCGGAGAGTTCGCTGCTGGATTGACCAGGTATGTAGCTGTGTGTCCTTTCAATTATAACTTACTTCTACCTCAATCATGTGAATCTAGTTTTTTCATTATTATCGTTTTTCTGGTTGAGCGTATTTGGCATGCGCGTGTAATTGACCTATCGAGACTTTATGCAGATCGTATACTTTGGGCTTCGATTACTTCTGCGTTTTCTGCATCTTCTAGTCAGCTTTTGGTATCTTGGAGTTGGTGTAGTTAATAGGCTTGAAAGCTGTTTGATCTCTAGTGGAATATTGGGGCATTTCAAAAGTCGTGATGTTAGCAAGCTCCTGTCACTTGCAATTGTGGTGGACAGTGGAGATGCTCACAGGACTTATGATGTTATCCAGCTTGTGCGGTGGCTGGAAGCTATGGGTGTGAAGTATTTATGCATTTATGACACAGAAGGTAAGAGATGCTGGTAAACTAGTGATACTTCTGTCATTATTTTCATGTTGCTTCTAATCATCTGGCAAAATATAAGCAACTCGTTCAATGTAATTCTTTGTGCTTTTGAAGGAGTTCTCAAGAAATCCAAGGAATCAATTGTGGAGGAGTTGAAAATTCCAGTATCATCTGAGGTAGCATCTTCTATCTTGTGGGGTGATGAGAGTAATCTAGGCTGATTACCATGTAGCTAGGCTGTTTGCTTGTATGAAAGCTCCTATTCTAACTGGGAGACAACTTTTTTCTTTAAACAAAAAGTTTATTACTGTGAGCTAAACCTTTATTTGGATGACTTCGGAAATAGGAATTAGATCTAGTGCTGTCAATTTTAGTTGGAATTCTAATGTGAGTATTATTGATTGACTGTTGTTGGTTTCTGAATACACTGACAAACGTCCATTACTTGGCTGCTTATGATGAAACCCTGAGGAAATAAATGCCAATTTGAATTGATTGTAAAGTGCAAGTGTATCGTTGGATATCAGCAACAATACCAGAGTCCTCGACCAAGCCATTATCTGGTTTTTTGTAGGAAGTTGATGGAAAAGATGTGCTGCAGAATAAAAAGTATATGAATCTGGAATTTGCTTCAGCATCTGATGGCAAGGATGCTGTGGTCAAGGCAGCAAACTTACTTTTGTTAGAGTACATGAAGTCGGCTAATACTGGTGCAGTGGCTGAAGATCAGATTTTTACAGAAGCTCGTATGACCGAAGCACTTAAAGCTGTAGGTTTGTTCTACATCCCCAATCTGTTGGTTGCTTTGAGGATATTATTTTACTCCTACTCTCGTGTTATTTTTTTTTTTTGTTGGTATTATCAGGTTGCAAAAGACCAGAACCTGAGTTATTATTAGTTTATGGACCTGCCAGATGCCATCAAGGTTTTCCACCTTGGAGAATTAGATATACTGAGATAGTGTGAGTGATTTAGATTGTGCAATCTGTAATCTGTGGATTCGTTGGTTCATTTTATTTTTGCCTGTTGAAGGCTTTGTATGGGCATGGATATAAATGACAGGGATATTTAGTTTAAAATGGCGTATTTATTGGAAGGTTTTTGAGAATCTAAAACAGTAGATTTTTGGTAGTTTCCACGATGGATATTGCACCTGCTCTGTGCTTTCAGTTGTTTCTTGATTATATATTTTTTCTCCATTTCTTCATTCAAATTTATAAACGAACTGTAGAATGTTGCCTCTAACTTGCCTCTGTTTACTTCTGAATTGTGCTCTATTGTGTGTTACAGACACATGGGACCCTTGAAGTCCATCAGATACGGTACCCTAGTGAAGGAAATTTACAAGTTCACAATGATCCATCAAAATTATGGTATGTTTCTCTTGTGATTGTTATGGAAATTAAGTAAGAAAGCACTGACATGAAACTCTGATGCAGCAAAAAGAAGAAAATTTGTTGATTTAGTGATGGAACTAAGTCATTTTAGATGAGGGTCCGAAGGAGGCTCAATCTTTCATTATTCAGGAGTAACGGAAACAAAATGTGATATTTATTCCATGATGTGCTAAAACCACAGAAATCTGAAATTTATAGCCATATTTCAAAGTTCGAAAAGCATTTTCTAGTACCCTCATTGAATGCATAATTCACATGCACGATCTTTCCTATATTTTTCATTGTCTAAAGCTAGGCTCTAATGTGAAGGAAGTCACCTCAAATATTTTCCAATTTTATCTTATTAACAGGCAAGTGAGCTCACTCTCTCGGGGATTTGTCACGTTGGGTGACTGTTGTAGATGAACGAGACTGAGGATTGGTGTTAAGGCCTGCACATGCAGCATGATTGTCCACTCCATACTTAAACAAGGTTTTCTTTGGACGATAATCAGTCAAGTTCAGCGAGCAAGTTTTCATTATCGGCCGCCCCTCCGTTAAAAGTGTGGCTGCTCGGCCTACTGTAGTGGAACTAGTTACTAGTCTTTATCCGCCGGAAAGTCTTTCTTTTTTTGGATATGAACCACTTCACCAGAGGATAGATGAATTCTTATTTTCATAAACGACAGTATTAGTCGTCCTGGTAACATTTTATGGCCTAAAAAACCTTCATATTGGAAACTCTTAAAAAATGTTTTGGCGAGGGTTACAGATCCATTTAACAAACCCCAAAAAGAATTCTGGAGACAGATTTTTCTCCAGCTTCAACATTGCTGGGATGCCAATAAACATATGCTTAAACTCCTCTGTTCTTGCAGATATGTGAAATCCATGTAACTGAAGATTATTTGGCACTGTCACAACTTTATCAGTATTATATCACCCATCGGACAAAGCAGGACTATTAATAATGACTCTACACCAGCAAGCACTTAACTAATAAACATAGCTAAAGCAGGGGAATAGTTTAAGTTCTAGCAAGGACTTGATCACAGGTATTACAAATCCTGGATTTAAGCCGTCAAGGGCACCCAAACTATGTTATCTGTAGGGAAGAAGTGACAGACAGGGGCAGTTCCAGGCTTGATTCTCAGGACACGAAAGGAAGGACTGTCAGGGCGCCACTGAGACGTGTCCGTGTGACAAATACCAACAGCTTTCACTTTCTCTCCAGTTTCTCCACCCAGTAAAATCTCAAATAGCTTATTTCCGTTTTCTTGGCTGTGGCAATAGTAGACTACATATGGGTAAGGCATGGTATGACATCCTATCTTTCTTGGTGCCAAAATCTCTTTGGGTTCTTCCAAGATGGTGTAATTCTGTAAGCCTGTACTAAGTTTAGTGAGATGGTTTGTCGTCAAGACCTTCAATTGGGAGTCCGGTCCGAAGGTGGCGCGTGCAAAATCAAGCATTGATTCCAAGGAGGTAGCGCACAGCTTGGTCTCTCCTTTCAGGGGCTTAACTTCACAGGTTCTTAGTGTATATTCCATGGCTTTGGCTTGGGGAGATTCTTTGGACAGAGAGAAAAATTCAAGAAGGTAGGGAAGTTGTGCCAACGAGAACGGAATTGAACTGGCTTCTTCCCTAGGGAGCAGATGGGAAGAATTAGCAGGATCTCTGCTGGAGAAGTAGACTGGAAGTGTTTTTCCAACTCTTAGATCATTTAAGGTGAAGAAAATGCTATCTGCAGCTTCTACGTGCTCCATCTGTGGATGATCATGCGCATGCTTTTGGACATCATCCTCGTCTCGGGTGTGCTTGACTATCAGATGGTTGTCATCGGAATGTTGAAGAAAATCATGCTTTTTGCTTAGGTGATCCTCATATTTAGAATAAATCCACGGGCTGCCATCAACTCCATGTTCTTGCAGATGATTTCTATCATCATCCCCTTCTTTCAACGTCACGCCGATCAACATTCTGCCCCTCGTACCACCAGCAAGCTGTAGATGGAGATCATAACTACATCATAAACTGAATAAACTTGCCAGAAAAATAAGCCCTGCAATCATATTCTAGGCTCACTACATTGATGGGAATATGCTCCCTTGAGTACGAGACAGAAATTACCGTTGTAACAAGCAGAACACAGAGGATGCCTCTCCATGAATCCATACCCATCTCTGCTTCTTTTGGAAGGGACAGGATTTTCGAACGTACACATACAAGGAACTATTTTTCTTCTTAATGGAAGAATAGGGAAGCACTAAAGAACTCAACCCATTGGTAAGTACAAGGCTTGATGTAAACAGATAATCAAGCCATCTATCTCAGACATTATTGAATTGAATAGTGGTTAACCTGTCTGGCCCACGTCCCTCGTACTGTGATCGACCGTTTACTGCTTAGGCATCTTTTATCATCTGACCGTCATCAAACGAATCATAGCGTTTGGTTTTAAGGAAATGCAAGGAGATATGAAAAATATAATTATTGTGAATTAATGGGATTATAAAAATAAAAACGGTATCAAATTAATTTTAGATGTTAAGAAAATAAATTTGATCAGTCGAGTTATAATAGAGATTTCATTATTAAAGAAAAACCATAGGTTATATGAAAAAAGTAAACAAATACGAGTCTGGAAGTTGCATTCCCATTATGATCTTAATGCTTCTCCTTTTCCCCTCTAATTCTCATATCTTCCTCCCTTTGGGAAGTGTGGATTGTTAACTGAACCATTTTAACTATAAATGTCTACTTTTGAAGAGTAGTGGAGTTGAACTTTTGCAAGGATTTCTTGTTCACATTGAGGGCAACACTGTGCTACTGTACCAAAGATTTCACGTTAGATCCTGTGAAGGCAATACATTTAATCCGAGAATAAGAAGCAAAGCGCAGGTCATATATTATACTATTTGATGTTGATGGCATTACACTAGCACATAGTGCTGCGTACCTTTTGACTTCCCTAGTTGAAATTATTGAAGCAACTTCCAAATTCGTGGCTTCCCTTTTTTTGTTTTGCTTCAAAGGAGAGTTATATTATGTATTACACCAACGTGGTCAATAAACAATGAATATTAGATTTAATATAATAAACCTTTAAAATATTTTATTTTAATTTTAAAACTTCTATCCCAATGATTAAAATTTAAAAGGAAATATTTTTTTATTTCACTATATATATATATATATATTAAAAATATATATTTATTAGTTTTCAAATTTATTACATTCCATGCCACCTGGCACTTTTCGGGAACGGACCCAAATAAACTGCTCCATTAACGTCTTGCCAGCCTGATGAGCCTTTTTGACTAAGTTGAAGAAAAAATAAAAGCGAAAAGCCCAATAAAACTTTTGACCTTGTTTTTGTGGGTATAATTTTCAGCACCCAAAATATATATTTTTATCCATAGTATATATACTATTCGTGGATGCCACTATATATAGGTGCTGTCTCTATGGGTTCGAACACAGCAAAAATTGTTTTTATAACATGATTATATGCAGAACACCAGAATCTGTGGCCAAAGCTACGAAAGTGACACACAACTAGCAAGCATCTGAAAATGGAGATTGACTTTTGGTAGACAGAGCCAACCCACCGTCCAAGTTCAATGAAGCACGGCACAGAGACCTTTCCTTTTTCTTTGTAATATTCAACAAGTCACGAGAGCACAGCTTTTTTAAAAATGAAAACACACTGTGGATCACGAAGAAGTGGAAACTATAAGCAAGACCACTGATTTATATTGTTTACATTTGAGGTTGGGATCCAGCCGAAAGCACCAATCCTTCCCTGGCCTTCCTGTGGGCTACCTCATCAATATCTAATACAATTAACCTGTTCTTATATCTTGTCTGAAAGTCATAGCTAGCCAGTCAGCTACCAGCCATTCCCACTAACTTTTTTAAGTAGATCTGTATATATACCGTAAGTCAGCAGATGCATCATAGAGTCAACTATAAATCCTGCATGGATATGCAACTGGAGTGGACCCTAATGCAAGAACAACAGTAGCATCCATCGAGCAAAGCTTTTAATTTGTAATATTGCAATATTCTTGTCTTCACCAGATGAATTATTGTGGTAGTTAGTCAGGATAAGGGTTCGACAACTTTAGTTGTGAAAATGCTATTGGGTAGTGCATGCCATCGTTTCCTCAGTTACGTACGTAATCTGCTGCTTTGAAGAAAAGTTGGTTCATTGGTCAACTTCCTACTGCTAAAGGAAATGACATACCTCTGTTTTCACATGGGTCGTCTATTGTATATGTTCGTGTGCTTTGCTTGATTGTTTGCTTGTCTTTCTTGCTCTTTTTTCAGTAATTTCTTTTTCTTAAAAAAAGACCTTACACTGAAACATGATCAAGCCATCGATTGCCTTTGGCCTTTTGTTATTGTCCACTATTTCCAAATCGTATCTTCTTCCCTAAGTCAACTAAATTTGAAGATACACTGATTCTAACCCTAGTATCTTCTTTTCAAATCGTTTCTTCTACCCTATTCTTATTGTATATATCGATAAGGACGATAATCTTGGTTGTGCGTTGGTTCTAAATTCGTTCCCTCTCCTTTGTCGATAAGAACGATCACCTACTATTCTGTTTGTTGCTATAAAGCAAAGGTTGATTTTATTTTAAAAATCTGGCGCGGTAGTCAATTGCATGCTTTATCCCCTTAGTTTCAAAATCTTATAAAAGAGAGTCATGAAAATTGGAAAATATGGTTTTAATGAAAAAAAAAGATTTGTTCATTTAGTATTTATTATTTAATTAATACCGAAAAAATTCCGAGAGAGATTAAACATCCGATCGATGAATCAAAATATTCTTCTAACAAGAAAACACGATAAAAAAATATAAATTTGAATTTCTGGTGTTAATGTACAAACCTGAAACAAATATAGTGTTAATATAGTGTTGTGGAGTGATCTACCGTTTATATTTAGTGGGAATAATCCTACACTTTAAGGTGGAACTGGTATTATACCAATCCTAAAATAGACACATAAAAATGAGATTGGACAATTTTATAAAAAAATAAATTATAAGGTGGAATTATTTAGCTGCCTTATAACAAAAAATTGTGGCCATCACCAACAAAGTAATAGCATATATGTTTACAGACAAAACCCCTCCAGCTATTTCCATATGATAATCAAGGTCAAATTGTATTGTTATTGGACATATCGATGACCCCAAATAAAGTATAGTCAACTCTGAATAATAAAATGGTACGATTAATTTATATAAGAATAAATGGTTCTTTTAGTTCCCCGTCGAAAGGACACCTTGGGAGGTCCTACCATGTGTGTGTGTGTTTTTTTATTTAATTTTTAAAATTAAAACAATAACTAAATTAGTGAGATTGAATACTGTTTTTTTCTGTCCCGTCATAAGGGCAATACAAATTTTAATTCCTTCCTTGTCCTCGTACCTGGTTATAAATGAGAGTCTAACATGGAAGCTCCCACCAACATACAATACTAGGTAGAGGCATAGTTTTCCTTAAAGCAGTCATGAAGTATACCTTCGCGTTCGTTGTACTCTTGTCTCTTTTCTCGGTAAGTGATTCGTTCTTGTTGTTTGCCACCATTTCCGGTATCTTAAATCACGTTATTAAGTTCTTTCCTGATGCACTAATTATTTGGTTGGTTTTTCCCTTATCTGTCTGTCATAGCTCGTCAGCTTAACTTATGCCAGAAAAGAACCGGGAGAGATTTACTGGCAAAGCAGAATGAAAGATCAGCCTTTACCAGAAGCAATCAAAGGGCTGTTTGTTCAGGATCCTGCTTCTGCATCAGAAGCCAACAGAAAGAACCATTTCGTCAAGAACTTTAATACATGGCAAAGTGCCATAATCTATCATGCCCGCGATGATACAAAAAAACACGAGAGCCCTTGAGATGACAGAGTTGCAATACATATCTAGGCTTGACGATAAGGTGAAAGAAGAGAAGTGGTTTATTAATCTACATATCAAACCAGTAGAGCTGAAGAATCCTTCTCATATTATATAGATCAGAAGCAGAAAGAAAAAATGCAATTGTTCTTAGTGTTTGTAAGACTGGTTGTGTTCCAATATAATAGCTAGCTAATAAGGTTTTCTATCTATATATTTTTCCTTCTACTTTCTTTTCTTCTTAAATTGGATACGAAAATACTAAGGTATTTTCAGAGAAGCAATCAAAAAGAAAAGAGCAATAATATGTAACCTCAAACTATAATTTAAGTTTGTTTTTAATTATAATTTGTCCCCTTCGTGCATCTCTAGCCCATCATGATGCTTCGGCCCAAGATATCTATTCTTTTAGTCATTAAAGCATGCAGACCAGAAGAGCTAATATGAAATGAGGACATGAGTTTTGGAGTCAGCCCAAACTTGTCATCATACCATCAATTCTTAAGGCCCATCCTCACCATTAAAGGAGCGCAACCCATCTCCTTTATTTTGATAAAAAGTATTATAATCGAATTGATCGATTTTATAATTTGACCGTCTGAACTAATTTTCACGGAATTTAATCCTCGACCATCCAAATTAATTTTTTCAGATTTTAATGGAGGACAACGAGTTAATACGCTTCAAACTAAGCCGGTAAATATAGTCAACCCCAATATGTTAACTGTAGCAATCATACGGGTCTTTTCCCACTGCAAGGTCAATTTCCAAGTAGTTGGTAGAGTTCCATTATAAAGTAGGAACCACTTGCGAGTTGCAACTCAGAGTTTACATGTATCAGTCATGTCCTTTTATTCTTCATAAACAAAACCCAATGCGCTAAACAGATATTCAATGACTCAATTTGGCACGGTCTACTACGCCCGTTAATCTTCCAGAGTCACATTCAATCATTTCCATCGAGTAAACCCCGTAAGTGGATGATGATAACAATTACACCAGAAAGCGAATTTGAGCACTGAAACTATCCTCCATCTGGTGGTTAATACAACCATTTTTTAGGATTAATGAACAATTAGATGAGGAAATTAATTAATTAATTATAGAGACGGATTTTATAATGGTCATTTTGTAAGTAGACAGAGAGATAAGATTTATACAATTAATATTAATTATAAAAGCCTTGACTATGGTGACTAGTGTGACAGGAAGAAGGAAAAGAGGTTTTTTATAAACACAGAAGGCCGTAACTTCCAGTGGGACCCGATGATACGGCGAAAAACAGGTGGAGGAGAGGAAGAGGGCCCGGCGGCGTCTGTCAAATCCAGCCTTACCATCTCTCAATCTGTTTCAACATCCTGAAAACTTTGTTTCTCAGACTATATTACCACTGCCAGTTCTGCCAGAGCACCATCATCCACTGACTCGCCTTCGCTCCACTTTTGTACCTCTTTTATATAAGTTTTTAAACGTTTCCCGTTTAGTACTTTGTTCCTTTCTCTCCCTTCCTTTCTGATTTCTCTCTCAAATCATTATCGAATTCGATCTCCTCGCTCCTGTATTCATCACACGAATCACCAAATCGTTTTCTGTCAAGAAGCTTAAGCTTAACCGGAAGTCAGGGTGTCTGTATGGACGCCGTTTGTTGTCGACTTTGAAACAAGAGCTGACTGGAACAGAAACGGGAAATGTCTGTGGCGGAGCTGAAAGAGCGCCACGTGGCGGCTACCGAGACGCTAAACTCCCTCCGCGAAAGCTTGAAGCAGAAGCGGCTGCTCTTGCTCGACACAGACGGTAATCTGACATTGAATTTCACTTTTAACTTTTTTTTTTCAATTTTTTTGTGCTTTACTTAGATATAGATAGATCTGATTGAATAACTGGCAGTTGCTAGATACGCGCGAACTCAGGGTAAGGCTCCGGTGAGCTTCGGCCCCACCGATCTGGTGTGTTGCCGCACCCTTCAGGGACACACTGGCAAGGTAATTAAGAGTTGTAATACTTTTCATTGTTTCCCTCCGAGTTTTACGGCTTTAGATGATCGTTTTTGTTTAATTATCCAACTTGTTACTTGGACACCGCCTGAAGATATTTTCAGTGATACTTCAGACAAGTGGTTACTGTTAAATTTAACGTTTTGGTTTGTTTAATTGGGACATATGTGTGGAACTTGAAGGTATATTCTTTGGATTGGACTCCGGAAAGGAACCGGATAGTCAGTGCGTCTCAAGACGGACGGTTGATTGTATGGAATGCTCTTACAAGCCAGAAAACGCATGCCATAAAGCTGCCTTGTGCCTGGGTGATGACTTGTGCCTTCTCTCCGACTGGGCAGTCTGTTGCTTGCGGTGGTCTTGATAGTGTTTGCTCTATTTTCAACCTGAATTCCCCGGCAGATAAGGATGGGAGTCAGACTGTGTCAAAAATGTTGAGCGGGCATAAAGGTTATGTTTCCTCATGCCAGTATGTTCCGGATGAGGACACTCACCTTATCACCAGTTCTGGTGATCGGACGTGTATTTTATGGGATATCACTACAGGGCTTAGGACTTCTGTGTTCGGAGGAGAGTTTCAATCTGGACATACTGCTGATGTTCTAAGGTAAGTTGATTATTATGGAGTTGTCCAGGTATTTTTTACTGAATGTCACCGTCTTTCATGGTATCAACGGCTCAATAATTTGTTACCAAATGGCATAATGGTATAACTATATGTTTATCTTACTCCCTGTACTCTTTCAGTGTCTCAATTAGTGGGTCAAACTCCAAGATGTTTGTATCCGGTTCATGTGATACAACTGCCCGGTTATGGGACACTCGAGTTGCTAGTCGAGCAGTGCGCACTTTTCATGGGCATGAGGGTGACGTTAATACGGTGAAGTTCTTTCCGGATGGTAACAGGTTTGGAACTGGATCAGAAGATGGAACTTGCAGGTTGTTTGATATTAGGACTGGCCACCAACTCCAAGTGTATAATCAACAGAATACTGATGATGAGGTTCGACAAGTAACATCCCTTGCTTTCTCCATATCAGGAAGACTTCTCTTTGCCAGTTACTCAAATGGTGATTGTTATGTATGGGACACGTTATTGGCAGAGGTACCTTCTTGCACTTTTAACCAATGACATTATGCTTTGTTCATAATTGGTGTAAAGGATTTGGTTTTAGCTTAGTTTGGTTACACAAATGAATTTGCACTGCTGGGGGGAGAATGCAAGGCTTGTTGTTTCCAATTCTTGTATGAGGCTTTGTATCCTTTTAATAAGTGTGCAAATGATAACATACTATCATAACTGTTTGTTGTACAATATTCTGGTACTCATACTGAGTCTCTTATAGTCATATACTTTTCCTTTAACGTGACTCAATTCTGGCAGCTCGAGTTACTTACCCGTACCTTGTCACTGCCAAAGAACGTATATTTGTTTGCATAGGGCATTTGAAGATTGGGTATTGAAAGCCCTAATTTTGTGGCGGGGCTTTTTTTCCTCTGCTTTTTTTCTCTTTTGATAAGAAACCTTGCCACCATAGGAGGCACAGGAGTCATCACCAATTCAATATGGAACAGTTCGTTCTTGCAACATATATTTTTTTCTTCCGATGGACATTGGAAATGCTCTCAATGCCGCAAGCTTTGGTGCTCTGTTGTAATGCTTCATCATCTGATTACTCGGTCATCGCATGGCAGGTTGTTTTGAACTTGGGCTCTCTGCAGAATTCACATCAAAACCGGATCAGTTGCTTAGGTTTGTCAGCTGATGGAAGTGCCTTGTGTACAGGAAGTTGGGACACAAACCTGAAGGTGAGTCTCCTATTTGTATGCTCTCATTCTGCTTTACTTTAAATCCCTTCCTTTTACTTGTGTAGAAAAGATAATCATTAACTCTATTGTAGGCCACTTTTAAGAATAATCTTCAATTACCCGTGGGATTGAAAAAGTGAATAATTGTTGCAACTTTCTAGGGTCAAACTTCACTAATAAATGTTTCTCTTGCATGCTCAAATTCCAACTTAATGTGATAGAATGTCTACTAATTACACATGTGCTTATACTTTATTATTGAATTCATGTGAGCATAGATGATTTCAGATGGCCTGTATTTATCTGATGTACGATAAAGATACTAGCATTGAGAATCTGGTAATTGGTAGAAACTAGAATTAGAGAATTTTGTGAGAATGATGACTGGTTTTTCAGATTGCCCATGGGGGTGTGATTCATAAGTAATTCATTCTCTGAATTAGTCAAAATCTTCATAATATAGCAGAAACCGGTAAAGAAAGGAATATTTATTACTTTATTTTACTTATTCTTAAAACACATCACACTGGGATTATAATGGTTCTTTCTCTGGACACGTTCTGCTGTTTGAAGGTCATCACGACTAAATGTGGATGTATTTGAAGTGGTTCAATTTTTATTTTTTTTTGTGTGAGAATAAATTCTATACATCGCGAGCTTAGAAATTTGCTTTCATTTGGCTGGATCTCTTACCTTCTTATATGTTGCAGATTTGGGCTTTTGGAGGGCATAGAAAAGTACTGGGTTCTTGAAGAGCAAAATGGCGTCTAGAATCTGCTACTCCCTATGTGGGGACTGTGGTGTCCATTGCCTTCCCAATTTGACCGTGCTTCTCACTTGGTAGATTCCTTATCATTCTCTTTTTCTTTAATGTGGTTTGAGAAACCATTGCTCTGTGCCATTGCCCATAATTGTCTCGTGAAAAGTATAACCATAAATGGGAAAATATTGCATTCGATGTAAAAATATATTGTTGGTAGTGTGGCTCGAGTGTCAATTTTCCATTTAATCTCTGCGGCAATTGCTGTGTCCTGAACTTTTTCTTTTTCAATGGAAAAAGCTTGGTCCCCAGGGATCACTTTGTTGTTGTTTTTAAAAGGAAGGTTCCACCAAGTTTTCCTCCTGAATCCAAGCGCAGCTGGTTGATACTAGTTTATGCTACGTGTCTGAGGTGGTAAATTGCGTGTAGTGGGTAGAAGTTCTTGTCGAGGGGAACTGGTTTTTGCCACCAGCTGCCTTCATTTGGTAATCGGCTGAATTCTGCTTTACTGCTATCTTCAGCCGACTTTAATATATTCCTTAAGCTGTTTCTCCCATGCTCACATGCAACGAGAAGTTCAACTTGTCGGAACTGTGTAGCCTGGACACAATCACGCAACCTAATAGCCTGACAACCTCAACCAGAAATCATGCTGGCTGCATTTCTTTATATTATTCCCCAACATGACCAAGCATCGGTTGGGTAAGCCTGTCGACAAACATTTATTTTCTTTATGTGGCGGTAAGCTTGAAATGCTTGGTCTTTGGTCTACCGCTTCTCCACGAGGCATGTAGCTCATTTTGCTTATTCAGGATGGCGATGGCACTTCAGTATCGGGCACAGGATGTGCAAGGTCTGTTCATTTCGTAGTAGTCACTTGAGCTGCTACGGTTTAAAAAGCCAGTCCAAGAATTAAACAATTGATCGCGGGCACTGGCTAAAAGAAAATCGGCATTGGTGCAAAACATTAGTGTGCTGTAGCTGCGGCAATTGTTATACTTATGCGGCGTCACTTCTGTGACGGAACGACAGGGAAACCTAGAGCTTACTAATTTGGATAAATATGGCAAACGTCAGACACTCAGTAAGCATCTAGGTTTTTTCATTGATAAGTTGCATAAATGCCAAACCATGTATTTATTAAGGCATTATTCAATGGTGCAGTACTACCCGTCCAAAAAGTGGAAGGACCGATCGGAACGTATTCACTGGAAGGAGTAGATAACGACAAAGAATAGTTAGTCGCAAAGTTTCCAGGAAATGTTACAATAAAATATTCCTGTGACAAAAGGTAAAAATACGAAATAAGTTCCGGAACGCATGTCTCATATACAAACGGTACTATATAAATCAGAAGCTTTGATCCAATCTACACGTAATCTCTAGCTAAAATTTTTAGAAAGCACATACCTTTTTGAACTATTGTGAAAGATAAGATGATTATTATCCAAATCCAAATTTACCCAATCAAGCGCATTCCTCATCAATGGTGTACTCTAAGATCTTTCAGCAGTCAACACTATCGCATTGCAATGATCTGGTTCTGACCTCATCCAACAAGCAAAGAACCAAAATGCCCGAGGAAGAGAGGAATAAAATTAGAATCAGCAAATCCTTCCATCAGCCGCTTGCCACAATCTCGTGAACGGTATCACTAACAGCTTCATCCTCAGATCTAACGGCAAGTTTCATGGCAACATCCTTTGGTCCATCAAGACCAAATTGCAACCTCACCAGTACCTTCACATTTCCTATGTAAACACCTGAGAGTAGACAAGTATGTGACCTCGAGTTGCTTGGGACAACTTCTGTGCCCTGCAAAGTAACCAGAAAAATACAATAGAGGCAGAAGGATGTCAGCTACTACAGAGTGATGAAAAATGACGAAAATATCTGCGACTATAACTTTATTAGGGTGCTCGGAAGACAGTGATGCAATTGTGCTACACAAGGGATTTCCCATGATAGTTTATGCGTCATATATTTCAGACAAGCTGAATGACAGAACATGTTCAGAGATGTTTTCCAGTAGGAAACAATCGCATGACAAGTGCCAACAAGTTTAATTCCCCAGCAATGGTCCCATTAATTAATATGCTCAGGGAATTAAGCAATGCAACTGCATATTCTCGTACACAAGACCTTTCAAATTCAGGAGCAAGGTTTCATGAAATCTAAATGCAAACTAACCTCACAAGGATGCATGCCAAGAAGACTGATGACAGTACTAACAGCTTCAGCCAAGCTCTCCCTTGGGCCAAGTCCATATTCATCCACACGTTCAAAATCAGGTCCCATGCTTTCCCAAGCATTTCTGAAATTGGAGACTGCAACTTTCATCATGTAATCTGCCGGAACAACCTCTAGGTCCTCCAGTTGATATTCATCTTCTACACCATCTTCCTCTGCCTCGCCAGTACTTGGATCAACCTGATCAAAAAAGAAACGAGAAAATGGGAAATGAACTAAAATTCATCAATTATTTTTGTTTAGTTACTTGCCACAGATTCCTAGAATCAAATGGAAAACAAATTCAAGAAAACTATTTTCTGCATGAGTGATTGAATAACCTAGAGAGCAATTATTTTCCAAGTTCGATTCCAACATCTAAAATCCATGCAAAGAGCATGTATTTCGGTATAGACATAAGTTCACAGGAGTAAAGAGTTTGTACCTCCTTAACTATGAACCTCATCATATTTGAAAACTTTCCAACTGCTGGGATTCCATCTGGCTTCTCAAATGCCACAAAGGCTTGTCCGGGAGAATCATAAGCAAGAGATTTTAATGGCTTGGATGCTATCTCATTGAAATCTTCTGCTTCTGAAGAATCTACCATGATATAGACCTGAAAGCACAGAAAAATATTATGCACAGAGTGTATACGGGTATGGAAAATATTATTATACTTGCTTGATCAACATTACATTTTCAAGTAATTGTTCGGGTATTGTGTTGGTGCAGTTGTACTGAAACACAACATGACTATCAAAAACGTGCTTAACAACATTAACAGCATATTCGGTTTCTGCTTCAGTAAGCTCCACAGGTGCTGAGGACTATCAAGACAAAAACACCATAGTGGTCAGGTCACAACTAATTCATTGACCAAAACAATGATAGGCATCAACAGTAAAACAAATTTGCCAATAGAACCTTGAAAAGCTTTCCAAAGCCTGAAAACTCTGGAATGGAAGAAAGCAGTCGTTCATATGCATCAACAGTAGTAGGAGGAGCCGATGGAGTTGCACCAAGTCCAGTAGGCTTTTTGCCTGGTGCTTTCTTATCAGCAAGTGGCTGAGACTTAACTTCCCTTGGAACGGAATAAATGTCAAATGACTCTTCAGAAGGTTCCTGTACAAAAGGAAACATTTAAGATACAACAGTAGCAACACAAAAATTCACAAGAAGGGAGAAGGCCTACATAATTTTTCAAACTTGTCTCCAGGTTGACAAGAGGGATATCCAGTGATCCAAAGAGAAAAGTCTTAGCATCCTTGTCAGTCTCAACAACCTCACCATCACCACCCAATGTGTGAATATAAAGGGTTGCTCTATCACGAACCTTCCATGAAAGCAACAAGGTAAGATCACTAGATCAGACAATCTTGCTTATATAAGTTAAGCATTCTCAAGGGGCCAAATGAGCAAAAATGGACTAGTACTAACCAAAGCTTTTCAAAAAATTAAAGATGCACATATCAAGTGAAGATCTAAATAAAAACACTCAATTTTTTATGTAGAACATGTTCCAACTATAAAATCATTAAATGAGACTTACCTCATCATCACAATCAAAAAGGCAGCGCCTCAAAAGAACAAAAATACGAGGCTGTGCCATAAAAGAACAACTTGTGTCAGTTTCCTTTCTTTAAAAAAAGCTTATGACAGGAATGAAGCCCTTGGAACTAACAATACATGTACAAAGATACTCATGCCGATAATACCTTCAATGCATCAACCATAGCACCAAACTTGGCCAATGTGCTCACAGCAGCAGCTCGAACAGTTGCATTCTCAAGGTGTACACGATTGTAGATGTATCTAATATATTTACTTGGATCTGAGGTTTTTGGCCCCTCATTTCCCAGAAAATGAAGTATCTGATAACATTTGAGTTAGTGAGTTGTAGCAGAATAAGAGAACAAAAATAGAATCAAGAGGGAAATACAAATGCAAGGAAATTTATGTACCTGAGTGGAAAGATAGGTAAATTCACAGTCTTCAATGAATTCGCACAAATGAAGCAGGCCACTCTCCTTTGCTTCTGGGATATCTCTAATAAGAATAACGATGGAATCTACAATTGCCTTTTTGTAGTCAAATCCACCTTCTTCCCTAAGAATGTTGCTTAAAAAGTTCATCCTGAAACAACAAGGAAAAGGAGAAGTTTCCCATGACATTGAGAACAATAAGTTTGGAAACCAGGTCCATTACAATGTCAAGGTGAGGCTGGTAAACTCCACTTACAGTGCTCTGTACTTCAATGGAAACTTCAAACACAATGACCTGATGGCTTCCACCACCACAATTTTGAACTCGTCAGCAATATCTGACATGAAATTAGTGATCTGCTTCATAAGACGATCCACACTTGATTCATTTCCTGTCTTGAGGAGTGTGGTAATTGCAAGCGTAGCAATGCTTCTGTTTTGGTCAGAAATTAGACTCTCCATATCAATGTTGCAGTTAGTGACAGCCATTGGATGAGTCATGGCCACCTGCAAAACAAAGAACGTCAATTAGTAAATATTCCAAAGTATGAATCAGCATCTAAAGTCATTAGTATCAGTTCAAATCTCAGTAATAATATATGAATTATTAACTAGAAAACTACAGGGAAAAAAATCCACATTAAAGCTATTCCCACAGCTATTAAGGCAGGAATTCATGGTAAATATGAAATAATTCTACAAGCATAGAATATTAAGCTTCAAGTGAAACTGGTCAACCTTGTTCAAAGTGCGGACAGCAGAAAATCTCAGAACAGGCTTGGAAGAGCTCAAGAAGAGTTGGAGAACAGTAATTGCTGGAGTTAACTCGCGGCTAGTCACACCATTAAGTTCCGTAATAGCTCTTGCAGCCTCAAAAATTACCATCTCTGCCTTATGTCGCAGGCATCCCTCAAGAAAATCATAAAAAGGGCGATCTCCAGTCTGTGTGTTGATAGCAGATTCACGAATAACCTGAAAAAGAAAAATATGATTTTGCATGGTCACTTCAAAAGAAAGTAACATGTACCATACTAATTGTTACAATGTAGACACACACCTGACTAATATAACGTATGAGAAGGCATTGGGCCAAAGGTGAGCGAACATTTCCTCTGGTTAAGTTGGTTACCAACTTGCTAGCAGCTAGACGATCATTTTGCCTTATCTGCATGTTCAGAAGGATCCAGTATTCTTTAAGACAATGATTTACTTCACTCGTATGCATGCAATGTTTACCAAGACAGGAGCCAGGGATAAACAATGATATGATCAATATATAACACCAAAAGCAAAAACAAGAAACATGAATTTTAAGTATCAACTCTTTCACTCCCTCGTTCCAAGACATTCTAAGAATTTAGAGATACCGAATTCCAAGTTATTCTCCTTAATTCTCAAAAAATAAAAACAACACAGAAGCAACAATGAGTTCCAAGTACTTCTCAACGTCACATTCAAACATTAAGATGCAGCTATTACATTAGTAAGAAGAAAAAAATCTGATAACTTCAGTAACAAGTACTATATGCAAAAGGATCAACTGTAAAAATCACCATGTCAGCTATCAATATTATGAGTACAGAAGCCAACCATCAAGTAGTCAACCGATAGCAACCATAACATAAGGCAATCACCAAAACTGTGCTAGTATCAGAAAGAAAAAGGGGAAAAGCACATTACGTTATAACCATATACACTTCAGTTGACAAGAAAAGACACCCCACAAGCTCACTGAAGATCTGCAAGCTTTCAGAAGGGTAATATGCTAGTCATACTGAATGTGAAATTTTATCTACTATTTCATCCAAGAAGTGACGGCAATATTCCTAAGAGTGTACATGCTTATCACATAAGAAATCAACTTGCCTGATGGAGTAAAGCCAATGCATGAAACTGCACGAGTGCAGCCCTGGACTGTACAGCTTCCTGGACCTCATTACTCCACCTTTTCACAACCTCTGGGTTTGTCTGACAATAGTTTTGAAAATATTAGGAAGTTTAGAGAAAAAAACAATAACAGAAAACATTTGAAAAAGACTATAAACAGCACCTGGAGTAAATGAATCCCACTGACTAAAGCTGCACTGGCAACCACAGGATTCTTGTCAACAATGGCTTGTTTTAGATATCGTTCAATCTGGGTTAAAAGGGTTCCATCTGTAATGCGACAGAGTACGCGAATTGCATTTGCTCTGTACATATCAGTCTTGCTATTCATATCCTTCATAAGGGAACTTGTCACTATAATAACCTTTTAGTAAAAAAAAAAGAACATAATCAGTCACCATACACACCAAAAGAAAGAATAAAAAAGTTGCAATGAACCAAGACCAATTTCAAATGAATCTTCATAATAAAACCTCATCTGCTGATGGGGATAACTCCTTGATCATCAAGTAAACCATTCTCCTCAAACCTAAATCCCGTGACTGGAACAGCTTGGTCACAGCAAAGAAAACTTCCGTGGCTTCAACCTATAAAGATTTTGCAAAAGAACAATTAAGCAAAAACCTCGTTCATCCATGGAAAATTATTCTCACCATAATTTTATCTTGGATAAAGAAAAAAGAACTCATGCAAGATATGCATTAACATTTTCACTACATGAAGACTTGGTATCAAATTGAGAATTTTAGAAAAATCCCATTGTGCTATCAGCGTAGTGGACCATAACAGGAATTGCACCATGAGAAATTGGAAGTATGTTTCATCAAATAACTAGAACGTGAAGCTTTTAGGTGGATAACTTGACCTTGGTGAATGTTTCTCCTTGGTTCAGTAGATAGAGAAGCTTTGTGATGACCTACAATCAACATAATCATCCCAAACTTGTAAATAAACTAGTACATACTGCAGAATATAAACTTAACTACTATCAAATGGAAGCCATGAAATTAACACCTGAGAGCATCTTCTTGGATCAAGCTGAGGATCATTGAACACTCTGGCCTCTTGAAGAACGGCACCCTTCTCAATCCCAAGAAATGGGGAGTACTCGGCTATCAACAATTAAATCACTATTACAACTTCTTCCAGAAATACAAAATAACAACCCAAAAAAATTTTCCAATCAAAAAGACCATCAATAGCAAAACAATTGCCGCACCATATGCATTAGGTGCCAATATTAAGATACCTTGCCAAACAGTCCACATGAGAGTAACCGGATTTAGACAGTTCAAGAAACAATACAGTCCGCATTTTGATTCAGTTTTCAATTACACACACTCAGATCAAAATGCGAATGCAAATGCAGAACGACCATCTATCGGATCAACAAACGCAGAACCAAATCCAGTAGAAATTCGGATCATAAGTTCTATAACTTGGCCATATCCAAACGAGGAAAGATAATTAAGAACAATAAAATGTCCTAAACACACAGATCTACAAGCTACTAACTGATCTGGCACTGTAACCTACGAATCCGAAATGGCTCCCGAAATGAGTATCGAATGAAACCGAACAAGCAACTGAGAGCAGAAGCGACGCCTTCTTCTAACTTCAGAACTAGAAAAAAGTAAAAACAACGGTTTAGAATATGGAAAGAGTTACCTTCGTCGTCGCGATCGTCGTCTTTCTTTACGAGAGGCTGAGCCATCGTTAAATGATACTATCAGTTTTCGAGATCCGTAGAGTTATTGGGCGTATAGTGGACTTTCAGCTCCCGTTCTCTCCGCCAATGTGAAAATCTCCTCCCCGTTAGTTGCGTTTCATGAAGGAAGCAAACGAAATTTCGAAGACGCAAGCTCTGTTCTCTATGTGGGTATGTTTCTTCGGCACATATGTTTTTGCGGGGAAAGGGCAGGAATATAGTGAGAATGGCGCTTTGAAACGTTGTCTCGCATCAGCTCCCAACGAATCAAAAGTTGCCACGTCACATACACTTAAGGGCCCGTTATCTCTCTTCTTGGCCAAGCCCAACTTCTAGGCCCAATACCGAGATAATAACCTATTAATATATTTGATTAAATATACCTGTCCAGTAAATTTGTACCATATTGTACGACATTAATAATAATTTTTATTTATTCTATTTCATTCTAATTCTGACAAAAGCCAAACGAACTGTAAGAGATGGGTATCTATTTATGAATCTAAATTTAATTGATCTGATTATAAATAAACTTAAAAATAATAAAATACATATTTACGTAAAATTTCTGAATTTACAATTCTTCCTATCGAAATGAAAGTAAAAATCAGAGACGGGGAAATTATGTTCCCAAAGCTGGCATATATTAGTCACAAGGAATATTCAAACCATACCAGAACATGACTATAGATTTACCCAAAATGCACAAATCTGACACAAACTCCATGAAAGAATGGGATAATTAAAAGAATAAACGAGCTTGTTCAACTTTTGCCCTCTTTTTTTCTTATATTTTGTCAGTCATATCCATGCTAAATCTGATAAACTTCCACTGCTTGATGCGGATCCCGTCCTTGGTAACGGTGACAGACGTGTAATTCCTAATTGTAAGGACTATTCCTCCGTGCAGCAACTCCTCCACTCTTGCTCATCTCTTCACTGCTGGAAGAAGAAGGGTTAAGGCCATACTCGCTTGTCTGACCAAATTCACTGGTGTATTCACGGCTGTCCAATGCCAATTTCCTAAAGTTCCTCATTTCCGAAGAGTAAGAGCTATTATTTTCAAGATCAGAGCTTTCAGAAGTTGTCGAAAAGATTGCACTTCGACTGGCTTTCATCCCCTCCTGCAAGTTGTCTAGCGAGATGTCACCTTCAAGTGCTCTTACAATCTGTTGATTACCACCTCTCAGATTAGTATGGAAGCTTTTCGAGTTGCAAAACGATTAAAGGTTAGAATTAGACATAGTACGTATGTACCTGGCTCATTTTTGGGCGCCTCCTCGCTGAATGACTCACTGCCAAGCTAGCGCAAGCGACCATGCATGCCATCTCTTGGGGATCATAGTTGCCTTTCAGAGCTGGATCAACAAAATCATCATAAAGTCCTTGCTCCAGTGCGCGCGAGCACAAGGGTCTAGCCTGTTAATACAAACACACAAGTGCCAACAATTTTGTCATAGAATAGATTTATACTGAGAAACTTCTGCAATTGAAATGACAGTGAGCAAGTGAAGATGAGGATTCCTACCCACTCGACCAAACTTTCATCCATTCTTCCGCTGGGATCCACCGGACGTCGTCCAGTTATTAGCTCCAATAGCATAACACCAAAGGAGTACACATCAGATTTCTCGGTTAGCTTGCCACTTGATGCATACTCAGGAGCTAAGTACCTGCATTTGTAGATTGTTAAGGAAAAATTACAGATACCAACATACGTAAATGATTAAGAAGGCCTCATTTAATTGAACTTTAATGGAGGTTATATCTCCGTACCCAAATGTTCCCATGACCCGAGTTGACACATGAGTATGGTTGTCAGATGAGAGCTTAGCCAACCCAAAATCAGCCACCTGATATGGTACCAAAACGGAACAATGTTCATCAGCTGAATGGTGATATACAAAGAATCCGAAGAACCATTATAGTGTCCTCAGGCAGAATATAGCATTTGAACTGATCAGCGATGCAGTGGAAATGATCAATATACCTTGGCTTCAAAATTGAGATCAATCAGAATATTTGCGGCTTTGATGTCTCTGTGGATGATGCGAGGATGGCCTACATGCATGCATGATGACAGAAAATTAAGGCAGATAGACAACGACAGAAAAACTAGATAGAGTGAATGATTATTCACTTACAGTCTTCATGCAGGTAGCCAAGCCCTTTGGCTGATCCTAAAGCAATTTTGAGCCTCGTTGGCCAATCCATGGTCTGGGGCCCGTTACCTATAAATTTTACATTAATCAGCTTTAAACACAATAAAATGAAGAAGCTGCAGAGGCATCAACCAGCATATGTAAATAAATTTGAGAACCCAAAATAGAGACAGGAAAATGAACGATTGCGGGGTTTTTAGGGATACCATAAAGGTGAAACTCGAGAGTTGAATTGGGCACGAACTCATAAACCAACAACTTTTGACCTCCTGCAATTGAATACCCAACAAGGGATACAAGATGGCGATGATGGACGCGGCTAATGATTTCAACCTCTGCCTGAAACTCGCGGTCTCCTTGTCCACTGCCTGATTTAAGACTCTTCACTGCAATTTCCTTGCCGTTAGGCAAAACTCCTTTATGCACATAACCGAACCCTCCCTGACCTAACAGGTTAGCCTGAGAGAACCCTCCAGTAGCTACTGCAAGCTCCTCGTAGCTAAAGCTGCTCTTGGTGAACCCGAGAGCCACACTTGGATGTGGTGGAGGCAGAGCAGGGCCATGCGGGCCAGAGAAATTGGAGCTTTGGTCACCAGATATAGCACCAACATGTGGTGATGGTGCCGACGGCCAGGGTGCATGCCCTGCACCCATTGCACCAGTAGGCGGATAAAGGTCGGAACGTTGGTTCCCATTGTTCCACTGCTGAGGCGAATTGTTATAGGCACCACCAGTGTCTGCACATAACCATTATAATCATCAAAACCTTGCATAGAATGAATGGAAACAAGAATGTTAAAAAATGATTTCAATATTCATATTTCCTCTCTAATGACGAAATGAGGATTTATATAAAAGAGGATGAGTGGGTACTAGGGTGGTTATCTGAGTAGTAGTATTCATGCTTTGCCGGTGCCTTCTTTTTCTTCTTGCATGCACAGAGAAACACAAGCAGGAGAAGCAACAGCAATACTCCTACACCAACCGCAACTCCCACTGCAAGAGGAACGTTAACATTTATCCCGTCACCTGATGATTTTTTGTTTTCCGACGAATCCTTTCCCGGCGTCAATGATCGAGGTCCTGGAGGTGAGCGATTGGAATGAGATGAAGGTGGTGGCGGCGGGGACCAAGACTTATCGTCGTCGCCATCATCGTTTTGACTTTTTGGTGGAGGGGGAGGAGGCGTTGAGCCATTGTTGGAGTCTTCCGGAGGTGGTGGCGGGGAAGGATTTGAGTCTTCCGGAGGTGGTGGTGGGGTTGATTCCTGATCAGGAGGTGGTGGTGAGACATCTTCTGAAGGTGGTGGTGGAGAGGAGTTTGGAGGTGGTGCGTCTGACGGTGATGGAGGAGGTGGAGAATCTGGCGACGGAGCTGAAGACATTAGAGGAGTTTAATTCCCTATCAGGATTATATCCTCAAAAGGTGCCTGCCGGATACCCCAACTCTCCTCTAATAACCCCTAAAGAGAAAGAACCATCTTCAGCGAAACATGATGAGTATGATCAGCTAAAACAAAAAAAAAACGTAAACGAAGATTCTGCAGTTTGGACCAACAAACACCAGGAAGGATAAATTCATGTAAACATCATATATGTCCTGAGATCAGGTTAGGATCGACATGCGATCATGTCATGGCCAACCAGTTTCTGATCAAAATTTTACTTTTTTTTAATCATAAAATAAAAAACAGGGAGTACCTAACGAAGAACTGCAGCCGGATTCTCAATTCTGGAAAGAAGGGTTGATGTATGGTAATAGGTACAAGGAGGACAGAAGTACCTCCTCCTACAAAGGAGGGGGAAGTTCACCTATTTTAAGAAGCTATATTCTGACGCATCCATTCTAACAAAGAAAGCCTTAATATTTAGATTGGGTTAAAATGTGCCCAAAATCCTAGCTAGTTCTCATTTTAACATGCTTTAATTACAAGGTAAGGCGAAAAGGGTAGAGGAGCACGGTTTGATTTCCAGGATGACAACCATTTTACTGAGTTGTCTCGGCTTGCACCTCCCATTCTCTGCTGGTGTTTGTTGTGTAACTTCACCAACTCAGTGCATGCTACCGAATGCATCCACATGGTTTTTCTCTCCTGTTAAGACGGAGTTAAACACCTTCGAACAACAATGGCTGATTGGGCCTTCTTGAAAAAACAGAAAATTGGGCCTCCTTGGGAAGAAGGATGATTGGGCCTTGTCTGTGGGCCTTTCCAGTCTCACCTGTAAACTAAATTAGAATTCTGAAATTCTTTTAAAATAGAACAAATTACAGATCATCACCAGCTCTGGATGACCAAGCAGACTACAACGACGAACTAGAAGCCAGAACCGCACGACCCGACCGTCCTTTGACGCCAAAAGGAAAACACAAAAGCAGCAGTGCCCTCTCTTCCAAGGAGGATCAATAAAGATCACTCACTTTGTTTTCCTATCATAAAAAGAGAGAAAAGAAGGAAAGGCTTTGCACAATCAGATCGGTCTTCTGACTAACCGTCATGTCTTCCCGTAGAAGAACTCTCCTCAAGGTCATCATCCTCGGCGACAGCGGGTCAGTCCGTCTTAACTTATTACGTATTTCGACGGTGTAGTCTTCTGCATGTGTACATATACGTGGTTTGATTGTTAGTTTTAGGTTTTGCTTGTAGATTAGGTTGAACTTTAGAGATCATGAGCTTTTCTATTCATGAGAAGCATGATTCAAGTTAGATTGGATGTGTTTGAGTTATGAATTTCATTTTTCTATGCAATCGTTTCGCGGTAATTGACTTGTATCACGTCAGTTCTTCTTGTTGTCTGAATCTATCCTTGCCGTAGCAGATGTTTCACTGTCTGAGGTTGATTACATTGTTATTTCGTTTCTGATTTGGCTTGCGTTTTAACGAGGTTCGTTTGTTGTGATTTGCAGTGTAGGGAAGACCTCGTTGATGAATCAGTATCCTTTGGATCTTCGGCCTTTTGGCTTGTGGTGGTTTGATTAGTTTATTTTATATATTTATTTGTAACTATTGACAGTTGGTGTTGCGTTTTTTTTTTCCTTCACTTTACTGCTTTTAGATACGTAAATAAGAAGTTCAGCAATCAGTATAAGGCGACAATAGGAGCTGATTTCTTGACCAAGGAAGTTCAGTTTGAGGATAGGCTATTCACTCTACAGGTTGGTAGCTGTGTGCTTATACTTGTTTGCATGGATAAAACCCGTATTATGTGTTTGGAAGAAAATCAAGTGCGTCTGATCTGATCATATTGTAGCTCTGATGCTGAGCTTCAAATGGCTCCAAAAGGTGGAATGTTGTTGATTTCTAGAGTTAATGGGGCTAAAATTGATCATCAATTGGGTTCACACAAACGTGAATCAGTTTATTTCACTCCCTTCCCTTTGATAGTTCTTCTTGTTAAGTTTGTGAATTACTATTTCTGATGAACTTGTGCCATGTTGGTGCCTTTTATTCATTTGTTTTCTGTGGCATTTTAGTCTTACTCTATATAACTGGTTGTAATTGTGTCAGGCAGTATGAAATCTTCTGGCTAGTTGACCGTGCTTTTGGAATCTATTGTCACTTTCTGTCACTTATTGACTGTTGAGTTTGTGCTAGCCTGCTGTCCCAAACATATACCCTTACTTTTATTTTGGCAGATTTGGGATACTGCTGGGCAGGAAAGATTCCAAAGCCTTGGTGTTGCTTTCTACCGTGGTGCTGACTGTTGCGTTCTAGTATATGATGTCAATTCTATGAAATCCTTTGATAGCCTCAATAACTGGAGAGAAGAATTTCTGATTCAGGTATTCTTTTTACTAGTTTAGTTCTTGGTTCATGTTGAAACCAGTTGTATTTTGTTCTAATTATTGGAACTGGACTATAGGCAAGTCCTTCAGATCCCGAGAATTTCCCATTTGTTGTTCTCGGTAACAAAGTTGATGTGGATGGCGGAAACAGCAGGGTGGTACGTATCTTCTGCTGCACTATTTGCTCTCTCTCTCTTTCTAGCTTTATATTTTTAAGCCAACACATCATTGTTAAATTCCAGGTTTCTGAGAAAAAGGCCAGAGCATGGTGTGCGTCAAAAGGAAATATTCCTTATTTTGAGACTTCTGCAAAGGAAGGGATAAATGTAGAAGAAGCTTTTCAGTGCATAGCCAAGAATGCCTTGACAAGTGGGGAGGAGGAAGAGATGTAAGTCAAAGCTACACTTAAACGGCCTCTGATCATTCTTAATCTTTTTCCTTTTATTTAATTTTTCTTCTTTGTTTACCTATCGCTTTTTGACTCTTGTGCTGTTGGTTTCATGTCTTGTATGAAGATACTTGCCAGATACCATTGATGTTGGAAACAGCAGTCAGCCCAGAGCTACTGGATGCGAGTGCTAAGTCATTCCTTCACTCTTAGGGGGCGACGAATTCTTCTGGCTCTATAAATGATTTTACCTCTTCCTGTATGTTCATTCGTGTCTATGATGTTGATGATAGGTTAGCGGTTCTAAATTCACAAATTTATCCATCGGTATCCGTCCCGTGCATTTTGTGTCAAAAACCGGTTTTAGTAGTTTGTGGTATGTTTGGTGTCTTCGGAGGCACCATTAGAAACTGTTTTTCCATGTATACTATTGTTTTCATAGAATGCTACCTTATCTTTCTGTGGACGAGATGTTTAAATTCTCATACAATCCTGCAAATTAGAGGGGACAATTGGTGGTCGTTTCCATTCGGTAAAGATAAATTCTGAGTGCTTTGCGAGACTTGGAAGCTTTAGGACTTGAGGGTGATTTCTGCTCTTTAGGACCGCAGGATCTAAGTCTTTGCCTAGGTTGTGCCACCTCTGATCCTATCACGGAAGCTTCGTTCTTCCAGGCTAGATTTTTAAGCTGAACCCAATTTTCTTCGCCTCGTAAAATAACCGGTGGGCTGATTATGTGTAAGCAATGGCTATCGTTGGGATTCTTAATTGGTGCATAACTTCGCCCTCGCCAGGGAAACAGGTAACTGCGTGGGGACATTAGAGCATGATATCTATATACGACGTTTAACCAAGCTTCCGGCGTCAACAAGTCTGGACCCAATTTAGTTCGACTACGATTAGTTGATGATTACAACATGAAAAATGATAAATGTTTGAACTGAAGTAAAATGTATACTGCTCAAATTAGTTGATAATTACCAGCAAAGCCGTGAGCGGAGCTTCTAGGATCACATTGGAATGAAGTTCTCACCGGCTGCAGACGGATCATAAGACGGGCTACTTACAGGACTCCCATTGACACCCAATTCTCTCTGAAATGAAGTACTTACTGGAAGCATGTAACTCGTAGTCCACCGTCTTCACTGCTTCAAATTGTGAACATCGACATGACAGGTAGGTATATCAAAACAACTTAAACATGAACAATGACACATTCTTCAATGTACTTGTTTGATCACATCAAAGCAAATGTGTCAATTCATAATGAACCTTCTCTGACATCTAGCAGCTACCTATTCGCACCGAGGATCATACAGCAGATGGTTATGACTATCAACTAGCTCCAGTCACTATACCTACAGAGTTCTGACTAAAAATAAAAAACTACAAGCATCAGAAAATTTATGAAGCTTCTAATTACAAGATCTTTCACCCATGCTGTCCTGACTTGTTAATGCTATTAGTTGGGATTGCTACCCACAAACTCTTCAACATAAAACAATAGTTTTTTGGACGACATGATGCTTAACTTCGCCCGACTACACAAGCGCCAAAACTTTTGCATAATAGCACCAGTGCTGGAATTACATCCAGGCGATCATGGACTTCCAGGGATTCACTGGATTTTGGATAAGAACAGCTCAGTAATTAATGCCTAATCTCCAAGAGAGAAAACGGAAAGAGCATTCATTTCAGTGGATTGGGCATACTTGACTGGTGCACAGAATAAAAGTAACTGTATTCATACGCATATTGCGGGAATGCTATTTGCTTCCGACGGAAGAAAGCTTATCTTGACCAGGAGGACCTATATAATTTCCTGCCGAAGTTGTTGGTGCAAATGGGTTAGAAGAGTTAGGAGCCAATGTTGATACGGGTCTTGAGATTGGTGGCCTTTGTGAAATCACGCGTACAGGAGGCCTTGCAACTGCGTTTGAAAAGTGCATGGCATTTCTGTTGGCAGGTAACGACGGTGGTACTCGAGATGAGGTAGCTGGTAAACCAAGGCGAGCTGCAATTATCTGTGCTCTCTCGTGATAAAGCTTTTGCCTCGACCTTTCCAGTTGCTCCTTCACCCTCAGTATTACACCATCCATTTCATTAAAAAAGGCGAACTTCGTTTCCAACTTATTCAACTGCAACATATGGAAGTATGTTCCAATTCATATATTCCTAGAGGTCAGTAAATCGCAACAACAAGGGCATGCTATGTTAGGTAAATACCTGCTTTTCTATTAAAAATGCAGTGAGTTGTCGAATTTCTCCCTCTTCCTGGTTTGCAAGAAATTTTGCTTTCACTGCTGCTGCTGATAGTGTGGATACTGCAGCCCGCTTTATTTTATCAATGTTGTTGTCATCTTTGATCACTTCACCATCGGGTTTCTCTTTTATATTCTCTTTTGGGTGATTGGCTGCAAAAAGGAAAAACAACAAGAGAATTACCAAGGGAAAATAGCCACACCAACTTCTCAAATTAACCGAACTCTTTCTTAAGCTTATGGTAGTGACTAGGAACCTTTCCTAGTAACTCAATTTCAATGAAATATCCAAGGCAAAACAGAAACAGGCATGTCCCCTTGCAACTAGGTTTCAACGAAAAAAGTTTACTGAAGAACGCATAGAAGTGATATATGATTTCAGCACGCAATGCAACGAAACAGTTTCTGCTTCGACCTTTCATTTTAACACAAGTTTATTAAAAAAATTCCAATTCATCATAAATTTAACAAGGCTTCTTCACAGAAACCCGAGGATGGGTATGCACAACAGTTATATAGAGAGAGAGGCAGACTTTTCAAGCATGCATGCCTTACTGCACCGCTCCTTCATCCATTCATATGAATTACATCTGAGTAATGCATAATCAGCAAAAAAGAAACATTTTAATACTGGTCTGACTAATGTGCATCATGAACGTAAGGAGATTATAACACTTACATTCCTTCCTAGTTTGTTTTAAGGAGTCCTTACTAGTATTTTCTGTCCGGATGGCTCATATGAGGATACCGACGGTTTCCTTCCTACTTATATGCACCTATTTTCTGTATCATCCCTTTCCAATAGGTGTAATGTTTCCTTCTTTTTATCCTACTTCTGATTTGTTCTTTGTTTTTTCCTATATCTTTTTAAGGAAATCCTCTACTATTGTTCTAACCACCAAACTTGTACAACAATGCTCCAAGTTTCAATATAACAACCCTGAGAAGGCCTTTTACAAAAGTAGAATATAAAGAGAGAAGGGAGAGGCAGACCTGTAGTTGCTTCATGTTCCACCAATGAGCTAGGTGTAATTGGTTGCTGAGGTTCCTGCATTAGCGAAGGCAAGGAAGATGGCACGTCTATGTCCTTTGGTGCTTCAACAGTTATTGGTTGCCGTAGTTCATCCTTGTTTAGGGCCAGAGAATCTGGAACATTGTCAACATCCTTTGATGCTTCTGCAACTTCAGAGGGTTCATCAACTGGCAACTTTATAACCGATTGACAAGGCTCCCTCTTTTCTGAATGATGGGAATCTGATTCCATATCAACATCTTTAGTTGACTCAGGATGCTGTGACTGCTCTTCTACTGATGCTCCTTCTCTTGAGTCCTTTCCAGCAGTAGGGAGAGAGTCCAACTGAGAAGGTTTGTCATCTGATTCCTTCTCAACCTCCTTTGGTAACTCGGAATTGCTACAATCCCTCGATTTGCCAGGTTCAAATTCCTTATCAGTAACCTCACCTACTTTGTTTACAGAATTTACTTTCTCTATGGATTTTTCATTAGAAGAATCCAGCAGTTTCTTTTCTCCTGGAACAGGATCTTCATTTTGCTTGTCAGTTTCTTTATTTGACGGATCTTTGTCATCCGATGGTGCAGATTTATCCTCTTTCTGGTTCTCGTCCTCATAGTTGTTGCTCATGGCAGTTGTTTCAGCCACAGAACTGCAAATCTCTTGCTGACGTGAGATGAAAAGAATAAAAACTACTACATCTAGCAAAGAGGTGGCAAACATTCACATACCAACTGAAAGCTGATTGTTTCACGCCAGTATCAGGTGGATCTTCCAGAAGAAAGCAGTGCCTGGCTGCCAGATTGATGCCAGGGGATTTACTAGATAAAGACTTCATAGAGCTGTGGGCTGCAGCAGTGGCAACATCAGCTCCAATTAATCTTGCCAAAAATACTGCCTATCAAAGAGATCAATGTGTAAGTCATGGAGAAAGAAAAACAATTGTAAAGGTTAGGCCCCAAAGAGGTGTTTCACTCTTTGTTGGGCGAGGAAATCCTGAAGGCTAAGCTTTTCCATTTTCAATTGAGGATAGGGCTAGCACCAATGTCACTAATTTCTCCATGGAGCTCATTCCTAGGCAAAAGTAGGCAATGGCCTAATTTTCAACAAACTAATTGTACTTACCAGAGCCATAACAGGATTCCCAACTTCAGCAAATGAAAGATGTTTTTCAGAAGTTGGACGATAACCAATAGCTTCAAATGCTTCTGTGAGAGCTGTTAAAACAAAGTTTTCACCAATTTCTTGCCCAGCCTTTACTTCGCTGTTTAGTTCTGGTTTTGAAGTTTCCTGACCAATCTCTTCATGAGCAAGCACAGGTTTTGCAAATTCCTTGGAAATTTTTAATTCACTTGAATCTTCTGGTTTTGAAGCCACCGTTGGAGAAGCCTGGGGTTTATTCTCTTCAGTATGAGTTTTATCCTCATTGGTTTCAGGGACATCTTTAGTGGCAGAGGCGCCATCTTTGGTTGTTTCTGGATTTGCGGTTTCTTTTGGATTGCCATCTACATGATCATCAATATTAAAAAAGGCATCTTCAATTGGCATTTGAACAAAATGCAATATACACTGAGCTTTTGTCTTTGTCGCAACATGTTCTGCAATCTCGTTCCAGTTCTCTTTATAAAGTTCCAGTGCTTCAAGAAGAAGTAGTGTTTCTTGATCCGTCCACTTTCCACCACTTAGGCCAGGGGTATCACCAGGTTCCATGAGGATAAAATCTGATGAAGACATGTTTGAGCCAAACTTCCCATTATTAAAGCAATCAGCACATAAATCATAATCTGCCTGTCCAACAGGGACAATGTCAGAAAGAATACAGTTAAGAAAGAAAAATAATTATACATCGGTTACAAATAAATACCATCGGGCATTCATATGCTCATTCTATATACCCAAATTCAACACCACTAGGTGCAATAAGGTAGTGTACTGATTTCTGCGACAAAAGCAGGAAGGTTTTCCATAATGAAAATATATTTCTCAGATAGATTAAACAACACATGTGAGTATAAGTAGTGGAAAATTAGGACTCAAACTAATAAGAGAAACGCAGTCCAGCAGGGACTCTTCTCAATCAGTAACAAGAAGGTGATTAAGGCAGTAACCAACCTGCTTTTGGCAGTGGTAGCGTTTGCGAGAGCAATCAGCCGAACAAGAATTGCAGTGGTATTCAACTGCTGGTCCCTCAAGCCTTGCCATCTCTTCTGCAAATGCCGTCTCAGGAAACAATCCAGATGGCACAGCTGGAGTAGTGAGGTTAGGCTCTGGAATAGGCTGTTGGCATGGTTCGATTGCTTCAAAGCGAAACAATTTTTCAAGCAAGGAATCAGTCTTTGCAGTCTCATTAACCTCAGCATCTTCAACAGGATCATGTTCAAATAATGGATGAAAGTTAATCAATCCCCAGTAGTCCAAGAACTCAAACACCTCCTGCCTTGCATCCATATCAGCAATGTCAAGCTCAGACAAATCCTTCAATTCTACTTGCGTGTTTGGATTCGTGTGAAATTTTTTCACAATCCAATTGCGAATCCCCATGTATGCCTCAGGTGTCCGGGTTTCAGATTTTCCCTTGAAGAACGCTGGAAGCGCACGCTCTTCAAGAGAATGAACTTTGGTCCACGAAAACCAACCTGATGTCATAACACAACACAAGGAAAATAAGACCATTTTCCACTTGACAAACACATTAGCTTTCTCCACTAAGTCAATCCGACATTCGGAACTAAATCGGGAGCCTAAGATACACTTGGAGCTGTAAATCTAACTAATTCGACAAAAAAAAAACTATCAGGACTAGGAATCAGCTATTACTTGTTCAACCAGTTCAAATGGTAACTTTATTATTTCTTTTTCTAGTACCCAAACAGAAATAATTAGTATATTACGAGGAATCGCAAAAATAAAAGCACCCTCACCACAATGATATGGCACTACATGTGCGCCGCTATCTCGAGATCTAATACTTTCTAACTCCGTTTCCATAGCTGCCTCCAGCTTACTCCTTTCCTCGTCCAACCCCGCCTTAACATCTACTGCAGCTGCCTTCTCCTCGAGCATTTCGTTCTCAGCGGTCCCAGTAGTAGCGTAGAAAGCCAAATTTCCGGGGATGAGGCGAGACGCTCTGGTAAGAGGACCATTGTGGATCGAACCATGAGAGATCACGGCAGCGGAAGCCGCAGTTTTCTCACGAGTGTGCCGCTTGGACGGCGCCGACGAAGAGCCGCTAGACGATAAGAGCGCGGTGGCCTTCCTTTTTTGCCCTCCGGCTCGGCGCCTTGAACTAGCTGGCTCGGCGGACAGCGGCGACGACACAGCTCCAGCGACGACAGATGGTGAGCTCCCCGCCGGTTTGTCCTCCATAGTGTGTTATGGCAGTTCAGGAACGAAGAAGAAAGTGAGATATAGTGCACGGTTTTGTGTGGACTCTTATTTGGCAGACCTGTAATTGATTCTTCCACAGTCATGGAAAGGATTTGTTTCAGTGCTGTGCAGTTACTGGATCTGGAAATGGTAGTTTGGCATTTTCGTGTTTGGGTGTACCGCGGTCCAGCCCAATTTGATGGAGCCTATTTATCCCTGTCAATCCAGAACGTTGGGTGATTGATATGATGACAATTGTTTACTTTTCTTTTCATTTTACCCACCTCTTTTTATTTCGTTCAACTTGTTGGCTCCACAATAGTTAACTTCTTATTATTTTTAATCTTTATTTATCATCTTAATAAAGTTAACAAAATCTATGACATTTAGATATTAGATATTTCTCATAATTCTTGTATTTTGTCGCGGTGATGATTTGTGAGATTCATCAGCAGATATTCAAACATCGACACCAGCATTAATAAAGAACATCAACACCAACATTAATAAAGAACATCGCCATCAACCAAACCAATCTCTGTGTTTGACCATCTGGACTCACTCTCTTGAGATTTAACTCGAGACCATTAATTAATACTCAAACCCAGAACCCTGTACATGGTAGACAACCTCGCGAACATTGTATTGGTTTATTATCCACTTTATCAATTCTATATAGCCCATTCGACAAAAGATTTGAAGTTCAATATTTCTCAATCCCTTCCATATCCAAGTGTACCATATTAAATTCCAAAGCTTCAATGTTCCGTACACTATTTCTCATTGCATTCCCTGTCAAAGTCTACCATATTAAACTCTATTCTATCAGTCAATTTTCAAGCAGGACTTCCATCACCAAGTAGAAAACTATTTATCAACAATGGATAAGGTGAAAAGGATAGTGAATAATATAAAAAATCAAAACAATAAGATATGACAAGACAAATGAATACAAGCGTTTGGTTCCATAACAACACATTCGCATTCGCAAGCACATTGCTGCGAGAAGTATCCGAAGACAAATACCACAATAGTTCCGCTTACCAACCGAGTAAATAAGGGCGGTAACAGACAAATAATCAGTTATGCATCACAATCATCTATTGACAAGAAACTGGATTAAAGAAAACATATATTTTAAAGCCACGCCACAGCCATTCTAGGAACTAAATTAAACAGGGAAGAAAGAACCTCCATCAGAAAACTACCCTCCAGAGTGCGAGACTGGAGTAGTTTCTAGCTGGCCATTCTTAAACGTATGGATGTACTGTTGAGGCAAAGAATGCTCCAGCTACATAAAACACGGTACATCATTAGACTCCCCAGAGAATAATACACAAGCAAATAATTCTTTTTTTTGCTCATTAACTAGAACCATGCATTGTAGACTATATAAAAGCAAACGACTTGTTTGTTTTCACTATAAAGATAACACTTGTGCATGACATGCAACATATGGAAGAAATCAAATATTCAAAGTAATCCTGTACAGCAAAAGGAGCGCTGCTCTAAATAGTAAAACAAATGCACCATCAAAACAATATATTGCATCTTTTCCTTTAGTTTTTCACAAACTGAAATTGAAAAATTATTATGTTTGTAGGAAAACAAAAGGTCATGAGTACTCAAGAACGAGGAGCTTCATACGGTGCACAGCATTGGAATTACAGATGTGAAAAGAAAGAGACTAACTAAAATCTCCGTATTCACTGAAGAAAAACATTAAAAGGCAAAGAATTGTTTCTTCAATTCCAGATTATAATATTTTTCATATCGAGCCAAAAGAGCACATTAGAGAGTCAGAACTTACCCAATCACCATTGGTCTCAGCACCAGGTACCAACACATTAATTTCACTTGATTTAGCAGTAGTTATAGATGCACCCAAAGAATCTTTGCTCAAGTACAACTGGCAGCCAGAAGTGTTATCCACTGAAATCGTAGGAGCCAAGCCCTAAAAGCATGGAATAATTCCGTTACTAGTAACTTAGATCATGACATAATAAGGATGTTCCTTAAACTAATCCAGTAATAAATTTTGTAATACCTGGCATTGAACCTCAACTCTGCTGCAATTTACAACCTCACAAGCTGCCACAACATCCTGTTTATCCAATTTGAGTGTGAAATGAGAATTTTAAACTCAAGATGTGATGCCGCACAGGCAAGTAATTCTTTTTCCATTTTTCTAAAATTTCATCCTTACCAGAAATACCACCCCCATGTTAGTGCATTTGTCAACTGTTATATTGTTTACTTTGCCTGAAAAATACTTTGAAGTTAGAAAAGATAAGATGCAAATGGCTTTAGATGTGAAAATTATGTATCAACTGACAGCACTTTGCATATTATTACCAAAAAAACACCACCATTACATGATAAAGGGTCACCTTTAATCTGCAAAACTGAATCTTTGCATCCATAAATATATACAGACTGTTTTGCATCACAGTCGTCGATAACTAAATCTTTTCTTCCAATTTGATTCTCCACAGCCCACCTGCCATGGTATGAATTGGTGGGTCGGGGTCAATAGACAAATCATCAATCCTGCTTCCTCAAAACTCCTGAATAAAACTCAAATCATCCTAAAGGTAATAACATACTTACTTACGACCCATTTGAAGCTCAAGTTTAGGAGGTCCAGCTTTCGAGAAAGAACGTGAAGGTGAACTAGTTTGGCCACCTTTTTCACTAGTACCAACCATGCCAGTTCTATCAGCACGGTTCTTTGTCTTCATATCATTTGTAACCTTCCTGAGACCTATCAAGTAATATGTAACTCAGGAATAACCAGACCACCTTTTGTTTCAGTGCTTCCAATTATAATAACCCCAACTTACCCAAGAGTAGCCAGGCCTTTTGGCAATTCTGGAGAGTTAAAAGCAAGGGTTTACAAGCGTGAGATAAATCTTCTTCAGGATGGATGCAGACTAAAAGTAAGATTTTTTAGAACTATCCACTTCTCTATTACATGTAATTTTGGGACATAACTTATAAGGAGAAAAAAGAGGAATCGAGAGTGCATGCTTTCTCTCCCCTCCCTCTCCCATTAAAATGTATATTCAAACAGGATTAATTGATTCCCTTTACTGCTTTCTCTCCCTAATGCGCTGGATGAAAAAGAAGATTACCTGCAGTCACAGGCTTTCCTGAACTAATTTCTTGGAAAACGGCAGCCATCCCTTCTTTTGGTTTTGATGATGATGGCTGAGATGTTTCAGAACTGAAGAGAGAAGTAGGTGGTGGAGGCGGAGGAGCTGGAGCAGAAACCAATGAGGGAGCTTTAGATGGAGCAGAAGTTGCTGCTTTCCCAGTTGCACTCCAGACAGGGCCCAGTGGATAATGACCCTTAACATAATCCCTAAGACCTGGTAAATAAAGCTCCTTCAAAGCTTTCGCCCACTCAACATGATTGGGGTCCTTGCCTCTGTATTCAATGAGAACCTGAGTTTTATAATGAAATTGTTATCGATCATCTATTGGATGAGTATTTTTGCTTTGTCCAAATAACTACTTGGCAGAATAAGTACATCAAGCAACAGAAACATCAAAGATCAAGAATGTAATCCTCCCTGGCCTAAAATCAAGAAGAAAGCCATCCCCTGGCCGGCACTTCACTCTGATTGTTTGAATTCCAGAAACCATATGAATGTACCTTGTTGCTATAAAATTCAGCCGCTTGCCAACTTTCTTCAACATGTGCAATAGGCATGCTCATACCTTAAATAAGAAAAAAATATAAATCAAACACCAAACTACATGATGTCTGAGTACAAAAGAAACCCATGCGCATACCGCAATCTTTCCCACTATAAGCAATCCATGCTAAAGCTGAGAGACTGTCAGCAGCAGACTTCAAGTGGTTAAAGAAATTAGATCTCCTCCCTTCTGTCATTGCATGCGCTTTCATTATCACTTCATTCAACGGCTTGAGAAATTCAGCCAACCCCGCAAGGTCAGGTTTCTGGACCAACGGAATAACAGCATTTACATCAGTGAAACCCAGTTTACACATTGGACTAGCATTGCAAACCATACCATCAAACGTAACATCGTCACCGATTTCTTATGCATAAAACAGCTATAGTCATTAGGTATTTTTTAAAAATCATAAATCATAAATCAAAATCTGTCCCAGAAATAAACAAAAACAAGTGTAAATCGTCATGGAAAATGTCGTTGAGTTCCTTTAAATCGGGAAGAGCATTCAACCACTAATCAGAACTGGAAAAACCAAAGCCAAAGAATATCACTACCTTAGATTGCTTTACTCTGATGAGAAGTTCCTTTTGAACACCAAATGCCTGTTCGAGAATCTTAGAGGCCTCCAAAACCTGTCCGCCAATCTTCTCCGCGGAGGCCGAGACCCTAGCTAAATACTGCGCCATCAGATTGTCGAACTCCTTGATGGACGGATCCGAGGCGAACGCATCTGCGTCACTCGCCGCCGCACCTTCCCCGGCAGCAAACCCCAAAGACAGCCCTTCCAATCGCGCCACGGCTGACTCCAGCCGAGCTACAAGCTTCTCTTCCATATCCCCCGCCTAGTCCTTTCCTCGCCAAATGTGATACTCTATATCTCTTCTAAATCCACAAATTGTAAGATGTCTGTTTATGGATGCTTTTGAATCAGATCTGTTGGTGGTAGTGATGTGTGTGGTGCGGCTGCGCTGTCACTCTTGTGCGTGTACTTTATTTTAAAGGAGAATGTTCTTTTTTGGTGTTTTTTGGAGTAGAAAGGGAAAAAGCGACGAGGAGGTGGCGAATTGGTTGGGTAGTGGAGTAATTCCAGACTGCTTGCCGGGGTGTTTTAGGGGTGGAAAAACGTGAGGGGACACGTGTTGCTTGTAAGGGACTCTTGGCTCTTCAACTGTTGTATAAAACTACTTCTGGTGGCGTATCTAGTGTGAATATTAGGAGGCTCAACAAAATTTGATGCTATATTTTAGATTGATAATTTTCATTTCCGCGGTATATATCTTAATCACACTTTTTTTCTTACATACATCTTCTGTCTTTCTTAACGACTCTACGGCAATACAAGATGTCGTTTTTAGATTCGCCATATTATTTACTACTGAAGCAACAACAACTTCAGATAACCCAAGTCGTACTAGAATCAACAACAGAACATCCGGTGAAATAGTCAATCCAATCTTAGTCCTGATACTCTCGTTCTCTAGCTTATTAGATTTCCAGGTATATTTTTTACTCCTCCAAGGCCACTAAGAAATTCCCACCTAAGCTCGAACAGAATCGGAATCTCACAAATCTAACACTTTTCTCCAACTGTCTTACGACCTACGCAGGTCGGAAATCTTATCATCCCTCCTGACACTGCACGTCAGCTGGACTGAAGGGTGCCTATATCAACTCCGTATGTTTACGGAAGAACTACGCAGTTCCATCTGAACCAATTTGGAGGCTGTACAACGCTAGAAGATCCACACTCATGTGTACAGAATAAAACAAGTAAAAAGACGACATTGAGACCCTAAAATCCTAGGAACAGAACTGCTACACAATAGAACTATCAATCTATATCGGGCCTCCTACGACAGTTTTGTGTCGACTTACAATACAAAACACAAAGTAACGCACACAACGTATCGAGCCTTCATCAGATAAAGAACAAGGTTTATTTCTGATAGGTCCAACTCAAGTCATAAAAAGAGGTGAGATGATGTGACAAACATAGACAAAACTGAATGACAGTTTTGCAAGAGATGAGGAGTGCGTAAAAAAATCCCACATCATAACCTCACCATTGCAGTACAATACTTTGGTAGCATATGACCCCGACTAGAAGATGATTTAAAAGTAAATGATAGCAAGAAAAAGGAAACAAAATGCCACTAACCAAGTCTCCTCGTCACCGAAAAACTGCAAATCTAAGGAATCAAAGAAGAGAAAAATATAAAAGAGTAGCTGGAGAACACAAAGTAACAAAAAGTTTGATTCTTGTCTAATTAGACTCGTAAGCGCTTGCCAACTGTTGAGATTCACAGTTTTTGAGCAAAGCTAACCTGACAAGCTTGCGCATTGCAATCTACTTATTGGCCCTAGCTCAAGAATAAATTTCCAGTGAGAACTATTACAGCAGAACGAGAAAAAGCATCACCATTTTATTAAAAAGGTAGAACATAAACTAGTTAATGAACCAGTCCAGACTCTTTGTAAGGACCTTAAAAATGTCAATTATAACTAGTGAAAAATTACATATGACATTATCCCTTCTCCCACAAGGTAAAATGATAAAATCACAACAGTTTGTCAGTAAGAGTTTGCACATAATTGAATACTATAAAGAAACAAAATCCGGAATCGTTTTCCATTGACAGATGCAGCAGAGGCCATGTCACAAAGGCGTTGCAAGTCCTAATTCCACGCAAGCATCAGAGGAACAGCTAGTCAGAGGCAAGGCCAGAACCATCGTATAATTTCTCGGTAGGGAAAAAGCGTAAGAATTTACAACTCCATCAACGCATGACAGCAATCAATGAAAACAAGTTGAGTTCTTTTATGAACCATCACCTTGAGATAGCCAGCTCCAGCAGGAGGAGTCGATGGCGATGCTGGATTTAAGACGAGCATTGGCGACTGCGCTGTGAAGCGGCATCAGCGACTCCACGCACCCCAGGACCGAAAGAATCCTAAATTAAACATACATGGACAAAAGGTTAAATGGGAAGAGAAAGAGTAAAACTTTATGATACACAAGTGAAGTAAAACCTGTACCTTGAAGTGTTCGGAGTGGTGCGTATTGATTGCAGTGTAAAAGGAGAAGATAGGGATTTTTGAGTGATGGTTCTTGATCGAGCAACTACGGTTCTTGAGCTTGAGAGAAGAGCTGATCTACAAAAAGACGCCATTTCCGGTTTTAGAGGAGGGGCTGAGATTAAGAAGCGAAAGTGAGACCTGGCGAGAGGAAGAACACAGACAGAATGCTTAAACCCTATCTTTCACTCCAACGCGAGACTTTACGCACCTGGAAACGGCAGTCGTTTCGGTAGTACACAAACGGTGCGTTTTGTATCTTGCACAAACGGTGCGTTTTGTATCCTGCACAAGTCAAAGAATTTATTGTAATAAATAGAGACAATAAACCAAATGGTCCCATGGTCTAGTGGTCAGGACATTGGACTCTGAATCCAGTAACCCGAGTTCAAATCTCGGTGGGACCTTTTTTTAATTTTCCAAAAACTTCGCAGATTGATGCTCTTGTGTACAAATTTCGGGTTAGTTCTAAGCTCAAGAGGAAATGTAAAAACCACCGGGCAAGGATACACGAGGTAAAGTCGTGTCCTATTCCCCCCAAACTGTTCAGATACAGTATTTTCAGTCTTCATAATGTTTAGGAAGGTGGCTTTCGGTTTTCCTTCATAACCGATCCTATCTAGGCGACAATTTTAGCCCAATAAAGTAGAGAAATAGATGCTACATGCAAGGCACACGCGTCACCAGCTAACTATAGTTAGCTCCTCCATCCCATGTATAAAACCACGGTACGGCCCGACTTATTTTGGTGTATTTTCTTTGTTTGCTAAGATAGTAGGATTTACCCTGAAAAATATCCATGGCAGCTGCAGATGTTGAGTACAGGTGCTTTGTAGGCGGCCTAGCCTGGGCCACCAATGACAATGGTCTCCAGGAAGCCTTTTCTCACTTTGGGGAGATCATTGAATCGAAGGTCCGTCTGTCGTCTTCGTCGCAGAAATCTGTCTGATCTGACCCGATTGCATTCGGCTTTGTCTTCAAACCATGATCTGTGATTGATTGATCCGTTCACTATGTGTTAATATAATGTTACTGTTCTCTTTACTGTTACTAACTCTCCGAATCGGTACGTTCATCTTCGTCCTCCGATTGGGCGGTGATCGATCGATTTCATTTCGTTCTCATCATATTTAAGCTCCGATTACCGTTACTCGACTCTATTCTGACGGATACAGTCTTTTTCTATTGCAGATCATAAATGATCGTGAGACCGGCAGGTCTCGTGGCTTTGGATTTGTCACTTTCGGCAACGAGCAGTCCATGAGAGATGCGATTGAAGGAATGAATGGCCAGCCTCTTGACGGACGAACCATCACCGTCAACGAAGCTCAATCTCGCGGAAGCGGAGGCAGTGGATATAGCCGCGGTGGACGCCGTGAGGGTGGTTACAACCGAGGCGGCGGCTACGGTGGTGGCCGCGACCGTGGGTACGGGGATGATGGTAGCCGTTACTCCCGAGGAGGTGCCGCTTCTGATGGATACTGGAGGAGTTAGGGCTTTGTTGCCTCAATCAGTTTAGACTATGGTTTGCACTCCGCTCTTTTTTGTTACTACTATTACTTGTTATCCATAGACGATCTGCTATTGTCTTGCAAACCTTCTGGTTTTCGTGAAGAAATTCATTTTAACGGAATCAAATATCGTTTTAAACATCATGTCGTCTATTTACCCAAACATTCTTTGAATTTGATTACGGAGCTTTAAAGATTCATCTGAAATTTGAAATTTGCGCGCCGGAGACTATTAAGAGGTAATTGCGGGCTATGATTGATTACTTACGATCCTTGTGATCGAGCAATAGGCCCACTACCTTTTTGGTAGTTCCTATATATGCCACTACAATATGTGTATTATTGGACTCATGTCATATTGGCCCAAACCCATATGACCGTGAAAGGCCGCCGGAAAGATCCAAGTACAAGTTCAACGACTAGGCTGCACAAGATTGCCCAAGATTGCCCAAGATTGTGGACTCCACCAATGCAATGGTGTACCCTCCTACGAGGATGACAACAGAAGATCATCATGAGGATACGTGAGTCCATGCCCACTACCATTCTTGGTCTCTTCTGAACGAATCTTGGAAATCAGATTATTACGCACGGATGCAATCCACCAAAATTCTGATGCACAGCATAAAATTGTAGTGATATATTGAGGGGAATTCCCTGGCTCAACCACGTCCAAGTTCTTAGTCCAAAACGCAAACCCGATCTTTCAACAACTGGATGGATGTACTGAAATAGTGAAATTCCCAATATTTATTTTATCTCATATTTCATCTTCAGGCATGGTCCATGCCCTATAGCCCCCTACGAAATATATATGTACATATCATATTCCGTCAAGCTTACACAGGCCACAGATGTATTATCAATATAGAAACCCTCTCTATTTCAAAAAAAATATATATAGAAACCCTCTCTGCACATATGGCTTGAAAACTGCCCAAAATTACAATCACACGTAAAAGAAAACGGATCCATTAACACCCGAAAACAAAGATGCTTATCATGATAGAGAGCGGGCTGTACAAATCTCTTCCACACATAAAATATGAATTTCCTTGCGCATGTTCTCCTTGTGCATGTTGATAAATGGCAATTTGTATTTTTCATTACCTCTTTATTCGAAGATTCCCATAAAAGGGAAATAAAAAGGCAATAAAAAACTTCTTCCTTCCTGGCCACCTTAGGACCAAAAGGCAAAGGGATATACGTGGAGTACTCCTTTTCATCCCCCTCAAGTTGTGGGTTGCTGGCTCTCTCAACTCTGAATCGTATAAGATATTCATCAGCTAATAATTGGTAAACTATTGTCTGCACCATCTTTTTGAAATACAGAAACCTAACGATTGTGGGAAAGCTATACCTTGCACAGAACAGTCCAAGATGATTAAATAACATTGCCAACTTGCATGTTAGGAAGGACCATTTCTAAGAGGAAAAAAAAAGGTCTGAGGGAAATGAATCCACAGATATTAATATAGATTGGGGACCTAAAATATTGATGATGTATATTCCGCATCTCTCTTTTCTTCGTATAATTTATGCAATGATCTGTTCACGCTGCTTTCAACCAATCATCACAAGCAGCCCCACTAGCGTGTGGTCTTGATCCTAAGACCATGACCAAATGCAAATTGACACTGGGGGCCTGGTAAAATCAGGCACGCTGATAAACAATTTAACTTTCCGTTTGCATGTTCCTAACAAAACAAAAGGCAATAAAGGTTCCATTTGACATCTACTCATCGGAAGGAAGGTAGGAAACCGGGTTCTCAAAGAGGTTAATTATTTCAGTGACTTTTAGTTCAAGTTTTGTTATTTTTGTAATTACATTTTTCCAGGAATTAACCCATCAATTATCCAGTATATGTGGTTAAGAACAGGATAACCAAGTCTGGTTCTGCGATTCTGACTAAGGGAATATAGGGACTAAAAGTACTGAAATTTTCCTCCCTAGGAATTGGATCTACTTTTAACCCACTTGCAGCCTAAGAATTCTGATCTCAAGGCTTTAACCAACTTGCAAGCATGTTATCCGGCCACCAGCCTCAGAAATCTGATGCTTCCTCTTCCTCTCAACTTTTAGTTGTGAGCAGATATTTTTCTTTTCCTCCCAGGGAAGCTAGACCATTTGCCTGAATAAGATATTCCGCGATCGTTAAGAAGATTAACATCGATGTTCACTATGTATGTTTAACCTTCAACAGATGCCATAAATCTATTCAGTCACCATGTGGATCTCACTATCACTACGTATACAAAGTGTTTGTAGATAATGAGCAAAGGGAAACATATGGTGCGTAAATATTGATACATTAGCATGACGAAATTGAAGGTGCTGTACACATCAAGACGATAAAAGAGATAAGGTCTTACAGGGATAACATTCAAGATAGAGATTTTCTTATTATCTGCATACTTCCAATGATGATAATATCAATGTCAACACGAGGGATGATCTACTTGGCAAATCAGGTCCATAGTTATAGATTACGATCTTTTCTGATTTAGAATTTCATATGATTACAAGCACGTATATATATTTGTTTTGATCGTAACAGCAAGGCGTATAATAATCTTTTCTTTTAATCATAAAAAATATTACTAATATATCAGTAAAGATTATCAGTTAAATCTTCAGCCTCTAGTCCCAGAGCACTGAAGAGGTTTCTTACGTGTAGTCTAGGGCAGTAAAAGATTCTATCACAGTATTGGATTTCGGTTGCCCATGACTAAGCCAATACCTATTCTTCACTCATGAATGCAGTTTCTTCGTCATTGACAAGAACAAGGATGAAGCAATAGACCGGCCAGTCAGGATGATATTTAGTTTCTGTTCACCCCAGTAGAGTAAATTTCTTTATCAGTTTTCCTTAACGGGAGAGTAACAAGATGGAACGTTCCCTATAATTCCAAAACTAAAATGGGCTAAAGTTGAGCAACAAGTGGGAGAATCCTGAGAGCAATGCTTTGGGACTCTACCGCATCATCTTGTGGTGGTAAACATGAATTCTATTTCTACCCTTGTCATTGTACTGGTACTGCAACCTGTATTCCATTACAGAACATGTTTATTTCATAAATCAAGATTCGAATCATTAATTTTTGTTAAATATAAATAATTTTTATCATTCAACCTCGGATTCACTAATGGCTTGGGTTAATCCACTTACCCATCTTGTTTTTTAGTAATCCAGATGGATCTTGCCTTTTTTCTTGCCCCATTCCCATCTATTTACCTGCAGCATGATTGGTGATCGCTCACTCTCGAATCTTTGTCGTGACGCTTTCAATAATGCAATAATTGACAAATAATATATGCTTATTGTTCACCGTAGTGGATGGTGAGATGATGTGCTTAGTTCATGGTCAAGCTGCGGGTGGTCGTTAGTAATTGCCTTTTGTTTTGTAATAAGACGAAGACAGGCGAAAGGAGATCCACCGAATCCTGATGTAAAAGATATGGATGTACAGGGTGCAAAAATATGAGTAGAACAGATACTCTGTGTGTGTCATTGCGTATAACAAGAGCAAAAAGAGAACTCTTTGGTGCTAAATGGCAGGTATAAAGGGTCATGTCAGACAATATTTACATGAAACCTTTACAATTTGTGTGTAGGGTCCCAGAAGCTAAAAGAGGGTAAGGGTAACTTGAGTTGACCGTACCCTACAGATAAAAAGAAACCTAAGATCATGATTGTACGGAATCATCAGCCAGCTAGTTTGCTTGGAATGTTGCTCAGGACACAAGGACACTCAAAAAGATGCAACAGAACACAGAAACGCGCAGGTTTGATGAAGAGAGGTTTTTGACGGGTATATTTAAATGTTGGCGCACGAGAAAGAGGTAAGGTCATGGATTTATTATGGTTTTAGCTTGAACCCCACATGACCTGGGGAACTGCTAGCTGCAGCAAAGGACAATAAATCAGTAAAGTGCTCTCCACATAAAATCTCAACATAAATACGCAGAAGTCTACCTATAAGGATTTCCATTTTTGTTTTCGTTATTAGCTTGCTTATCCTATGAGGCTCTAACTTAGCAAGATTAATCCCCTGACTTGCAGGGAAACTAAAAGCTCTACAATCTAAACCATGTGATTTGTGTTCAGGATGAATTAATTAATATTTTAAAAAAAACATTATTTCCTTAAAATTCGATCGATATTTACTAAGTGGATGTTAAAACAATTGTGTGTGTGTCTCCACATACTTAGAATTTAAGCAAGTAAATATATTTCCTATCATGAATGATGTGGATACAGCAAAGTCAAGAGAGGGATTTCATTGTGCTCTTTAATTTGCTAAATGAGAGGAGATACTGATTCTCCTTGCATTATTATTCTTCTTTGTCCTCCACCATTTTGTGGTTCCTATGGAGACAAATCATGAAACTTAGATTACAGTTCGCAAGATTTCTTGACCAACTTGCCCTCATCCCCTCCTCCACCTCTGGTTATAAAGAGAAGAGGTTGCCGCCTCTCTTGCACATCTCTTCTCGACTAGAAGAAGCCTTTTCTCTCTTTAAGCTCCCTTCTTGTTATCCTTTGCCTTGCAGCCTTCTCTTATGATCTAAACCCATTTTCCTCCAAGTAAGTTGTAGCCTTATTCCTCAATTTTTCCCCCTTTAGTCGTCACCTAGTCCAATCCCTTGTCAAAACTTCAGTACTGTTAGACCAAGCAATGGCATCAAGCTCCATGTCTTCTCACGGCTCGGCCGCATGGACTGCTAAGCAGAACAAAGCCTTTGAAAGGGCTTTGGCTGTTTATGACAAGGAGACACCTGACCGTTGGTACAATGTTGCCAAAGCTGTCGATGGGAAAACTGCAGAAGAAGTGAAGAGGCACTATGAACGCCTTGTGGAGGATGTCAAGCATATTGAGTCTGGTCATGTCCCTTTCCCCAATTACAGGACTAATGGAATCGCCTATGGGAGCAGCGTTGATGAGGCCAAGAGGTATATATTGCTATTAAAGTTCTGCTCTAATTCCTTTGGCACCAAAAGAATATCCATGCAGTACTTAAAAAAGTCTTCCCATGACTTTAGATCAATGTCATGACACAATTATAGGTGACTCATGAATCTTAAAAAGGGCATCATAGTATGGGTATTGTCTAACTATCCCACTATACACAAGGATCTTCACCAACCCTTTCTCTTCTTGGAGCTTTCCACTTCTAAAAGACACATAAAAAGGGATTCTTATCAAACCATGAGATATAGGAGAAGAGTGTGTTATATGATCCAGGCCGACAGTAATCTGAGTGGACTTAAATGGTTTATATTAATTACGTGCATGCTTCCATAGCTCTATTCGAAATGCTTTTGACCCCACAAGCACTTTTCACGTGGCTTCAATAAATAAAATAATAATAATTTCCAACACCAGATACTTAATCTGAAATAACGAAAATATCAATAATATTCCTAAAACTAGGCTGGGGTTCTAACTGGGTTGATTTGCTTTTCACTTGCAGGATGCAGAATCTTAAGCTCCGCTGAACTCTATGAACCCAGAAGAATCATGAAATAAAGCTGTACCCCTCTGCTCCTCCTGGAAGTACAGTCTATTATTATTTCAGCTTATTAATTAGTAGTACCGATTCAAGGATCCGAATCAATGATTCGTCGCTTGTTTTTCATTCCTTGTCCTTCCTTTGATTTGATTTCCTTCTGTCGTGGGTTTTTATCTGTGTGCTGTCGTAATGGGCAGATAAATGTATCAAAGAGAGCACCGTCTGAACTCAGAATCCTTGTGATTCTCAGGTCATGTGCTTTCATTACATAAGAGTACTATCTAGATGCATCATAATTTATGATATTTGCTTTTTCCAGATTTATCATTCTTTGCATTCTGATTTTCCTTTGAGAGCAACATTACACTGCTGGAGAAGTAATAAAGATAAACAAAATTGTGATGTAATAATTATTCGACCATTGAAGCTTCCAAATTAAGGAAGGGAATAAGAAGGAAACTAGCCAATTTCTTGGAACTGTGCACTGGCTAAAGGAATGAGAAAATTGGTTCTTATTCCTTCCCATGGACACCAACGCATAGACTATCTCAGTTCCTTGACACAATGAAGAAATGCTAGCGAGTGCGAGTGCCCTTGTTAATTGTACTTCGATAAAGAGAAGATCTGACGCCGACACAAGATATTTACGTACTCTGCAGATTCTACCATGTCCAAACTTTTGCTTAGCTAGCTGTACCAGTTTGCGATCCTGACTAAAGATCAAAAAGGAGAAAACATCTTCTTTTTTTTGTTGGTTCTTTCGATTGTCTGAAAATGCCATTAATTACAGAAAATAAAAGGCTAGATAAAGCCTTTTTCAAGCAATTATACTTCAACATGTGTAATTCCTTCAAATCGAGGTAAAAAAAAAATTAATCTTATCCCAGATTAAAAAAAGAAGCAGGTGCAACTTTTCAAAACTGCTCCCCTCAATCCACCAATTATGTAAGGTCTGAATAATACACAAATCTAGGCATATAGTATAGGACCCTTTTCAAGTCTAGAGACTCTAGACTAGCGAGAGTAGCAATCCGATGAAGATTCTCCAACGTTAATCCAATCAAGAGAGCAAGACAAAATGATAAATTGTTGTAATTAGAAGTCTCATGTACCCTCTTTGGAGACAACCTACGCCATGGTAATGCCCTAATTGGTTCACCAAGGTTTGGATCTTTCTAGTTAGACTCCATGATTTAGCGTGCGCGATATATTATTACACCACCAACTAGCAAAGCTCCAGCTCTAAGCTTTATAAACAAAGGCAACTATGTGCTTTATACATGCCGCACTTACCGCTTCTGAGTAATACTATAAGAAGAAAGATACGTGGTGGGTGCAATTAACACATACTTGTTAATCACTACTTGATCACAGAAATAATAGTTGTTATAAGATAATCATGCATGTATTTAGGCATAAGTTAATGTTAAATTTAACGTGAATTCCAACAAGAACTACTACAGGTTTAATTTAACAATATGAATCCTGTCTAACACGGGCCTCCCCTACAAATATGTGTGTGATCCGTCTTGAAGAGGAAATTGGGTCATTGTATCATTTCTTCTGTCATCTGAGTCCTAGTTTGGGCCGGTCCAAGTCCAAACTTCAGACTGAATGTTTGCTCCTAACCCATCAAAAATCATTCTATTGCACCGCCACCGAATGTTAATCCACCAAAAACTTCGAATTCTATTTTTTATTGACATTTTTAAAAAAAATAATATTATGATTCAATTGAAGATTAAATTAATACATACTAATTATTCACAATAGGAAATAGGAAGGCTAAAATAGTACTTTGATCCCAAAATTTTGTCTGAAGGTGGAGTAAATGGCAGTCTCATCATTGCATTTGTTTTTTCTTTAATTTAAAGGGATATACATTCTCAAATCTCAATAACCATGACTAATTCTTTTTTTTGTTATAATCCTGTCAGCTAATAAATATTAAATATGGATGAATAGAATTATCTAAAAATTTTAAAATATTTTTTATCAAAACCAAATTTATTATTTTATTTATACACATTCAGAATAATCTCTAATAATGATTTGGAAATCATGACCGTTTACGTACCGATTTAACTTACTCCATTAAATGTCTGTGAACATTCTAGATTCTTTGACGAGACAGCTACAATTAAAGGCCAGCTGTAAGCAGTGTTGTTGCTTTGAATTCTTCTTGTAAATGCGACCGCTACACATAATAAATCTGTCATAAGAGAAATTTTCCTGCTGAGGATTAGATAATGAATTCGAGATTTGGATACGTCCATTTCAGCTGGTCAGACACGTACAATCAGTGTCCCAAAAGAAACAGCTTTTTCCCTTTTCAGAGCAGACAACGACATCTACTTGGCTATAAATGGCTTCTTTTCAGAGGGATGCGGGTTTTCAAAAGCTTAAAGTTAAAGGTCAATGCCCTTGAACACGCTTTGCAAAATCCATTACCGGAGTGCTTGCAAATCTAAGGTAAGAGTGTTTCTTGACAATTAGACGTATTTATAACTTTAGCAATTAGCACATAATCTGTACACGTTCTAGATTTGTGGGTTACAATGTTATAATTAAGTCTACCTGAAGACAATGACGGCCAGTTTGGGTTTAGTAAACAGGTGAAAGGCCAGCCAAAATTTCCTGCTCAGACAATGGATTCGGGTTTACGCCCATCCTTGTTTCCAGACACCCAAGATCATAATTCCTGAACACGCAGCTTTTTCTTTTTGAAAGGGAAAGCAGCAACCCCATTCTGCTCTGAACAAAAGCCACCGGATTTTCCAACCCAAAAAACAAGCATATTTTTCTTTTGTTTAGGTGCTGCTTTCGTCACCTGCAAAAGGTCAATCCCTGCCAGCCTCATCTCCCACGTTAGCATGATCACAGAGACTGGAAATGCAAATCACAAATCAACCAAGAACACAATCAATTGGTACCCATCTTCTCTTCCTAGTCAAAAACCTAAATCATTAAATGACACAGTCGGCCCCCTTCTGCTCTCTCCATGTGTGCTTTCCTGTCATTACATACATGTCTGTATCATCGAACATCAACTCTTGTCTACGTGGTTTACAACCATAAATACTAACGTTGGTCTTTGTTGAAGTAGTCGTATCAGACTTCTCCAAAACCTACCCGCGTACCTTACCGTCTTATACACAGATCCGTAACCCATACGTATAGTAAATCGCCCTATCCTATGCACCATATATATACACGCAGGCGCAAGTTCGGAAATCTCTGCTCTCGCCAGGATAAAACACACAGAACTACATAAAGAACTCGGTTTTTGGCAAAAGGTTGTTTGACCAAAAAAGAACCCGCCAATATGAGTTCTGAATCTGACACGCTGTCGGCCGCGGGAGGCGGGGGAGTTCCGATCCCGCAACCCAGGAGATTGCCGGATTTCTTACTGAGTGTGAAGCTTAAGTACGTGAAGTTGGGTTATCATTATCTCGTGAGTAATCTATTGACGTTGTGTTTGGTGCCGTTAATGGCAGTTATTATTTTTGAGGCATCACAGTTGAACCCAGATGATATCCGCCATCTTTGGTTCCATCTCCAATATAATCTTGTTAGTGTCGTTGTTTGCTCTGTTTTCCTAGTTTTCGGGGCTACATTTTACCTCATGACTCGACCCAGATCCGTTTATCTGGTTGACTATGCCTGTTATAAAGCCCCGGACAAGTTGCAGGTAAAGTACCAACAGTTTATGGAGCATTCAAGGCTGACTGGGGATTTTGACGAGTATTCTTTAGAGTTTCAGCGGAAGATACTGGAAAGATCGGGTCTTGGGGAGGAAACTTATGTCCCTGAAGCTATGCATTACATCCCACCAAGACCATCAATGGCAGCAGCCAGAGAAGAGGCTGAGCAGGTGATGTTTGGTGCATTAGATATTCTGTTTGCCAATACTAGTGTCAAGCCAAAAGATATTGGCATTCTTGTTGTGAATTGTAGCTTGTTTAATCCCACACCTTCGCTTTCTGCCATGATAGTTAACAAATACAAATTGAGAGGGAATATCAAAAGCTTTAATCTTGGGGGAATGGGGTGTAGTGCTGGGGTTATTTCTATTGACCTTGCGAGAGATATGTTGCAAATTCATAGGAATTCTTATGCTGTTGTTGTGAGTACTGAGAATATTACACAGAATTGGTATTTTGGGAACAAGAAGTCAATGTTGATACCGAATTGTTTGTTTAGAGTCGGAGGTGCTGCAGTTTTGCTGTCGAATAAATCAAAGGATAGGGAAAGGGCCAAGTATAAGCTTGTTCATGTGGTCAGGACACACAAAGGGGCGGATGATAAGGCATTTAGGTGTGTTTATCAGGAGCAAGATAATGCTGGGAAAACTGGCGTTTCTTTGTCAAAAGATCTTATGTCAATTGCTGGTGGAGCACTTAAGACTAATATCACGACTTTGGGTCCTCTGGTTCTTCCAATAAGCGAGCAGCTTTTATTCTTTGCAACTTTGGTTGCTAAGAAGTTGCTAAATGAAAAAATCAAACCATATATCCCAGACTTCAAGCTTGCATTTGATCATTTCTGTATCCATGCTGGTGGCAGAGCTGTGATCGACGAGCTTGAGAAGAATTTGCAGCTTCTGCCTGAGCATGTCGAGGCATCCAGGATGACTCTGCATCGATTTGGGAACACCTCATCAAGCTCGATTTGGTATGAGTTATCTTATACCGAGGCAAAGGGCAGGATGAGAAAAGGCAACCGTGTGTGGCAAATTGCTTTTGGTAGTGGTTTCAAGTGTAATAGTGCTGTCTGGGAGGCTCTCCACAATATTGAGCCCTCCACCAGTAATCCGTGGGAAGATTGCATTCATAGGTACCCAGTGGAGATAATGCTGTAGCAGACCAACAATTCGGAAGTTAAACCTTGGCAGTGAACTAGGCAAATGTTGTGCTACTGTTTTGCTTTCAGTTTTTGTGTGATTTGGTTTCTGTAAGTCAATCTCTCATATCTTGTGCTTAAAAGCTTCGGCCTGACAGTACTGCCGGAGATGGTGAGATGTAAAATGAGGGTCTCCTGTATAATTGATTTTCTACTTGCCTCGTAGAGTCAAACCTTGTATGTTTCCTGATGCTAATAAAAAAAAGTTTTCAGGTTTCATCTATCAAAAATCTTCTGCTGGAATCCTTCGTTGATCACAGCTGTTCGGACAGATCTTCTGTTGAGTTTGTATCTTTTGCACTAAATACGGATAGTTTAGACTTCAAACCTTAGATCATGATCTGAACCATCTGCCCTGTTTTTAATCAGGCATGCAGAGGGTATAAGCAGGATTCGAGTTTTGGTCTGGAGAAGATCGGTGGTGAGTAAGATCGAGATAAGAAAAGAGAATAATTCTGTGAGTGACTAACGGTGCTTGCCGGCAACTTAAAACGTCAAAATGGCAGTGTACTGCTTAGAAAAAGCAGGCCTCGTGCTTCATGTTGGGACACTATGTGTCCAGAATATACACCTTACGTCAAGATAATATTTCCCCTTGCGAGCATAAACTAAATGTATTAGTATAAAGATGCTTCTCTTGGTAGCCATTCCTTTCAGTTCAGGAATTATCATTATAGAGGGTTGAGTGGCAGCTGAATGCCTACGAAGTAATATGGGTGGTCGCGGCGAGAGATTAGTCTAGTTATCGACTGGGATACTCTTCATTATCAAAAAAAAAAAAAGTATCATTCCTGATATCCATTTACGGTGACAATTTTAGATGAACATAATGTTGCTTGATCCGATCCATTATACTTGTTCTTCTTTGAACTGCTATGGATTATACTTTTTGATACTCTGTTACGAAGTAATTACCTGAGTAATGAAAGGCAGAGGATAAACATGGACGAATAGGAAATATTTACTGACATTGAAACAAGTATAGTACCAACATCTTGTTTTCTTTTGTGAACATTTGATAAGAGCATCTACTTTTCAGGAATTTGCTTTTCTGCTGTGATATAAAGGTGGCCTGCAGATGTGTGGTCTTCACTACAGCTTGAGATGTTTCAGAAGCCTCCTAAACAAACCAGAAAAAAGGGAATTCTTGGCTTAGCTTAAATGAAAAGAGAATCGTCACATATTCTAGTAAATGAGATTTGCAATGTTTGAATTGTAGAGTAAAAACTTTTAATATGATAATATATATGCACGAGACATTACAGAAAGGAAACAATGCATTATTTAACTACCTCTCATCCTTATTTTCGCTGGTTCCTCCTGCCGATTTGTACTTAGGAAGAGGAACATGACCAGACTCGATATGGTTAAGATCCTCGACAAGGATTTGGTAGTGTCTCTTCACTTCATCAGCTGATTTTCCACCCACAGCCTTGGCTATGTTTTGCCATCGATCCGGTGTCTCCCTATCGAACAGAGCCAGAGCCTTTTCGAATCGTTTGTTCTCCCCTTGTGTCCAGTTGGATGAAGCTTGATAGCTCGAAGAAGACATACCTATCCGTAAACTATATTTTTGGATACAAATCCTGAAGTTACTCCTTTCGAAAGATAGATTTACTAAGAAGCCGGCGGAATAGAAAATTAAGGAGTTGGTTGTGGTAAATAACGGTAAGGGCTGCGCGTCTATATAAACTGCTGGAGGGGGAAGAAGAGACTGTGGGTTGAAGCAAGTTGGAGAATCTATGGAGCCAAAAGGTACTGGCCCGTGGTGTGACAAGTCTTCTTTGGAACCACAAGCTGAAGTAGTTCTGATCAGGTTATTGTCAGAATGGGAAGAGAATCAGTTTAAAGGGTTCCTAATCTGTAGATTATTGTCTGAAAAAAGAAAACCACGAAGAGAGGACCAAGCATTTTATCAACAACAGGGTGCAGTGGCTTCTGGTTTTTCAATGGACCAAGATTTGATGGTGGATTCTTTCGTTGGAGAGCTAGTGACGGTTATGCATGGCCAAGTTGCCAGATGCTTGCCTTTTCTGTTAGATACGTCAACAGGGGATATTTTCATAATTTTTTACCCTCCAAAGGCAATTGATTTATATTAAAGTAAATTCTATCAGAAGATAAGCAGGTATTTATTCTTGTCTAGGAGGTAACTTCCCAACAAGTTGGAGAATCCCCCAAAAGGGAGGCTATCTTCTTGGTCATGAAAAAGAGATACGCCTTTTTAAGGTCCATAAAGTGCACCACCACCACCACCACCCACAAATTGGTCCATTTGATCCTGCAAACCAAAAGGGTAGATCTTGCGTATTGGAATATTTCATTCAAAGATAGGTTATGAGAATCAAGAGGGATTGATGATTCGGAAATGATATGGAATATAAGGAGATAAAAGCACATTTCTCGTCAGCCCACCAAAAGGAATCATCCAATCTTCTCCAGTTACGAAGGTGACGGGCACAAAACCATGTTTTCAGGTATTTTGAAATAAAAGAAAAAGCCCAATTCATAAGTGGTTCTAACCCAAAACATCACAAAGCCTCCCATTAATCCATAGGTTTGCTTTTCTCAGTACAGAACAGGCCTGTGTCTTTGGGTATGACTGAAGAAGGAGCCTAGGCCACCTTTTGAAAGAAGCCCAATGGAAGGCTATAAACACATTTCAGACATCAGTCTTTATTGGATCAATATTCCCCATATATTCTTGCTCTGCGACAAGATTTGCAAGAAGATGAAAGGGCTTTTCAGGAGGTCAATCACAAGATTCTCCATACTGTGTTTGAAATATTGTATGCTTGGATTCCCAAAATCATTCACAGATCAAGCTTTATTCCCTTGATTTTCCATGGGAATCATCATGTCACCCTAGACAATTCTCAATTGTACTTCAACCCAAGAGCCACACGAGGGCTTCAACCAGTCTACCCAGATCCCTCCATGTCAAGTTCATGAAAAGATCTCTGTATCAGACTAATAGGGTTATCATCATTCTATAAAAACAAATCAATATACAGCTGGCTCTCTCAAAATCAAATTGACTTTGCTCGCAACTAAGCCAGCACCATCATAGTCCTTTAAGGACTCTCTTCCCCCCACCAGCTTTGCAGTAGGGGAGGAACCCACTGATTAGTTGCTCGACCAAAAAAGCAGGGCCTTTTTCGCTCCTATCAAACTCTGACAGGTACACTTTTTCATGGGCCTCATCAATGGCGCTTCGATATCAGCTTGCATGATAATGATTCAAGTATGAGAAAATCATTGAATGAAATGGCTTTCGACCAGCTAATATCCATTCAGAGACGATAAGGGAAAGGAAAAAACAGATAATGGATATTCGAGGCATGATAATGCTTATTATATGTTATTGGGGGCCATTGAGACAAAATATAGTCGCCATGCTCATAACAGTTCACCAGAACAAATCTGCGAATATGCGGTGAAAGCTACTGCAATTATTGCGTATATGCAGTACTCTAGCAACGGCCAACAAATAAGGACCATTCGTTAAATTGAGTGGCAACCATTTACTCGCAGAGGGATCTTCTTCTTCTTCTTTTTTTCTTTTTCTTTCTTCCTTTTTTTCCATCTTTCCTGATGTATCTGCAGATTCTGGGTTTAAACCAGAGAAGAACCAACAGTTCAGTAATAAGAGCACTATTTATCAAGAATGAACTTCGAAGTCTGATTTATTTTATCAGACAACTTGCGATAAGAGCATCATGGGTCAAGCTAAAAATGTCGATGATTTGTTAGTTCATGGCTAACTTCAAATAAAAATGTATAGTGGCATGCCTTGATGTCTCGTTACCTCTCATAAAATAAGTATATTGGCTCATCAAAATATGTTGAATACTGTCCATCCAGCCAAAGTCAAACAAAAGATAGATTTAAGGATCGACTCGAGGGCTTGTGGTGCATTCATAATTAGTTTGGGACATATAGCTAGCTAGGTGGATCACTGGAGGATAGTGGAGGGGTTTGAAGGAGACGACATGGACAAATAATTAATGAGTTGGATCACACAAGGAGTCGATTTGTGATTAATTGGTGGTCTGACCTTTGCGCAAATTTAAGGATGAGAACAAGCGCATATGGCCTTTTAACAGTTGGCAAAGATCAATCTGCCAAACCCTGCCGAGTCTAATGTATCTTCTCACCCTAACATATTCTAGATTGCCCCCAAACATACTTGCTACAAGAGATCTCATTCAGCCATAAAATATACTGCCCAGACCCCTCTTTGTCGCTGTTTAGTGGTAACCCCATATATCCGATATTGTGATAATGTTTCTGGGTATGCATTGCTCACAATTTTAATATATGTATCTGCCAATACCCAACTACCCTTCTCAAGAAAATGGGTTTCTGCATATATGCTGTAATTAAGGTATTTTCTTGCTCTTTTACTTCAAAGGAAAAACATACATTAATTAAGCAGGAGAAGGGCTATTGACTAAAGCCGATTTGACAATATTTCTGATCGAACTGGTCAACGTAAACCTCATATACAGTAATATATTGGTAGGTTGTAAGTGGTTGAAGCCGTCTTAGGCTCCTGATCATATGACATTTTTCTGTATAACTGTTCCCTCTGCGATCCTCGTTCTACCCATATTCTAATATGGCTAGCTACAAGTCTAGCAGCACGACTTTTGTCCACCTCAACAGTATTTCTTTTCAGGGGGGGGTGAAACATTCTTGAATTGGTATGGTTTTACAAGCACGGCAAGGCTTGCAGGCAAAGTCAGGGTTACAAAAACAGGCATTTTTATCCTGACCTGCAATTATGACTTTGACAACAAAACACAGAAAATAAACAGCGAATTGTGAAAAAACTTTGTCCAGGCATACCCTGACCAGTTTCCCACACATAGTAATTCGGTCACGTGGTTTTGGCTCTGGTGCGAAGCTGCGAAAACAGAGATATGACATTAATGGGTTTGTCTTTACTTTTATCCCATCTTTGTGTTTCCATATGCATTGCAACTGGCGTATGTGTTTTTTTTTTTGACCAGTCAATTTACGTTTTCAATATAGCAGCCTTCCATGCATGCATCTTCTGCATGTATCCCTTCTCTGTCTATTCCATCTGCATCATCTGGAAAGAGAAAAGTAGCTTTCACAGATATGTCTCCTCCCCCTCTGGTCATCGCTTCATCATTTCTTTCTTTTTTTCTTCCATGCATCTCTTGTTCTGGTCTAGCCCTTTGTCAAAACTACTGTTTCTCCTCCTAACCCTTTTATGGTTGGGATCAACTGTTCTACGAGATAACCGGCTAAACCACCAACCCTACAAGGAACCTGTGGATTGGAGACTTTGAAAATTGCTTCAAATATTGAATTTCTCTCGTTTCTAATTTCTCATTGTACAACCAATTTTTGATTTATTAAATAATTTATGACGGATTTGTTATTTGTGGATCTGACGACAAATCGGGGTCTCATAAGTTGTTTTTTTCCGACTCCTGGCCTGACTCGTTCCATCATTTTGAGCTCAGGTGTTCGGACCAGATGGGTCAGTTTGGGCCCTATTGATGTGACCCGCTTTTCCTCTTGCTCATTCGGAGTTCTGATATATTTTATTTCATAAAAATATTTTAAAAAACTTTTATATTTGTGAAAATCCAGACAGAAAGGAAGCTCGCTGTGATCAAATTTGAGCAACATGGTATCTTGTCTGCACTATGAGATCAGTATATTTATGTCTCAAGCCTCGGGCATGCCAAAGGAACACATAAAATGACAGTTCCTTTATCCAATTATGAATGGATTATTAATTACTATTCCAAAGAGCCATGCCATCTGGACATATACATATGTAAGGCACAATGAGACGTGGAAGCCATGTCTTAACATTTGAAATGTGTATTTTTGGACCTTTGGTAGATTTATTTATAACGACACCAAATAATATTATAAAACCAATGGCATTTAGTAAACATGAAATAAAATAAGATTATGGCTTTTAGTACATCTAGATACTTGTGTTAAGCCCATGCATTTCAAGTTATATTTTCGGCACCAAAACTAGCTCCCATATTCTGGCATAGGGAACGTACAAAAATAATAAAACACTAAAGAAGTTAAAGGAAACCCATAGAGATTAAATTAAATAGTAAAAAAATATAGCTTTAAAGTGGAATGGGCAAGAGACAACAGTTTCCGAGGAGCCCAACATCAATTCACCCACTCCCCTTCTCTTTCATGTCCTTGTGAGGTGGAGGAGGCCCTCCAAGAACAAGGATTTTGTATACATCGGATCTGCTGCAATCTCTTACTGCCGCAGTGCCTCCTTAACCAAGCCATTACCTCTCCCTCTTCTATTATTGTTTTTCCATGTTCATCCATGAAAGATAGGGATCGATGGGAGGACCTTTAAAACATTATTACTAGTACTTGGATGTCAAAATTGACTGCTATGGTGCATGTATTTTTCAATCACGCGTCACAGGAAATATCATAAGAAAACATTACATGCAAGAAGAACATGGATGTTTCAATTGTCAAGTGTTGAGATAATACTGGCAACATCGTACTGTTTCCTAACCTGATGACTCACAAATGCTTCAATCAGTGATACCTAAACCAATAGGTTTACGATTACTTTGTTTTTTCCTAGATATATAGACCATATCTATAGGATATGTAGCACCTATTTATATTTTTTTAAAAAAATTAAAGAGTATTCACCCATAGTCATTAACAAAACTGACCCGAAAATTTTCAAGTTATAAACGTTTGATTAGAAGTAGATAAATCTTATTATGTAGTCAAATATTTATCTAATTTTAACATTCTAATTTAGAAATGAGAATGTACTACCATTTAATTACTTAGCCATAGTCAGCTCAAAATTTTATACTACAGAAACAGCTTGATCATCAAGGGAAAACAAATTCAGAACAAAAGTTAATCAGGAGTAAGTAGTTATCTATTGATAAAGACGGGCAGGGAAAAGGATGGAAGGAATAAGATAAAGGAAGCTCTTGGTCCCATTTGCCTTTAGTTGTGGCAAAAGATCATGTGTAAATAAATGCCACTTGGGTGATAGAAGCATACACAAAATAAATTAGAAGGGGATGGAGATGGAACAGAGGGCCTGCAGTAGGTAGTAATGGAAGTTGCCTTCATCATATATGGATCGACCTGTTCGGTCGTTCCCACCAATCCATATTATGTCTTATAATCCCCCCTCTACCTTCCATTGCTTCAAACTTCAATGGCTACTCACATACGCAAGGTATCTCTAGCTCCTAGATTGGTCACCATGCAAGAGTATGCTTATTGACCCAGAATGTAGATAAGGAATGTCAGATGGATACTTGAACACGCTAATTAAAGCTCGACCATACAAATCACACCTTCCATGAAATTCATCATTGCTAATTAAGCTCGATTGGTCACCATTGCTCTTATAGATCCCTATTATGAAGGAGAGGGGACATGACCATTTGTGATGAGTTACACTGTTTAAATCTAATTTCATGTCTTAATACATGCAACCTAGGAATCGGTGCTTGCTTTGTGCCGTCCCGTTGACGATGTAATTTTCTATAACATAGATCAGTCGCTGTCGGACAATATGGTTAGCCTAAATTTAGACCTTTTTGCATTGATTCATGAACCACGATATAAATGTGTGGATTAAGCAATCCCCAAGAATGTTAGAGCAAATATCTGGTAGATTTTAAATCCAACGGTGGAATTCTGATATCAGTCTAGTCGTTCAAGAAAGTCGCGTATTACTTTCCTGTATAAAGCACCAGGAAATGACAGATAATTAGCTTATTTATTACTCTGCGGAAATTATTTTTAAAAAGCGGTGCTTTACACATTCCATACGGGCGAGTGGAAACAGACAGTTTTCTCTTCTGGCCGAAACTTTGAACCTATCCTCTAATCCGTAACGGTTTCCTAGGTAGCAACAACCAATCAGAAAGGCAAGAATCCCCGTTGCTCCACGTAACAGGCCACGTCATATCTCACACGTAAGGTTAATCGCACGAGAGCCGCCACGTATGACCGAGCACGTTGGGCACCATGCGTAACAAGGGCCAAGTTTCCCGCCATCCTTCACGGGCCGGACGGAACAAACCCAAAATAGGAAAAAAAAGGGTACCTTGCACTAGTAAGGCAATGATTAAGGATCTAATCGTAGGAGCCAGGTGCTCTAATGCAGGGTCTCTGGAGATACTATAGTCAAGATTTCCCAGAATCTTAATTATAGCCTAGTCTGTGATATAATTAATTTTCACCTAGAGAATAATTCTAAATGATTATAATGATAAATATCCTATTCCAAATTTCAAGAGAAGCAGACAAGAAATCATGAATATATGTTGCCTATGTAATGAATACTAAATTATATGTTCAGAAACTGTAAGATACATACCTACAGGACAGGAGCACATAATCGGAAGTGATGGAGAAATTGATGTCTCCGTGGGAACTGAAATACAAGTCGTGCGTCATTCTACTGTGGGGGAAGGCAAGAATCAATGAACGCCAGCAAATAAAGGAGGTTTAATGGAGTTCTTCTTATCACAACTCCCCATGTTGTCTTTTCTTTTTCTTTTCCCTCACGGCAAAAGAAAGAAAGAAGAGAGTAAGATAGAAAGAAAAAAAAGGAAAAAAAAGGGGGGCGCCACAGTCACAGAAACAGTGATCCATTCCCTTCTGCACCCACTGGGATCCAACCTTACGCCGTTTTCTCGTTCTTCGAACACTCCCACGTGGCGGTCATGTCAGTGGGGCCCGCCTCTCTTGCGGCCTTGGCCTATGGATACATCGATGGCTCTCTGCCCCCAGCTGCGCCCCTCTCTTTGCCACACCTATCTAATAATAACATACAAGTTTCTAACAACCATGTTTAGGTATAGTAATCCACGGCCAGGCCAGTTGTTGTCAGATTCCGGCCTCCCTTTTAGTTTCCCCATTTATATATACCCCACCCAACCCCTTCCCTTCACTCTTCACAGCATTTTCCCTGACTCACCTTTCTCTTTCGACCTTTCTTTCCAACTCTCCCATTTGGTTGCTCAAGAAGATAATAGTGCAGTTTAGCTAGCACCCATTCTAAACTTTTAACAGTGTGCCTATCTTTCTCACGTGACAATCGTGTCACTGCTAGTTATCTACCCTTAGCAACAGACCGAGTCAGGCAATATCTTTGTTTTTAGTCGAAGATGAATCGGGCAGCAATGATGCCATCCGAGATGCTGCACTGTACGGGCATGACAGTACTCGAGAGACAAAAAGCTCGCTTCAAATGGCAGCAAGAGCAGCAGCAAGTACAACAAGAAAGTTACTTTAGTGATCTAGGTGGAGTGTTACTGATGACGCAGCAGAATGAGTTTTGTGGTGGTCTAGGAGATGTGGTGAACCGGTCGGTGAAGCCTGACCCGGGTTTATTAGATAATGTGTGGAGCAGCAGTGCTCATGATATGGTTCCCGGGTTTGGTCCCTGCGGCCCCGGGGAAAGTGCTGGATCGGGTGTTGATATGAATTATGCCATTTCGAGGACATTTAGCTGCCCACCAATGGCTGCGGCGGCGGTGGTGAGAAACAAAGAGTATGCTGAGTCTGAAAGCAAGATGAGTTCGGGAATTGACAGGGGAAGTTCCAAGAAGAGAAAAGCTGATAAGGTGCATATCACAACACCAACTGCTGCCTTTTTTCTCACTGTTCTTTCGGTCTATGATTGTACAATGAAGGTTGTTCTATTTGACTCTTAGATTAAAGCCTCTTCCTGTGTATGACCAGGTGGTTTCAGAAGAGAACACCAGAGACAAAAGGGTTAAAGGATGTGCAGGGGGAGAGTCAAAGATCACAGAGAGAAACAACAACAAAAGCAGCAGCTCCAACAAGATTAACACCAACAGTAGCAACAAAAACACCAAAAGCAACAAAGATAATTCTGCGGAGACTTCCAAGGATAATTCAAAAGTCACAGAGGTTCAAAAGACTGATTATATTCATGTCCGGGCTCGCCGTGGTCAAGCCACCGATAGCCACAGCTTAGCTGAAAGGGTATGCAGGAGCTTATGTTTGTATCTCTGTCCACGGTAGCTGCTCTTATGATCTGAAGCAACTGAGTCTAACATATGTATATGAATTATGCAGGTAAGGAGGGAAAAGATCAGTGAGAGAATGAAGTATCTTCAGGATCTGGTACCAGGCTGCAATAAAATTACAGGAAAAGCTGGCATGCTTGACGAAATCATTAACTATGTGCAGTCTCTTCAACGACAAGTAGAGGTAACTGATTCTGTCTTTTCCACCGACTTCCTGTCTTGGATCAGTTCTGTAAATGCTAACCTTCTATCTTCATATTTTGGGTACGCAGTTCCTGTCAATGAAGTTGGCTACGGTAAATCCTAGACTTGAGTTCAACATTGACAGCTTATTTGCCAAAGAGGTAAATCGATTCCTTCAGAATATGGTATATTCTAGAGTGAATTATATAAATTTGAGTGTGTTATTGAACTATTTTTGGTTCCAATCAACAGGACTTATCTTCTTGTGCAACCAATTTTCCAACAACTGGGATGTCCTCGGATATGACAAATCCTGCCTACCTTCAACTTAATCCACTACAACAACTAGTTACATGCTGTGGATCGGACATGGGGATAAATCCACCTGAGATGGGTGTTAGAAGAACCATCTGCGCTCCCATATCCGACACGTTTTTCGATTCATCTTGCTTTAATGTAAGCCTCTTAAATGCTCTATGAACTGAGAGCCTGGTTTATTCGAGATGTTGGCTAATGTTTTTCTCATCCAAATTTATGCTTGCCTTGCAGCAAATCCAACCCCCACTAACTTGGGGTGCTGATCTACAAAATCTTTACAATGTGGCATTTGATCAAGGGAGATCAACATCCTTTCCACATCAGGATTTTGCAGGTAAGCTAAGACTGGCATATATGTCTTGTCAATCTTTTGCCTTTCACTTTGATAATTTCTCAAGGTCTAAAATAAGGCAAAGTGGGTTTAACTACCTGTCATTGAGAGCAGACATAGAGAACCCCACCATGCTTTTGGAGATGATGAGTCTTTTTCTATTGAAATGACAAACTATTTTACACGAAACTTTCCATCTTTCCTTTCTCAATTATCAAAACCACAGATTTTTCTTTTTATTTTTTCCAGTGGCCATAATTTTCTGTCAATCTTTGAGAGAGGAAACAAGAACATGGGGACCATCCGCCATGGACTTGTCGAATAATCTTGGTTAATTATGATTGTTAATACAATCAACTTGGACCAAAAAGTGGACATGGGATATCAGAAATGGTTGCTTAAAGATGCTTCTCCAAATTTTGCAGGTTCCATTGAAGAGAGCAATCTGAAGATGGAGATCTGAATCAGAATATCAATTGATAGGATTTCTTGGAAGAGTTTGATCAAGGAGCCTTATATCCCCATTCTTTTTACTTATTCTAGTACATAATAACTTATATATTTGTACGTAGACTAGCCACATAGCATGAATAAATTCAATACCAGTTAACATCAAACACTTGTTTTTTCTCGTAATATACCCGGCAATGTATAATGGTTATTTACGATACCAAAAAGGTGGATATTGAATGAAGGGGGACAAAAAAACTGGGTTTGAAGCCAACTCCAAGCACAAGTGGGTTCAAAATAGACTAAAACGAATGCAAGACAGAAAATCTAAGTTTCCATACTAGTATTTTAAAAGAGCACTAGCATCCTGTGGACTAAATTATCCTTCTGTGGAGTTCTCCAAAACTAGAACAAGCTACAAAGTGTGTTTTAGATTTCGGTGAGTATAGCTAATTCTCGATGGGAATGTCTTATCCTTCTGTTGGATGAGCCTGGGTGACATGATCCACTAAACATGAGCTTACAGAGCAGCATTCTTCTTCATTTCCTTAGTCACCATTGGATATGTTGCTGTGTCAACGGTACAGTGATGAAGTGTGAAAATGTTCATGTTCAGACTTGGAATAGTGTGTATTGAGACAGAATTGGCGAGCTAAAGAAGAAATGACAGGGAAAAGAAATGTGAAAAAGGACAAATGGGATGACATATCTTCCATTAATAAAGCTCCAACGCCTTTACCAAGGTCATGCGTATCTACAAGAGGTTGGTCTAACAGCAGAATACACCAGATACCAACATGTGCAGTTCTGGATAAGAAGGTTAAGCATATACAGCAATAGTTTCTTGGTAAAAAGGCTGATATCTTGACATCATTTGAGTGGTTTAGGTGAGCGACGTGCTCAAGGATAAGACTAAAACTTCCACATGCAAGTAGCTATTCCCTGACGGTGAAGGGTTTATATCTTGGATGTATATTAGCAGACATACTTCCTGATAGTCTTGTCTTAATGAATAAGAAAGAAGACTTTCAGTTTTTTGCCAACTATTAATCTATTATAATCTGGGGACCATTGAATTGCCTACACCATCCTCTAGTTCTTGCATTGGGTTTACAGAAACCTCAGGCTGCCTTCGTTTTCAAGTCATACTGGTGAAATGGGCAGACATGGTCTCGTCCACAGGCAAGATCTCTTCGATTCTCTTTGTCTTCTGTGGATGGTGAAAGATGATATTGCCTTTTCACTATCTTGGGCCCCGTCTGTTTTTCTATGATTTTTTTTTTTCCAAAGTTTCTCTCCCCACCCTTTAGAAATTGTGCAATTCCATTGTATGTACATCTAAAACCCAGAAAGATGCTCTGTGATATCTTGTATTTTAGTACCAAAAGATTTTGTTTGATAGGGTCTGCTCCCAAGTTTGTGTCCTTTACTTGTACTGGAATCCTGAAATTATTCTCTGCCAGGATTTTGTGGACAATTAAGGCTAGTTTGTACTCTGCTGCATTCATGAATGTTGATATGCAAAAGACAGATTTCTTAGTGAAATGTGCTTGGAGAAGTTTTTTGTACATAAAATAGAATCAAGATATCCATTCAAACATCTTCTACTGTTACTTCCTTCCATAATCGCAGGACATCTTCCAGAAAATAAGCATAAATTTCATGGCTTACTGTCGCTTGACAATCGCAGATTCTTCTACAAAAGGTGGACTTTCCGCAGCTTCAATCAATGAGGAAGGAGAAGAAGATAAAAAAAGCCTATGGATGCCAGACATCGCCCATGAGTTCAATACAGAGAAGACGAGAAATCAATCAAACGAATACTTTTCCTGAAGGATTGCAAACATTACATGGTGACGAAGAAATAGTACCTCCTTATTTAAAACTAAAGGCACACTACAGCCAACTTACGTCACGGGATAACACTACCTTGGAAATCCTGCTACTCTACACAGAAAATCAAAACTACAAACACTAACACACAGATTTCATGGCTCCCAAGTGCCTAATACATCGTTCGTTTCCACCATTTCTCGTAATAAGCTACTTTCAATCAATCAATGATTCATCTCCAGCTTCTGCCAGTAAGAAAAAAAACACACGAATTCAGCCAAGAATACCATGAATGGCTTTCATGTTAGAAAAGGATTTCTTTTTGTAGATAATACCTTTCCCGGGAACAATTATAACAGGCGCCGCTTTGCAGTGATGGAAGCAATACTCGCTCACACTTCCCTGCAATACGCTGTAGGAAACGACACAGGAGTTGGAAAATAAGCGCACGAATGCATATACACAGAGGGAAAGAGACTTGAAAAATACCTCTGAACTAGGCTTCTGCCTCTGGTGCCCATCACTACAGCTGCAGGCTTTAGCCTTTCTGCTTCCTTGCAAATTACCTTACCAGGATCCCCTTCCACAATCCGAGCCACGCTTTTTACCTTATTGCAAAAGGATGGAAACCATTATGATATCAGTTCAGGCGATCGTGGACCCTTAAAGATGGTTTCTGGAAATGTTAACATGCAAAACGAAGACATTTGCATGTCTGTTTCATTTGACTTGACCAAGTCTAAAAACGAGAACACATACATGGCAATCAAGGTTGAAAAAATTATCACAACTTGACATGAAATGGAATCAGGGAAGTAACTGAAACAATATAAGATTCAAGGCATATTCAACTTGAAGATCTGAACAGTCATAAAGAAGAGAAGTGTTGATGGAATCCGGCCATATATGTTCATATTTCAATCAAATTACGCGGAAAGAATCCTCCACAGCAAACGTTTTAATTGCATAAATCATCTTTGCTCAGTGCGAATGCATAATTTGATGATTAGTCAATGAAAAAATATAATTAATTAAAAAATGAAAAATCTTGAATAAAAAACCAAGGTGGAGTTCTCACCATGACCACCTGGAAAGCCTCCACGGCAAGGTTCTCCATTAGCGCCTGGCTTGTCTCATAAACAACATCATTCTTCATACCTAAAGTAATTCCCACAAAAGTAAGCAACCCACCTTTCTAAAAATGAAATTCGTAATCAAAACAGTTTCAGATTTGCTAAGAATGAAATCATATCAACGTACTGGAAACAGCATGTACGAGATGAAGAGTATCAGCTAGCCTACAAAGATGAATCAAGGCCCAGTCAAGAGCGTGCTTGCTGTTTGGTCCATGATCAACAGCTACAAGTATGTTTCTGCCTCTCCTCCTCTCCCCTGATTCCCTCTCTAGCTCTGGTTCAGGCACGATTGGAATCAACGATGGCAACTTCACTTCTCTCCAATTGTACTCTTCTTCCTCCTGTAGCACTTCCATTTTTTTCTCTGGTTACTTTTGTTTAAGACAATGACTAGGATGGTAATCTATAGTACCTCTTCTTTGTTCTTTTATACAATTCCAAGCTTGTACGCCTTTATAAGGCTGCATACAATGAATTAGGCTTTCCAGCCGCGCCAATAAAGCACTACTCTGTTTGAATTAAACACGTGGATCTTTATAACTAACAAAGTCTTAAACGACAAGAATCACGTGGTCGAATGGATAAGGCAATCCTATGAAAGACTACATTTTTCTTAAAATAAAATATATAAACCAACGCGTAGAAGCATACGGAAAGCAAGTCCTCTTCAACCCTAGCACAGTCCAGAATGGCAGCCAACTGGGACGTCTTTTACAAGTCGCCGCCGGCATCAGTTTGGCATATTTTCAAATTTATTGGAAACAATGAGCTCTAATTGGCAAATCAAGGAATGTTTCTTACCAGAAAGAAGAAATGGAGAAGAAAGGTCCTCGTTTCCATCTCTTCGGTTCAAATTCAATCTGGCCTAGTAAAATCGATGACCCTCCGACCCAACACTTCAGAACATTCATGAAACCGAGATATGTGACAACACCGATGATGGCTGCAAAAATTAAGCAAGTTCTTTTGGATTCCTAACATTCAGGTTATTCTCAAATCCCACAATCATGGAGAAACAATCCAGCTGAGTCAGTGAATTAATAAGTTGAAACAAACAAGTAAAATTGGTGTTTTGGGAAAATCATCGTCTGAATACTAAATAACGAAACAGTTTAGCAAAAGAGAAAGTGCTCAGAATGGTTAAGAATGGATTAGAGGATTTGTCCTCATGCTTATATCAGATTAACGAGGTTATTCTTCTCATCATCATCGCACTTTCTGTTTGGGTCGAAAAAATAGAGACGCAGAAAGCAGGGGAAAGAACTAGTGATTTGATTAAGCATAAGAACATAAAGTAGGACGAAATGCCGAAGATAATGGCTGCTCACTGCTTCCAATTGCAAGCCCCATCATTTGCCAATGTCTTTATAGGCAAACTGACGCCACTTGAATTACTGAAATACCGTTATGCATCATTTGATTTCTTGGACTCCGCTTGCAAAGCCCAAGATGCTGGGCTGGTAGAGGACACAAATGGAAGATTGCTTATGTTTTCCCGCCGACGCGCATATATCCCCCGCAAATGATTCCAGCCAAGTATTAACATGGATGCATCCAAATAGACCGAGACTTCTAAAAAACTTGATTCTCACATCCCTCAAGTTTGATCGGTGAAGATCTCATCATTGGAAACATATCGAACCTAGGAAGATATAGGTACACGGGCCAGGCTTCTATCGACTTGGAGTAAAAAGCAGAAAGGCTCATTCCAGATTCAAACAATTAAGTGTGCAATTAAAAAGGCCCAACCCATGTAGTCAAGTAAAAACAGAAGCACGAACACAGAAGATGAACGTCAATTTGCACAACTCTATTAACTACTGTCTTCCTCCAACAAGAGCTGACCAAGGACCCGCAATGCCCTTCTTTTCTCTTTTCCACAACTACCAGAAAGCAATGACTACAAGGTGGAAATACTACGATTGCAGAAGTTGGTGTACGAAAAATAAAATCTCCTTCTACAAAGTAGCACCTTTGCCATCATAAAATTCCAAGGTGCATTTTAGATTTGCGCTTGTAAATGCACATTACTACTCCTGTATAACATGAATTCATGTCCCTCAAGAAGAGACACATATCAATTATCACGAATCTGCTTGTTTACACATTTCTACCCAAAAGTGTCATCCTCCAACCAGCAAAGCTTCAGTCCCCACGGGTACCACTACTACTAGCTGAAGGTCTCTTACGGCCATACGTCTGTGAAAGTCCAAGGAAACCAAAATGATATGTTATGCGTCACATAGCAGAAATCCTACAACAACAAACGCTATAATAGCTGCTAAAAAGTAGTTGCAGGGACAAATGGTGTGAAATAACTTGAAACTGACCTGCTTTCCTACACTGAACGGGATATACTTGTATTTGATCATATGAGCTATTTGGCGCCTCATTGTAAGTACAAAAAGAACGATCCAATAACAAAGCAATATTGGCCAAAAAACCGGAACATCAAAAACAGAAAAGAAGGTCATGATAAATGCTATGCAGCATGCCTTTGTTAAAGCGTACCTGAAAAGGTAAAAGAACAAAGAAAAGATTATTCTCGTGCATAGGTTCATCAAACAACCATATATCATCGGAAAAGGCTTGAGATCAAGTATCTGAATTGAACAAGTTTCTCGCAAATATGGCTCTGGAACTATATTCCTCAAGCAATACAAACCACGCATGAAAATCACAACCACAAACATACCCAGAACTATGCCACGTAATAAATTAGTAAAAGCGAAGCAATCAGAACGTCAATTTTTGTAAAGACTTTCAAAAGACAGTTGGATATCATCTATCAAGATGAGGTTAATAAAAATTCATAGTCACAGAACGGCTAAAAAGTATCAACAGGTTTTAAGTACGTAAGAGATTGATTTTGACACATGCGTGCGAGCAAAAAAAAAGCTTTAACATTAATTACCAGAATTTGAACTCTGGGAGACGACGAATGAACGGCTTAAAATCATCAGAACCTTTTGTTGGCAGTAAAGGCCCATCCGAAGGTTCAAGTTCTGGATCAACCAGAGGCGATAGAAAACCAATTAGCAGATTCAGAATGTAGATACCCAGGCCATAGGCTATGATGTAATATCCTTGAACATAATACAGCCGCAAACAGTAGATAGCCATAATGACAAGAGTCCCAATCCACCGATAAGCCGTATGAGGCGTAGTCTTATCTAGATAATACTGATATATCCTCCAAGTATCGTGTCCCCATTGCGCAACCGGGGCCGAGACGGAGGCACCGTCACCGGCAACTCCCTCCATCCAAGTTTAACGTTCACAGTCCTGCAAATTTTAAGAACGCAACACCAGTCAAACAAAGTGCACAATACCTACACGTAACGTATAACTTCCTGAGTAGTTCCCGAAAAACTCAAACATTCGTTGACACGAGGAAAAAAATAAATCAATGTTAAGTAAAACCCTAGCTCGAAGAATCTGCAGAAAATATAAAATCAACGACACAACCGGAGTACCATAGTACGGTCTACGAAGCAAATATTGTCAATTAAAACTAACGACTAATCAACAAAACAAAAGAACAATATCTTAGTAAGCTAATAAACAGATTCCATAAACAGATCTATAGTATAATTAACACACAAACACTTCCCCCACGCATCACAGGCAGATGGATGACAGATTGGGCGAAAGGTAAAGAAATAAATGAGGGCATAAATGAAGCTGACCCGGAATAGACCTGTTACTGGTAGGAGGAAGACTGCGAAAAAGGGGCCGGAAACAGGAAGGATATAAACTTTTGTTCATGCGATGAAAAAAGCTGGAATATGAGCATTTATCGGACGTCCATTCCGGGGATATAATGGGAATTTACCTTTTTCTTTTATTTTATTTTTTTCACTAGGTTGGCAAAACAGGGAATTCGTGAATTGGCGGCAGCGAGTGCGCGAGTGAAAATCCGCGAGAATTTAGGAATAAAAATACAGTTTCGGTAAAGATAATTATAAATTTACTGTTATAAATAGTAGTGAATTTCATGGGTATAAAATTTTTCTATGTTTCATTAATATAATACCTGGATAATTGATATAACTAAGACCGTATTATAAAAATAACTAATGTTAAGATAATTTAAACCTAAATAAATAATTGTCCTAATTAGTTAATCATATTGGGTTTGTGGACGGTATATATATCTAATTATTTAATATTATATAATAATAGATTAACAAAAAGTAAATAGTATATCAGTTGATAACTAAATAAATATTTTCTTTACCATCCAAATTTATTTACGGGGTTAACCCAGAATCATAAACTGATTCGGTAAGTATCGTTTCCGGCTCAAAGGTAAGAACAATTTCACTTCAAAATATGGCATATTAATTACATAATAATATTGGATTTAATAATTTGTCATGTGGAATCATAAATGTTCAACTTTAATAATCATATATGAAACTTATTTGTATTATTGTCCTTTTTCTTTATTGCAGCGTACAATAAATAAAGTTAGAAACCAGGCAACCCCACCTACCTAATAAAAATAAATAAGGTGCCAAAAATATTTAAAACCCAACATCAATTATAGTGACAAATTTTATTTTTTATTTGATATTATTATAATTTTTTTAACTCGAATCCAATTGGTTGGCAGGCAATTCCAAATTTATTTATGTCTGCTAAATCTAATTCGGCTGAATAAATATAAACCAGACATGCAGGAAGTGGGCTTAGTTGGGGTCCTACAAGCAAGAAGTGTAAAACTATCCAATCCGCTTCCACTCAGGCACATTCAGAGCCACTAATATCTTGAGAAACAGTATTTCCTAGGATGATCGTCGGCTGACGGGTCCACCTGAAGGATAGACCACGTGGTTAATGTAAGAAAAGGACGAGAAGTTAAGGAAAAAAGTGCAGGGGGTCGAGGTCCTCTCTATGTCCCATTTGCAGGAACCACACACACTCGAGCTCCACCTAAGCTCGAGATCCTCTCATGGATGCTTAATCTTTTTGTTTCAGGAAATAACCATCTTCATAAAACTGCCTCGTAGACTTTCAGATTTGTTCCTTCTACGCAGATCGGTCAGTTGTTGTCTCGAGCTAGCTAACGGGAGATGTCTCGCTTGCCAAGAAGGAAAAGTTAGATGGAGAACCTGTTGGTCAAGCAGCTTCGACGGTATCTCCTCCTCCGGTTAGTCTTTCTATGCTTTCACATGAAGCACAAGCTTGTTTGGTGAGCTTAGCCACCGTTTTCTGGGAAACCTACGGGGTGATGTGTGTTTCTGGTTTTGGTTTCTGCTTTATTACGTTTGCTTGAAAGGTTACTTCGTGTCTGATGAACTCGTTTAAAAGAGAAAGATTCTTGATTTTCTCTTCTCGTTTAAAAGTAACTCGTACGTTGTTATGTCATCTTGTTAGTTTAGCTGCAACTAAAGTGATGGCTGTCATTTTCTAATGATTTTACTTGGTAGGATTAGTAAGGTTGCATCTCTTTGTTTCATCAGGTGTTACAGATGACGTGACTGTGAACTTTTGAAGCATAATCTGGTAAGATTTGTTCTTGGTTTCTCATAATTTATGTCTGATGATGTGATATGATCTTATTATAACGGGGATGATTGTTATAAAAGGTCGAAACAGTCTCGCAAATCTGCTTGGATGGCTCACCGGATGCACACAGGTTGTAGATCACTTTCCCCGGAAGACTGGAAAGTTAATCATAGATCTAAAAAGGATGGTCTGCTTATCCCGCCGGAGGTGGATGGCGGAAGTTTAAAGCATGTAAAAGGGTATGGAGAAGGAACTAAAATTGAATTGATAAACCTTGTGGATGAGAGTTTGACAACAAGCTCAAAGAACGTGAGGAGGGAATCGATGGGGACTCCGTTTCTTCCATTGTTAACTTCTTTGCAAAATAGGAAAACCTTGTTAGAAGACACTGGTCTCAACTCTGGAACCAATGCTTCTCTCTGTGGAAGTGATAGTGACTTGCCCAAAGTGCCTGTGCTGGGTTCTTTCAGAACTGAATCTCAATTAAGTAAACCTCCGTTACAGCCTATAGGGATTGCATGGAATTGGGAAGAGGAAGTTAAGTCTAGTCCACATCATAAGGAAGAATCTCTGTCGATCCATGATCCCTCAACAAGCAATGACTGGCACAGAAGCATCATTGGAATACAATCTCAGAAAGTGAAAAATCACTCTGAAACAAAGCTGTTTCATAGATCTTATGGACTGCCAGGAACACATTCATCTGTTCATGATATGGAGAGAGTGAGAATATATACCACTGTAGACTCTGTACAAGAAATTTCAAGAGGGCCTCCAAAGTTTTCTCAGACTACTAATCACTTACTGATCACAGAAAAAACTGATGTTAACTTATCTGATGGAGACCAAATACTTGGAAAGTTATCGATGCCCACCAATTTCAAAGGAAAAGCAGTGTATGAGCTCCTTAGTTTATCTCCACATTTTGGTTCCAACGTCAAGAAAGGTGTAAAATTGGAACCTCTAGACTTCACGGCTTCTGCAACCAACACAAATCACGAATCATCAGCTGACACTGATGCCTTGGAGATGCCGACTACTGAAGAAAACCATCTATCTGGTATGACGAACCGTGTTTCCACTTCCAAGATTTAGTTAACTTATGTCTTGTAAAACTGTCTGAAAGAAATCTACGATTAGACTAAATGGTCTTCCTGAGATTTTGTATCTTTCCAGATGCAATCCTTTTTTTGCCTATCTCAGTAAGATCAAAGTTGCATTTGTTTTGCAGGTTTGTCTTTGTACCCATCAAATAAGGTAATTTCCTATGCTTACTTCTCTTACTAATCCATCAATTTATATTTTTATTTTCTGTCAGAAGTATATTAAAGAAGAAGTGTCACCTGGATTCCTAAAAATCAACTATAGTCAAAGACATAGTAGTTTAGTACTTGGTAACCAAATACGTATTTTGTAGGATGTCAAAGAGAGCTTGGCTCCCGAAGCTTCAGTTCCTTCGTTCAAACAAGGCAGAGACAAACTGAACTTGGTACTGCCTGATATAAAGCAGGATATTTCAGAATTTTCAGATATGGCAAAATCGGAGGATGACAAGGAGACAAGCGCCGCAAGAACCCAGAGTTTGGATGCGCCGCCCCACTTCCTTTCCCAGGCCGAACGTCCCAGAGATTTGAAATTTAGTACTTTGCTTGATGTTAATTTGGGAATGGATCCTTCCAGTAGGTGGGTTAGACGTCTCAAGCCAAATGCTTCAGAGTCTCTTGGACATGGTAGAGAGAATTCAAGAATGGTAGAAGCTTTTTCGCGCGGAAAGATGATTAAGACTTGTGGTAAAGAACATGTCTTGATGAAATGGACTGAGTTATCAAGAAATGCCAGATCTCCATCCTCCCACACGGTGAGAAAAAGTCTAGAGGTTAGAATCTTGCGTGCGTGGATTCGTAGATGGAGTCATGTTCAATCTGCATTTCCAAAAGGGAACTCCGGAGATAAGGTTGGCACTGAGCCAAAGGGTTCAACGACAACACTAGACTTCGAGAAGAAGCAGTTCCCAAGCGTTGCTGCTATTGCTCTGATGGGGAAGAACATGCCAGGTTTCCACCGGTGTAAATTCAAGAAAAAGGGATCCATCGTAGAATGGAATGCCAGGGGATAATCAAGATAAGTTGTACCTGAATGATAAAAACTAGAAGGCGACTAACATAGACCACTATGGATGCCATTGATTTCCTGTTTGTAGTTCCAATAATCGGAAGAAAACTTTGACCGCCTATCTGCCATTCATGAATGATAGGACCTGAAGTTTAAGCATATCTTGATTGTTTCTTCTATGTTTTCATGCTTCGCTCTTTTGGTTTTGTATAATATGACACTAATTTGCTTAATTAGAATGTTGCTAAACTTTACAGTAAAGAATAGCGGGAATATATCATTAACGACAATGACGAAGAAATCTAGGACTCGTGACCTTTGCATAAGATAGAAATTCAGATGCATAAGAACAATATAACAATACAAGCCAACATGTCGACGATCTATGTTCTTCGTGGAGTTCTTATTTTAATCCAAAGAATACTCGAACTATATAATCTATTCGTTAAATTATACCAGACAACAAGATGTAGACCGAGGTATTCGAGGACACTCAGTGTATGGCTAACTTGCAGTGACCACCGGTTTTCCGGTTCAGTAATATAAATATATATATATACTGACCCTCCTATTACCACAGGAGGAGGAGGGCGAATCCGTCACTGGGTTTTGCTTCAGAAACTGAAGCCAGCAACACATTATGGAATAGTTTCCATTCCCAACAACTGAAACACAATCTCGACGAAACCAACAACCGAGAATCCAATTGATTTTAAATGCAAACTACTGAAATAGCAAACATCAAGTATCAAAATTTTTGGAATAAAAAAAGAGTTTCACATAGGGCGAATCAAAAGATTGTAACTAGTGCATTCCAAAATGATCAGCTGACACAAATTTTCAGGAACAGAAAAGTAACAGCAGCCAAACTGGCAACTGGCAGGATACCGCATATGACTAAACAAGCAATCATAATGAGACATCTAGGTGTTTGTGGCCCTGGTATAAATCTGCTGGCTAGAGTGGGATGAAACCATCCTGATTGAGCCTCTGGCCATCAACTCTCTAATTGCTTTCCTTGCGAGTGATCCACTAATCTGTGGGATGAATGCAGACAAGAATTAAACATGAAAGCAAGCGTCGGGAATTATATGCATAGAATCAAACAGTTTTTAATTGATACGGTAAGAGCAACAGTAAAGCAAGCATCATTCCTGAGCCAATTGTTTTCACTGACGATGCATCAACTACAAAACTGCGCATTCATTACTAATGACAAGCAAATTTGATAGACATACACGAAAGGAGCATGCAAAGACCACACACAAGCCTCGATTCATTACCAAGTAAGTCTATTCATCAAATGACAAGTACTAAATCACATATGTACCACTCTTTTACAGTATAAGAGTTTCCAAACATTTTGATACATCAAAAGGCTCAGCTCCCAACACAGGCAAGTATGCAGACAGCAGAAAATTTCAGCATAACAAATAAACAGACCACCAAATTACTGATAACGAAATTGGGTATATAAAAGAAACAAATCAAACGAGAAACCGGAAAGGGGGAAATTCTATTACCCTCATACGATCAGATAGGACAGATGGTGTGATAAGCTTGTACTTGGGTGCTTCAGAGAGGAGCTTGTCATAAGTGCCCTGATCGAACAGAACCATATTGTTCACCTTCTCCTTTTGCTTTCCCTTACTCCACTTCTTCTTCTTCTGCTTCCCTCCTCCAGACTTCGCCGGCTTGGAGGATGGTGGTGGAGCCTTGTCCTTCTTCGGTGCCTATAAAAAACGATATAAACAAACATAAATCCGTTATCAGACATGAGGAAGTTGAGTTAACAAACCAAAAAAACTGATCTTTGGAATGTCAGCAAGCCTTACCATTAGATCTGTCCGGAGAGAATAGCAGAAAACAGGAACCGCAGCAGCTAAACGTGAGAACTGAAGACACCGGCTTTACGGCAAAGGACGCGTTTTTATATCCCTGATTAGGGTTTTGTGATTGGATCGGCAACATAGTCCAAACCGACTACGTCTTGACCATCGAGACATTTGGGCCATTACGCAGCCCAATCCAATATAGCTATAGAGCCCGTCTTCATGGGAGTTCTACCCAGTTAGACATTGGTTTAATTTCTTAGATAGGGCCGCCGAGATATTCATAATATTTTTAAAAAATAAATTAAATCGAAAATTTCTAAAAAATAGAGATTGAAGTAAAAAAAAAAAAAAGATGATTCGATTTAAGTTAGAACATAAATAATTATATTAATGAAAAATGAGGACCATTTTGTAGAAAAACTTAACATAAGTTATCCATAAATGATATATATTGCATTTTATGTTGTTATGGACTAATTTATGTTTTAACCAATGGAGCGCATCGGTCTACGCATATCTTATTTCTTAAAAATGAGATAGCGCATCATGTGAGCTCATGGGCTGGGTAGTTTGGATGATCGAAACCCAAAAAACAAAAAATAATTTGGTAAACAAATTTGTAGTTGGTTTTGTAACAAAAATTATAGAGTTTCCTCAAATATTTATGATTCAAAGGATATGACATAATCTATAATTTATAACAACCAAAGAAAAGTTTAGTGAAATCATATTATTAACCTTTGAATTGTTATCACCATCCGACCTTAGCTCAGTTGGCAGAGCGGAGGACTGTAGTTAAACCCATCAGCAATCCTTAGGTCGCTGGTTCGAATCCGGCAGGTCGGAATTTTTATCCTCTATTTTGGGCCTACGACTCAAAAACGAGGCCTTCATATAAATCATAGGCCTACTCTAACATGCCCAAAATTGAGGCCATCTAAGAATAGCATCTTGAGTCAAGTTATATATATGTGGTGTGGCTGAAGAATAAATTCAAGGAATAAAAACAGGGAAATCCAAGTTATTTGATAATCCGATCCATCGTCGTGTAATGTAGGGTTTTCCGGGTCGTATAAGCAAACCAAGGTGGAAGGGCATCTTTACTTATGTCACCTTGCTGATCATTAAGCAAAAGAATCTGTCACCTTTGCTATGGCGTGAATCATATCCATCGTGTTATTGAATCAGCCTCCACTCTTATAAGAGCAAAGAGGAACCAAACCAAATACTCTGTTCCATCACCTTAATTAAACCTAATTATCAATCAATTAAACCAATATTAATTAATCTGCCTTATCTACACTCCTCAGCCTTTACATGCAGGAAAAGCTTGGCTTTACTAACATCTTAAGAAGAAAACCATTACTTTGAATTAGCATCGGATTCCGAAGATCTTTTCTGCATATTGGGTTAGAAGAGGGTAGGACCCTCCACGTAATCCCTTTAGGGGTTAAAGAAGTCATTGTTGTGAGACACAGGTCTTTCCCCTGGTTTTCACTATGCTGCTTTTGTTCATCAAGTGACAAATGGACCCCAGAAATCTGAGTCTATTTCTACTTAAGGATGTGACTGCTTCTGTTGTTTTATCTGCCTGCCTGCCCACTGGATTTTGTTCCTTCACGTAACCATCTGTTTGCTTTCCTGTTGATTGGTTTTTAAAGGTACACACACATTTGTAACTCTAATGGAAAACCCTTTTTTTGTCAGGACGGAACAGATTGAAAGCTGTGTTATAATTCTCTGAAGATTGGAGCTGATAGTAGAAGAGAGCTCAGATTATCCATCAGAGTGATTAATTGTTCAATTTTTAAGAATAAGAGTAGAACTTGTTTTGTTGATAGAATAGTTTGGTGTCGATCAAACTAATCCGAAAGAGATTAGAATCTTCTTCTATTATAAAAAAAACATTTGCAATCAAGGTGTCAAGCAGATAAGGGAATTGAAATCCACGTGATATCAGCTCTACAACAAAGAATCTAATTCCAAATTATTCAAAGGGAAATCACACAAAATCCAATTCAATCAAATACTCTGTGCATTGTGTAACACCCATTTGGTATAAGAAATTGTTGCTGTCTGAGGAAGAATGTTCCATGGAATTCTGCATTATATCACTTGTCAGCAGGCATATTGGTTGGTATATATTCATATGCTTTCGTATTAAGAAAATAACAGTAGGTGTTAATCGAAAGTCGGGAAAGATAATACTCTAAAAAAATGATAAATTTCCTGGAAAAGAAGTATTCCTTGTACTTTCCTTTCAAACCAACAGTATGCATTAGTACAGAGCAGACTTGAAGAACGAAGAGGATTTAGAAAAAAGTTATGAAATATTTTATGTTCGTACGTTAACTGTAGCTCAAGTAGTTCTTCAAGCAATGTAAATATAATATAAGGATGGTTTCATTCTTAGTGTAAATATGCCTGGCATTCTTTTTCCAAGGGAAAAGATAGAGGAAACCGGTTGACACCAGTCATTTCCATGGACCATGGTCTCAAATAAAACAGCAGATTTAAGAAACACCTAGGTGTTTTGATTTGATATTGATATGAGAGAAAGAAAGAAAGAAAGATGGATGATGACTGGAGAGGGTTGAACCTTATATATCACAAGTGCCACATGCCAGAAGAGAGCATGAGCCATGAAGTGAAAGGTGAAAAGAAGGCCGGCAGCCCTCCATTATTGGTGTGGGTCTCTTCACCTACAGGAGAGTAACTGAATGCCGGTGACAGGTGAAGAAAGTTCATCAAATGATGGAGATGAAGGGAAAGCATGGTGTTTATGTGGCAGTTTCTTAGTGAGGAAGAAATGGGACAATGACGATGTCGTTTGTGAAGAATGGAATTTCTATGTTGCAAAAACTTTTTGAACTAACAGTTTCAGTAACAGTGAATCTGTGGTAGCCCTCTGCCCATCTTTTGGAAAATCTAGAACCCTACCACACACCCTTTGAACAATTATGCATTTTTTTCTTCAACTTTTCTCAAAAGTAGAAAAAATCATTCAGCCAGATCCTTGAATGCTCTTATATTTCAGTAATTTGATATGGTAATGGTAATAAACATCCCACATCAGGAATGGGTGCAATGGATGATAGCAGGAAAGGAACCAGAAAGATGGGTTAAGAATTAAGATAGCAGGATGTCTCACCTTCACTGCTGGTATAAATAAATGAGGCAGTAGGATGGTGAGAAAAAGGGTAGATAAAAGGGGCAATAATTCAATGGAAATGCCACTACTTGCACATTGGCAATGATAAAGCAAAAGCATGGAATATAATACATTTCCTTGTAAAAAAAAATGGAAAACAGAAATAGAAAAGCAAAGAGGGATGAAAAAATTTCTATAAATAGTCTAGTTGTACCACTTCAGGGCTTCAGGAAGAACGGGAGCGTATCAGGTTTTATTAAGATTAAATAAAAAAAAAAAAGGAAGAGGAAAGACAGAGTCCATTAGGCATCTTCCCCAGTTTCCTATCTATTTATTCCATGCTCCCTGGCAGCATCAAGCCTACACTGATGGTAGTTTCCAGCCTTCCTCTACGCAGTAAAAGAGCTGCCACTGAGGTTCTGCTTTTCTACCATTCATCTTTTGAGTAAGAAGCCCAAATCCACGACCTTCTCTGCCGTATAATTCTACTGAATTCTCAAACTGCTGCATGCAAATGGATTCCTTCACCATGAGCAACATCAAACTTGAGAAGGCAAATGCACTAAAGAAGCATCGCCGGCTTCAAAAGATTGCATACATGTTCAAGTTACTAGAGATATGCTTTGTTCTGGCCTTGATTTCCAGCTTCACTTTTCAACTACCAGTTGCAGTCAAGAACTCCAGTGACTATTTCAAGGACTTAGCAGTCATCCTTGTTAGTCCTCGCTTTGTGTTTGTGGTTGGTAACGCAATAGTCATCATTCTCTTTATCAAGTCAGGCCAGTTTTCAGGCCAGGACTCCGGTGGAAAAAATCCCAAATCCGATCTTTATGAAGAGTTTGTTGAAAAGAGTGAAAGGAGCTATCGATATGAAGCAGCTCACGGACAGGAACTGAGTACAAGTGTGAGACTTGCAGCCCCTAAGGATGCTTGCGTTGCTTTGGAGAAAAACAGCTACCAGAGAAGCAAATCTGAGATTTTGAGTCGACCCAAGTCTAACAAGTCTTGCCTGAGGCTGTCGGTGACAGAGATTAGCAAGAAAGATGTTGTTTCCGGTGAGGGATCGATGAAAAAAGAATATCCGGAAGACAGAATGAGCAACGAGGAGTTCAGGTGCACAATTGAGGCTTTTATTGCAAGGCATAAGCAGTTTCGAAAAGATGAAGAGAATTCCTACCTATTAGAGTAACCTGGCTATATGCAAATACGAGTATCTTTCTTCTTTGTCTTTAGTTTTCTTTTACCCTCGACAGGAGGGCTGTGTTTTTGTACATTGCTCCATCATAAATGCAATGTAAATTTACCTGTTTTCCACTTCATACAATTTTCAATCTCTCTGTTTTCATGAACAAACCAGAACCATAGTTTTAGTTACAATTGATGCAGCTGAGAAAATGTGATAATGGGGAAAGAACCTTTCTATGAGGCTAAGAGAAGTTTCTTCGCTTAGTTGGGTATGGATATGAAAAATTGGGCAGAAAAAAATTCGAAATTCCTGATAACATATTCTTCCAGAGAGCTATTTTCCTATCCGGACAGGTGAGGCCTTCCATCCGGAATAGCATCTTTGATCAGCAGGGAAATAGGCTATGGCTTACAGTTCACCGACCACATGCACATGGTGAACCTATATACACTGAACCATCAGTACCCTATTCCCATCTCCAGCCATGCCTATGGCCTTTCAACGAAAAGAAGGAATCTGCTGCCGTTGACGATCTCGGCATACAAAAGAATCAATATCCTTCTTCTATGGGTTGTTCTCCAAAATCTGAAAGAAGAATTGGGTTAGAAAACACAGAGCTACAATAATTACACTTCAGGTTAAGAGATTGATCCAAATCGAGATCTAATGCATGCAACAGTTTCATTTCAGGTGATGCCTGAAGGAGCCTCAGACACCTGAAAAATCCATTTGGATAATAAACTTTTAACTGCAAACTCCATCTTTAATAGTCAGAAGTACTGCAGTCCTTGGACTTAACACAGATATAGATAGAGTTAAGATTAGTAAGGTAGAAATTCTATAAATAGAAGAGTTTCAGTCGGTTCATGTCTCCAATGCATAGTTGAGATCAAACCATAATCGCCATTCTTAGTTTCCTATGCTCAGTTTTAGCCTTGAATGGCACAAATTAAGGCACGAAAGAAATCAAATCTATGCAAATAGCAAAACCAAATGCCAAATACAATAATTGGAAAGTGCAACGAACATCTGCAACCGTAATCTATTTATATCCACCATTTTCAGCAAGTTAACCTCACCTAACAAAGTAGACAACACAGTGTCATGAAATGTAAGAATATAAACAACATAGTACCAGAAAAATCTCAAAAGGGTTTATTTAGTGAAAGACAACCGAAGGAAAAAAAATCTTGTACCGCGTTGTTCGTTTTCAGCCTGAGAGGAGAAGTGGCTGGAGGTGATTGTATGTATACATGGACCAGTTTGAAGAATTAGCTGGGTAGTAGCAAGAGAAGTCTAAGTTAGTCAAAAGGCTTTTGTGGGTTTGTTTAAAGGTTGAATGGAGGAGCTTTGATTTAGGTATGTTTATGATCTCAACGACAACAAGAAAAAACAGGGTGGGTTCCTAGAAAAAGATACTGGCAACTGATATTAGGAGTTGTTAATTTTAGATGTAAACTAAGTTAGGTGCTGACATCTAATTCTGTCAATCACATACATATCTCCTTTATTCTCTCATTTCTCCTACATTCTTGTCAAAAGGTAATCAATCCATTGTAGTCTTTCTTACCTTTTGTCTCCTCCTTTGTATCTGTGTCGTCATTCTTGTATGGTGCTGCCTTCTCATGCTGCCTTCCCCGGCGACTAAACCCTGCATTTTAGTGGTAAAGCAAGAATGATTTTCCCATTTTATGGTATTTTGTGTGCTGATGTAGAACTTTTTATACCCTATTCATATCTTATCCAGCATTCACCTCCTACATTACGTTTTATTTAAAACCTGCTGTAGGATTCTGGTCTGTACCATGCATTCTTTTTGTTGATTTCCTATTGTTCTTCCCATCATAAACATACTTGTTTGAAATGTTTTTGACTAAATGTTGGGTTTAATGCTCAGAAAGGACATGTTTTGCTGTGGGGTTTTGTGATTTTCTTAAGAGTTTTGTTGGGTTTGATCGTCCAGCTCTCTTTTGCCATAAAAAACAGATCAAGATTGATTGACACTGCAAGATCTAGTCATGGCTGAGACTCAGTCCAGACCTCTTGATCAGAATGTCAAAACCAGTAAGTTCCTTTCATCATTGAAGTGAATGTGAAGATTCTAATGATATTAGATGATCCTATGTCAGAGAATTTTGCATTCTTAAGGGTTTGGTCTTCATTGCATGCCAAACAGGCCATGAAAAACATGATTCTGAGAATTCTGACGATGATAAGAAGACAAGGCTTGGATCTCTAAAGAAGAAGGCGATTAATGCCTCGAACAAGTTCAGGCATTCATTGAACAAGAGGAACCGTCGCCACAGCAGAGTCATGTCTATCTGTATAGAGGATGGTCTTGATGCTGAGGAGTTACAGGCAGTGGATGCATTCCGCCAAGCACTTATTCTAGATGAACTGCTACCAGCTAAACATGATGATCACCATAAAATGCTAAGGTCACTTCGCTTCACTTCCATAAGTTTCTTCATGATTCTGCCACCATTCTGGAATCTGGTTGATTAACAAGAGGTTTACCTACAATGTATGCATCAGGTTCCTGAAGGCGAGGAAGTATGACATCGAGAAAGCAAAGCAAATGTGGGGGGATATGCTTCAATGGAGGAAGGAATTTGAAGCTGATACTATCATTGAGGTAATCACAAAACAAAAATAGTTGGAATTGATTGAGAATCTAGTGCCCTTAACTAGCTGCATATGGTTTTCTTTTAGGACTTCGAATTCCAGGAGGTGGATGAAGTCTTAAACTTCTATCCACAAGGGTACCATGGAATTGACAAGGATGGGAGACCCATTTACATTGAGAGACTAGGTGAAATTGATGCCAACAAGCTGATGCAAGTCACGACATTGGATCGTTATGTGAGATACCATGTCCGGGAGTTTGAGAAAACATTCAACCTCAAGTTTCCAGCCTGTTCCATTGCTGCAAAGAAGCACATTGACCAGAGCACCACCATTTTGGACGTACAAGGAGTGGTGAGTGGAACTGGCTGTGATTTTGCTCTTTTCTCCTATTTTCGCTGAAGTGATTTAGAACTAATCATGGTGGACAATGCATGCATCAGGGTCTAAAGCACTTCACCAAAACTGCAAGGGATCTGATTTGCCGTATTCAGAAAATTGATGGTGACAATTACCCTGAGGTACTCGGTTTATGCTCTCGAAAGGCTTTTTCACTTGCTTCCTTGACCCTGATGGATAACGTCTCTAACACAGTATCCTTAAACTGTTTTAGACCTTGAACCGGATGTTCATCATCAATGGCGGTACTGGATTCAGGATCTTATGGAATACTGTGAAACAGTTTATTGACCCTAAGACAGCTTCAAAAATCCATGTAAGCATCGATCAACTTCAAATGGTGCTTCTTTCGTAGACAGAAGAGAAGATGGAAAAGAATATCTTTTCTACTGTTACTAACTTGTTTCGTCATCTTTGTTCCAGTTCCTCGGCGGGAAATACCAGAGCAAATTGCTTGAAGTAATTGATGCCAGGTAAGCTTTTTCCTTGATCAACTTCATAACCATTTTCTTAGAATTTTCCTTCAAAATCTGATGCTGCTGCATGCACCTGTACTCTGCACCAGTGAGCTGCCACAGATATTTGGGGGTACCTGTACTTGTTCGGACAAGGGTGGGTGTATGCGCTCAGACAAAGGGCCATGGAATGATCCAGAAATAATAAAGGTAATTAATTTCTTCAACCTTGGGTTGCTTTGATGAAGTAGTAGTCCTTTAATTCATCGACCTTTGAATAAGATTATCATATCTATTTACATTCTTCCCACTTGTTCTTGTTCTAGATGGTGCAAAATGGGGTGGCAAAATGTTCAAGTATCAGGAGTTCTTACCGAGTTCAGGAGAAAACAATCTCCGAAGACAAGGTATATCCACAGGGATTTTATCTGTCATTCCGGGATTGATGATTCTCTGCTCTATTGATTGGCCACTAAACATTTATTTTTTTCTGTTTTGTTCTTGGACAACATTGGAAGGGCTGCAAGTCTTTCAGAGCAGAAGAAACCAAGGAGGAAGCTGATGAGGGATCTTCTAAAAGGCATAAGCCCACTCCGGTACCTGAGGTAAGTTCTGCATAGGGTACTAACGCCATATTGGTATCCGAATCGGGATGCGAAGAGAGAATAATCTTATTCTAATTCTCTGTTACTAAATTGCAGTCTCCCATCAAAGATAGCGGCAATGCGACCGATTCCAATAGGATGATCATTCCCGTGGTTGAAAAGACCATAGACGGTGCATGGTCTGCTTCATTGCAGAAGGAAAGAGTTGGAGTCCCCAGAGGTACACAATTAGTCATCGTGCGTCTTATAAGCTTGGCGAAGCTCTGAACCTGACATTCTATTTCATTTGTTAATGATGCAGAGGGTCTCCCCTTGGCAGTACAGAGGAATGCGCGACCTAGGAGTCGGATTGTGAACAGGTTGATGGCGGTGGTAATGGGAATTCTCACCGTAATCCGCATGTCAAGAAACATGCCCAGAAGGCTTACAGACGCTATGATCTATGGTAGTCAGGCTTGCTCTACCAGTGCAATGGGTAGAGGCCATGCATTGCCAGGACCAACCATCTCTATCCCTGAGTACAAGGCCATGTTGCACAACATGACCGTAATGGAAGGGAAGGTAAAAAGTCTGGCCGCAAAAGCAGAAGACATGCCACCGGAGAAAGAGGAAATGCTGAAAACTGCAATGAGCCGGGCAGAGGCACTTGAGCAAGACCTAGCCGCAGCTAAGAAGGTAGGTATCTACTTGAAGAAAACAAAATTAGCAGATCTATCATTTAAGCTAATCAATTTTCTTTTGCTTTCTGGTTGTTGTACAGACACTAGATGATGCAACTGCTAAACAACGAGAGCTCCAGGCCTACATTGACAAGAAGAGGAGAACGAGGAGAAGGGTATGTTATCATTGGTTAAAAGCAATCTGTTTGTTTAATCCTCGAGAAGACATTTCTGATCAAGTGTTGCTGTATTTTTCAGTTTTTCCCATTTTGCATGAAGAAGTGAAACTCCAGTCTGCTAGAGAGGCGATAAGTGCTTGCTTTTGTGAAACCTCAAACCCGCCGGCAGCCGTGCATCATCTCCTCAGGTTTCAAATATACTCGTGGCCATGAAGACTCTGGGCCCAGGAGTTCTATTGAAATGCTTCTGTTTCGTTTTTTTTCTACGTGAACTATATAATGATTAGCTGTGATGGCATTTATAGCAGTTCCTTTCCTCCTGTAAGCGGGATTGATCTCCCAATATTGTATAAGACATCCTTGCTCTATATCCAGTAAAAGAAAGAAAAAGGACTTTTATGTAATGCAAGAATACAAGTTAGAAACCTTACTATTCCTATCACTTAGAAGGGATTTAGTCGTATGTGAGAAATCATTCTAAAAAAGACTCGATTTGCGACAAATAGACTTTGACAAAGAGTGAAGCAATTGAATAAACCTAACAACAACCGACCAGCACCACCTTTTACCGATTATCACGGTTTTTTCTCCATGCCGTTCTTTTACGGGCACTCAGAAGCATCAAAGCATGAAGTTTCCATATGGAATTCTTATTAACCAAGCATGGCAAGAACATGTAACACAAGAGAAATGATAGTAAAAATGATGTTATAGCTCCATTCCTTGGCACCGGTTCCTTTTGTCGTTAACGACATTTACATGATACTCCAGAAGGATCTCACACTTCCCTATTCTTTCTTACTGGAATCGTCTCCAACTTATATATGTATTAATCTATGGGATAAAATGGTTTCAGAAGAAATAACAGAGATTGTTACATGAACAATAAACAGCACTGCTACAATTGGCACGATTTTAACTATATAAAAAGGAAAATAGCCAAATGTTGAGCCACATTGTAATCAAACAAGAGTAAATTTACCAATCATTATAGATGTATTTTGGAAAAACAAGTCCATTAGAGAACCTTTCCTAGAGGATGAATATGAAGTGAGGATTTATGTATATGTTGTTAGAGATCAACAATTCAGAGCACTGAGCGAAACTCGCTTACATAGTGATAAAAGCCAAACCAGAAAAAAAAAGAAAAGGACATGAACATAAATTGCCCCCACAGCTTTTCCTCTTCTCAAGGTCTATATTCGTCCACAATATACGGATTATATTGTGGGTCTAACCTCATCCAGACCAACCTTGGCGATAGTGTGTTATCTTGTGTCAATGTGGCCTCTTTCGGTGAAGATCTTACCAACATAATTTCTTTTTCTGTACGAGAAAATGAAGCATCGGTGTGAAAACTAAATCGCAGAGACAATGGGGCATGAAATAGTAATGAGATTATAGTAAATGAAAGAGACAACAAACAGCCTACCCGGAATTTGGCTTCTTCTTGGCGGTCTATGTAAGCCAGCAGTTCTTCTTGCCTCATTAATGCTTCGTAAAGAGCCTGCTCAGGAAAAAGTAGGGAATGACGAAACAATTAGATGTCCAAACTAGAAAACAATCAAAACAATAAAGTGGTGCCATTTAGTGCCTTCAAATAAAACCTTCCTCAAAGCAAGAAGACAATACTACAGAACACACAGCACGATGACCTAATACAGAAAGAATTAATTATGTACGTGCACATAAATAATTTTTAAGGCAGCCACACCTTTTTAGTAGCAATTAGCTCTGCTTCCAGGGCATCCACACGGCAGACAGCAGCATTCAACAGTTCTTCTTTTTCATATGGCATCTTGGATGGCTTTGCTTGAAGTGTATTTACTTTTTCCTCTAGCTCACCAAGTCGTTTTAGCACAGAGGAGAGAAGATTAACGTCAGTTGAAGGAGGATGAAACTGCTCTCCCTGTGATGCATCAACTGTCAGCTCAGGAGAGCATTGATCAGAATCACGTGAAGTTTGTAGAAGTCTCTTAGTTGCACGGAGTGGTAGTGTGCGTAGTAGAGTGACAAATGTCATGAAAAAAGCCATGACTGCTATGAATATCCGAAGATGAATTCCTTCAGGAGTTTTCTGTGGGTTAGGCAGAGTAATCGTTGCTGCATTGCAATTCCCATTTCATTTCCAGAAGAAACAAGAACAAGGGCGTATCAGTCAGAAAGATATGCAGAATGTTATAAATTACAATATTTTGAGAGTAACCAAAATTTGAAGAGCAAAAAGTCATGTCCAATGCAAGGGATACGAATTAACAAGCCATTAGACCTTTCTATTCTGACAAAGATCATTGTGTAAGACAAAATAAATGAAAAGACAGCAGAAAAATTCAGAACAGGAGAAAGACCCAATACAATACAACCTAGAATGTACTCGCTAACCTTTGGAAACAGTAGGACTGTGGGTAGATACTTGCTTTTTCCAGCCGGCATCAACAGGTTTGTCAACCATAGGAACATATTCATCATACCCCGGAAAATTACCAGCATAGCTAGCTTTCCCTACAACCTTGGCCTACAAATTTCATAAAGCAAATAAGGCCACAGTAAAACTTTCACAAAGTGAGCAAAGACAAGCATAGAATGGCACATTTCAAAAATTCTATATATGATGGCATTTTTACAAATTTATCCCTACAAAAATTTAGATTTTAGATGTGCATTGCCCATCAGCAACTGGCTGCATCAGAAATGTCTAAATGTGACTGCATATGATATTTCCTTCTAAGAGAAGGAGAGCAAAAAAATTCAGTAGACATTCTATTTGAAAATCATAGAAATTATTGACCATACAAAACTATAAGCAGCAAAAGAAAAATGTAGTTTATTCAGTCATATTTGAAACATCACAATCTTCAAAAACTATTATGGACTGCAATGACGGGAATTCATATGGTATCTGTAATTGCAGACTAATTGATCAAAACCTACTTCTTCACGAACAGGAGTCAGACGTAGATGAGAGTAACTCTTCAGTGCCTTGGGAGAAGCAATTTCCTCAGCTTCAGATCCAGACTCAGCAGTTGATGTATCACTACCTTTTACCTGCACCATGATACAAAACACATATGGAAGTCATAATGAAGTAGAAATTTATCATATGTCCATATGAAATGGGTGAAGATTGACAATGCATTACCATCGGGTATGGGGGCTTAGCATAAGCAATCACCTTCCCTTCACTATTTAAAACTTTTACGACCTGCCTGCCACGGCGTGGTTCACCACTAAGAACCATCTGCAACAGCATGAATCAGCTCATTGTGTCTTAATGAATCAAACAAGTGCAAAAGACTTCTACGACATTTAACAACATACACATGATGTGCAGAAAGGAAATAAAAACCTTTAGTATATCTGGGTTTTGCCATGGTCCTTTATCAGAGCGAAGACAGCCTCCCTGATCCACACAGGTACATGCACCACCTAGAAATTCTGGCAACTCACTGCAAGAGTTGCAAAATTCTTTAGTTTCCTCCCTCAATAATGCGCTTGGAATTTTAAATTACTAGAACATATTGTTATTGGGATTAAATAGGAATTACAACTAGCCCAGCATTTCTACCTAGCATCAATTATCTCAAGCAATTTTCCCTGGTACTTATTCCCAAGAACCTGCACATAGTTCAAAAGTGTATTTATAAGATAAACAACCACCATAAAACACCATAAATGCTTCCAATCTAAAGAACTGGAGAAATTGAACATACATGAATCTTGGAGGTGGTTTTGGGATCCAGAAAACTCTTTACAGTGTTCCATAGAAGCCGAAATCCAGGACCAGCATTAATAATGAACATTTGATGGAGTGTCTGCATCAATTAAAGGGGCTGAAAATCCAGTTTTGGTTCATCGATGATGATGAAATGATGCATGAGTAGTTAGATTCCAAACCTCGGGGTAATTATCACTGTCAATCTTCTGTAGCCGCATTATGAGATCCCTGGCTGACTTGGTAAAGTTTTTAAGGCCCTGAACAATTAACAATGAAAACGAAGAAGTGAGTAACAAAATAAATTAATACTTAAAAATATACTCATGCCAATATTCCAAGTGACATACCACTCCTTGAACATCCAAAATGGTTGTGCTGGAATCTATATGCCTCTTTGCAGCTATTGTACAGGCCGGAAACTTTATTTGAAAGCTTTTCTCAAATTCCCGCACATGATATTTTACATATCGGTCCATACTAGTAACTTGCATAAGTTTTTGAGGGTCAACTTTTCCCAATCTCTCAATATACACAGGTCTTCCATCTCTATCTACACCATGATTACCATGAGGGTAGTACTTCAAAACTTCGTTAAACTCTTCAAATTGGAAATCCTAAAAATAAGGTAGATTACAGAGAAATCAGGAACCAAAGGCAGAAGATATGTAGCAGTACTAAGCAAATCATCGTATACAGTACCTTGATAATAGCATCGGCCCCAAATTCTTTCCTCCACTGGAGCATATCAGCCCACATGTGCTTCGCCTTTTCAATGTCAAGCTTCCTGGCTTTCAAGAACCTAGGAGATATAATAACGTACAACAAACCAAAGAGTTTAAAGACAAGGTCAAATAACATATCCAGCAAGATATAATAACATACAACAGAACCCAAGTACTAATTCAACACCGGTTCCATGGCTCAACACAAGTAAATACAATTCAGCGTCAGCAGGGTAGGCATGGAAAATTACCTCAACATCATATGATAATCGTCGTGTTTCTCAGGTAGTAATTCATCCATGATCAACGACTGCCTGAACGCATCAACAGCCTGTAATTCCTCAACATCGCGAACATCCTCGATCGAGACTGAGCTCACTCTGCCATCGCTTTTTCTCCTACTGCTCTTCTTCTTTAGCGAATGCTTAAACTTGGTGGACGCATTTATAGCTTTCTTCTTGAGTGACCCGATTCTCGTCCGCCTCTCGTCCTCAGAGTTTTCGAAATCAGATTTCCTCTCCCTCCTCTCATCACTGCCCGAAAAGCCCTCGAAGCCTGCCCCAAATTATCAAAAACTATTACAGCACGCAGCTCCGATTGACTTCCTAACAGCTAATAAACCTCACAAAAGGAGAGTAAACGCAACAGTAAAACCCTAACAAAATTGATCACGACAAAAAAGCGAAGCAAACAGATAAAAACGTCACTTACAAGGTCTAGCAAATCGATCCAGAGGGCCAGACATCTCAGTAGCGACTCTTCAGCACGCAAATCGAATCAATCTCTCGATAGCAGACAGTTCGTAAGTACACAACAAAGCCTTAAAAAAAAAAAAACTCAAGTCACAAATCGGAAAATGTAAAAGAACAATAAATAAAATAAAATTCTCACAAAAGTCAAGTAGAATCGGAAGACTAGAGAGAGCGAGGAGCGAATGTACCTCGCTTGTTGAATGGAGGAGGATGATATGGGCACCGATCGCTAGGTAGATCGGATGGTCATAAACGAAACACCTGACAGCAAGATGTTTAACCGATCCGGTCTGCTTGTTTTTGCTCTTTTTGTAACAGTAAGACGATCGATTATTGTGATTCTTCAGAATAATAATGGAAAACAAAATAATTATGGTAGTAAGAAAATAAATTAAAGTTTCGCCGGTTAAACGACGGCGAAATGGGAGCGGTTCTTAGGAGGGCAGAGAGAAACGCGGGGGAACGAGGGAGGTAGGTTTATAGTAGGCGATCAAATTGGGTGAAGGTGGAGCCCAGCAGTGTTTCTCTTTTCGGGATCTTGGAAATCCACGTGGCGGGAGCAGGGTGAGTTGTACAACGTATTGTATGGAGTTGAATGAATCACCCGCCGGCGCGGCGTTTAATCTATCTGAATAAACGCATGTGCGACAGAGCGTTTTTGGTGGTTTTTGTAATAATGGAATTAATATTGCATGAAATTTAGGTATAATTTGGTTTTGACTTTTGACCTTCCATAATTTATTAGCAAAAAAACGGGTGAAAACTTCAATGTTCATAATATAATTCCATTTGCCAACGAGGGATGGAAGTGTGGGTGTGGCTTGTGACTTGAGTCACTCGCGTGCGGTATGACGAGCCACAGGTACAGATAGGTAGGATTGGAATACATATTTTATTTGGTGATGGGTTTAAATAGGAAAAAGTCCCAATTATAAAGAAAACATAGCAAAAGACAAATGCCAAGGGTTCTGAAGAATCGGCGATGGTCGTCGTCATGATTGCAAGTGATCGAGAATCATAGTAAGCGGAAGAACTTTTTCGTCGTGGTTTCTTTCAGATGGTGGTGGAGGAGGGACAGGAGAGAGAGGGGGAGAGATTGATGCAAAAATTAGAAAAGGTGTTCCAAAAATTTCTCCGTTGACGGTGCTTCAAGGCAGGCAGGCAGGCTGGCTGGCTTGAGGACAGTGACCATCCTAGAACTAACATAAAGCGAAAGACCAATAGACTATTCCTAATAAGGTCAGAAAATTGATTCTTTTTTGGGCCAGCCCTTTAGATTTATATTATTTTCCGGATGATACAAAGAATTCTTAGTGGGTCACTGTAAGCATAAAGCATGATTTTTTCTTCGATTCCAAGGCTAGTGCTAAAGTAATGAAAGAGTTTTTTAATTTTCTTCTTAAAAAATGGATAGAAGGTCAACAAGAACACAGCATAAGGGTTCCACCATATAAACACTGGTTCCTACCTAATATTCGTGATCGCCACTAAAGCTGATGAACCAATTTGGATTTAAATTAGACAGGAGTTGAATTCAGCATAAATTTTAGCCACAGTCAGTTTGAATAATGGCATAAGCCAAACGTAAATTACTTTATGGAAATTGCATATGCATTACCACTCTGCAGTTAGTATATTATCACCCATGTTAAAAATAAACCTAAATCATTGCTTATATAATTAATTGATTTTCGCATCACTTTTCAGGCAGCAGATAATTGGGTTTGTTTCAGAAAGAAGTGAAATCTTAAAACAATGAAAACCCTACGCAATATTACAGTTAAAGTTCACTCTTATATGAGTCCCATATATCATCAAAATCATCATCATTAATTTCTTCATGTTGCATGGTGTCGGGAACTTCATTAATGTACGTTTCCTGAAATTCAGCTGCTACATCCTCATCCACCTCGGATTTTGCCACTGGCTCCTGCAAGTACATGAAGTAAAAACATAAGTTAAAATCTGAATCCCTTTTATCACAAATTACTGGCATATCAATATGCATAACTTTGGGTATCTTACTTCCCCTCTTTTCCCTTCCCTTACATGCCTTGTAATTAAAGGACAAACACTGCAAATAGACACTAATCTAAACACCACAAAATCATAAGCCAAACCCACGAGTCACCAAAGCATGTAGCAAATGCATACATTAGTTTCAGTATCTAAATCTGCTTCCTCGTAGTCTGTTGCTGAGATCGAGCCCTCTCTTTTGGGATCCTGATCTGCCGGATGACCACCATCTTGTAACCTCTCGATCACTTTTTTGTAAAATGAATAATCTGCAACAAAAATTAAATATGACAAAGAACTATATCCAGGCATAACACAAGCAAAATTTTGAAAGACATATCAATTTTATGTTCACCTGTTTACGGTAGGAATCCAGCAGACAAGCATTTTTTTATACCAAAAAATTTATTACATATACAGACGTTTACAAGTATCCCAAACTAATTGGTTGGGAGTCAATTTCCCACCAACTCATTGTAGAAATGCAGCATAAACCTTTTTATAATATTGCTATGGAGAAAAATTATTATGCCTAAACCTATATTAAGGCCTACTCCAGCCACCTACGATGACAGGGCCAAGACCCAATTATGCAGTAAAGAAAACCACAAGTGGCTGTTTCGATTTCATTGCAGTGCTCAACTAGTATAGAAATAAATTCACCAACATCCTGCAATCTAAATTTGATTTCAATGTCCTTGTCATCAATTTACGTTAAAAACCATATGTACATCAATCTAACTAACACTACCCTTGATGGAGAGATAAAGCAAGGGCATTCACCTGTAGAACGGTGACTCTGAGCATCACGAAGCCTCAATGGATGTTGTCGCTCTTCCTTCTTAAATTTTAACTTGATTGCATGTCGTGTTCGTCCAGGAAAAAGTTGTTGTATCATTGACAGATCAGTCCCAAATTGCCGAACCGCCTAAAAAACACATCAGTATGTTCACATAGATAAAATGTTCTACCAAGCAATATATTGTAATATGTAGAAGGCTCCATAATAAAATTGAGAATTTTCATAAACCTTAAATAAGTCAATGGTTGTTTACTCTTTAGGTAATGCCAAAACTAACATGTAAGTGAAAAATTTACACTTGTTTGCCTTCTTGGTCGGAAAATGGTATACTAAATGCAAAGAATTTTTTGTGAAAAATCTACGCAAACCTCATAAAATAATTCAGTTTCCTGCTTTGACCATCTGGCAGCAGGCGCTTTATTCATGAAGGAATGGTGATTGAATAAAGACAAAGTCGGTTGCTGAGTAGATGACTGTTCAACTGTATAGCCTTCGTCTTGCTCCAAAGCAAAAGCATTCTCTTCATTATGAGAATCATCTACATGAACCATATTGTCGGTTCTGCACAGCAAACATAGAACCAGAAAAACTCAAACAAACAATCATCTTAAAGATGTATACTCATAACCACAAGCTTAGTTATTGAGCTGCTGTTTATCAATAGTCTGTAAAAAAAAATTATACTTCGCACTAAGCAAGCTCTCTGTTCACAATGTACATAAATTATATTTTGTAACCTTGTGGGAAGGTAAATAAGCATTGGAAGTTAAAATGTCTCGGCTTCATTGCTTCAATTCTAATAAACTGCTAAAAACACTTCCAAGAATATTTGAGCAATGGAGAAACACATCATAAATAATGCCTGATGAAACCTATGCAGACTGCCAAAACTGGCAGCAGGTATGGGCACACTGTATTCAATTTATTTCTCCCTAATCATGCAGACGTGCATCAACATGACCATCTACACAATTATCACAGTATGGGGACACTGTATTTCATTTATTATTCCCAAATCATAGAGACACATATCAACCTGACCACCTACACAGTTATCACAGACAAACACATAGATACCTTTCAGCAGTTGAGCTTACTGTTTTCGCATCTTTGATCTGCAGACATAGCAAGATGGTAGGGTCAAGAAGAGAAAGCATAAAAATTGGAACTTAAAAAGATAAATGAATATTTATCTGGAAAAACAACTGATGCAAAGAATTCAGAGAAGTATCATCACAGGTATGGAGTACATACAGCTACTCGCTCATTGTGCTCCGCATATAAAATTATATCCCTGATAGGCAAACTCATGAAATCAATGTCCTCCTTCGGCATATCAAGCAATTCCTTATTCACTGATAATAGAAAGTGACAAAATAAGGATGATGAACCATAGTTTCATCTGCAAAACAACATTTGATTGAACAGAAATCAACCATGAATAAGAAAATATATTTAAATTACCACGCCTTCTATTTCGTCGAGTTGAGTGAGAAAACTTCTTTGGACCTTCTTGGGTTGTCTGCTCCACTGCACCGCTTCCTCTTTTCCGCTTTCGAACTGACTTTTCTTTGTCAGCCACAGGTTGCTTTGACTTTACTGAAGCTTTTTTCTCCTTGCATGCAGGATGATAATCGTAACCTTCTCCATGTGCGACATAACTGCTTGGAGTCTCAGCACCATCATTATCATGAGCTTCATCCTCTGGAAATCTGTCAAGAGAAAACTTCTCAGAGCATTCTTGGGTTGTCTGATCCACTGCTCCTTTTGATTTCTTACATTTCCGAACAGGTTTTTCTTTGTTAGACACAGATTTTTTTGCCTTCATTGAAGCTTGCTTCTTCTGGGATGCATTTTCAAGTCTACAAACATCATCTTCACCATCTTCGTCCACCGCAGGTTCATAATCATAATCTTCTATATCTGCAACATGAGCACTTGGAGATTCAGTACCATCATGCTCTGGCTCATCAACAAGCTGACCAGTTGCCTGCTCTGTCAGTTGCCTTGATGTTTTTCCACCTTTATTCGTCTCATCACCTACAGAAGATGGCTTGTGTCTTTGAGAAAGATGCATTATAGAAGAAGTCCACCTTTCCCTACCCGCAGAAATCTGAGAAGAGATCAAATGACCGGTGAGCATTGATTATGATAACTAAGCTAAGCATTTCATGTCAAAAAGCGTTACCTCCTTTTCAGATACTTCAGAAGCATCCTGTGAATGCACAGCATTAGCACTGTCAAAGTATGACGCTTCCGCCATCCCCAACTGTTCTTCGTCGACGTGAATCTCTGTGTATTATAAACCACTTAATAGCAAAGACTTTTAAGCAAGAACATCATCAAATGGAAATGCAGGAACTGAGACCTCACCGTTGGCTTCAGTTTCAGAAGAAACAAACATAGGTGGAGAAACAACATGCTCAGCTGCATCTAAAGAAAGAGTGTTGTATCATTCCAAGAACATTGTTAGGAATTTTCAGTAAGCACGACACAAGAGAAACAACTTGTAACAAAAGTAAAATATACTGAAGAGAGATCAGAGCCAGCTAGTTCTAACATACCAGACTTGGTAGCTGCATCATGAAAATGCTCTGGATTATCTAAGCCGTGAAAAGCCCCAGAACCCTGAAATTACACAAATAATTAAAAAACCAACTGAAGAAATTATGTTTGTTTTAAAAAAAGTTAGAATCATTAAAGTACATAATCTCACCTCTAATTGTGAATTTCTATAGTCCTTCTGAACAACAGCTTCACATTGCACTGGATCCAGGGTAGCCACATCACCCTCCATGCATGCCAAATAATTAAAAGAACCTTTTGCATCAATGTTTAATTTTTCCTCAAGGCCCTTCTCATTTAGTACAGGAGCTGAAATATCTGAGGACACAAAGATTTCTCAATGATTTTAAGTAATTCAATACTGAAATAGAGACGTTAGTAAGGAGTTTCAACATGTTCAATAATTTTTTCATTATCACCTGTGCCACTAGTTTCCTGGGTGATATCTTCATCAATGCATTCCAGCCCTAAAAAAATGTCTGCATTCTGAAAATAATATAGATTCTAAATACGCAAAGTGGGAGAGAAATACTCGCATAACAAATAGAGATATAGTTTTCTCACCTCTACCATTGATTTTCCCATTCCAGAATTCAGATCTCCAATCATGACTTCTGTACTTGGATTATCTATGGCAAGTAAATGCGAACCTGTGTTACCCATTCCAATTCTCTCGGTGGATGTCAGAGGTGAGGTCAACGAATTCACCAGTTTATTATCCCCCACAACAGGTTTGTCAGATTGCACATTGTCTGAGACAATGGAAGCTTGAGTGGTAGCATTTTCCGCTGTAATATATAAGACAGGAGAAGCAATCGCAATGGAAGTTTCCTTCCTAGGTCTAGCCTTGGCCCTAGGTTGAAACTTGGTACCAGCATATGCTGCGACAGAAAGTAACATCAATCCTCAAGACTATCCCTTTCGAAGCCTCAAAAATGGAAAAAGAAAACGTTTTCTGCCAAATTGTGGAATGACATTACTTACTATTGCTCGCAGCTGGTTCCGGAAGAATATCACCAAAAGGATCAATATGAACCCCCATTGAATCCACCTACAACAAACACATTTTGCCAAGACTAAATGAAAATGACAAATGATTAGCTCAAAAAGAAAAGCAAAATAAATTTCTACCTCAGCAGTGGATTCTCCAACCAGGTTAATACTTTTATTCTCCTCGTCAATGGGAATTACCAGTTCTATTGCCCCAGCATCGGGGGAGGATTGGACAGCATATTGTTCCTTCAGAGTGTTTGGCTGAGATACAGATTCCAGAGCAGAAGTTTCCCTCTCTGAGTGCATTTTAACCAAAGTTTGAAATTCTCCACCAGCCTTTGCTGCATGTGTAAATTAAAATTTAAAAACACAAATTGAAAATTCCAAGATAGGGGCTTCTATCATCAACAACAGATTGACCACGGTGTGTAAAACTGTAACTTACCATCAATACTGTGAGATGCAGGAAGAGCATTGTCCTGTGAACCCAAATCAACCCTCAACAAACCTGCCTAGAATCTATATAACTTATATATGAAACACATAAAAACTGAAAAACGAGAAGACAATAGAGAATACAGGATACTTTTCTCACCTCTCTTGCTGATTTTGAAATGCTAGAGCTTTCCTCAGACTCAACTCCAACAACATCAGTTATTCCTTTTGTTTGCCGAGATTTGGCCCGTGGTTGGAACTTACCACCAGCGCGACCTGCCAATGAAATTAGTATCTCAAACAATTCACCACTCTTTCCTAAAATACAAAAAGAAACCATGAGTAGTAAAAGATTATTACCACGGGTTACAGCAGGCTGGGTAGAAAGATCGTCAAAGAGGTCCATATCAGAATCCATTGTATCTACTTGCATTAAAAAATAATGAGGCTCAATAACACGCCACAAATAGAAAGAATGTTTTCTATGCTGATAAAACTTCTTACCTGTGCTGGCATAAAAGGGAAAAAGCAATCTATTCGGAAAATGTCTTTATAAGTGAGACCAAAAACAGAGGTGCTCGCTTCTTGATCAGTTGGCCAACCGGGAACTGGGAAGAGGGAAGGTGATACTGTCTTGATAAATGCCCTCTTTATATCACCTATACTTCAGAAGAACGTGTAAAAGTACAAACATAAATGCCAAGAAAAAAAATTAATGAATAGCACAACTGAAATTAAGATAATAACAATGCAGATTCGATAATTTCCAAGCATCTAATAAAAACAACAAATCATTAATGAACAAATAAAACAGTACTCACTAGAAGAAAGAAGTCGTGTAGAACGCTGTGTCTACAAACAAGGAGGTGAAGCTACGTAACTGCCGTGAAAGGCCGATCGGACGTGTTGGATGATGGAGCCTCCGAAAGACTGGTCACCTAAACAAAGCTCGCAAAACCGATACTAACGATTCCAGACCAGCGAGATAAGTACCGGTTTGCGATTGGGGAGACTGGAAGCAAAAGCATCAAGCGGCCGCAACGACTGGCGAGAGGAACGGTTCTATTAGAAATTTCCTTTTCCAGACTGCTATAACAAGAACTCTATCGGAACGACGTCATTTCAACCCAGCACACTCAATCCACGAATTATATTTACTCGGCCCAAAATCCCGCGAAAATTGCATCCAATCCATGATCGACACGAAGTAAATTGCAGCAATCGAGCTTATGAATCAGTATAAACAGTTAAAAAACCGAAACGTTTAAAATGACGCCGTTTCCAGTTTACCGATTAAAATGATGGGCTCCGTTTATTTGGGCTGCATATAAAATACACAAGACAGTATTACAGAAGCCGCTAAACTCAGGAGACGACGACAGGGAAAATAAAATACAACTGAAACAGCGAGAGCTCATTTATGGAAGAAGGTTCACGCGTACATTCTTGGCTTTGAATTGAGGCTGCCTGTTTTCACGAAACGTTTAAAATGACGCCGTTTCTATGTTTAGCGATCAAACTGACGGGCTCCGTTTGTCTGGGCTAGAGGGCACTTTTTTCGTGACGGGACTTAAAATTGGATGTTTTGGGCTTGGGCTTAAAATCGATCATTCCAGAAGATAGGGATAGCCACTACTATATCTCTCCCCTTGAAGGTCCAATCACCGTCCGAGGATATCTCGTGTATCCGGCAGAAAATCTGGTACGCTTATACCTTTCCCGTCTTCTCAATATGGAAGATATGGATCTATATCTTTGGTAGGGACCTAATTGACCAGGACAAAAGATACTTGGCATACCTCTTTCTAAACAAGGCCATTCATCAAGTGCATTCTTTTTTCAAAGCCATTGCCGCCTGTTTCCTTAACCACGAAGGCAAAATCCTAACCAAAAATCTATAATAAAGAACATTTCCTTTTCAGTACACCGAACCTGACCCTTATTTGTGGAGCGGTGGGCGAACTGGAGGGGAAGAAAACACAGATGGAAAGAGGTTGCAGATGTTCTTGCAGACCCAGAAAATGAGAACTTCATATCTTTTCTGTGTGTTATTGTGATTGTCAAAGACCTCCTAGTTTGTCTCAGCTATGGACTTGCTCATTCCAGTAGTGAGTTGTAGATGACAAGAAACAAAGGAACGAGAAAATTTCTAGTATCAGGATACTTAAATTGGGCCAGAATTCTGCAGGCTTTCGTAATTCATGTCACAGTATCTGGCAGAAGACAACGAAAGTAGACCTGTGATAGCGATGTGGCTGCTAGATTGGAAGAACATTATGTTACACTGTAATAAATTAGTGATAAGTTACTAGGAACCAAGCAGCCAGCGAACCGAGTTTTTGACTAAAAACAAAAGTAAGAGTTGAATTTGCAAGTTTTACTCTTCTGGCTGCTAATGGATTGCATTGCCAAAAGCAAGTCCAAGGTCAAGTTGTATCCATCGCCAAAACTTATAATAAAGGCGGAATGGCTAGCCATGAAATTTGATTACCTGGGCCAACCTTCTGACTCAACATCGTAATTACTTCCACTATCGTAGTTACTGTTGGGTGTACTTTCTTCTCTCCCAATACTTGGAAGATGAAAGTCTTATTTGGAGGGTTTCCTCAAATCAACAGAACACAGTAACAAAATGTGGACAATAAGAACACAGTTTCCTATTCTGTGTTTGTAAGTAATTTTATCTTCAGTTAAGAATTCATACTGAAAGTAACAGAAACATGCATATGTTGATGCATACCCACATCCCAAGATCCGCCTTTTTTTTCTATTGTGGGTTATGTCAGGACACCATCAGGTAGGCTCACAGGAAAAAAAAACTATTGAAAAGCTTGAATCCGGTACAGTTTTTGGGTGAAAAATAGGCAGCATCTGGGCGGTGTTATTCTGCTTGTCTAGTGCACAATAGCAAGGCATTGGAAGAATACTTGTATAATTGTTGACGTCAGCTTGTAAATTGGGTGGTAACGGACATTTAGTTCCCGAATAACTTGGCGTATCTAAAAGAAACAGACGCGTGACAGTAAGTTTGAAGAAAACCACAAACTTGAGGTTACAGATGGAATTCTGCAGATGCTTTCACTAATTTTTCAAAATGTGTTACTGTTCTTAATTCCTTGAAGATCAGCTATTTTATTCATACTGGTTGTTTTACTTAATTATACATAATATTTAATCAAATACAGTGTGTTTTCTCTGTATTTTACTGGGACTAGAATCCTGGGTTTGAGTCTTTTGTCATGCCCACCAGTGTTTTAGCATATCATGGTTGGAACAGAATCCCACTTGTCTTCAAAGTAACTTCAGTCTGCAGTGAATCTTGATAAATTTAACTACCCACTATCTTGATTCCTGTTGTAAAGTAAGATAGTTGGTTCCCAGCTGGATCTGGACAGTTGTGGAGTTCAGTTGTCTCCGCCACCACCTCACATGTCCCATCAACTTTTGTCAGCAACCTTTTTCTCTCTCACAAGGAGATTCCAAGCAGTTTTACTTCCTCCTCTTTTCCTCCATTTTTTAGATTTTTTTTCGTAAATCTTGAATAACTTTTATCATCAACTTGAAGCCTCTTTCTGTGTATAAATTCCATACCCTCCGTTAGCAAATTCCCTCTTCTCCTCTTCTCCTCTTCTCCTCTTCTCCTATTCCTCCCCTTCCCTTCCTGAGCTAGTCATCGTTATCGTTATCGTTCTGCTAGTTTTGCTCTGGAAGTTACTTCCTCCTCTTAAGCCATCATCATTCCAAGTTCTTAACAACCTTGAACTTGGATTTTTATGTCTTAATCCTTTTCCAGAACCTATTCGCTTGATTGTTGATCTTATTTTCTTTCTGGTTTTCCCCTGTTGACCAACAAACCAGACATCTGCTGGTTTTGGGGGAAGTTGCAAGCATCAACCACCATTTTCTTTTTCTTGTACAACTTAACGTGTTTCATTCTTTTAAAGTTTATCTTGATGCTAAACAACTTGTTCTTGATGTTTGAGATTCATGTCTCCAATTCTCAGTGAAATCCTACTTTCTGGGTATATGATAAATTCCACCTTCAGGCGCAGGGCCCATCTAGTTCATTCCTTCTCGGTTGTGTTCCTGTACTGGTTGTACTATGTTTCATGATTTTTGCCCAAAATCTGATATTTAGCCTATAACGTACTTATATTATACTACCGCTACTAAGTATTCTCTGCAGTTCTATATTTCCACTGCTCCAATAAGTATTCTATTTGGGTCCTGCTAGTTATCATAAATCCAGAAATCTCTCTTTCTTTCTCTAGCTGTGCTCTTTTGGCACCATGGCTTCCTCCAGCGGAACATCCTCAGGGTCTTATTTGATGCAAAACTCGGGTTCTGAAGAGAATCTGCAGGATTTGATGGATCAGAGGAAGAGGAAGAGAATGATATCTAACCGGGAATCTGCCAGGAGGTCAAGGATGAGAAAACAAAAGCATTTGGACGATCTAATGGTCCAAGTGGCTCAGCTCGGGAAAGAGAATCAACAGATTATCACAAGCCTTAACGTCACCACGCAGCAGTACTTGAATATCGAGGCTGATAATTCAATCCTGAGAGCTCAGGTCAGTGAGCTGAGCCACAGGTTGCAATCTCTGAATGATATCATCGATTTCTTAAATGCCAACAACAGTGTTTTCGGAGATTCGAGCTCCTTCATTGAGCCAGCGGAGAGCTACTTGAATCCATTCGATATGGCATATCTGAATCAGCCTATAATGGCCTCTCCGTACATGTCTCATCAATACTGAGTTGATCTCCTCATCCACAGTCAGGATTCTTGGTTTCTGCGATAGAAGAATTTAAGAGAGATCAGGGACGCAAAAAACTCTTGTTATTTCAGATGTAATAAGCTTGAGAAACCTGAAGGGAGTTCTGTACGTAGAGGATAACCCAGGTACAAGGGATGTGTGGCTGTATGGCTCTAGCTTAGCTAGTTTCTGGGTGTCTAAATGGGGCTAACAGCAAAAATGCTGAAATTGTACTGGTGTGGGGTCTCTCCTTTTGTCAGATTTATTGATGTAATGTAATGCTAAATTACTATTCTGGTTTGTGAAGCCCTTTATTCTAGCAATTTCTCTTTTATTAAAAATATCTGGAAACCATATTATTCCTACCTGTGTGCATTGACTGACAGGCAGATTCAGAAAACCTAACGAAACCTGAGAGACTAAAAACTCTAGGAGGTTCATGGTTGGGTGTTCTTTAATCTTTCACTAGGGAATAAGAGATGCCGATCTTACCCAATTCCGATACATCAAATCTCCAACTCTCTCACTAAAGCCAAAAAAGACTATTGTTAAAGTTACGAGTTAAAAGGATGACAGGAATCGAGGGAGGGACCTTCCAAGGATCCCGGCATCTGATTCCAAGCACGGGGCTAGCTAGCTCTAAAAAAATGCAAAGAAACCCAAAAGAACTTTTCTTACCTGTACTTGTGAATGGCATGGAAGTCAGGTCCAACCAAGTCTGCAAACCCTCCGATGGAAGCTATTGGGTTTCATCAGGAGAAAGTGTGCAAGTGGATGGAAAATTGAAATATTTACTGCCAGAAAAGTTGGAAAAGGCAAAAATAAAAAAACTAGAAAAGTTGATTGAACCCCACAGACGAGGGTAGAGAAGTAGGAGTAAATGGGATGAAAAGTAGGAAAAAGAGACGCATCATTTCATAAAAGGATTGCGTGTGATGGCTCTGGCAGTTGGCAAAAATGGGGGTCAAGGTGAGGGTGCTCATGTGTTGGTGTGGAACAAATACCACGTGCAGGGAACAATATTATCAGAATAAGTACTCAAAGATATGACGTTATATGCTTAATTGTACATTAGATTATTGCCCTGTCCTGGTGTAATATTCAACAGTAATGCTTCTGCCATAGGCATATCTGTGCAACATGGGTGTACCCATTGATGGATTTCCTTTTTTTTCTGAATTTTAATTAATTTATTTTTATTTTTTTTGATGCAAACGAATTTTATATAAATTAGAATATATATTATATAAAAAGCGAGAAATATATGTACGGATGAGAAAATTTACTTTTTGTGCAAGAAAGGCAAGTGGACATGGAAATTGGGTTCCAACTTGATTTTATTGAGAATTGTGTCCGTGGATTTCTTAAGATTCCAGTGACTTTTGGACTGGGCAAGGAGAGAAAAAAAACAAACAAAATCGACATAAATTAAATGCATGTTTAACTTCTGAACAATACCTAATCTGTCTTCTAATGAGACATTGTCTCTTACATAAGACTACAAAATACTGGACAAATGTTGTCATGTTGGTCACTATCCAATGTTTCACTCACAGTTGCGTAGGCACTTTTATAACTATTATGTGTTATTCTTCGTCCTTGTCCTACCTAGGGCACAATCAAGTAATTGAAGTAGGTAAATCATGAAAGGAACAACATAGCAACTCTACACGTCCAGGTTTTGTGAGAACTAGTTCAGGTTAAGAGAAGAAGACAACCATGGAAACCTTTATCATTTTTTACAAGGAAAGCTTGCCATTTTTGTCAACAAAGCAACCAATGGAAAGGATCGACAAAAAAATTAGATGAACATTTGTTTTCATTAGCATTGGACCCATCATACGAATTTTGTAGGTTAGCGATTGGGATTTATGAATATGATTTGCCATTTTTCCCAAATACAGGTGTGAAAATTTTAAAATATTGAGTCTGTTTATGTTCTCACCATTTTTTAAAAAAATTATAAATACGATTCTATAAACCGACATACATACGTTAATTTATTTTTTTAAAAAAAATATTTATAATAAAGTTTTATTAATGATTTCATGCATAAGAAAGGGAGTAAAAGGGACAGCTTCACAACTCATTCTTATCAGACCTATAGTCTAGACTTCAATTATATAGCATCAAAGTCTAAACACTATTACTTGTTGATTAATTATTAATTAATGAAAGTATAATTGAATAGTTATAAAACTTCCTTTAGTAAATTGAGGATAATACATTGACTTTATTTTATTAATTATTATATTATTAAAAATATTATTTTAAATAATAAAAATATTTCAATCGATAATAATCAGACTATCTCAAAATAAGATCACTCCTTATAAAATATTTTTTAAACTATCAACAACTAATTAACATTTTAAACCACATTATGGACATCACCTGGCCTTTTCAACTTTTTTAAAAGGGAAAATTTATTAAATATTATAATTGACGTATCAGGTGGAAAAAGTAGTAGGAGGTGATGAAATCTATTCGCATGGCATGACATGCTTTTTAAAAATCTTTTTGGACTTGGCTGCATTAACTATGAACAATGATATTAAACTGTGGAGATGGTGGCATCATGTGGCCAACCATGCTACTGTGTGGTTCAGATGAGTTAGGGAAAAGATGTTCTTTATAATGTGGGGTCAATACTTTTAATTGCAGGAAAATTATTATTTTGCTATAAGGAATTAATCAAAAAGAGTTAATTTTAATTTAAAATAATCATGAAGATTATTCTATTGATAGAATATATATTTTATTGAAATACATGAAGCAACCCAAATCTCTATATATAGATCGTTGCCAGTTTTCTGTCAAGAAAACTCAGTAACATACGGAGAACAGATTGCCGTATAAGACTGGCAGCTGGTGCGTTGTGTCTCTCAATTGCTATCCTTCAGCTTTAATTAGCGGGCATCCAATGAGGGAATCTCATTTATTATTGACTTTGACTTTGGGAATAAGCATATGGGACAATAAAATGTATAGATTTTTTAGTTATTACAAGAACGCATAATAAATTTAACCTACAAATTCCCAAAGTACGAATAAAGTTTTTTATTAATGATTATATTCTATGATAAGTATGTGGACGTAAACTATGTCCACATGCAATAGTAATATTATACTCTGATTAAATGCTCTGGTACCGAAACGACGGTAGCACAGAATAATCTTTCCACCGACATTTTTCAGTAAAGTCCGCACCTCTTTGTTTATAAAAATCTTTGATCAGTATATGCTCCTACCCATATTTATTTTCTATTGGTTAAATATATGTGGCTGTTAACAAAGACGGAGGAGAACCTTCCGATTAGATTAATATGGATTGACTAATTTCATCTTGAGTTTGATTATACACAAGTGATTTTATAATTTTAGATTAGACTTTGAAGAAATGAATCTGAATGGTCAAGATATAAAGAGCAATTAATCTAATTGTAAATTAAAATAGTTTTCCTAATTTATAAAAATATGAATTGAGTAACCAGTGTTGAACTGGGCTGAGCTGTGGGTTGAAATGGGAAGCTAAATTCATGATGGCCCAACCCGTTGAATAGATTTGGGATAAGTTAGGTGGGGCTTCGATCTCTTTGGACATTTTGGATTTGGGCTCAGCCCGATGGAAAGGCTCGTGGACTGGTATCAGGTGGGTCATGTGTTGTCTACTGATGATGAAAATAGAAATGGACCTGTGCGGAAAGGTTGATACTTAGCGGGCGACACGTTGTCTGTGAGGTGATTTCGTGGATCAACTGTCAAGAAATAGAAGTTTATATAGGAGATGTGTTGCTTAATCATCAGCTTTCTATAAAGTAGATTCGTCCGTTCCAACTGATGTAGCTCTGATCTTCTCTGCTCTCAAAGCAGTAAGTATCTAAGCTTTCCTGCTATGCTTAGGATCTAAGAATTTGGCGAAAGCTAAGAAAGATTTGTTGTTTTAGTAAATACAACTGGCGTGTTTTCTTAATTCTGTTCAACTATAGATACCGAGTCTTTGATTTGGGAACAACTACCATGTCTCTTTCATACTCATGTCTGATGCTTGGTAAATGGACATGGCTATAATTGTGGTTTATGCGACGATATGTATGTAAGCTGCTGGTATCCTAACGAGGGTGTTGTCTTGTCTTGTCTGTACTTGTGGTAATGGTGCGAAACAAAAGCCAAGGCTGAAAGAAAAGGTGAGATCAAGGCCAATGGTGAAAGATAGTGCTTATTATGAGATTTTGGAAGTCGGTGTCGATGCATCCCCGGCTGAAATCAAGAAGGCTTACTACCTCAAGGTGAGCTATCGATTCAGCTTCATGTTGTTTTATGTATGTTGGGGTTTTGTTGCTTGCTCTGTATGTTCAGTCTCAATGTGGAGAGAATTGCATTAAAATGGTTTTGGCTGAAATTTTCTGTTTATTACTGTAGTATAACTTCGAGTGTGTTCAGTAGTTAAGTTACTCGACTAGCGATGTGAGGATATCTACAGTGATGGTGGAATTTTGTGTTTGTGTGTACAGGCAAGGATAGTTCATCCAGATAAAAATCCTGGGGATCCCAAGGCCGCAGAAAATTTTCAGGTTGGTTGTAATTGAAAATTTGTTCTTATCACGTTATGTCAGCTTTCTTTACGGGTGACGCAAAGGGACAAGATCATAAGAATATGTTTTATAAACGAGAAGCTTGGTCTGGAAAGCTGTATACTGATCATTACTGAGAAGAAAGCTGTATATCTGCTTCTTTTTCCTTTCTAGTAAACTGAGTAACTTGTCAAGTGACATGGAAATTGATGGAGGGGAAAGTTAACTATTTTTCAACTTGTATCGTTGTTTATTTTCTCTGTCATGTTTCATGCGTGAAGAGACTCGGTGAGGCATACCAGATTTTAAGTGATCCAGAGAAACGAAAAGATTATGACAAGTTTGGAAAGGAAGGAGTGACTGAGTAAGTGTATACATATCGTAAGCTTGCTAAGTCTTTTTCTTTCCTGAAATTACTTTTGTTTGCTGGTTGTCTAAATTCCCTTGACTTGTAGTGACAACTACCAAGGATCATTCCTTCCTTGCTAATTGAACCTTTTTTCTAAAAAGAAATTGCAGAAGAATATTTAGTGGTTTTGGTAGACAGGCGTTGAAAGATAAACTTGAAGTAGGCTGAAATCAGCTTAAAATTGATTGCTTCTGTTTGGAGATTCTTAATGGTTTTGATTGCTTAAAACCAAATATATTCAAGCATCTGATGAAAGAATTTAGATGATACAAAATTTACAGGCAACAAGCTGGCGACTCAATGGCATCTCCCTTTGTCTTATAGACTTTGGGGCTAGAAGATCCTGGGTTCAAAACCCTGGCAAGGTGTTTAATGGTAGTTCAGGAGTGGGTTGAATGCTGTTTTTAGTTAGTTTCCTTCCCTTAGGCTTACCCTTTATTAGATTGATAATGCTCCAATAAACATATTTGTTATGCCCTTTTTTTGCATTTTTAAGTCCATTATACTCCAAAAGAAAACATTAGAATAATTCCTCCTTGCCAGGGATTCGATGTTGGACCCTGCAGCTGTGTTTGGTATGTTATTTGGAAGTGAGTATTTCGAAGAATATGTTGGTCAACTTGCACTGGCTACGTTATCATCTCTTGAAGTTGAAGAAGACTCATTTGATATTGAAACCCATAAGAAAAGAGTTGAGGAGACGATGAAGGTATATATGCGTTTTGCATTAATGTTTTCTGTAATGTTGGCTTCTGGTGCTTTTAGTTAAAGCCCTTGGATAACTTTAACCTGCAGAGTCTGCAAAAAGAGAGGGAAGATAAGCTCGTTACAATTCTGAAAAATCGAATTGAACCTTTTGTTGAAGGTCAACATGAAGAGTTCATAAAATGGGCAAATTTAGAAGCACATCGCCTATCTGCAGCTGGTATGCTGTTTCCCATTTATTTTCTAAAACAGCGTCAGCATCAGCATTAGTTGAAAGTTGAAACTTTCTCTTCTTTGAAGTGCTCTATGATCCATGGGGCAGAGCATGACCAACTTAATTGCTTTGCCTTTTGTAATCATACAATTTTGTATATCCCTCAATGCCTTAAAAAGCTATCATTCAAGCAGTTATAATTGCTTCTTATGTTCAATGAAAGTTGCTAAATTTCTCGTTCCATTGCTGAAATTCAGCTTTTGGCGAGGCTATGCTGCATACCATTGGTTATATCTATTCCAGGAAAGCTGCTAAGGAGCTGGGTAAGGACAAACGTTACATGAAGGTGCCATTTTTAGCAGAATGGGCTCGAGATAAGGGACACCAGTTGAAGTCGCAAGTGTTGGCAGCTTCAGGTATTGTATTCTGCGTCAAGAGAATCTATAACTTGTGTGCGACGAAACAGGATTCATTGTGAAATTTTGTTTGAACCTTAAAAACTGATTGTAATTGACTTCTTTTGCACCGAATTTGTAGGCGCTGTTTCTTTAATTCAAATACAGGAGGAGCTGAAGAGATTGAACCAAACTGAAAACAAAGAAGAAAACTTGATGAAAGTCATTGAAGATAGGAAGGATTCTATGCTGCAATCCCTTTGGCAGATCAACGTGGTTGATATTGAGACAACACTATCACGTGTTTGCCATGCAGTATGTTGTGTTCTGTTGCCTCTATTTTCTTATAATGCTTCCGCTGTTTCTGTCATGTCCGAGCTGCTATTTTTATGCAATGGTTGAGGTTCAGTTTGCCATTTCATTAATCTGTTCACATGTTTCCCTGCGAATGCCTGTGGATCCAATGATGCATGTACGAAAAGCTTTCCTGTAGTTGATTTTTTAACCCTCATGGTGTGCATGTTGTTTTCAGGTTCTAAAAGACCCGAGTGTGTCAAAGGATGTGCTCAAACTGCGAGCCAAAGGATTGAAAAAACTTGGAACAATCTTCCAAGTGAGTACAGTTTCCTTGTTGCATTCAATCCACACCTGATTGAATTTCTTTTTGGTTGAAAGAATCATTCTGCATCTCGTTATAATATCAACTCTGCCATTTTTTCCAGGGAGCTAAAGCCGCTTATTCCAGAGAAAGCAGCTTGCGACGTGAGAACGGCAATACTGATGTCGGGTCGTCAACGTAGGCCCCTTGACACGATGAAATATTGGGTTTTGTCATCTTTGCTCTGTTGTATTAAGTTAAGTGTGGTGCCTTTGACTCATTTTAGAATCCAGCTTGTGGATGATTCTTGTATGCAAGTACTAGTGGAATGATCCTTGTTGTATCTTGCAAAGTGCTGACCGTAATCTGTCTTACATGTAAAGCTAAGAACAAGTTTTATAACTTACACCCATTGTGAAGACTCTTACCTCTCCTTTTTTCACATTTATATGGTCACTAATACCTGCTCTACTCATGCTTGCCAAGCATGCTCATCTTGACCCCTGCTTGAAAGTTATTAACTGATAAGCAGGAAAGAGTCAATGATGGAAGAAAGGGGGATATTCTGAGGAGAGCTGGCCTAACACTACATTCCAATAAAATATAAGCAGACATGAAGATAAGGGTATATTAAAAAGCCATAGCAGCTTCCTTTATTCTCCACCAGTGTCCTTTCAGTCGTATTTGGTGGGTAGTCCTTGTCGTCAAGGATAACTAGAAGCACTAGTCATCCACTGTCCTATTTTCTGCCAACTTTTTACTCGCTTCAACTATTTCAAAGCTTTTTTCTTTTGGCACAACCAGGAACAAAGACACACAGAAACTCTTTTATTCTGTTTCCCTGCAACCCATTTAAGTTGGCGCAGATTCCCCAGAAAGTACCATTTCTAGCCCCCTGACAGTCATATTTGCTCAATCGGAATAGTATTTCCTTGATGTGGCAGTTCCAATGCGGTTCATCACAGTTCCTTCAGGACTACTGGCTTCAAGCCTTTCATGTTTAACCCACAAATGCATACATCAGTGAAGGCTTTTGAATCTCTTTTACGCATGCATTTCCTGGCCACAATTGATCCAGTTCAGGAAAGCCAGAGTAAAATTCACTAAAAATGGCATGCATTAACGTTAAAGTATCCTGCCCAAAGCACAGTGAAAAGCCAGTATACAGCAGTTTCTTTGATTTCTCAGAAAAATCATGCACGATTCTGCTAATTTCCACTAACTACATAGACTTAGACTTCGTGTCCCATCCCAACTAGAGAAAAGTTGTGTTCTTCACCTTTTCTCCTCCAGCTTTGAATTTTAAACTAAAAAGACAAAGGTATGTTTGATGTTGCTAGTTAATAAGTATATGCTTTGCCCATTTATATTCAGGCCTGCCTCCTAGTGTGCCTTTAGTATGCTTTCAGCACTTCATCAGAGACCAAAGGGTGAGATTCGTTCATCCCATTCTCTTGAAAGACTCAAAAGAAGGAACTATCAACTGACATGGGTCTTACGCTTGTGAAAAAGACCAAGACCAGTCTTCTCTTCCTCCTGATTACAGCATCATTTGTATCAACTTCTTTTGCAGGTGAGTTCTTTCCTGTCTGCCTTTACGCAGCTTTTGTTGCATGGAAGTATGTGCCTATCATCACAATTTCTGCTAATGAAAGAAGGAAATAGCATAGCTTCCTAAGATGACTAAACTGAGAAATCTCAAGCTCATCACTTGTGCCCTTGCAGGTAAAGGGTCCAAGTCTCTGAATAGCTTCCTAGCCCAAAAAGTGGATGCCGCTGCCACTTACGAGGTTTGTAAATAGCCATCCAGACATGTTAAACTTTTGTAGTAAAAAATTTTGAAATTCTTTGTTGTCATCATCACAAGTTCATCCTTCGCAATTTCCATAATCTTCTTTCTTGATCTCTCATTTCAGGTACAGGAAACATCAAGCAGGCCATCACAAAACACCCAAGGGAGTAATGACATCCACGAAAGGCTCTTAAAAGCTAACACAAAAGACTATGGGAACTACAACCCGTCTCCTGCTCTTGTTAGACCTCGTTTCAAGCTCATACCAAACTGATGATTTTGCCATCAATGCTGTTTGCAGCTCCTAAACTTCCCATTCCATTGAAATAAAGCTATTATCTTAAGAGTTAACACTTGCTAATTCAACGAGGGAAAATCCCTTCTCCCCTATGGACAGTGACAGATAAAAAGATTTTACAACTAGGCAGCCATATATGCCTACTTGGTGGTTTAAGTAAACAAATCCATGACGAAAACATCGCTTTCTTTGTGATTTTGACCTCTGCACTGACCAGAGAGAAAGGCAAACCACGTCAGTCACCAAATTTCCCCACACTGGGCCACTGTCATTGACATTTGCATTTTACGTGCACAACTCTAAATGGGCCGCCAAGTGTTTGCTGCGTTGCCCCATCTAACTCTGGACACCTAATGAAAATCATTTGCTTCCCAACGGACGCTAACATAGAGCTATATTTCTGAGTTTTTTTTATACACACGTATGCATTTTATAAGAAATAATATACAATCTTGTAATCCATTTTATATTTATCTGGAAAAGAGCAGAAATAATGCGTAATACGCACCCCGTGTACATTAGAAGTTACCGTGTTTTTGTTGCATAAAGATAACAGTACCGTATTCGTAACCGTCCGCTCTTTTTTCCTTCAGACAAACCACCCCACCCGCCAACTAGCTCTTTTGTTTTCTATTTTTAAAAAAACTCTCACCGCGAAACACGTGGAAAAGATTCCGCGCTGCACACGTCACCTAACTCCGTGAAACCCCGTTTCACGTCAATTCGCCCAGCATATTCTAACGTCCGTCCTCACAAACCGTAAAAAAAAACCGACTACTCTCTCGCCAGTAGCCTCCTTTTTTTTCCCTCTTCCTGCAAAAGAACAAACAACCTGCAGCCTCTATCTCTCTAAAAGACCGCGTTAACTCGCTCTCTCTCCGTACAACTTCCGAACGACACCGTATCATCCCCGGCTAAGTACGGCTAGTGATCGGATTCCTCCGCGATTGTCTGCTTGGTATTTATTGAGGTTAGAGTATTTCCGGAGGCGAATTCGGATCGATTTGACGCGTGTAATATTTATGATATTGACGCATATAATCATGCTTTAAGGTGTTTTTTTGGGATGGGACTCACTCCACTACTCCCCTAAATATAGAAGTTTGATTCGATTGTTTCTCCTCTATTTAATCGATTATTGTTTTCGCTTTTGCGGTTGGTAGGGTAAGTTATCAGTGGGAGCTCTGAGTTTCTTCTTTCCTTTTTAGCTATTTCGACGTAAACAGTAAAGTGTTGAAACTTGAGCTGCAAAAAGCACTTGAAAAAGCTTGAGTTATAATTCTTCTGATTTAATTTGTGGGTTTGAATTCAGCAGTGTGAAAGCTTTATTTGTTGAAAATTGAGTGCCGGTGAGTCACTTTTTTCGGCTCTTCAAATTCTTCTTTGTCTGGTTTTCTGTCCTTTAGGGGTTGTGAGGAGACGTTTCGACCTGGAAAAGAATCCCAGGATCGAGAAATTAGTATTTATCGCTTATGAAGAACTGGCTTCTTTTTTATTTTTGACCTATTGCGTGTTGACTCTGTCTCTTGTGGAGTGGTTGAGGCTGTATGAGTGAGGTTCTTAGGTATGATGGTTTGGTTGCTTTATTCAAGCTATGGCCGACTTAGATCAGCAATTGTACTTTGTCTTCATAGCTAACGAAGTTATTCAAAGTACTGATTCATACTGGAGTGTTTATAGATTTTATTTTGTTTAAATTGCAGAGGAGAAACTATTTCTGGGTTTTCTATTGTTGCGATGATGATGGTGGATTGTAAGTTATGTTCAAGGTCCAGAGCTTGTTAGGGAAACTTGTTTGCTTCTGTTAGAATTCAGCTACGTGTTTATTTGAGCATGGGCGGAGCTTGTTGTGTAGCCGCTAGAGATAAAAATATAGTGAGTGGACCGAGCAGAGATATCTTGCACAGAAATGTTCGATGCTCTCCAACATGGAGTTTTAGGTGGGATAATCGGAGACGGGTAGCCGGGGAAGAGACCTCTGTAGGCTGGTTTTCTGATGGCATTTCCAGGAGTTATGGATCGGATATCAAGTATGAATCAGCCTATACATCAGAAGATGGAAGCCCACCGGAGAGTTTTCATAGAAGTACATTGCAGAAGTCCCGTACATCTGAAGAAACGGGTGTACAAGTGAGGACTCCTGCTTCAGGTAAAGTAGCAGATGCAGCTTTGGCATGTTTCAATTAAATTTGCAGTTATTCTGAAAGCACATCACCAGATATTTTGTATGATTACATATCTCAAAAGATTATATTTTCATTTATGCCAATTATATTAGTTGAAGTGACGTGATGAAAGAGTATTGGTGAGAAGCGTGTCAAAAACATGGAATTCACCCTTTTCCTGAATGAAACAGTGGAAAAGGAGATATTCTCTGATTGGATGAAATATAGCTTTATCAAGGAAAAAAGAATCCCTGTGGCAAGTCTTCGGCTACAGCTTCTTTCTGTGATAATTGCGGGATGCTGAAATTATTTTCTACTGTAGAAAGAACATAGCTTACCTATTCAGTGTAATGGGTCCTGGTAAGCGAAGTTCAAGGTTGCTTCTTTGATGCTTTAAACTTGCTACAATTGCTTTTGTTCATTCTGGACTCATAATATCGATCACTTCAACAATGCAAGCATGCCGCCTTACCAATGTTGAAACATTGGAATCCATATCTCGGCAATACTACAAAAGCTAGAGATCCACATGGGCCGAACAAGAGATAAAAAAGTCTGGAAGTTTACCGCGTAACAGCAGTACAGTGTTGAGACTGGGCAAGTTGCATCAGACAAATATTTTTCTGGACCTGAATTCTGTAGTTGTTCAATCCAACTTGATACACAGATCCTCGTAGTTTCAGTTCTGTAAATTCATCTCTTTAAGGATGATGTTGTTTGGTCCAAGGTTTTACACGATCATTTGTGGATGGCTTTGGTGGGTCATCACTTGGTGAACTTTTTCGTTACTCTTCAAGCAGTGTCTCTGGAAGTTGAGGGTTTTGTAAATCTATATGCAGCTATCCTTGTTATTTTCCTTTTAAATGTAGATGGTTTTTCTTTCTTTTGTTTTCAAAAGAGACGTACTTTCTTTTAGCAAGTGTAGGACATGTTTTGCTTCTTAAGATTTTACTTCTTCAATGGATGTACTTCCTTTAGTATGATTCAAATAGCTGTTGCTTCTTCTAGGGACGGGATGTGGGTGTGGTTTCCATAGATTTATAGACGTGACGGGTAGAAAAGAAAACATGGCACAAATGGTTACAACCTTCCATTGAATGTCAATCCACGTGAACTGTCAACTCTCAATGAAAATCTCTATCAATCTCTGTATTTATGATGGCTTTCTGTCCTAACATACGTTAATGTATTGTCTCTGATGCTATTGTGTATATGACAGATCAACCTATCTCAAGGAACATCTCAATGGACACGAGTTTGGAAGAGGTAGACGTTGCTTTTGTTTTAAGAGAAACTTATATTCCTTAAGATCTGTTGATTTACCTGTCCCGCTCGTCTTGTTATAGAGTATTTTATTGAAACTGTTGATGTTTAATGTTTTAGGTAAAAGAATCATCAGAAATCTTATCAATTTCGAGTCCCTCTCGCATGAAATCATCAACACCTTTGCCATCAACATCAGCTTTGTCCTCCAGTCAATCATCGTCCTATAATCACTTACATCCTATTGGCTCGACCACACCAAGACGGATCCAGAAATCTCCAGGACATCGCCTAATAGGGCATGGATCAGATGCAAGAAACTGTCGGTTGAAACTGTCAAACAGTTTCCCAGTTTCTGAAGAGAGGTCGCCTATTCCTGCATGGGGCAATGAATCAACCCATGCATCTCAGGGTGGGTCTTCTGATGGTTGGTCCATGCATGCATTTTCTGAACTCGTGGCTAGTTCTCATCGAGAAAGCTGGTCTCCTGATAACGAGTTCTGGGGCTTCAATCATGAGAAAAGTAGATCAAGCGGTCGAATCTCATCTTCCTCCTCTGTTGACTTTCAAACATGTGGCATTTGCTCTAAGCTGTTGACAGAGAAATCTGTATGGAGTAGCCAGAAGCTTTTTGCTAGTAACGAGCTTGCTGTTGTTGCTGTTCTAACTTGCGGGCATGTTTATCATGCCGAGTGTTTGGAGAATATGACACCAGATATTGACAAGTACGATCCTGTTTGCCCTATTTGTACTTTGGGCGAAAAGCAAACAGTAAAACTGTCTCGAAAAGCCTTCAAGGCAGAGATGGACTTGAAGGCTAAGAACAAGAGGTCAAAGAATTGTGTTGCAAATAGAGATTTCGATGGTAATTCTGTTATGTTTGACCACGCCAAGGCTATTGGACATAAAGGGAAAGATCACAAGATGGCCTCCAATTCATTAATGAAAAGCTCCTCGGCAAAACCTTTCTTGCGACGGCATTTTTCATTTGGATCGAAAGGTAGCAGATCCTCAACTGACAATTACAATACCAAGAAGAAGGGGTTCTTCTGGAGTAGATCCATGAAGGCGTGAATTTCTTGTCACCTCTAAAAGAGGTGAGTTACCCCATGTTATACTTACGTTGCTTTCCATTGTACAAAGATCTGGCATTTGATACTTGGTTGCGAAGAAATCTTTCCCCATGATAGTTAATATTTTAATGTTCCCCGTACATATGCTACTACCAGGTTTTCAAATGATTGCAATCATATGATCTGGCAATCTAATATTTAGCAATCTTTCTATTACTTGGGAATGTACAAGACAAGCTTACGCCTTTTCAGGTCCCAGTGTTGATCTTCTGTGTTGGAACCCACCCATTGCATCAGCCTCCAAGAATTGTTAAGAAATATCAGCAAACACAAGTTACAATGTCGACCGGGACAGCCTGTGGTGTGACGCTGTAAAAGAATCCTAGTATCTTATAGAAGAAAATCCTACTTGATTTGTGAAATTACATAGTAGAAGAGCCATCACGAATGGCCATCTTATTCTTATCCTGTACAGATTGATTTGATTGTTGACGGGTAAAATTAATGAATTGATTGTATGTCGCTAGACACTGCTTACGTGAATATAGAAACACCCTATGGCCTTCGTGTAACAGATCTTTCTCTTTCCAACAATAGCTAACCTGGCAGTGGATGGGGGACGGCTGACATCTCACATCTCCCTTCCCAAACGATTATTCTAGTTCTATCCTTCTCAAGCTATCTTGCTAGAGCTTTCCTTCTGTGATTGCTTTCCAACTTTCGTCTGTCTGCTATTGCAATTGAATTTACCGATCAAGGCCCCTATATCCAAACCAGTTCATATGCCTACTTCCAAGTCTTCAACCACAATTACTGCTCTTAGCTAATCGACGCGAAGATGCATGTAACTCATGAGGATCTTCTTGCTTAAATTCCTGGCACGTAGGCATTGGTCTTCTTATCTGTTCAGCACTTGTGTACCACGTGTGGGAATCAAGTTACTTGCATGGAACACTTATTGTTTTCGCCGCTGGTTATTTGCTCTTATTATAGGCCATGGTTCAAGGTACGTATATTGCCGCTTTGACATGATAAACAATGGCGGAACTAAGAGATGAGTATGGCAATCCCATTCAACTAACAGATGAGCACGGAAACCCAGTTCAACTAACGGATGAGCGGGGAAATCCCGTGATAATCAAGGGAATGGCCGTCAAGGAACCGGCAGCCACGGGTGAGACTGAAGAGGAGATCAAGGTATCAGATGCTGGACTTTTGGCAACCTCTGGCCCCACCGAGGGTAATGAAGGTAAGCACGAGACCGTTGATCACCATGGAGGAGAAAACAAGAAAGAGGAGCCCGAAGCTGGGTCCAGGGAGATTCAACGATCCACCAGTTCAAGTTCTGGCTCGGTGAGGTTTATAATTACGTAAAAGTCCTGTAGCCCACAGAATTGCTTTTTCGGGATCCTCTTTTGACTATTTGATGTTGCAGTCTGAGGATGATGAGCTAGGAGGGAGGAGGAAGAAGAAGGGATTTGTTCAGAAACTGAAGGAGAAACTTCATGTCGGGAAGCACAAGGAAGAGCACGAACAAAGAGAATCTGCAACCACTGCCTCCTCCACGACCATCCTCGCTAAAGAACACGAAGAACACGAGAAACACGAGAAGAAAAGTGTGATAGGTAAGATTAAGGAGAAGTTGCCATGCCACCATAACCGCTGAAGTTGCGGAATGTTCATATGTATATACATGTTCTTGTTTGTTATTACCAGACCAGCATTTTTCCGGTCGATGTTCTGTAATAATTCTCTTGTTTATTTGTATTGTGGATGTTGGTATTTCACGTGAAGATCTTTCCATTCAAGCAAGAGATCAGTTTCTGTAGAGGCCCGCGCCCAAGCAGAATGGTTGGGCTCAATTTGGACCTGCATTTCGTCTCCTGTCCGGTCCAAGGAGAGTCTCGTAAACCAACTAAAGATAAAAAAGAGATTTGCAAAGCTACTATACGGCTATACTTTTTTATTCACTACCCGAGAAAAGGAAACAAAGATGGAATATCCTGTCAACGTATGATTCTATCTGATTTTCATGTTTTAGAAACTTCGTATATGACCAAGACTGGGAGGATGTGTCCTCCAAGGACCCACTTTTAGTCCTTTCCAAAAACAGCGTTGTAATCAGCTCTTGATTCCACTTTCTTTGCTTCGAGTAGCTTCCGAACAGCCTGAAGTAGCAAAAAGTCATGAGCATTAAAGCCCAAAATAACCAGTTTTGCCAATTCCTTCCACCATAAACACTGCACCTTCATGAAGTCTTCATGGATTACGTAATCACGCTGGGCACGGATGGCGAACATGCCGGCTTCAGTGCAAACATTCCGAAGATCTGCGCCATTAAACCCCTGAAAAAGGAAATTCCTCTAAATAAGTTTAGTTTAATTAATCTACAGGTCAAGTGCGAAGAAATGGTGGCATCCATGTAGAAGCATTTTTATCGTACCTCGGCAAGCTTTACAACCGTCTCGTAATCTATGTCACCATGTATGGCAATTCCTGTGGCATGGATTTTGAGAATTTCCATTCTGGACTGCTCGTTTGGTAATGGAATTTCGATCTTCCTGTCAATACGACCAGGCCGGAGCAATGCAGGATCCAGAACATCAGGTCGATTTGTGGCCATGACCACTTTAACCTAGTAATGAACTCCAAATTCAATAAACTTTCAAAGTACAACAGACAACATTGAACGTGTAATGTCCACAAAATCAATATATATATCTTGACGGAAAGCTACTAGTCCAAGCTCCTTAAATCCATCCAGCTGATTAAGTAACTCCATTAATGTTCTCTGTATTTCTCGGTCAGAACTAGTCCCCTCACTGAAACGGCGCCCGCCGAAAGCATCAATCTCATCCATGAATATAATGCAAGGCTTGACAAATAAAATAAAGAGTGAGTAAGAATCAATAGAAGGTGTTGTCAAGTTAAATGTTACAGCTGTTACTTGATGGTCACGGGCAAAACTGAACATCTCCCTTATCAACTTTGCACTTTGACCAATATACTTCTCAATTATAGCACTTGATACAACCTATAAGACAAGTTTACATTAGATCTAAGAATAAGAAAAACAGAAAAGCATTAGATCTAAGAATAAGAAAAACAGAAAAGCATTAGATCCGAAAGTTACATAACCAACACAATATCGTATTACCTTCAAAAAGTTAGCATCCACATTGCTTGCTATAGCTCTGGCGAGTAATGTCTTTCCTGAGCCAGGAGGTCCATAGAGAAGAACACTCTGAAGAAACTTGAGTTCAATCTCTGATATAACATTTTATGTTTTGTTGGTTTCCAAATGAAGCGGGATGGAACGACAATACCTTTGGAGGCTTGACCCCCACTCTTAGGAAGAGCTCAGGATTCGTAAGAGGAAGTTCAATGGATTCTCTGAGTTCACGAATCTGATCTGACAACCCTCCCACCGCAGAATAGCTAACATTACTTGGTTCTTCATGAAGCATGCTATATACAAGTGGATGAACCTGCATAATTTTTTTTGTACCGTGTGAGACTGACAGTAACAGTAGTTAACACATAACCAATTGCATGGCCAAGTATTTACTTCACGGGGAAGAATCCGCACGATTGTGAGACTGCCCAGCGCAAGAACAACTCGGGTGCCAGGAGTTAAATTTTCTTTACGAACTGTACGACGGCGGCCAACAACATACCTCGGGCCACTGCTTTCTTTAACTATGACTAAAGGCAACAATGGAATTGATCGGCTCCATGTTCAAGTACAGCACAGGAAAACCATATAAACAATTCCAATTTATTTTTATAAGCATCTGAGAGATAAGTACAGCGTTCATCGTCAAGAATCATGAGAACTTCGCCTATTAGCTCCCCTGTACGCTCTAGGTCCTTCAAAACAGCTGCAGTTTTAGCAAATTTCTTCCTGGAACGCCACAAAACCTTCTTCGCTGAAGCACATCCAATCACGAAACTTAGTAATCGATGTTTGCATCACCACATAAACAAAACCACAAAACCTTGAAATTCCGTTCTCTCTTCAACCTCATCAATAAAAAAGCATTAACTTTCTCAGACAAAAATTAAAAAGTCCAGACTTACACCCATATCAACCTCACTCGATCAAACAACAACATCAGAACTATTCAGTCGAAAAAACAATACCGATCAGATTCGCGCGCTCATATTTCACGTTCTTAGGTTATCTTAAGATTGACAGAAACAAAATTCACCCGGCCAAACTGGCAAGGTCACTATATACCCCAAACAAAAAACGAATCCAATAGTTTCAGATTAATCTCCAACTTCAGCAAATGATTCACGATTTTGAATAAATAAAATATCATAAATAAATGAATATATAATTATTTATCTTAGATTTTTTGGTAGTCCAAATAATGAAAGGGAGAGAACAAATTTATACAGTAATGACGGGAAGTCATATAGTAATGAAGAGAAGTCTATCAAAATCTAAATAGCTAAATTTAGACTACGTAAAAAATTAATATCTATCGACATTATAGGGATACATTCTAACAAGAAAACAGCTAAATCCAGTACCCGCATGCTCCGATTGAATCACGAAAATAAATGGAATAAAAGAGAGTGCGGATATTAAGTAATGCGACCTTGGCGGAGTTCAGAAACAACATCAATGAGCTTCAGGATACTTTGCCGGTACTTGGAGACCGCGGTGCGGCGGTTCACGGTGTCCTCCTGCTGTTCACTTGACATTGTTGCGTTTGGAAATCGGGTAAGTGGTTTCGGTTATTCTCCGTTCCTCAAGTTATAGTTCTTCTTCACTGAGCTTGTTTTGCTAAGAAACCAACAACAGAAATGTTTAAAATTAATAATTATAACAATAATAATAATATTCTTAGACGACATGTACTTCATAGAAATTGCGCCTACTGTTTCCAAACGATGTCGTATTGCCGTACCTAGAAGATATATTTGAACGACTTGTTATGAAAACCATGTGGAGGGCCTCAAACAAAAGAGAGAAAAGAGAGGCAGTAATGGTGTTTGACATGCGCTGGCCTATCGCTGACCATTGTCCTGATGGTGCTTGCAAAAATAGGCAAACTAATTCCTGAACGAAAACAACCCCGCCATAAGCTTGCCTCATTCTTGGGAAGAAAAGTCTGTGTTACCTGTCAATCCCTTTCTTCCGCTTATAATCGAGAAAAAAGAATGGAAGTGGATAGCCAGACAATCCCAATATAGGAATTGAAACGTACATAGCCTCTTTTTTCTTTTCCTGGATTCCTTTGTTTTCTTTCTGACCTTTAGGATTTACGATCCCTCCCAGGAGGGATGGAGATAGAAAAGAAACCAAGAACATGCAAAACCATTTGTTTTCTGTCTTCTTCATTGTCGCCATCATTTTCATCAATGTTGGCCATCCTCCTGGTGCTTCTGTTCACCTTCTTTTCTAGTATTTCGACCACCAATGCTGCGGCTGCCTTCAGACCAGCGGATGAGATCCTTATAAGCTGTGGAGCGAAGAGCCTTGCCGCGGTTTCTGATGGAAGGATCTTTAAGACAGACCAAGAAGCTCAAGGTTACTTGAAAAGCGATGAAAATCTTCTTGTTTCTGTTCCCTCTGCAGATGTTCCTTCCCCTATATATCTATCCGCCCGGATATTTCTTCAGGAAGCCGTTTATTCCTTCACTTTGAAGAGTCCAGGATGGCACTGGGTGCGGCTGCATTTCTTTCCGCTGAGTAATCCCACTTTTGATCTTCAGAAGGCGACATTCTCAGTCGCCACGGATAAGTACGTGCTGCTGCACAATTTCAATATCGGCAATAATACTAAAGCCTTCCATAGGGAGTATCTTCTTAACGTGACCGAGCCAAACTTCTCCATCCGCTTTCAACCGATGATCAACTCCGCTGCGTTCATCAACGCCATTGAGGTTGTTTCAGCCCCTGACGTTCTGATTACTGATGAAGCCACTGGCCTTTTCCCTGTTTCCAGCTTTCCTGGCTTGACCACCTACGGGTACCTAGTGGCGTACAGGCTTAACATGGGAGGACCTTTGATTACTTCGGAAAACGACACTCTCTCAAGGACTTGGCTTCCTGATGAGCCATATCTGAAGAATGCTGCCTTGGCTTCCAAAAAATCAGTACCTACTAATTCCATTATATATCCTCAGGGAATCTCGCCACTGATTGCACCAGCGACAGTTTACGCATCTGCAGAGCAGATGGCTGATTCGGAAACAACGGCTCAAAATTTCAATGTCACATGGAACTTCGCTGTTGATGTGGCATTTGACTACTTAGTTCGGCTGCATTTCTGTGACATTGTGAGCAAATCCCTCAATGATCTCTATTTTAATGTCTACATTAATGAGAAGATGGCGATATCTGGATTGGACTTGTCATCCATTAACAACCAATTGGCAACTCCGTATTACAAAGACATTGTGGTGAATGCTTCATTGATTTCCAATAAGCTCTCTGTTCAGATTGGTCCAATGAATCAGGATACCGGTACAAGAAATGCCATTCTAAATGGCTTGGAGATCTTGAAACTGAGCAACTCAGTCGATAGCTTGGATGGAGAATTTGGGGTTGACGGCAGGAAGGCTCTTGCACAAAGAGGCACAGTTGCGGCGGTAGGATTTGCAATGATGTTTGGTGCTTTTGTTGGTCTTGGCGCGATGGTAATGAAGTGGCACAAGAGGCCCCAAGACTGGCAAAGGAGGCAGAGCTTTTCTTCTTGGTTGCTTCCTCTGCATACTGGTGATACTAGTTTCATGTCCAGCAAAACATCAATGGGATCTCATAAAAGCAATTTTCACTCCTCAACATTTGGTCTTGGCCGGTATTTCTCTTTCTCAGAGTTGCAGGAAGCCACCAAAAATTTTGATTCAAGTGCAATAATTGGTGTTGGTGGTTTTGGAAATGTCTATATTGGTACGATAGATGATGGCACCAAAGTTGCTGTGAAGAGAGGAAACCCACAATCTGAGCAAGGAATAAACGAGTTCCAAACAGAAATCCAGATGTTATCCAAGCTCAGGCACAGACATCTGGTCTCTTTGATTGGCTACTGTGACGAGAATGAAGAGATGATCTTGGTCTATGAGTATATGTCCAATGGTCCTTTGAGGGATCATCTGTATGGCAAGAATATGCCTGCACTGACCTGGAAACAGAGGCTAGAAATCTGCATTGGAGCTGCTCGCGGACTTCATTACCTGCATACCGGCACTGCACAAGGAATCATTCACCGTGATGTGAAGACCACAAACATCTTGCTCGATGATGCTTTTGTTGCTAAGGTTGCTGATTTCGGGTTGTCCAAAGATGCACCCATTGGGCAGGGTCATGTCAGCACCGCTGTGAAGGGAAGCTTTGGATACTTGGATCCAGAGTACTTCAGGAGACAGCAATTGACAGACAAATCTGACGTATACTCATTTGGGGTGGTGCTACTTGAGGCACTGTGTGCAAGGACACCACTCAACCCACAACTCCCGAGAGAGCAAGTAAATTTAGCCGAATACGCGATGCAATGGAAAAGGAAGGGCATGCTCGAAAAGATCATCGACCCTCTCCTGGTGGGCACCATCAGTCCTGATTCAATGAAAAAGTTTGCTGAGGCCGCAGAGAAGTGCTTGGCGGATTATGGCGTCGACAGGCCTACCATGGGAGATGTGCTATGGAATTTGGAGTATGCATTGCAGCTCCAGGAGACCTTTTTACAAGGAAAGGTCGAGGATGAAGCTAAATCATCTGCTTCTGAAGCTACCCCAGGCAATCCCCCTTCTTCAATCCTAGAAGATAACAACAAAGACACTGACGAGAATTCTGCTGGTGGAACTTCCTCCCAGTTTGCCGGCCTCAATGGCAGGTAACCAACACACGGAGTAGTCTATATATACCGGGGGCTCCAATGATGGCTTTGTCCGCTTTTAGCTACATGTGAGTTTATGGGATCTGCTTAGCATGACAGATAAGGTTCAGGTTATCATACTGTATCAACCAAGTGCATGTGTTGTGTTCTGTCCGGGACTCAAATTACAGTCAGTCCTATTATATCCATCTTCATCCATTCAAATTACCACTCTCTTTCATGGTTATACCAAGATATGGAATCGACTATGTTGTATGATGACTTCCTGTACATAAATTTCCCAATTTCTACCGTTTGGCATATCAGATTTTGCACAACAACTTACAACTTCAGTGAACCTGCAAGCAAGAAGATAACGAAAATAATCAGTCAAAGCTTTAAGTTCAACTAAATTAAACCAGAATCGCATCTTAAGCTAGTCTACTCACAAATCTTTCTATACAGTTCTAAATTTTAAAAATTACATAACCTGACTTTAAAATTTTGAATTTTAATAATTTTCTCATCTTAAATAAATTTTTCATTGATTTACTAGTATAGTTAATTTTCTTTTTTAAAAAATATTCCTTGTACTTACCTGAAAGGAAATACTATCCAAATAATGGACATGTGTAATTTTTATAAAGTTAGCTTTTTCACAAGAAGGATTTATTAGCATATCTAGCCCAAAATCAAATAATATCAGCTATGCAAATGACTATTTAGCTGTTTTAATTGATCTGACAATCCGGAGATTTTGTGTTCAAATTCTAATAATATCGTTAATGATATTTCGAATAAAAAAAGTCTGCCAGCATATGATTCGGTAGTTTGATGACTACCCAGATAGACTAATCCTTAATTAGAAGGCGAGGCGAGGATAAGACAGAAAATGAGGAAAGAAAATGGACATTTAGGTTCAATGAGCAAGAGAAAGTATAGATAAGGATGTGGATGTGATGTAATTGGCAATAAATATGTCCTTGCAAAGCCACAAAAGCTGTGGGCGTATCTTCTGTTTTATAGGGTTACCATATTAGCCAACCCAAATTTATCCAACTCTCATGTGCTCGATTCACGACAACTGTTACCGCAGGTGATTTCTTATTATATAAGGAGGCAGGAGGGCTCGCAGATTTTCTCGTAAACAAACCAATTACCAACCAACCAACCAACCAACCAACTTTTTACTGAGCATAGCTCTCGATCTCTCTTGACCATGGAGGATCAAGGTGGAAGGATGAGTTTCGATATGAGTTCTTTGCGAGCCACTCTTCCTCAGAAGTAAGATATGTCATTTTCTTTTTGTTGGTTATTGGAAGATTAATTGAAGCGGCAGCTTTGGATTGACGATCGAGGTGTTTCTTTTGTTGCGCAGGAGAGGGTTGTCTAGGTATTACTCAGGGAAATCCAGGTCCTTTACGTGCATGGAAGAGGTGCAATGTGTTGATGATCTAAAGAAACAGGAACATCCAGACGCCAAGAAGAGAAAATATAAGGACAGGAAGGAGAACATTCCTTCTTATCCTTGTCGAATAGCCTCTAATGCCACCCAGGGCGCCACACCATTTGTGGGCGCATAAGCTTAATCCCTTAATTTATCATGCATCCATTTTCCTGCTGTTGCTGCCAGATTTTGACATATTGTGTACAAAAAGGTGTCAATTAGTTTTGATTCTGTGTTCGCTAAGTAATTCTTCAAAGCTGGATCAGATTTTTCTTTTGGTTCACTAACGGGCTTTCTTGGCCCAACAAAAAGCCATGAACGATGGCTTTGGTTCTTTCTTTCCTTTTAAAATAAAAAATGAAAAGCAAAACCTAGAAGAGGAGAGTTAGGCTAAAAGAGAGCATATCTGATAATGGCAAAGAAAGGAAAGCATCTTTCATGTACCAAGGACCCAACAAGGCATTATCAAAGTAGGGCCAGACCATGTCATAGCTGACATGCATGATCTAATATTTTAAGAGGTTTCTTGCCAAAGCTTGCACGGACCCGCATTCCATACCAGAATTAAGTATATATGATTAATTAAGCAAATCATTCCAGAAGATGCTGCCAAGTGTAAAACCTTAGCTAATCAGCCACGGAAAACTCAACCAGACTTGTGATACTAGTCGTCGGATTATTCGTTGGTCAGATGTGCATATCCTCATTCACCATATAATAATCTCTGAATTAGTTGAATAAGAAGTGTATAAATACAAAATTAAATATTAATTTATAAAACAACCCTATAATTAAAAATAAAATCAGCTTTCTTGGTGAAGTAGGTTACTGTTTTCGGTTTATACAATGGCCTACGTGCCGGTCGAGGCCCTTTGTAATAAAATTTGAAAAATAGATCTGGGAGTGGCAAGAAAAAACAAAAAGAGTAAGGAAAATAAACTAAGTTGTGTCGTGAGCTGCTGCTTCTTCTTCTGCCACTTGTGTCAGAAAAAAGGCTTGGCTTTTCTGAAAGAGAAATGTATGATAGTGATTCTGGGTTCCTTTCACTTGGATTCAACCAATCAAAATCTTTCATTCAGCAACCTTAGATTTCCTTTTCTTTCCTTTTCCTTCCTCCTTTTCACGAGTTTCAAGGTATTGAATGTCCCTATTTCCTCTTCCCTCTCTCACTGTCTGCAAACGTATTAAGTAAGCCCATGTCCTGCACCAATAGACCCGTCTGTTCCTCTGTTCCTAGGCAGCCTTATTTTTCTTGGGGTTTTGTTCGATTACGAACATCAGCATGCTTTGAATTACGTTGTTTTTTTAACAAAGCAAGCTTAGGTTGTTGGCTATTTCAGTTTTGCAAGTCATAATTATTGCGTTTTGTTTTATCTTACAAGTCAATCAATCTATGGATAGGCTGCCAAGTTGTGTTTACCAGTCAACTGCTCTCCATAAGGCATTATCAAGCCCCGATTAGCCTAATCTGCCAAACCCAAGTTCTTAAACACTCTTCATAATTATTCTACCGGAAGGATAAGCTAGAAATTACCAATTTGATTGCTCTAAATCCGTTTGTATGATTTCTCAAGTATTTAATAAGAGTTTCAGTTGGTACGGATAGAAAGAAGTCTACCATAATAGATATTAATCGAAAACAGAAAACCCCAATAAAAGATTCATGTTTATGGGATGATGCAAATTGAACGAACTTGTTGTTAAGACAGGCCTACTTGCTCTTAATCTGAACCCACAAGCAGTGTGAGGGGAGGCAATCTGGTTAAGGTAAAACCATGACCATTGAAACATGTGTTTATTAGACTTGAAGGTCCACACCACCAATCTTGTCCCATACCGGTCATGAACTGTTTCTATTTGTGAGTTTGATATTTGGGAATAGGAAGACAAAGGGGTAATAATAACAGAAACTACTGGGGAAGAATTAGAAATACGATAGATGACAAGGCGGTCAATGCAAGAAACTAAAATATTTTGTTTTGGTTGCAAATTGGGACAAAAAGGACAAATGGAGTGATATGGGCACCTAACGGGGGGACTATTCGCACATTTTTTAAAATCCAGAAAAAGGACAAATAGATAAATAATGAAAAATAGGTGAAAAACAAGAGAGAAATATGCTTATATTATGGATATTGCAGCAAAACCAGACCTTCCATTGTAGAGGACGAAAGGGAAGAGAGAAACAGAGTGGTTGGAGAGAGAAAGTGTGGAGCGGAAGAGATGGGTGTGGGTGTTTCTGGAGAGGTTTAAGACAGGGTTTTAGGTCCACCAACTGGTAGTTAGAGATTGAACTCCTTAACCAAACACAATCCTCAACAGCCAAACAAATTTCTCCAAGGATTACAGCTTGTAGTAGCAACAACACTTGGACGCACAGGAAGCAAGAGTTGTAACAACGAGAAGAAGAGAAAGTCAAGCTTCAAATACCACTTTTCCTTGTCCTTTGCAAACGCCTGGTATCAAAAGGCAAGGCCCCAGGAAACTATTTCAAAAAAAGACTTAGAAATATCACTAGAAAGAGAGAAAGTTATCATTCCTTACGAGGGTGTTTTTGACAAGAGGGAGGGAAAGAAAGAGACGTTCACGTGGGGTTTTGGTGGAATGATGGATGGGGGAATACATGATGGAGAGTAAGAGATCAAAAGTGAGCAAATCCATTACTGCTGCTTTCGAGTATCACTTTCTCATCCTTTTTTTTTTTTTTTGGAAGGAAATATTTAGCTTTCTCTCTTTCTTATTTCCGTGTCTTTCAGTCTGCACTTAATTTTTGTATTTTTGGTTGATCGATGTATGTGAAGGCGTATGTAATGGAAAGTGAAGTTTGTTTGTGTTATGTATTGGGATTAGTTTTGTGTATCAGCGGATCAAGTGGTGTGGAAGAGATTTTCTGTTCCCCAAAACACCACCAGTTCTACTGTTTTCCTGGTACTTTTTTATTGCTAAATTTCTTGGACTTTTTGTCTGTGTTCTTCAAATCTTATTTTACTATTATTTTTTTCATATTTCTCTATCAGCTATCTCTCTCTTGTTCCTGGAGGAAGAAGAGAGGATGATGACCACCATGACTAGTATCATATATAGAAAATTTGACTTCTACCAAAAATATCTTCTGGGATTTGTGGTGATGGTTTTTCTTGCTTCCTGGGTTTGGTTTTAGCTTTATGTTCTAGCTTGTTTTTGTGGATTTCTGAGTTTGGATTGGTATGGAAGGGCTATCTTAATCGTGCAATATTGATTTATTGTCCTGGAAATAGATTTTCATCTTTTGTTCTTTCTTTTTTCCCCTTTTCGCCGACTCAAAAAGTATGCTCTCTGCTCCAATGATTCTTTTCAGTAATTGAAGTGATCGTGTGATCAGACTCGAGTAAACCAGCTAGAGAATTTGAATATAGGATATGGCTACTTACTTCACTAGCTCAAACAACCAAAGAGATTCTGCACCTATGATGTACTTGCCTGGTTCATATCCAGAGGCCACTGTTGCTCCTGGCAATGTGATGATGTACATGAATTCTGGATCATACACAGATAGCTTGGCTGGGAGTTCCCACCAGCAGAACAACTTTATAGCTATGCAATCTGTGGCTGGTTCTAGTCCACAGCAGCAAGAGATCTTGTCCAGTGTTGGTGGATCACGTATTGGAGAGCATGATTTCGGTACCTGGAGGGATGGTAGAAATGAGATGCTAGTTATGGATTCAGTGGGTGGGCACAACTTGCAGGGTCAGGGCCTATCTCTCAGCCTTGGCAGTCAAATACCATCCGGAATTCAGATGCCATCCGTTTCCTATCGTAATCCGAATCAAGGGTTTGCTTCATTCTTGGCTCATAACTCATCAATTGCTGGTGAGGTTAGTGGTAGGAATGGCTCTTCCAGGGAGGAGATTTCAGCAAATGTTGAATATCCGCCACCTGATTTTCCTGGTGGTAATCAAGACTCTCAGTATGGGATGAGGATTGTTGCAAGGACGATTCCGAATTCAAAATACATCAAAGCAGCACAGCAACTGCTTGATGAAGTTGTTACCGTCAGAAAAGCTCTAAATAAACCTGACAAAGAGAAAAACCAAATCACAAATGAGCATGGAATGAGCAATTCAAAGAATGGTGATGTTCGATCAATGAATGAGCCTTCAGACCCTCAAGAACCCACCAACCAGCCCAATGAGCTTTCACCTGCTGAGCGACAGGAGTGTCAGAATAAGTTAACAAAGTTTCTGACCATGTTAGATGAGGTAATAATCCAACTCTTCTACATATGTAATGTACAGCAACAGGATGTTCAAACCATGTGTTTTTGGTTGTCTTAGGTTGATAGGAGGTACAAGCAGTACTATCATCAGATGCAGATTGTGGTATCATCGTTTGATGTAATTGCTGGGAATGGAGCTGCTAAACCATATACGGCATTAGCATTACAGACTATATCCCGCCATTTCCGATGCTTGCGTGATGCAATAACAGGACAAATTCAAGCTACACGTAAACGTCTAGGGGAGCAGGAAACTTCAGAAAATGATAAAGGAGGGGGGATAACTCGTCTTCGATATGTGGATCAGCAGCTTAAGCAACAAAGAGCTCTCCAACAAATGGGCATGATCCAGCAACACGCATGGAGGCCACAAAGAGGGCTGCCTGAAAGCTCTGTTTCAGTCCTTCGAGCCTGGCTTTTTGAGCATTTCCTTAATCCGTAAATTTTCTAACTGGGTTCTTACTTCGCTTATTGTACACTAGATGTGATCGTATTCATTACAGGAATGATTCTTCTTTTTGTCCTCTAATTTCATCAGTTATCCAAAGGATTCTGATAAGATCATGCTGGCGAGGCAGACAGGCTTGACCAGAAGTCAGGTATTTGCATCTACAATCAGTCTGACAACATTTCTGTCAAGTTTTTGTGTTCCATTCATTCACCTAATTTCGTGATTTTTGTTTATATGGTCTTGATCAGGTCTCTAATTGGTTCATTAATGCACGGGTGCGTCTCTGGAAGCCGATGGTTGAAGAGATGTACAAAGAAGAGACTGGAGATGCAGAGCTGGACTCCATTTCTTCATCTGAAGATGCAGCTAAACCGACAAAAGTTGGTTTTAGAACCTCTGAAGACAGAGAAGAAGAAATCCAACAAACTGAGAGTTCAGCCAGACACTTGATGGATGCAAAATTAGACAAAGTAGCTGACGCAGAATTACCAGGGATCATGACAACCAATTTCGGAACAGGGTCTCGCGAGCAGGGGCTAAGTGACTATGGGTTACTGAAGCTTAGAGACACGCAAAGGCCTGGAATGGCTGATTCTAGTCTCTTCTCTGATGCCATTGTTCATTGCGGAGGAGGTGGTGATCACAGGTTTATGGCAGCTGCTGGTTATCAAATTCCAGATGTTGGTAGGTTAGGGAGTGGAAATGGGGTGTCCCTCACGTTAGGATTGCAGCACTGCGAGGGCAGTACCCTGCCATTGTCTACCACAGCCCATCATGGGTTTGCCTCCATGAGAGGAGAGGAACTGTACAGTGCACCAGCATCAACAGTAGGGATCGATCCCCCAGATTTAGAATACTTAAATCCTGAAAACAGGCAACAACGGTTCACGTCCTCCTCTCATATATTGCATGATTTTGTAGCCTGAAGTGATTGATTGAGGATTGGAGGCACCTCTCTGAGCTGCTTTTGGAACAACAGCGGCCAGACTCTGCCTTTTCCTGGGGAACATTCGCCTCAGCTACAAATGGTAGAAAGAAGATTGTATAAACCAAAGTCCTAGTACATATCACAAGGCGTATTGGGTGGAACGTTATTATATTGTAAAGATTTATGTATACACTCTTTTTCGTATATTCTGTGGAAGATAAGTGCATAATTCGCAAACTAGAAATCCCTGGTTTGAAATAAAAAATATTAAAGTATCCCAGTTCCACTACCAATGCACTTTCCATATCTTGTAGTTTTTTCGAATCGAACCCACTTTCCATACCTTGCAGTTTTCCCGGATCGAACCCAATTTTCATATTTTGAGTTAAGCGAACGCAGTATGCTGTAGACCAATACGTGAACATCTTGTTGGTAGCTTGATCTTAATATTAATCTCTTCTCGATTTTGATTTTCACATTCCAAATTTGAATCCGGATTAAATTTAGACTAAAATATCTCTGTCTGTCGGTATTCTCTAATTGAATTTCGATCATCATCTTTCAAAATGAGCATCCTTTATTATATTATCCATATTCCTATTATTTGACTCGGGATTAAATATGAACTATTAAATCTTTTTAATTCAAGTAAATCTTTATTAGTTATTATTACTATTATTTTAGTTGAAAGATTTATTATTGTATCGAATAATTAAAATATATAACGAATTAATGAAATAGAATAATAGTTTTATTTATTTATCTAATTTGGTTATGATAATTCCTAATTAAAAACTGGGTTATGCAAAATGGGCTAAAGACCAAGTCCAGATTATGAGATTTGTATCCAGTTTAAGATGGTGGGCCTGAATAACTAAAAGCAACCCAACCCAATGCATCCTAAGTAACCCTATCTACCCGCCTTTAACCCGGCGCAAACACGGACTTAGTTCAGTAACCGCACTCTTCCATACGGAGCTGAGGTTTTTGAGATTTTAGGTTCTCTTTCTCTTTGCTCATACCTGATTTTTTCTCTCTCGACAAACGCGCAATGGGAAAGAACAAGAAAAACAAAGAGAAAGGAAGCGCAAGCGCAAGTGGCGAACACAGCGCTAACACTCTCTTTGTCTCTAATTTGCCCTACTCTTTCACCAACTCCCAGGTCTGTCTGTTTCTTTCTAGCTTTGAAACGGCACTTTTACACTAGTGCTTGTCTTAATGTGAGATTGTAAGGGTGTTTTTACTTTGGTGTTTTAGCTTGAAGAGACGTTTGGTGATGTTGGTCCAATCAGGCGCTGCTTTATGGTTACACAGAAAGGTGAGCTTCTCTTCGGTTTTGTTGGTTAAATTGATTGGTACTGATTCATGTAATCTTATTTTTATTATTTTTGTGTTTTTTTACGTTGTACAGGGTCAACTGAACACCGTGGCTTCGGTTTTGTTCAATTGTAAGCATTTTAAGTTGTTTTTTTCTCTGTTTTTGGTTACTAATGTAAAACTGTACTTGATGGAGAGCTGGCATTTATGAGATTTTATCGTTGCTGTCATTAATCGTGTGGTTTGCATCTTTATGTAGTGCAATTCATGATGATGCAAATCGTGCAATTGAGTTGAAGAATGGGTCTCTGGTAGGAGGTCGGAAAATTGCAGTTAAACATGCTATGCATCGTGCTCCTCTGGAGCAACGTCGAGCGAAGACAGCACAAGGTTTTACATGGCTCTTATTAGGATATCTTGCTAGTTAAAGTTCACGAAAATAATATATTATCAATATTTTGCTAAGAATTTTCATTTTACTTTTTTAACCAGTATTCGACTCAGATGAGAAAACGAAAGCAAATAGTGACAGCAGTGGCGTTCCAGCTAAGCAGGATAAAATTGCTTTGAAACTGCCAGTATCTGGTTGAAAATTTTGGTGCATATTTTCTTTAAGTTTATTGTTCACTGTTTGTTTGCATGTGGGTTTGAATATCTGAACAAAAATCTAGGAAAACCGGCAGAACCAAGAAAGGCAGTACAACTTTCCAGCGATGTAACGGATAAAGAGAATTTTTCTGCAAAGCAGAGGTAATCAATCGTCTCATTGGTGGGCTTTGTCTGTGCAGCTTAGTGGTTTAGGCTTGGTCGTGAAAATTTGTATTTGGCGTGAAAAAGTGCTATTGATAACTTGAATTATTGCTATGACTTCTTTTGTTTTGTATTTATTGCTATCTTGGTATAGAGTATGAAGAGTTCACTGGTTTCTTGACCTTCAATTTTGACATAAGAGTGAAGTTATCAGAATCCTTCAAAATCCTGATCATGTTGTCTCTATTAGTACATTTGTGAATTTTTTAATACAACTGTTTCTTGATCTACGGTATTTATGTCATTCATCAGAAGATTTGAACTATTTGTTCTACATCTGTCTTGTTTCTTTCTTACTGTGATGTCACTAGGGTTTCTAGGACTGTAAATTGATTCCTCTCCCCCTTGGTGATTTCATAAAGGGTTGCTAGGACTGTAATATTTGGCGGTCTTCTCAATGATAAAATGGCAGAAGATGTTCATCTAATTGCCAAAGAGGTTGGCGCAGTATGCTCTGTAACTTATCCTCTTCCAGAAGAGGAACTTCAACTTCACGGTAAGGGAATCTGTTAGGGATCTAAAGTCACGTTCTTTGACATCTGCTGGCAATGAACATTTCTTCTTTGAGTATTTTACTGCTATATTCTAAATCTCTAATCTGCTAATACTGGTCAAGCATGTTTTTTCATGTATCCTGGAGCATCCCATGTTATCGTTACTGTTCTGCCTTGTTTTCAATTTATTAAGCTTGTTTGGTTAGATGTTAAGTGCTATGTTATTAAAAATATTAAGGTCTTGCACAAGATGGATGCAAATTGGATGCATCAGCTGTACTTTATACGAGCGTTAAAGAAGCTCGTTCTTCCGTGGCAACACTGCACCAAAAACCGATAAAGGGAGGAATTGTTTGGGCAAGGCAGCTTGGCGGGGAGGTAATATGACATGGCTTGGTACCCCAACATGCTGCTCTGATGTATTGTTTTTTTGAACTGCCATAATTTGGTTTTGAAAAGAATTTTATCCCTTTTCTGCACAGAAAATTTTTTAGTCTATCCTCTTTATTCCCAATTGTTGGTTTTTAAGGATGTTCCTGATTCTAAAAACTATAATTATGGACTGGAAAATAGAACTTAAGGTGTGAACATAACTGTTATTCCATTGGTTTGTTGGTCAGGGTTCCAAGACTCAGAAATGGAAACTTATTGTCAGAAATCTTCCTTTCAAGGTAGTTATATGCCTACTCTCCTCCACCATCGTTATTAATTTTTTGGGACATGGATTCTTTATAAAATGGTAAAACTGAATGCAGGCTAAAGGAGAAGAGATAAAAGATACGTTTTCATCGGCAGGTTTTGTGTGGGATGTATTTCTTCCTTGTAATTCTGAAACCGGGTATTGAATTCATTTTCCACTATAACAACTTATTTGTCAATGTCAACATCACATACTAATATTTTCTCTTCTGTGCAGGTTATGCAAAGGTTTTGCTTTTGTCATGTTTACATGCAAACATGATGCGGAGAATGTATGTAGCCTAAGCTTCGGTGATAATTGTTTATTTAGATTTTTTTTTCTTTTGTAAATTCTTTCCTTTTCCAGGCCATTAAAAGGTTTAATGGACAAAAGTTTGGAAAGAGGGTCATAGCTGTTGACTGGGCTGTTCCGAAAAAAGTGTATGGTACCAGAGCAAATACATCTACTGGTTCAGAAGATGGTACTCTTTTTTTTCTTCTCTCTTAATATTTAATATTTATAGATGCTTTTGTCTTCCAACACATTATCTAGAAACTAATACCTCTACATTTAGTTACTTATCAGCACTGCTTTTGCAGAACAGCAGGATGAGGGAGATAGTATCAGTGAGGATTTGGAGGATGACAGTGATGATAATGACAATGACACAAATATTACTGGAAAAGGTCAACAGCTTCATAGGATTGACGGTGCTTCTGATGGGTTACAGACATTTGGGAAGGAAAGTTTGCCTACTGACAATGATTTTGCAAAGGAAATAGACATAGCAAGAAATGTTCTTAAAAACTTGATCACTTCCTCTTCAAAAAATTCTATACTTCCTGACATAGAAAATGATATGTCTCCAGAGGGAAAGGATCCAAATGCAGTTGATGCTCCCATTATGCTTGCTAACAATAAGACTGAAAATTCATCCCGTGGTACTTTACCTACAAACTCTGACAACAATAGATCAGCAGATAGTGAACAGAAAGTGGAAGAAGACCTGCAGAGAACAGTTTTTATATGCAATCTTCCGTTTGATATTGAGAATGAAGAAGTTAAACAGCGATTCTCTACTTTTGGGGAAGTTCGATCCTTTGTTCCAGTCCTCCATCAAGTCACCAAGTAGGGTGCTGTAAATAGTCTGAGTTTCTTCAATAATTCCTATCCTTTAATTCATTCTATGGTCCGTTTCTGCTTGTGACAGGCGGCCGCGAGGAACGGGTTTTCTAAAGTTTAAAACAGCAGATGCAGCTACTGCTGCAGTTTCAGCAGCTAATGTATCGTCTGGTTTGGGGATTTTTCTGAAAGGTCGTCAGTTGACAGTGTTAAACGCATTGGATAAAAAGTCTGCCCATGACAAAGAGATAGAGAAGACTAAAGCTGAGGTGCATGATCACCGGAATCTTAACTTGGCCGAGGTTCGGTTTCTTAAATCCCAGATCCATCTTTGTTTTGCTTGATACTCTTTCTATGCTCAATTGTATCTCAAGGCATGCTTCTTTTAGATATGATTGACTTTATTGCCTTTCCGGTACTTAATAGGAAGGTGTCATTCTTGAGGGGACTCTGGCTTCTGAAGGTGTATCAGCTAGTGATATGGCTAAGAGAAAAAGGTAAGTTCATCAACTATCACCTGCTTTTTATAAGTTGACATCATAGCAACGTCATAGCTATTCAGACCGTACCTATTACCTAAAAAATCAATTGGGTCACTATGGTAATTTTGGTATTGGAAATTTTGCACACACCTATCTCTTCCTCTACCTCCAGAAAAAGATGCTCCCCTTCCCTTGGTATGCTGAGCCATGCTGTTACTAGTTTAGGATAAATTCCTAGGCATGTATACATTTTTTATATTTATTTTGAAAACTTGTTATATGCGCTGGTTGGCCATGATCTCTACATTATGATGCTTTCCAAATCCTGCAGGTTACAGGAAGAGAAGATGACAAAACTCAAATCTCCAAATTTTCATGTATCAAGGACAAGGCTTGTCATGTACAATTTACCAAAGTCAATGACTGAAAAAGAACTCAAAAAGCTATGCACCGATGCAGTATTGTCACGTGCTACAAAGCAAAACCCTGCCATACGACAGGTTAGCAAATTGTTACCGTTCCGAATTATGTTTCAATAATAGCTATTTTTGTTTGTCTTCTGATATTTTACTTTGACTTTGATTTTGATGTCACTGGCGCAGATAAAGTTTCTGAAGAATGAGAAAAAAGGAAAGGTAAGGGATCACTCACGTGGAGTTGCTTTTATTGAGTTCTCGGAGCATCAACATGCTCTGGTGGCGCTGAGGGTTCTTAATAATAATCCTGGTAATGCATTTTGTTAAATTTTTCATTATCAGTATCCTCATGTGCAGTCTTTGGCAGTGAATATACTTCTAATTGAAGTGAATCCCTCTGTACGTAGAAACTTTTGGTCCTGAACATCGGCCAATTGTGGCATTTGCACTTGACAACGTTCAGACTCTGAAGCTACGCAAAGATAAGCTGCAAGCTCGGCAGCAGGAAATTGATGATGACTCGGGAGACATGTCGAAAAATGAATTTTCACATTCGCCAACTGATGTACCAAATCAAAAGGAGCAATCTAGAAAGCGCAAATTCAAAGGTGAGAATAGAGCAAAGGAATCCGAATTGAAAAACAGTGATGCTCATAGAGGTTCCACTGATCAGCTCAGAAGCACAAAGAAGCATAAGAGCAGTTTAGGAAGTGAAACTACTCGTTCTAACCTAAAAGACGGATCTGAAGGCAGAAAACAGAAAGCGAAAGGCTATAAACATGAGCAAAAGGAAGGCAGGAAGCCTGATGCTACTGGCAATTCTGTCAAAGGGCGTACCGCAACCAAAGAAGTGCACAGACCAAAACCCTCGGAGAGAAGAGATTTGTCACGGAGAAAGAGAATGCTACCTGAGCAGGCAAGCAAACAAGAGGGAGCAGAAAGTTCACAGCAAAGGAAAAGACCAAAGAAAAATAAAGATCCCGTGGGACGGGATACAGTAGATAAACTTGACATTCTGATTGAACAATACAAATCCAAGTTCTCAAAGCAGGGTTCTGAAAAACGCCAGGATGAAAAGCAATCTATTAAACAGACTAGTAGAAGATGGTTTCAGAAGTAATCTCTCTGGCGAATTATACGATGGGATTGTAATAGTTTGTAATATTATATGGTCTTAAATGTCTCAATTTTGGTTAACTCGTAATCATGCCTTTTGTAGAAATCCAAATTTTGCATTTTTTCCCCTTGCACTTTCTTGAGGTTTTGGAATTCGTTGTTAATGTTTTATTTTTTTATAATGAAGAGTATTTTAGTCCATAATTATATTAATATTTTTCAGTGAGACTAGCCAAATTTATTTTCTACACCCTCGTTTTTTAATGTTTTCGTAGGTAACAAAATGCAATGATTTGACATCTTAATTTTTTATATATATAAATACGCCCAGGATTTTGGAGGAGCCGTATGTTTGTTATCTTAATTTTATTAGAAAAGGAAAAGTCTTTAATTTTATTTAACAAAATATAGTGATTATAAATCGAATTTCCGGGCTATCCGGCGTTAATAACTAAACTATATTCGTTTATATAAAGATATGTACTTATAAATAATATAATTGAATTACTTAGAACACCAAAACGTGCTATTTATAACAAAGAAATAAAATCTTGTAACTTCGTGCTTACACGAAAAACGTATGAGGCACAAGTGATCATATCCTGACATGCCCCCAAAACAAGCGAAATGTTGTCTTGCGAACATTGACGAGAGCACAAGAGTCCACCAGTTTGGCATCAAACTCAAAAAGTTGCATCATAAGGTTGATATGTCAAGGCATTGGACGGCACTTGATACGGCCATCATTATTTCCCTTCTTGGTGACATGTCGGGAAACAGATTTCCCGTCTGCATCCGTTTACTGAGTCATCAATTGCTTTTGACCATCAACCCCTCTTTTGGTTTGGTCAAAGTCGGGTTATTGACTAATTAGTTTAGTTTACCTTTACCTCACAACGCTGACGTGGCAGTCGCCAAGATGGCAACTGAAATAGAGTAACGTGGCGACAGCGTAGAACGTGGCAGCATCAGGGATGGAGCATGGATAGCTTTTACGCTGTTCCCTACCTACCCTTGCTGTACCGTATCATTTCTCTCTGAAGCAAAACAACTTTCGTTCCGTACAGTCCAGCTCACGAATCTTTTCCCGAAATCCACACAATACATTGACGTGTCGCCCTACCCACCATCTATGTTCCTCCAACAATACCCTCGACATTCTCTTTATCCACAATGATACCCAATCTCCATCTAAACACCGCCGTTTAATCCCGAGCTCACCATTCTGTCACCTCTCAAAAGCACCGGATAAAACACCCTCTGCTAAAAAATTAACAGATTGATTTCTTCTTCTTTTTTCTTTTTTTTTTCTGGTATGATTATTTTATCTCCGTTCTCCGCCTTCTGACAGATCTCTATTTGTCGTCTTAGCGTTGTTGCTGATGCTTTAATTGTTTTTTAAAAAGGTAAAGAGTCTCTACAAGTCAGCCAGTTCGTGTCTTCCATGGCGAAGCTTAAAGCGGCGCGGCGCTCGCTAGACTCTTACAGCGTCAAACACATCAACAAAACAATCAAAGGTAACTGCAAAAACAGAACAACATGAATTAATAAGTTTTTTTTAGTTAACTCACTGACTGTTGCGCACTAACGAACTTTTTCTCTTTCTCTCCCGTTCTCTTGCGTGTGCTTACGATTATGTTGTTTGTCTCTTAGCTGGGGACTGCGTGCTGATGCGGCCGTCGGATCCGTCGAAGCCGTCCTACGTGGCGAGGATCGAGAGGATCGAATCGGACGGGAGAGGAGCGAACGTGAGGGTGCATGTGCGCTGGTATTACCGGCCGGAAGAATCGATCGGTGGACGAAGGCAGTTCCACGGCTCCAAGGAGGTGTTCCTCTCGGATCATTTCGATATGCAGAGCGCGGACACGATAGAGAGCAAGTGTCTTGTCCATAGTTTCAAGAGTTACACGAAGCTGGAAGCCGTTGGAAACGATGACTTCTTCTGTCGTTTCGAGTATAATTCCTCCACTGGTGCTTTCAATCCCGACAGGGTCGCCGTGTAGGTTAATTTTTCGCTATCGGACTACATGTCTTTGGAAATTGATGATGCTCTATTTTTCTTATTTGAAGATTATTTTGTTAATACTGTGCTCGCTTTTCTTTATTTTGTGGTTGATTTATTGTCTGGCAGTTATTGCAAGTGTGAGATGCCTTACAATCCTGATGATCTAATGGTTCAGTGTGAAGGATGCAGCGACTGGTAGGTTGTGTTTCTCTTGTGATTTATTATTTTATGGATTACATTGTTGTGCTATGAGATTTCCTGATAGATAGCTCATATAATAAAAGGTCGAAAAGGCATATTTTGTGATGCCTTTTCAAGTGTGTTCGGTCTGTGGAGTTCGATTAGTTCTGTTGTGTCTGTATGTGTGTGTTCTTCTGAGGTTAAGGATATTTCAGGTTTTGCTATTTATAAATAATATGGTGGTTTTGTGCACATTGTGTGGGAAAACCGATGCATCCTTCCAATGTGTACTGCTTTTTGATTCAGGTTTCATCCTACTTGTTTAGAAATGACTGTAGAGGAAGCAAAACGACTTGAGCACTTCTTCTGTGAGAGTTGCGCTTCTGAAGGACAAAAGAAGCTACAGAGTTCCCATGCCACTACAAGACAATCAGATACAAAGGTATTATATTTTATACTTGGATGCTGAATATAGTTTGAAGCTGTCACACTGCTAGTCATGTGCTAATAGTATGTAATTGCTTGATATTCATCGGTAACTGCGGGTTTGAACATTTGCTGTCTTGAAGTTTGGTGTAAGTAATGCTGTCGCCATATCTTAAGTCAGACAGTCAGTTTCTACAACCTTGTACACTCACTCGCAGCAATTTTTGATTCTTTGAGGATGCCAAAACCAGAGCATGCTAAGGTTTTCTTTATTGTGTAAATTTTATGCGAATGCCAGTTTATGGGAATGCCAGTGTAATAGAGCTGCCCTTATGGTTCGGTTCCACTTGTTTTTCCTTTGTTTTGGTCGGATGGGTAGAAATTTTATGCGAATGCCACTGTCCAAGAACAAAGGAACAATGATGTTGCTGCTACGATATTATTGTTCTTCCTCACTGTTCGATTTTTGTGTCAGGTGGAGACGAAGAGGCGAAAGAGGTGACAGAAGAAGTACATAAACAGAGAAAGTAGGACATTAGCGAAATGGAGCTCCTTCTTCTAACCCTTTTTAGACTTGAGGCGAACACGGAGGCAAAGATGTCTGCATCGCTGGCTGTAATATTTGTTGGTTGACGGCAGAGGGAAACTGGCTTGAAAATCCTGTGTAAATATGATTTGAGGGGTCATCTTGTTTTCCTATGAAAGTCGAGGACGTGATTGTCTCTCTGGTGTGTATGATTTTGGTCTTTCTTTGGCATGTTAGGATTCTGTATTTAACCCTAACTCTTCAAACTATCAAAATCTAATTGATACACGTCTTTCAATTATTATTTGGGGATTGAGGATTAAACATAAAATTTGACTTTACATAAGATAAAGGACCAAGTTTCTAATGACTAAATTAACTAAAACAGGATTATTATTGAAGAAACTAAACCCAAGATAAAAATCTAAGCTGCTCCTAGCTTGAAGAATCATCGACCTGGTTCCAGTATCTGTTGAAAAACCACTTGGTATCAGCTTCAGCGGCATACCCATCTTGATTTCGGTGCCAGCTATAGTGAGCATGGGTTCGGTTCTTAATGTCAAAAACGGCATGTCCAAAACTGGCTTCCCGGTACGCTGAATATGATGGCTGGGGCTCTCTCAGGCTGCAAAAACATCAGATAACAACAGAGAACTCAATCGTATCAGCACCAGAGAAAATTTAGGAATTTAGTTTATATGTTCAGTGATTTGCTTACTCGGATGCTATGCCTTCGAGATTCCCTCCATCACCTATGGTTATGTAAACCGGGGCTGAAGGATCTCTCACTGGCGTGCAGTTTTTGTTTTCTACGTCGAATCCGATATTGGATATGCGTTCCTGCAAGCGAAAACAGAGGGATTCGTCAGAAACAAAATAGACGAAACTTTCTTCTATTGCAGATACCTAACTAACTCAACATTATACTTACCGATCGTTCATAACCATGAACATGTCCAGCAAACACGACATCAACCTTGTACTGAACTAGCCAGGGCTCGAACATCACTCTCATTGTCTCTCCTTCCATGAAATGATAGTTAAAGCTGTTGTACCATGGGGAGTGCACAAGAACAATCAACCATGGAGTCTCACTCCTGTTCACTTTTGGAAGCTCCTCTTCTAGCCATCTATACTGCGGAGTGTATTTACCTACAACCATTTAAAGAAACACCACAATTATGCTTGGTTTCGGAGACCCCATCATTTGTCCATTATAGAAATCTTGCAGGGCCTTACCGTATGCTGAATACGAAGACAAAACAATGATGTAAGCCGAAGCTCTCTTGATAGAGTACCAAAGAGGAGCAGTACTTTGCGATGCTCTATAAGGAACATGGTAGCGGTGAGTAAAAGGCTTGAAAGGTCTATTTTCACCCTGTAACAATGGCATAAGAGTCATATGTTTGAGGAATGACTTGTAAAGAGATAGATGATTATCTATAATGACGCTTACTTACAATTTCTGGGGCATAATCAAGCTCATGATTTCCTGCAACCCAAATCCAAGGCTGATAAGCGACACTTCTCTCCACGAACCTTCCCCACGTATCCCATCTCACATTATCATGATTCTTATAGTTGTCAGCATAAGAAAGATCGCCAATGAACAACACTGCTTGCCCTTTTCGTGGGTTATTTTCGTAGTGAGTGAGTGTTATGTTTGAATCAAAAGTCTGACCAAGATCCCCTGCAGAGCGGTCATGTAAGAGAAACATGTACACTTACAAGCTTAAAGTTGCAAAGGTCACTTCCATTACCTATGACACCAAAGGTATACGGGACATCAGGCCCGACTGGAGGAGGGGTTGTGAACCAGAATTGCCGTGTGGTGTTCCCTAGCCCAACTTCGTAATAGTACTTGGTGTTGTACTGTCAGAAGGGTCAAACAACCGAGTCTCAATGTTGACGAACTATGCATTCTGATATAAAGTTAAAAACATATCCATATGATTCAGAATGTACCTCCAAGTGCCTGAGGGTGCAGTGATGGATGTAATCAGATTTGTAAGCGTAGTAAGTATATGTGATCATCCTGCCTTTAGCCCTCATCTTATGCTTGCAATTTTCGCACCAGTAACGCACTCTACTTGAACCAGGCTCATCCACAGTCACCCATGACACTATCACAGCCTTACCCTCATGATCTCCTTGTGTTATATGAACCTTCATTGAGAATCATCACCATCAGCAAGAACACACCACGAGTAACTTTTAAAAGCATAAAACACACAACCGTTCAAGCACTATATATGCATCTTTAAGCTCATTATAATACCTGTTGAGGAGCATTGTAGCCAGGAGGTACTTTAAAAGCATCACTGTCGAGGGGCATATCAACAGTCTTCTCCGCTTTCCTTACAAAACTGCTCGTTTTTCCTCCATTACACAACACTGCTACGTTAAAAACCAAAGCCAAGTAAACAAGAAGACAAAAGGAGTGAGAACCATTGACAGCCATGTTTCAGTGTATCACTCTTAACGCCAGTGTCTCTGCCCGCCACACTCCAACCCTTTATATAGATCTATGCTCGTTGGTAAACATTGAATACAGGGTATGTATGTTATTCCCATCGCTAAGAACTAGGGGAATAAACTGGATATATTCCAAAATACAGTTACAGGTCAACTGATACGAGTAGGAGACCTGATGACTAATGGTAAAAGATTTGCAGTTAAGATTTTTACGAGCCTTCAGCCACCTGGAGATATGTAGGCAGAACGGCAGGAGTAAGTAAAGCCATTCATAGTTTTTTTTTTTGAAATAGAAGAATATCCGGTAGGTTATGTTGCTTATAACCTAAATTTTGACAGTAATTTCAACTACACAAGTATTTGTTATGATATTTATGATATTGCTTATATTTATAAATCAAAGTAAAATAAAACAATAATACAATAAGTTTATTGGAATGAAGAGGAACTGACAAGAGCATATTGATACGTACACATCTTATTTAAAATTATCTAATTTTCCATGATGGGTAATGTTTTCTTAAAGAAATACTAAAGGAAAAAAAAAAGGAAAGATAACGTTTCTTTGGCAGTCTGAAACTTGAAACTGACAAGCTCAACAAGAAAATGGTGGATGGTGTTGCAGGAGCATTATTCCAGAAAGTTGAAAAGAAGAGAAATCCATGTTGTTACTGTGGGTGACTTGTAGAATCATCAACAGGATGCCAGTATCTGTTGTAAAACCACATTCTATCAGCTTCCACAGCATATCCATCTTGATTACGATGCCAAGAGTAGTGTGCATGAGTTCTGTTCTTGATCTGAAAAGTGGCATGTCCGAAACTTGCCTCACGGTACGCTGAGTATGCTGGCTGTGGCTCTGTCATGCTGCACAACGAAAGAGCAGACTTTGTTAAGCAATGCCAAAGGACAAATTCACATATGTATATGTTAATGCATTGTCATCTTACTTGGTTGCTAAGCCTTCAAGATTTCCTCCATCACCTATAGTGATATATACAGGAGCTGACTTGTCTTTCACTGGGATGCACTCTCCGTTCACTATGTTGTATGCAACGTTGGATATGCGTTCCTGAAAGGCAGAGCAGGAACAACGAAAAGTTAAGCAGGAACAAGTGATTGCTGCCATAATAATAGAAAAATGGTGGGTCATACTTACAGATCGTTCATAAGCATGAACATGACCAGCAAACACGACATCCACCTTGTACTGAACAAACCAGGGCTCATACATTACTCTCATGGATTCTCCTTCCATGTAATGATAATTGTAGCTGTTATACCATGGGGAATGCAAAAGAACCACTAGCCATGGAGTCTCAGTCCTATTGACTTTTGGCAGCTCCTGTTCAAGCCATTTGTATTGAGGAGTGTATTTACCTGAAGACATTATAGTTAGTAGGACTGCACATAAAAGTGGTTGAAAACGTTCTGCAGCTTTTTTTTTTCTTCTTTATATGGGAACATGCTCTACTGCAGATGCCTCCAAATTTGGCACTACTGCGTTTGTGTTAATAATATTTATATGAAAAGCATTTACTGCTCTTACCATATGCTGAGTAGGAAGCCAATACAATTATGTAGGCAGAAGCTCTCTTGATAGAGTACCAAAAAGGAGCAGTGCTCTGTGAAGCTCTATAAGGAACATGATAGCGGTTTGTGTAAGGCTTAAAAGGTTTATTTTCACCCTGCAAAGACAGGTAGATTGGTTAATCAAAACAACCCTTCCTAGCTCCCAATTGCTGGAGAAATCATTTCATAGGCATAAAGATGCCAATGAACAAGACGATCCAGCTAATATTGATGATAGTAAAGTATGCTATAAACCCACTTACAAGTTCTGGGGCAAAATCAATCTCGTGATTTCCTGCTGTCCATATCCAAGGCTGATAAGCAGTACTTCTCTCTACAAACCTTCCCCAGGTATCCCATCTCACATTGTCATGATTTGGATAGTTATCTGCATAAGAGAGGTCTCCTACGAACAATACCGTTTGTCCTTTTTGTGGGTTCATTTCATAGTGAGTGAGTGTTTTGTTTGAATCAAAACTCTGACCAAGATCTCCTGCAAAAGTACAACAATCCTTCACGTACTTACCAATAGCTTGAAGGTTAACCATTATGCAAAAATCAGAGGAAAACTGAGTTTCTTGTCACAAGCCTTCAAGCATACCTATGAGACCAAACGTGTATGGGACATCAGGCCCAACAGCAGGAGGGGTTGTAAACCAGAATTGCCGTGTGGTGTTCCCAATCCCAACTTCATAGTAATACTTGGTGTTGAACTGCCAGTGATGTCAAACAACCACACCACTTAGTTATGTACACTAATTGAAGACAAACAAAACCATCGTGAACAAACTTAGTTGTCTGCAATTTTCTACCATCAAGGATAAGTAACAATGCAGCAATACAGGAAAGTGATACCTCCAAGTTCTTGATGGTGCAGTGATGAATGAAACCAGAGGTGTAGTTAAAATATCTATAAGTTGTGACTTTGCCTTTAGCCTCCTTCTTTTCCTGGCGATTCTCGCTCCAGTAAAGAACCGCATTAGAACCTGGTTCATCTACAGTCACCCAGGACACTATGACTCCTTTCCCCTCATGATCTCCTTGTGTTATATGAACCTTAACATCAAAGCCACCGCTCCATCACCAACAACACAGCATTAAAGCGACCAAAACTCCAAAGCGAAACAATTCCTCCAGGAGGAAGAAGAAGAAGAATAAAAAAGAGCATATCAAAACTAAGACACACCTGCTGAGGAGCATTGTAGCCTGATGGGACTTGAAAAACATCACTATCAAGGGGCATATCAACAGCTTTCTCCACGTTCCTAACATATCTGCTTGTTATCCCTCCATTACACAACACAGCAACATTCAAGACTAAAACCAACAAAACAGCAACAGAGGAAGAAGAAAGACGGGAACCCAAAAATGCCATGTGTTCTTTCTCCTCTGAAACGTCTGAGGTCTTAAACTCAAACTCCCATGTTTGTGCCGGCACGCTATAAGCCTCTAATATAAGCCCCTTGACTAGTGTGTACGCTAGAATAACGTTTTGGGTTCAAAGCATTTGGTTCCAGGACAAACGGGAATATCCGCAATTATACCAATTAATGTACACATTACAAGTCAACTGACATAGTAGGTTCTACATTAGACAGGGTAAGGCTTATCTAGTGGTCAGAAACCATATGGGGTTTCTGCTGTCTTTGCCGACGAATGCTTCACTACTTTGTTTTTCCCATCTTTATAGAAAGCAGAGAGAATCCATAGGGATTGCAGCTTGAGAAAAAATAGCATCCGAATAAAGTTGACTTAGGAATGCTTTGGACAGACTCCATACGAACAAACACTTGAGCTGCACTGCTGAAGTTATGGAGGGACGACCAAATACTTTTTTTTTTAATTAATCTCATGAATAATTAGGGAAAATAAATAAGATAAGGTTGCTGAGACCCCCATTGATTCTATTGAACTAAAACCAGTAGGTCGGACTACTCCATCACCACATTGGGTGATGGTGATAGCTTGGAAAAGTCCAAGAAAGAGGGCCCAAAATTCAAAGTCTTTGCCTATTAATATAATTTATTTAATTATTATTCCATTATTCTTTACGGCTCGTTCGTGACTTAAAAAAACAAAACAAAATGATCCGGGATGGCCACTTTGTGCGAGTCAGCGAGATAGGTGAACTGCAGAAGAGATAGACTCGTACTGGACCATGGGCGAACCGCACCAATGTGGTCCGTCGCCTCGAGCTCGAAGGAAAAGTGGTCTGAAGCGCACTGTGAATGGATTGGATTTTATCGGACTCGCACCTTAAGCGATGGATATAAAAGGGGTCCATTATGCCCAAACCTATACTCACAAAGCACCACTAGCGAGTGATCGTTGTGAATAGGGGGCTTGTCATTGGAGATTTGGACGCGCACGAAGGTAAGGGTCCGTTGCCAATGAGCCTTATCTCAGCTGGCATTATCCCTTATGAGGTTCAGGGAGGTCCTGGGTTCAATCCCCGGTAGGTGGTTCTAGGTGATTTAAAGGAATAGGTAGGGTGGGGTGGGGTAGTATCGATGTATAAAAAAAAAAAAAAAAAAAAGGAAAAAAAAAAAGGTAAGGGTCCGTTGTGAGGGTGCCCGTGCCGTGCCTATGATATTTGTGTAAAGATGAGACTTTACCCCGTACTGGGCCATAGTGCTCCCTCCAAGTGTCGCTACTTGGTACGCTTCCCGCTAAGCCAATTATTGTTGAGATTATTGATTTGATTTTCTAAACTAATTTTTTATTTTTTAAATAAAATAATTTGAATTTTAGAAAATATTAATAAAATTTATTTCTGTCAATTTTTTTAAAATTAATGAAATTCAGAAAATAATCTTTTATTTTTTAAAATATATAAGTATCTTGTGAATGTGACGTTAAACTAACCGTCAAGAAAAACCCCAAAATTCGCCCACGTTTATGGACCAATGACCCAATCATCGCCCAAACCCAATAAACACATCCCATGTTAGCCCATAACGGCAAACACGAAAACGGAACAAACCTCCCCTTGGGATAAGCACCGACCACCATTCTACGCCAATGAAGAGCACGCCACTGTATCCACGCGTCGCTCTGTCATTAGACAATCGTTCCCCTCCTCCTTAAGCAATCCTCGCCGTTACGATTGGTTGTTCTTTTTTAATGCCAACTTAACCAAAATGCTGTAGTCTATAGTTTTGTGTGTGTATAAATATATACGCACGCCTCACACCATTTCATTCGCAGACCAAACAGCCAAAGCCACCAACAATGTCTCTCCTCGGCTTATCCTGTTTCGTTGTTTTCTGCCTCCTATTTGTTTCCTTTGTTTTCGCGGGGGATTCGGCATCATCATCGGACGGGGAGGATTTGTTGATCAGGCAGGTGGTGGATGCGGACGCTTCCCATCGGTTGTCGAACCCTAACCTCCTGAGCGACGAGGATCGTTTTACACTGTTTAAGAAGAAGTACAAGAAATCGTACGCCTCTAAGGAGGAGCATGACAACCGTTTCTCGGTGTTCAGGCGGAACATGCGAATCGCGGCTCATCGTCAGATTTTGGACCCCACGGCGACTCATGGCGTGACTCAGTTCTCCGACTTGACTCCGGGCGAGTTCAGGAAGCAGGTTCTGGGTTTGCGGAAGCTGAAGTTCCCCAAGGACGCGAAAAAGGCCCCGATTTTGCCTACCAATGATTTGCCTGAGGATTTTGACTGGAGAGATAAGGGAGCTGTTACTCCTGTTAAAAATCAGGTCTTTTATTCTTTTTCTTTTTGTCTTTCGATTTATTGATAGTTGTTCATATTATAAAATTGATTTAGAATTTTTGTTTAAGCAATAGTGGTTTGATATTTTGCGTTCGGGGTTTCAGGGTTCTTGTGGATCATGCTGGAGTTTCAGTACTACCGGGGCTTTGGAAGGTGCTAATTTCCTTTCAACCGGAAAACTTGTTAGTCTTAGCGAGCAACAGCTTGTGGATTGCGATCATGAGGTGATTTCCTAATTTGTCGATGTTACGTTAGTATAGTTGCAGATAACGATCCGTGTATAATGATTCGAACTTGAAACTTTATGATTAGGGAATTTGGAATATGATTTGATTTTAGGTGAAGGGTCTGGCATGGTACATTAATGAAAGGGATGCTGCTTGGATTTTTTTCTTTTTCTTAAAGTGGGTTGTGGCCGTCTCTGCAGTGTGATCCAGAGGAGGAAGGTGCGTGTGATTCTGGGTGCAACGGGGGCCTGATGAATAGTGCATTTGAGTACGCTCTTAAGGCTGGTGGTGTAATGCGTGAGGAGGATTATCCATATACCGGTACTGATCGTGGTACTTGCAAATTTGACAAGAGCAAGGTTGTAGCTAAGGTTGCCAACTTCAGTGTTGTGTCCCTCGATGAAGATCAAATTGCTGCTAACCTTGTTAAAAACGGACCCCTTGCAGGTACTTTAAATGTCTGTTTAATAATGGATGATTAATTGTCTTTTGTTACTAATATTATTGTAGCGTTTGCTTCGTCAAAATATTAACCTTTTGGCCGGAATGCAGTGGCGATCAATGCAGTGTTTATGCAAACATATGTCGGGGGAGTTTCATGCCCCTTGATCTGCTCGAAGAGATTGGATCATGGGGTACTGTTGGTTGGATATGGTTCTGCCGGCTATGCTCCAATTCGTTTGAAGGAGAAGCCTTTCTGGATTATCAAGAATTCTTGGGGACCACACTGGGGTGAGAATGGTTTCTACAAAATCTGCAGGGGCCGTAATATTTGTGGAGTAGACTCCATGGTTTCAACTGTTGCTGCAGTTCATACTAACTCTCAGTAGGTTTAACTAAAGTGGGTATTTGTAAATAATTGATGTTGCTTGTGTGCCCCCAACAACTTGATGCCGTGATTTCTTTGTCATTTATATCATCAGGGCATGGGAAAGAAATTTCTTTGAATTTTCCTGTGCGTTTGGTTTGAACTGGAGTCACGACAACCGAACAGTTGCAGTTATTGTCTTCAAGTTACTCCATCTAAGACTTGTTATGCTTTTGACTTTATCTGATCTCTATGTCATTTGTTTTCACCTGACCATCAGAAAACAGTATTCTGTTGCCATGCTGTAGTAATTTTTGCGGGATCCTGAACTTAATACCTGCTAACTGGAGAAGATTAACCTTTTGAAACCATAGGTGGAGGGTTGAAAACGTAATCTTAGTGGTTTGCCGGCTCATTGAATTTGCTGAAACTGAATTACCTATGAAGGATTGCTTGCACGACATCAATCACATCAATCATCTGCTCCTTGAATCAAGGATAATTTTGTTTCATAAATCGCCTCATTCTTAATCAAAGATTATTCTGTCTACATAGGCAGCAATCAAAGCTGGAAATTTCTGCTCTTTCCAGAACCAACAAAATTGCGTTGGAAAAAAAATCTCCGCGGAACCCTGTACAGTTCATATTTCGAACATCGCTTTCTAGCAGTGAAGCTCAAAAATGAGCACATTCGGATGGACTCAAGGTTGAGACTCAATTTGTGAGACTCCGGCCCACTTTGGGGCCGTCTCCGATCAGTATGCAGCCCACATCACTAAGTTGGATCGTTGCCCATTACTCCCATTGTTAAATTTGTTAAAGATAAATGACGACCTAAAAAATTCTTGTTCTCTCCAGAAGAATAAAATCATAGGCTATTGTTCTAACTAAGCAGAAAAAATAATACCAAATTTGACCAATTTGAAGGTATTATCCGAATATTTGTCGGAGGAGGGCCCAAAGTGGTTGGCAGGACGGGATGAGGCTGGCGGGTTTAGGGTTGGAGTCTCACACCATTAATCTACTTTGTATATTGTGTTGTGGTGGATTGCAACGATGCACTCGAAATGTAATAACTATAGATGGTAAGCATATGAAATACCACGTATTTGGGTGGTTGTGTATTTATGTAGGCACATCTATCCATGTGAAAACCAAATATATAAATGTAATACTTATAACAAGTTAGAGTACAGGTTTCCTTAAAAAAAAATATTGGTTACGGATGGTTGTTGACAAGTAGGTCGGTATTTGATGCTGGAATGGTCAAACTATTTGAAATTAAATTGATAAATATTTTTGGATCTAATCAGAATTAATTGAGTTAAAGTTCAAATTCGGATCTATTGAAATTAAAAGCGTTGCATAAACACTAGTAAAAAAATAGATTTAGGTAACCTGAAAATTTTAAAAGTAATTGAATTCTCTCTAAAGCTGAAGGACCACAGAACCAAAATCCAGCAATGGTGCCTAAGGTGGTAAAGCCTCATTAATTCTCCTTCTTGAAACAAAGTTGGAGGTTGGAATGTTGTCCGTTTTATTAATGGCTTGTTTCTTTCTTCTTTTTGTGGGGTTTTGGAATATTTTTTTTACTTTTTTTAATTAAGTCTATACTAGGTCAACTACTACAACTGGAGGACTTGTATATATAGGCGTACACCTAATATAGAGGCAGTGCACAGTACCGGAGGGGACCTCTGGCATTAGAAGACGATCAGCTAGGTAGTACGTATGGCATCTAAACCAGGAATCCTCACTGACTGGCCTTGGAAGCCCCTTGGGAGCTATAAGGTAAGCTCCTGATTGTTAAAAGAAATAGAGGAGAAAAGGTCTATCTTCACCATGCATGCATGTTATATATTCTATTCTAATGCTCACTACCTTGGCCACTGAATCGACTTTGGTTTGTGTTGAAAGTATATGATTTTGATCCCATGGGTGGTGGATAGCATTTGTTCATTCACAACAGCAGAAGCAAGTGGAAGGGATCTATTGTACTTGCTTGTGTTCCCATTCCTCCTCCTCCGGATGCTTCACAACCAAGTCTGGATGTCTATTTCTCGTTACCGAACAGCCAAAGGCAGCAACAGAGTTGTTGACAAGGACATTGAATTCGGCCAAGTTGACAGGGAAGCCAACTGGTACAATTATTCATTCATATCCCTTTCATGTAAATATGCATATACATGTACAAAAGTGCTTAAAAACGTTTCTCAGGCTTGCTTCCAAAGAAGATCCCTGTCTCTGTTTCTATATTATTTAGACATTGGGCGGCATTAAATGTGGACCTCCCTTCGTACTTGACAGGGATGACCAGATGCTGCTCACTGCAATCCTGTTTTACCTATTCAACAGGACAGTACCTCAGGCTTCCTGCTTGCCCATCTGGAGAACGGATGGCCTAATCCTGACGGCCTTGCTTCATATGGGTCCTGTCGAGTTCCTGTATTACTGGCTTCACAGAGCGCTTCACCATCATTACCTCTACTCTCGTTACCACTCTCATCATCATTCCTCCATCGTCACCGAGCCCATCACCTGTAAATACAGCTTCCGACCAAGTCCTTACTAATCAATAAGTTGAAAAAACATGCACCGACGTACTTTATATTCACACTGATGATATCTGTTGACTGATAGCTGCTTTTGTGTTTCTTTTTTTCAACTCTGCCCGCAGCCGTGACCCATCCCTTTGCAGAACATATAGCGTACTTCACGCTCTTTGCAATTCCGATGTTTACCACATTATTCACGGGGACTGCGTCTATTTCATCCCTCTTTCTGTACGTAATCTTCATCGACTTTATGGACAACTTGGGTCACTGCAACTTCGAGCTAGTCCCGAAGTGGCTATTCTCCGTCTTCCCACCGTTTAAGTATCTCATGTACACACCATCGTAAGTCAAATCTATTCATAAACAAACACGTTCAAGATAACCCAATGAAGCACCAAGGTGAAATATAATAAGAAGGATCGATGTGCACATAATGCTTGTGAAAGTACTGAATGGTTATACTTTTCTTGGTTGCATGGCTGCAGATTCCACTCGCTGCATCACACCCAATTCCGGACAAATTACTCACTCTTCATGCCCGTTTATGACTACATCTACAACACCACAGACAAATCTAGTGATACTCTGTACGAAAATTCTCTTACTAAACCCGAAGATTCACCAGATGTTGTACATCTAACGCATCTGACCACACCAGACTCCATCTATCATCTGCCACATGGGTTTCCCTCTTTAACCTCCAACCCACAGAACGATTCCAAATGGTACCTATGCCTTATGTGGCCCGTTACATGTTGGTCTGTGATCATGACTTGGCTCTCCGGCCACACATTTGTTTCAGAGAGAAACAGTTTCAACTCACTAAAACTGCAATCTTGGATGGTCCCAAAATACAAAATGCAGGTGAGAAATGTCCATATCTGAAAATTGATGCATATTTTCTCTTTTTTCTACTGTCCAAGTCTTTATAATTTATTAGAGAAATAACTATCTTTTGGTGAGACTGTATACATACAGTATTTTCACCGACGGCAAAGAGATTCTATCAATAGTTTGATCGAGAAAGCGATACTAAAGGCAGACAAGAGGGGAGTGAAAGTGCTTAGTCTTGGACTCCTGAATCAGGCAAGTCATCTAATTGAGGAACCCTCCTTATAATTTATAGGTAAAATAAATAATTGGTTTCCCTACTCTCACAAAATATATTGGTACTATACAATTAATACCGCAAAGGGAGAAGAGCTGAACGGATATGGTGAAGTCTATGTCCTGAAGAATCCCACTCTTAAATTAAAGGTGGTGGATGGGAGTAGCCTTGCAGTGGCAATTATACTAAATAGCATACCCAAAGGGACAACCCAAGTACTCCTCAGAGGCAAACTCACCAAGGTTGCTTACGCCATTGCATTTGCTCTATGCCAGAACAACATCCAGGTCCTTATCTATACCTCTTAATTATTAAGTAATAATCATAACTATGGTTATTTTATCCTATAGATTTTTTTATGCAGGTGGTGACATTATACAAGCATGAAAAGGAGAAGCTTAAGCTCATGCTTCCCACCATTCCCGAATCTAATTTGCTTTATACCAAAAGCAGCACCCAGAAGGTATATAATAAATATATACCTCAGGTAATTTGCTTCATTTCTGCAGATCATTGAATTAGCAAATATATAAATTTACTGTACCGTATATAGGTATGGTTGGTAGGAGACGAATTGGCTCCAGAAGAACAAATGAGTGCCGGAGAAGGAACAACATTCGTCCCATTTTCCCAAATCCCTCCAAAGAAATTGCGTCGCGATTGCTCCTACTTCAACACCCCTGCGATGATAATACCTAATGCTTTTACAAACGTGCGTTCTTGCGAGGTTAGTAAGCAATTAGGTTGTAAGCTTTTTGTCAGCTTCAATTCGTCTTTATTTCTTTATGTCCTCTCTATGTATGTATGGACCATAATACGAGTGGATGTGCAGAACTGGTTGCCGAGAAGGATGATGAGTGCATGGCGCATAGCTGGGATACTGCATGCATTGGAAGGATGGGATGCGCATGAATGTGGGCGAACAATGATGAACATCGATCTTGTATGGCAAGCCACCATCCGACATGGATTCCTTCCTATTCCGATCCCAACCAAATTGACCCTCGTAGAGTGATGATGAGTGTTGAATCGAGTAATAACAAATCATTACTATTAAATCTATCTTGTACAAGATTGATCAAAATCTAAATTCAAACCTGAAAATAAAAGAATGGAGGGGTACTTTTGTGATTTGATTGTGAAAAAAAACTAATAAATAAATAGTGTAATTTATATTATTTTAATTAAGTCTCGAAATCAATACTCGTTTAATTTCTAATAAGTTCTGCTTAAGACATATTTCATTTAGATGAGGTTTTAAAATTCTGTGTTTTCTTTTTCTGCAATTTTATTCTAAGACTGGAAAGGTTTCTTACCAACCGTACCTAATACACACAGTAACACTGTAGGAAATTCTTCAGTCAGTGTATATTTTCATATGGGTTGTCAGCGTCTTTACTTGCTCTGCATCGTTTCAGAATTACTATTAGTAGTTGATATTATTATATAAATATTATTTAATGTAGTAAATTAATACTGCATAATGGAATAGCTATAATTAAGCCGTAGCATGTGTTAGCATGGGTAGCATGTGTAGCATGGGTAGCATGGGTAGCATGGGTAGCATGTGCATGGTTCTCCCAATTTAACAAGACTGCATATTCCTGGTACAATTCTGAATTCGTCTCTTTCCAGTGAAATACAGTAATCTCTCTTGATTATTGATTAAGTTGGTCACAAGGACCAATTTAATGCACCAGTAAATAATCCAATTAGGTGAAAAAACAGCTGTGGATGGGCATATTTTTAATTATCAGTACTATTCTGAGTAATAGTTGGTTGCGTTTTCCAGGGGTCATACTAATATTTTTAGTAACAAAATAACAGTTGATAGATCCTTTTTTTATAGTCTGGTCTGAGTGTAAATGTGGAAGAAGTACAACCACCGAGTAAATTAGAGATTTATTTTAATTTCCGTAAATAGAATGGGCAGAGACTAGATAGATGGAATCAATGTTAGACTATATCTGTTATATGTGTTGTGCGATCGTGATGATAATTTAAAAATGGGTTACAGATATTTATTTGTTAATAATCATTATGACAAATAAGAAATTATGTTGGGTCCTAATGCGTTACTCGCAGATCAAAATATTGGACTGTACTTTTATATAATTTCTTTGGGTTTAAGTTCAGGTACACAGTTAACTCACGAGCATTTCGATATAATTAATAATAATATTAATTTACTATCAATTAAATTTTAAAAAAATAATTTTAATTTTGGATATAATAAAAATTTATTGCACATATTTCGAGTGTGGGCACATTCAACAAACGAAGTTGGAGACTTGGAATTCTCTTCTTAATGCATTTATTGCCAACGTGGTTGGTTGATTCAACATTCCTCAGCCCTATTTCGCGATTCACATTTTCTTGTTTGATTGGTCGAGTACAAGGAATTCTTGTTTGATTGGTTGATTCAATATTGAACGGTACTTTTATATAATTTCTTTGGGTTTAAGTTCAGGCACACAGTTAACTCACGAGCATTTCGATATAATTAATAATAATATTAATTTACTATCAATTAAATTTTAAAAAAATAATTTTAATTTTGGATATAATAAAAAATTATTTCACATATTTCGAGTGTGGGCACATTCAACAAACGAAGTTGGAGACTTGGAATTCTCTTCTTAATGCATTTATTGCCAACGTGGTTGGTTGATTCAACATTCCTCAGCCATAACTCGTGATTCACATTTTCTTGTTTGATTGGTCGAGTACAAGGAAGCACCAAGATAAATACCTGATACAACCATGCACTCTAAGATGCACAAGGAAGAGACTTTAATTTGTACTAAAAGCAAAGCAAAGCAAAGCAAAGCAAAGCAGTATGGCATCTACTCCAGGGATCCTCACCGATTGGCCTTGGAAGCCTCTAGGGAGCTTTAAGGTATGCTACTATGCTACTATGCTACTAAGCTCCTAATTAATTAACTTTTAATTAAAAAAGATGACTGACTAATTTGTGATTTCTTATGGAACTTAATTTGTGATTAATCCATTTGGGTGATTTTCATGGTTGAAAGTACGTGATTTTGACCCCGTGGGTGGTGCATAGCATTTTTTCATTCATCACAAAAGACCCAAGTGAAAGAGATCTTCTTTACTTGCTTGTCTTCCCATTTCTCCTGCTGCGGATTCTTCACGACCAAATCTGGATATCTCTGTCTCGTTACCGAACTGCTAAAGGCAAAAACAGGATTGTCGACAAGGGAATTGAATTCGACCAAGTTGACAGGGAAGCCAACTGGTATGGTATAATATTATTACTTCACCGTATAATATCATGAAATGCAAGGTGACCGACCTCATTTTGACTATGTGCGGCTTCCATTGACATGTGACAGGGATGACCAGATACTTTTCACTGGAATCCTGTTTTACATATTCAACAGGACCGCTCCTCAGGCTTCCTGCTTGCCCATCTGGAGGACGGATGGCTTGATCCTGACGGCCTTGCTTCATATGGGTCCTGTCGAGTTTCTGTACTACTGGCTTCACAGAGCACTTCACCATCATTACCTCTACTCTCGTTACCACTCTCATCATCATTCCTCCATCGTCTCCGAGCCCATCACCTGTAAATATTGTGGACTGTGATTTTAGACATACATGCCCCTGCGCGTATTTTTACGTACTCTCTTAATTTATATTTCTCTTTCAACTCTGTCGCAGCTGTGATTCATCCCTTCGCGGAAATTTTATCATACTCGGCGCTCTTTGCAATTCCAATGCTTACCGCAATATTCACCGGGACTGCGTCTATTTCATCCCTCTTTCTTTACATAATCTTCATCGACTTCATGAACAACATGGGTCACTGCAACTTCGAGCTAATCCCCAAGAGGCTCTTCTCCATCATCCCCCCACTCAAGTATCTCATGTACACTCCCACGTAAGTTAACTAATCCAATCATGCTATTAATTCCCATTACATGATCCCAGAATGACGATATTAATTCATTATCAAATGCACCGATAATATACTGCTGTCTTGGTTCTACTATAGAGAATGGTCTTGACACAAGCAGAGGCCTGCTTTGCATGTAATAAATTTAAATAGTTTCATTTTTCTTTGCTGTGTGTCAGGTTTCACTCGCTGCATCACACTCAATTCCGGACAAATTACTCACTCTTCATGCCCGTTTACGACTACATCTACAACACCACAGACAAGTCTAGTGATACTCTGTACGAAAATTCTCTTAATAAACCCGAAGACTCCCCAGATGTTGTACATCTAATGCATCTGACCACGCCAGACTCCGTTTATCATCTGCAGTTTGGATTTGCATCTTTAGCCTCCAAACCGCGCACCCATTCCCAATGGTACCTATGGTTTATGTGGCCTGTTACACTTTGGTCTGTTTTCATGACTTGGGTCTACGGGCATGCATTTGTTGCTGAGAGAATCAGTTTCAACTCATTAAAACTTCAATCTTGGGTCATCCCAAGATACAAGATGCAGGTGAGAAATATTAAATTAGAAAAATGATATAATTTTTTACCGTCAAGTTTCTATGATTATTATATTTTTGGATGCGATGTGCATATGTAGTACTTCTACCGACGGCAAAGGGAATCTATCAGTAGTTTGATTGAGAAAGCCATACAAAAGGCAGACAAGAGGGGAGTGAAGGTGCTAAGTCTTGGACTTCTGAATCAGGCAAGCCATTTATAATTAAGGAACCCTCCTCAGAATTTATCAGCTAAAAGTAATCACCCGCGTTGTGTCAGTTAAAGTCCTAACACTGCAATATTCTTGGTCCTGTATAATACTGCTAAGGGAGAAGAGCTAAACGGATATGGTGAAGTCTATGTCCTGAAGAACCCTGCCCTTAGAGTAAAGGTGGTGGATGGAAGTAGCCTAACAGCGGCAATTGTGCTAAATAACATACCCAAAGGGACAACCCAAGTGCTCCTTAGAGGCAAACTCAACAAGGTTGCTTATGCCATTGCCTTTGCTCTGTGCCAGAAGAACATTCAGGTACGTGCTTCCTCTTCATCCTTTTATTCTTGCAACGAAATAATCTACAGATATGATAGTTCTCTCCCTCCACATGAATGCAAATTAACTTCAAGCAGGTAGCGACTTTATACAAGAATGAGAAGGAGAAGCTTAAGCTCATGCTCCCCCCTATTTCGGAATCTACTTTGATTTACACCAGGAGTTGCACTCAGAAGGTAACGAATATATATTCCAAATCCCTGCGGTCTTTTAGCTAGACGTACTTTTAATCAATAAATTCACTGCGTTGGATGCAGGTATGGTTGGTAGGAGATGAATTGACTCCAGAAGAACAAAAGGCGGCCTCGGAAGGAACAATATTCATCCCATTTTCCGAATTCCCTCCAAAGAAATTACGTCGCGATTGCTCCTACTTCAGCACCCCCGCGATGATAGTCCCTGCTTCTTTTACAAACATGCACTCTTGTGAGGTCAGTAATTAATTAATTAAGTATATTTTTGCTCGTCAATTTTTAATATGAACGAATCAGCAGAACTGGTTGCCAAGAAGGGTGATGAGTGGATGTCGAATAGCTGGAATATTGCATGCCTCGGAAGGGTGGGATGCGCATGAGTGTGGGCACACAATGATGGACATTGATCTCGTTTGGCAAGCAAGCCTTCGACATGGCTTCCGTCCAATTCCAACCCTTTGAATTACAACCTTAGTTCCATCGGAAGTACTATCATATATATTAATTAGCATGTCATCCATGGTGTTTACTCTATGGTATTCGCTGCCGGAGCATGATCTTTTTTCTTATTAGTACTCCTACCATCAACTGTATGCATTCTCTCGGTAATCAAACCGAAGAATTAAAACTATTAATAACATCATTAATTCAGATATTATTGTTAACTAATTATAAATAAGTAAAACTAACCTGAAATTTATTATATATTTACACTCTACCATTCATGAGAAGCCCCTGTCACAAGCAGTGTCATGATTCAAAACAGACAAATATAATAATATTTGTAGGACAATCTGGTGGTTGAAGTTTAAAAGTTGCAGCTTTCTCGTGAATTTTTCTCACATAGTTGTCCAATTAAAAAACAACGATAATATAGGTGCAGCATATCATAAGCTTATACAGGTGATGACAAAGAGTTTTTTATTAATGATAAATAAGGTTAACATAAAAATTAATTTTAATTACAGATGTAATATTTGGTTTAATTTTGATATGATTTTCAGATTGTTAGGTTTATCGGGGTTCGGAACACTTGGACAGCTGAAAAATGAAATCGCATTGATGTATAATTAATGTCTTATGAACCACTTTCGGTTATTGTCAGAAAATCCAGAGAAAAGTAGATACAATTAAAATCAGAAAATCATTAAATGATGACGGTGCAATTGACTGCTAGCATGTCCAATCAATATCTAGTAGGGAAGACACGTCGCTCCTCAGATTTTAACAGTGACATATACGATCCCAGAAGTGGCACCGTCATAATTAGTATTAATCCAAAACTCAATATTATATCTCATCACATCTTTGAATCCTGAGCGTAATATTTAAGGAAATTCTTTTTATATATAATTGGACCAATTACAAAACGGTTGATTGGTTCCAAAGAATGACAACCATATTGAAGCCAGAAAGATGAGACCTCGCTCATAAATTGTCACTGAAGCAGAGCAGTTGGTTGGAGAGTACGTAATTCTTCAATTACTGTATTCATTATTGAATACTATTTTTTTGTTGGTTATATTTGTGGGGCTAGATTAGTTGGCATTCCCAGGCTAAGTCAGATATTCATAGACCATAGTGGTTTAAGAACCTTAAGAAGGACCTTGGCATTAGAAGACTCTCCACAAAGCAACATGGCATCTAGACCAGGAGTCCTCACTGACTGGCCATGGAAGCCTCTCGGGAGCTTCAAGGTATGCTTCTGATCTTTAATTCACAATTCCCAGCTGCCATACGGCTAGCTTATCAGGTCTATCTTCTACGAATTGTTCTGTTTTATTACTTCTTACTATCGTATTACTTTGCATGCATGCATGGATGGCAAATCTCTGTTGAACAAGATGACTAACTTGGATTTCTTATGAACTTTGTGCTTAATCCATTTGGGTAATTTCATGGTTTAAAGTACGTGATTTTGACCCCGTGGGTGGTGCATAGCATTTTTTCATTCATCACAAAAGACCCAAGTGAAAGAGATCTTCTTTACTTGCTTGTCTTCCCATTTCTACTGGTGCGGATTCTTCACAACCAAATCTGGATATCTCTGTCTCGTTACCGAACTGCTAAAGGCAAAAACAGGATCGTTGACAAAGGCATTGAATTCGACCAAGTTGACAGGGAAGCCAACTGGTATGGTATAATATTATTACTTCATTGTAATATTGCTATTTGTTGAAAGTACAACGTACAAGTGCCTGAATATTGAAGCGGAAATCATGAAATACAAGGTGACCTCATTTTGACTATATGCGGCTTCCATTGACACATGACAGGGACGACCAGATTCTTTTCAATGGAATCCTGTTTTACATATTCAACAGGACAGTTCCTCAGGCTTCCTGCTTGCCCATCTGGAGAACGGATGGCTTGATCCTGATAGCCTTGTTTCATATGGGTCCTGTCGAGTTCCTGTATTACTGGTTCCACAGAGCACTTCACCATCATTACCTCTACTCTCGCTATCACTCACATCACCATTCCTCCATTGCTACCGAGCCCATCACATGTAACCGGAGCCCATCTTGTTTAATTGATCTACTAACCACAAGCATATATATATACTTACAGTGATATTACAAGTGACTGACTGATGGATTTTTTTTTTCAACTATGTGGCTGCAGCCGTGACCCATCCTTTCGCTGAACATATAGTGTACTACATGCTCTTTGCAATGCCAATGCTCACCGCATTATTCACGGGGACAGCGTCTATTTCTTCCATCTTTCTGTACGCAATCTTCATCGACTTTATGAACAACCTGGGTCACTGCAACTTCGAGCTCATCCCAAAGTGGCTCTTCTCCTTCTTCCCACCGCTTAAGTATCTCATGTACACACCATCGTAAGCCAACTAATCCAACCATGCACTTACTGATCGCCCAACTGTATATTAATTTCGATGGTACTGTTGCGTGAAGTTTGATACCTTCATTGTTGAAAACCTAATGGTTTCACTTAATTATCTTGGTTGTATGGCAGACTTCACTCGCTGCATCACACTCAGCTCCGGACAAACTACTCACTCTTCATGCCCATTTATGATTACATGTACAACACCATAGACAAATCTAGTGATGTTCTGTACCAGACTTCGCTCAAGAGACCAGAAGAGTCACCAGATGTTGTACATCTAATGCATTTGACCACGCCGGACTCGATCTATCACCTGCAGCTTGGATTTGCCTCTTTAGCCTCCAAACCGCGTACCGATTCCAAATGGTACCTACGGTTCATGTGGCCTGTTACTCTTTGGTCTGTGATCATGACTTGGGTCTACGGGCGAGCATTTGTTTCAGAGAGAATCAGTTTCAACTCACTAAATCTGCAATCTTGGGTGGTTCCAAGGTATAAAATGCAGGTAAGAAATATAAGGACCATCTCTCTCTTCTTTCTTTTTTTGTAGACTGTCAAGTGTATGATTTATTAGTGATGTGAATGTGTGTATGCAGTATCTTCTCCAATGGCAAAGTGATTCTATCAATAGACTGATTGAGAAAGCGATATTAAAGGCAGACAAGAAAGGAGTAAAGGTGCTAAGTCTTGGACTTCTAAATCAGGCAAGTCTTCTAATTCAAGAACCCTCCTCATAATTCAATAGGTAAAATAATCACCCCTGGTTTCCTTCTAATATTATTGGTACTGTACAATATCGCAAAGGGAGAAGAGCTGAACGGATATGGTGAAGTCTATGTCCTGAAGAATCCGGGCCTTAAATTGAAGGTGGTGGATGGGAGTAGCCTTGCGGTGGCAATTGTGCTCAATAGCATACCCGAAGGGACAACCCAAGTGCTCCTCAGAGGCAAACTCACTAAGGTTGCTTATGCCATTGCCTTTGCTCTGTGCCAAAAGAACATCCAGGTACTTCCGATGGTGTTGGAGAGATTGCTGATGTTATATACATAATTGTTCTTTCAACAATTTGATCGTGGAGCTTCATGCAGGTAGCTACTTTGTACAAGCATGAGAAGGAGAAGCTTAAGCTCATGCTTCCCCCCATGTCAGAGACTCATTTGGTTTATACCAGGAGTTGCACCGAGAAGGTACTAACAAGTATAAAATGAAGCATGTTTCAGATACTGATACATACCCATAAAGTCACTGTTTTGGAAAACAGGTATGGTTGGTTGGAGATGATTTGGCTCCAGAAGAACAAATGAAAGCCAGAGAAGGAACAACATTCATCCCATTTTCCCAATTCCCTCCACAGAAATTGCGTCGCGATTGCTCCTACTTCAACACCCCCGCGATGATAATTCCCAATTCTTTTACGAACATGCATTCTTGCGAGGTTAGTAAGCAAACCACCGAGTCCTTTCTAGCTACTATAGCTTAGTGATCGATAATGACATGCATTTCTAAAGCAGAACTGGTTGCCGAGAAGGGTAATGGGTGCATGGCGTATAGCTGGGATTTTGCATGCCTTGGAAGGGTGGGATGTGCATGAGTGTGGGCATACGATGATGGACATTGATCTTGTATGGCAAGCAAGCCTTCGACACGGCTTCCGCCCTTTTCTTCCTAGCTCGTAGTATGTCTGTCCATGGTGTTTCATTGATTGATTTCATATGCTCTGGTGTTGTTTATCAATGATGCGACTTTCTAGCTGGCAAAAGACTGATCAATTTATTCATTGCCTATATAGTCGTTTGCATTTTAAATTTTTTATTAGTTAATAAAAAAGGCCAGAATCAACACCAATCAAATTTCCTTGGAGCCTTCTAGTTGCCTTTGTGAGTGGAGCCTAGGCCCAATGACGTGCCATTGGAGCCTTCTAGCCCCACTTGTAAGTGAAGCCTTGGGCCAATGAGGTGCCATCGGGGCCTTCTGGCTCTACTTTGTAAGTGAAGCCCAGTGCAGCCCAGGCTCAATGAAGTGCCCTAAGTGGAGCTTGGGCCCAATGAAGTGCAATCTTCTGGCTCTACTTTGTAAGTGAAGCCCACTGCAGCCCAGGCTCAATGAAGTGCCATTGGAGCCTTCTAGCTGGACTTGTAGTGGAGCCCAGGCCCAATGAAGTGCCATTAGAGCCTTCTAGCTGCACTTTGTATGTGGAGCTCAAGCCCATGAAGTGTTAGTGGAGCCTTCTAGCTGCACTTTGTAAGTGGAGCCCAGGCTCAATGAAGAGCCATGGAGCCTTCTAGCTTCAGAAAGCGGAGACGTCAATCCATAAGTAAACCACTCGATTGTCTACGACATGCATCATTAGAAAAACTACTGTGCCAGAATAACTTGTAGATCGAAAAGAATTATACATTGTTCACATATTTTTAAATACAAAATAATAAATATAAACCTCGACGAAACTTATTGTCATAGCTGGCAGTAGCAGCCACACATACAAGGCCATTTGCGTCCTAGGAAACTGCTTATTCCTTCAAATAAGATGGAAATAATAGCAAGAGGAGTAGAACCTCTCAAACTCTCACTAAAAGATGTAATACCAACCACCTTACGATCACTTCAAATTCCAAAGGCAAAATGAATAAATTTATATCAATTCAAACTAAATTCAAACAGCTTCGGCAGCAGAACTATGATTGATGATGCATCACTCATCTTCATCGCTGAGGAGTGCAAATGCAAAGGGATAGAACTTATAACCATCTCCTTCATAGAATTTGTTTTGGAATTCCACCCAATGAAGTCGCAAAGCGTGCAGGAAGGCACTAAGAGTCTCCATGACCAGCAACACACCAACAGTCGCGAAGATGAAGATGATTACGCCAACAATAAGGATTATCACATTGTTGTACCTGTGGCATGTGAAAAGCACAGTTGCATCATCCATGGTTTGCATGCATTTTTGCATAATACAGACATATGCATAAATATTGGAGAACGTGTGCATGCATATATAGATGGTCATCTGCAAAGTTAGAAGTTTGTATCGGAATTGGATATACGGAGCGAAAGTCACATGAGTAGAATCAGTAGGGAAGATTCAAGTTAAAAGAAATTGTCGTCATGCTATCATCAATTTATGGCAGTTCATTCATATGTTGCCGATATTCCCCAGATACGAGAGTTAGATGAGAAATTATGAACTCAGATTCTGTTTTGTTGAGCACATGACATGACGGTAGCATCATAATGAAGAGCTGTGGACATACCCCCAAGCAAGTAGAAGAACCTTCTCATAGAATACGCTGGACAGCTCGGAGTGAGCAAGACTGCAGAAACCATTAAAAGGACATCATACAATGAGACCCGTCAAATATCCATTAGAAACAGAATGTAAATAATAATTGAAATAAGGACACAAGGAAAAAATTCCTTGAGGTAGGAATTCTTTATGACATACCTGAGAGCCCATAAACGAAGGTAGGAAGCAGTATTTGAGACTGCTCCAAGGACAAACTCGATAGTGTGTATCAGCTGATGTACAAAAACTTCACTGAACTCAAATTCCTCATGACCGTGTGAATCATGGTTTGCCTCTACCTGAAGAGACTCCTCAGTGCTTTCAAGTGGAGTGTACGATTGGCCCTGATGTCTCTGAAGAAAAAAAGGAAACCAGAACTAACAGTGAGAGAGAACATGTGCAAAGCTTACAATATACACTTGGAATATGAAGAGTGCAGCATACATTTTGGTGTTGCTTCTTCAAAAGAAAAGGTTTTGGAAGCAGCATCCATGGCACAGAAACAAGGGCCAGTAACAGAAGCACTTGCTGAGAAGAGAATGAACAAGATTAATAACAAAAATTTCCACATCTTTAATGAAAAGAAAAAAAAAGGAAACAAGAAAAGAGAAAATATCTGAGCCTGCTACAGGAAGGATATGCAAGAACCAACCTGAACCAACTTTTGCCCAGAAAAAAGCTGGTTTTCACCCAAATCTCCAGTTGGACCTAGGAACATGTATATCATTATATGGTACAAGTCAGCTTGTGAACCACTGCACCATTTCCATATGATAAGGAGTGATAGATAGCCAAACAAGCTGTTCAAAAATATTATTTGGGGGATAAACTGAAACCTGCAAAATTTCAAGGAGAAAAAGTTTGTTTAAATTAATATTCTACTTTGCCATAATAACATCAGAAAACAAGATGCAAGAAGGCAAAGCTGTATAAACTGTGAGATCAAGGTGGTGTTAGCTGATCAGACAGTGTTGGTGATGAAAACAAGGTATCATCTATGTTATAATTTACCAGATATTCAAGCCATTTCTGAAGTACAGGGCATTGAAGAAACTCAAAATGATTCCAAGGTTCATTTGTGCAACCCCAATAAGTATTGACATTTTCATCTTTAAGGAGTTGAGGAATGGCAGCTCACTCCGGGTGCCATGCCATACTGGATCAACACCAAATGGGTAAGCAGGGCGCACCTTAATCAAGCCCGCAGTTGTAGCATCCCTGAAAATTACTAATGGGTGTTCATATAACTGGAAGAGCATAAAGAGACAACATGCTGATTATGACAAAGGTGCAATGAAGTACCCGCAGGAGAGATCACGGCATGCATATGCTGAACGACCAAATAGTTCAAAGGGGACTGAGAAGAATTCATTATATATCAAACCAGTGTAGATTGAGAACAGTGACATCATTAGGATAACATAACGACCACCAAATGTCATTTCAGTGATATCTCCAAGCTTCTGTAGTTTAAAAGAAAGACAATTTATTACCAAAATATGGGCAAAAAAAGAGAAAAAAATGCAAAATCATAATTTTCCAATAAACATTTAAAAGTAATCAAGATAAAAAGCAGATGCTAAGAAAAAGTGAGTGAATGATCAATAAAGGTAGCACAAACCATCTGAGGAGGCAAACACTATAAAATAATATAATTATTAGTTACAAATTGTCTGTTATAATCAACAAAAGTAATCAGAAATTACCTGGCCAGAAAGTTTCTTTTCCCTGAATATATAGACTAAAGTTGCAAGCAACAAGCATATCCCATGCCCCCAATCTCCAAACATAACGGCAAAAAGAAAAGGGAATGTTACAATAGTGAACACACCAGGATTTGCTTCTTGATACTTAGCCACCCTGCAATTGCATAAATTTGAAGCATATAATATTATATAGGGAATGAGCACTAAACAAGAAAAATTTTAAAGAAGAATGGTAAGGAAGACATCGGCAGATAGAAATACTTTTAAGTGGAAATTTCTAATAAACTAAAAAGGTCTGTACAAAACAAGATATCCTGAGTGAGCCACAACATTATCATGCAGATGACAAGCAAATTGTCTAATAATCATAAAAGCTCTTACAATTATATGCCTTTAGATTGGGGAAATCATCATTTGTGATACTAAATTATTAGTTCTATGGATCATTTTGCCAATAGGATGTAAAAGAAAATCAAACGCGTAATTGATATAGTTTTTTGGTTGGATTATTGGATTTGAATCCATCGGGACTGACGGGGCTCGAATCCACAACTTCCTCCTAACAAAAATTAACAGAAAAAATAATTCCCCACAGCAAGGCTTTGAACTGACTGGGCTTTGATTCTGACCTAAATCGTTAAGTAGGAAGATGATGTGGAAGCTCAACCAACTGTGATCCAAAATGAGATTGAAAACGAAATGTCATTTACCCCAAACATCTTATCCTTCAAACATTCTGGTTTTATTCATGGGTTGTTTATTTTTTTAGACATATGCAGCTGGATGTCACAGAAGATCAATCCAAGCAGCACAAAGCAAAATAGAGCAATCACTGTACAGGAACATTAGATAGTGTAAGGCAACATTTCATTATTTTGTGCAGCAATCTGAAACATCCATCAGGAAAGCAGTTGAAAAATAAATGATTTATAATGAACCTTACCCATATGCATCAACAATTTCTTGAAAAGCAGATGTAAATTTATTTGTGCGAAAAAACGTAGGTGGTGACTCCCTTGTATGCAGAATCTGGAAAATGGTTCCAACTTGTGAATTTGAATCAACAGCAGCCCGGCTCAATTCATCTTGTATCTGCAACATCAAATACAAATGAAATTGTATGGTAACTGATACAAACATCAGTATCTATTGATTTATGCTCAAACGGCATATTTGTGCCCATGTAAGAATGCTCTACCTGCTTTGTGGCAAAGACAGGACTCCACCCCTCGGCTACAAGGCACTTTTTTGTAACGTCAAGACTAAGCATATTAAGAGTGTGGTAGATGGATTTCTCCTTTTGCACCTTCATCAGTTAATAAAAGAACTATGAGCTTTGGAACATAATCTAAACAGCACGATGATCAAATAAGCATCTCAAATCAATGAGTCGCGTATCCATGTTTCCAACAAAATGGCTGGAATTTTTTTTTAATAATCAGAAAAAAAAAATGAAACTCTTGACATACCATTGAGCTCCACAGTGAAAATTGATCCCCGATAGTTTGTAACAAATTGCTCTTGTAAACTAATCCCACATCTATGGCAGCCTTCATTTCTGAGAGCCTTCCAGATACCTAAATTTTACATATATCATGTTAGCAAGAATGTTTTGAATTTTCAATCTAACAACACAAAATAATTATCTGAAATGAAGTAATTCATGAAGATGACAGCGCATGAATGAGACATTTTCTCTAGTTATGTGCTAAGAGTGTCTCATTATTCAAAAAGAAAAAAAGAAAGAAAGAAGTAAGCAAGCACCCCTAATCTATACTTCTAGTGAATGAAACTATATAAATGTTTAAGAACATAATGGTACATACTTCAGAAATCATTTGGGTTTGTTTGCCAAAATCCTCATCAAAAGGATATCTATTTGCACCGAAAGCTTCACATATTTTGAGTATTTTCGTCTTTGCTCTTTCTCCAGAGTAAAAGACAACAAATACATTCTTCTCCATCTGCCAATGACATCACAAGTCAGAAACAAATCCCACAAATTGAATATATCAATCTACAAACGGCCACAATTCATGTACGTAAAAATGACTAAGCAGGGTAATTTCTGGATGGCCTTAATTTGAGCAGAAAGGCACAAAATCAACTCAATTCTTACTTTGTGTAGTGTCAAATTTGAACAAAATTTGTTAGGTAACACTGTTGTTATGTAAAATTTACCAAGAGACAAAGATGGTGGCATGAACAATTAGTACAAGCACATGCCAGCAAAAACAGCCATGCAATAATTTGTAAAGAAGATGCAACTTACACTAGCATGTTAAGATTGAAGATCATGGTGAGTTAGTGTGATACTGAAAAGTCATTTTTTATTTACACATAAGTGTTGGCGTAAAGTAAATCAAAAATAAAAAAATGTGGTTGTACATGTTATTTAGCAAATGATTATGGACAAGTAAAAAAACACCTTCTCTCCAGTGACAGGATCAATAACAGCCTCCTCAACAGCGGCCTGTCTGATAAACACATTGCCCCTGGTAGCACGGAATATAATTCTTTCAAATGCCAGGGACTTTGCTTTGGGAACAAGGCCAGTGATAAAGCCCAGTTTTACTTGTTTTGAAGGATCCATTGATAATTCCTATAATAACAAACAACTCAAATTTTCAAGGCTTAATGCAAGAAAATCTCAACGGCACCAATATTTAAAAAATTGAAAGAAGAAGATGCGGATATTCATACTTGATCCTTCAGTAAAGGAGTATCCAATGATTCTTCACCACTCTGAGCCAAAGCTGTTTCCCTCTGCTGAGCTGTTACACTGCTAAGAGCTGATGCAAAAAACTCTCCAGCCTGAAACAAAGAATATGAGAAAATTTTCTCAGTCCATTAAGTATCATCAGGTATTACTAAACATATATTTGAAAAGCTAAAAAAAATCATTATTATACAAAAAAAAGCACTGACTGAATTATTTGGATTACAAACAGCATATAAAGTAAGAAAAAAAAAGCTGGAGAGTGTAGAAATCTGAAAGAAAAACATATAAATACATGATTCCATGCTTGATTAGAAAACCACAAGAGATTATTTTTATAATGCAGATATAGAACATGAAACTCCATCTCCAGCCCATCCATCTGTCACATATCATCTCAACTTTACACGAAGCTTCTGCAAATTGTAAAAAGAGCATTTTGGCAAAAAAATGGAATTTCCATGCCACCCACTGCAGAATGACAATTATCGGTCGCTCTCACCAGCGGTACTGGCCATACCTTTTGAAGAACAAGCTTATATTCGATGAGCTCATTATAACTGCGCTGTAACTTGTCATTATTGGCATTCATTTCAACCAACTCTGCCTCAAGTTCTCCAAGTTTCACCTGGAAAGAGATGAAAAAACAATTAAGATCATGGGAATACCGATCCCCTTTTGAGTCATGACGACCATCTTTCACAACATACCTCCAAGTCATCCACATTGATATCAGTCTCCGTCCCAGGCTTAATCGAAGGTGATACACCGGCCTTCGCCATTTGCTCCTTGAAAAACCGTAACTTGCGAGCCAGCTCCCCAAATTTTTTGATCTTCACACAAAAGCAGAAACGAATACTCACACCAATAATAACTAATTTCCAGAGAAGAAATAATAAAATTTAAAAATTTACCTGTGCAGCATAAGTTCTTTGGAACGGACTCTTCTCTGAGTTAAGCTGAAAAACAAACACACAATGCCATCACAACATAACATATCCGAACACGAAAATCTGATCAATCAAAATCCAATCAAGAGAATTGAACGACTCAAAATTGAAATCTGCCAGCGCACCGAACCGAGAAAAACATTTAGCGCAACAGAACCCAACCGATGGCCCCTCCCATCGGAGCATACAAAACAAACACTGTTAGCTGCAGCTAAATCTCGAAGAATTGAGAATGAGAGAGGAGAAAGAAAAGAAAACGCGAGCATCAATAAAGAGGGATGAGTACGCACATCTTTGAACTGGATGAGGCCGATATCGCCGAGGTAGGAGAGAGTGAGATGGGCGGACTCGATAGGGATGATAAGCTGCACCAACTGCATCGCTTCTGACCGGAGCAGATCCATGGGCGGCCAGCACCCGCTTCGAGTCTCTCCCATTCCGAACGATAATCTAACTTAAACTAACTGTGCACGATCTTCTTTCTCCCCTTGTTTCTTAAGAGCTTCACTAGTTATAAAGATGATGATGGATATGTTCGACACGCGGGCCTGCCTCAGTGATCCGACACCATGAATTAATCAAGGCAATGAAATTGATCTAATCTGTGATTACTCCACCAATTGTTTTTTATCAGATACGTTTTGTACTGACATTTACTTTTAACTTTACAGAACCTTCTAGTGACAAATCCGACTTGACTGTGGAAATTCCGGTAAAGTTTGCAATCGGCGGCGGTAAGATTTTGGTTTTTCAATTTGACAAATCTGTCCCCAACAATTTCTGAAATTTCATGTATGTATGTTATAGCGCTCAGATGGGCTTTGATTGATTGTTATGGGCTTGTATTATTGGGTCGGATTTGATAAAAGTAGGCCCATGTATAGTTGGTCTTGGCCATTAAAAGATTCCACTCACCGAACTCATACTTGTTTGTCAGGCCCAAAACAGGCACCATTCTCATTAAGAAAAAACCTCCCATATATATGCATAATAATTATTAGAGAAAAATTAAAGATTTTTATACTTGTAATCAAATATCGAACTCGTTTAGTTAGAGATGAATGGGTTTTAGCATTCAAATATACTATTCGAATTTAGAGAAAAATTAATTAAGTTTGTGATGCTTAAAATAATAATCACAATCTTTTAAAGTCCATGACTGAATTCTTCTTGCACCACTGCGATGTCAGTGTGGTTCTATTTTATTTCGTGGGGAGGAAGATTCTTGGTGGGTGCATGTACAAAAGAGGTTCCATAATGCACCAATTATTATAAGGAAGGAGATATACCATGCATGATGGCAAATAGTGACCATAAGCCCGTGAAAAGCATCACCCTCTCCACTTTGCTATGAGACGATATTGGTCGAACCATCTTACGCTTTTAGTTTGTTTCCTAAACAAATTACAGGATCTATTCCATTGAAGGATCGTCATTCTTTACACCAAAGCATTCTTTGCAAGATTATATTGGGAAAGCCAGCTTCATGAGTGATTGATCCAATTTCTGGATATGCATCGATCTAAATCATGTTACGTAGTTTATAAAAAAAGATATAATGATATAAATCATGCAGTTCTTTTAGATAAAGCCATCATCTCCAAAATCTCTCAAAGATGCTCTGGTTTTGTTTAAACAATAAAGTATTCACCCTCAGTGATAGCTTGTGCTTTAGACTCATGTAGGGTGATTCCCCAAGTTTTTTAGCTATTGAATGAAAAATCATATAGCTGTCCTGTACTGGCTAGTCTGTACTACCATGAAATGATATCAATATAATACACGGCTAGCTAGTATTTCCCAGAATGTTTATAGTATTTGCAGAAATGAAATTGTTCGCGCAAGGTTAGCAATATCTGCAGAGCTTTCTACAGTTTACGCTCACTATTGAACCACAGTACTAAGCAGGTATATGTATAACATACATGAATATCTTTAGGTAATCTATATAGTTTAATGTGTTAGCATGCGTATCCGTGGTATTATCTTCCTGAATATTTTGGGCCTGATGCGCATGCATCGGTGAAATAACTATATACAAACATCCGGCAGATAAACGGATAAGCAGGGAAAAAGCAGCTTCGAAATTGATAAACAAGGAGGGAGAGACATAAACATGGATTTGACCTAAGACCATATCAAATAAAGAAGGAACAAGAAGACAAAGCGAAAAAACTACTTGTACCAATCAGACTTAAATATCACAGAAAAGATCACATAATTGAGCGTGAGTACGTAACATATAATACATGTTACTACCGGTTTCAAACAATGAGTAGAAAGACCGGTTACCCATATATTCAATGGGTAATAACTGCATGGAACCCCTATAATATTGAAAATGCAGCCATGGCAATCGATCAGAGGCGAGAATCCCATCCAGGATTCAGAAGGAGTTGGGTTTTCAATATTTGTGTTTCATTTTGTTTCTTCTTTGAGTGAGTACTAATTAATCATGTCCCTAGGAATTCGGGTGGAGGAAGAGTTGCATACCAGACATGAAAGCACTGAGAGGGAATGGATATGGAGAAGAACCGAGCTGTGGTTCCGCAGCGGCAACTGATGTTGAAGCTGAACTGGTACTGGTAACAGTGGCTAGGGCAAGAGCATTTGTGAGATTAGGTTCTTGAAACCGACGAGAGGAGTTCTCGCCGAAGTTGTAACGATCTTCAGGGCCTTGATCGTAGAGAATACCCTTGAAAACATGGCCTCCTATGTTCATACAAGTCTGATATGCATACCGATCACCTGTATCACCCATGGAACTCACACGAAGGCATCGAAAGTTTGCTACAGATTTTACTTCAGCTGGAAAATTTGCCACTCCTAAACCTGAAGAAGAATCACCAGAAAACACCAGCAAAGGACATTAACTAAAGAAAATCATCCGAACTTCAAGTGGGGGAGAAGAAGTATAGGTCAGCTATATCTTGTATTATTAAAGCTGTTGTCAGAATTACACCGGTCAAATAGTGAGGTGTAGTGAAAAAGAAGAAGCTGTTAGGGTTGCTGTGTTCATCTCATCCGTGCAATCAAATTAAGATCTGGTTTTGAAGAATATGTGGGTAGTTTAGAATCTCTAGACATTTCGCAGATCTAAAGACATACCAAGTGCAATATTACCTGTTCTGAGATCTTCTCTCAGTCTTTTAGGGTTCTGTGTTTGAAGGTGCTGTTGATGAACAGAAACAAGATTTTGAGCCCTCTGGCGCCGTCTGTAAGCAGGAACCCAAGTGCTCTTGACGTGGGTTTGGCACTGAAAGCCTTTGCTCCTACAACAAGTCCTGCATCTCATATAAACACAGTCTTTCTTGGCTTGGTTTCCACAATCTTGACATCTAACCGTGCCACCTAAAATTCCTTGGCTCGTCATATCATAGCTCATCGCATCAAAAATCACCACCCGTCACAGCAGCTTCGTAGAATTTCCACTTCCGCGCGCTTCTCCTTGGCAGCCACTCCCTCTTCTTGTCCTTCAGTACATATAAGATTGGTACAAGTCTATAGCAAAGGGCAGGTTTCCTTAATTTAGAGTGGAATTGCTGTTTGGGTGGGGGGAGTCAAGTTTTGACCTCTTAATAAGTTAGAGTCTTTAGTTAATGGAGGCTGCCCAGCTGTTCGTAGACATTCCTTCCTTTCATTGACATTCTTGAGACAGTTCCAACACCAGAAACACTCGCCGGGGAAGCAGACGGCTGCTGGTGAATTTTATGATAAGCGTTCCTTACATAGAAATCAAGCTAAGGAGACAGAAGCGCCGACAACTTCCAGTTTAGAACCGAGCAGTACCACACTTCCACCAAAAAGTGAAGATGGGCACATTGTGATGCTTAAAACGATTATTATAATATGTGGGTAACTTAACAATTATGTGAAGAATAAATAAATACATAAACAAATAGGGACATAAATGTGTTGATGTATAATTTTATTGTAGCACTTCCTCTGCATGTGAGAGTGAAGAAGACGGCTGATAAGTGTCCCCTTATTTCTAGTTATATTATTATGGACGGCTGTTTAGTTAACTGTGATATTTTCCTTATCAATCGTAGAGTGCATAGAATCAAATATTAAACAAGCTTGAGCCTTTTGATTGATATGATATTTGGTGGGTATAAAAGGATTTTCGATTGAATGCCTAAATATATACTTAACGGACTACAGATTTTCATTATTGGCTTGTGGTTAGTAACAAAAGAAATTCTGAAGCACAGCTCTATCCTAAACATGCATGAAAGTCCAAGTTTGGAAATTAAATGATCGCATTTTTCTTTTTTATAATAATTTGGAGTGACTCGCTTGACCCAAATAAAAGTTGGTGAGTTGATGGTAATAATTTTGCAGTAATGTTAATAAATTGGTATTCTAGCTACACCAGTTTGGCACTTTCTCTTTGGAATCGAACAGGCAGATCTTATTCGATACTAATTATTCCTTCTTGGGTTTCTATGAATAGATCTCACCATCTAAACATAGTAGGAATGACATTAAAATGCATGAATTGGTGAAATATTGAAGATCAAAATCTCAAGAGATCTAGTGGATTATAGCTAGCCAACGGCAACCCAGTACGACCGAGGAAGAATATAGTGAAATATATATATTAAAGTTAAGCATAATATATAGAGAGAATAGAATAACTAGTCGTAGATCGTGTCATGTTATGGTTCACTACTGTGGATTCTATATTGGCAGCTTTCTCTTCACTTACTCTTCGTCCTTGCACCTATAGGGCTATATGCCAAGTGACCCTTCAATAATTATTCTTGTTTCATGACTTCTCTGGCTTCTGCTCTTTAAAACCATAGATGTATATCAATCCATGCCCGTATTTTACTTACAAAACGAGAATCCTTTCACTCAATTGTTTTTTCATAAAAAGAGGAAGAAAAAGTCTGAACACTCTATCAAAGCAAAAGATATTTCCCATTGGTGCACATATACCTTTTTTGTTTCCCTGAATGTTACATGGTTTTTCCTAGTTTTTAACTAAAGATACACACACTCCTCTCTAGGCATCAGATGGTCACAATGGTCAAACCTGAAGAAGAAAATGCTACTCCAGTTGCTAAAATGGGTACGTAGTCAGTTAGTCACCAAGTGCTTCCTCTTCAGTGATGAGTTAATATTTTTCAAAATTTAATCCAACTTGATGAGCTATTGGGAGCTTGAGTCAACCAACATCCTTATTTCACGAAAAATTGCCAGAAGAAAATTTGGATGGAAGCTTCAACAGGCCGACAACGTTGGCCAATTGTTCTGACCGTGTCCTTGGTTGCTTCCACCTCTTCCACCATTTTTAATTATGAGAGAGCCCAAGGTGAAACTTTCTTAAGGAATACATCTCCTTTTCCCAGCCCTTCCTTTTGCCATTACTATGGCCAAGCATCTTTCTTTTATTGAATTTTCTTTCCGGGAAAAAAGGGGGACTCGAATGCAGGTCGGAAAATGGGCTTGAGATTTTTTTTTTCCTTTTAATATTTGGTCAAACAGACGTATACCATGCGGCAAAAATTCTAGTCTAATTGTATGAAAGCTGTCTGTTTCTTTTTGTCAGGATGACTTCTAGCTAGGTACGTACATCACCTTAGCTCTGGCTCTTACAGTTTGTAAATACAATTAAAATGGTAGGGAAAAGACAGACACTTGGTGTAGGTAATAGAACTAACTAGAGACGACGGGCACAAACTTCATCGGTCAACAACACTGCTGCAAACAGTCTTACATTAGGTTTTAACAGTGTGGCGGATTGAACAGTTTTTGATCTTCAAAATTTGATGATAGGCCAGCAGGGTCTCGAAGTATGGCAGGGAGGGCAACCGAACGAACTGAGAGTAGTAGTACAAATAGAACAGAGAAAGCAGAGTACTCCGTCCATATAAGGTACACTTAGCACAGACAAGGCGCGACAGAAGACAGTGCACGTGAATGTGAGAACATCTAAAGACAATGGGAAATGGCACCCTGCCAGTATTATCTTATTGATGATTTTGACATGAGCGGTGAAGAATGGAAGAGGGTGATATGGACCGTAGTAAAACCAGAATGAATAAAATGAAAGATGTATCTTGTTGGTGGTACTTGATATCTCAGAGACACAATAGGATCACTGTTCCATCCACAGCTAGCGCAGGGACAAGACTTTAATGGCCGAGGGATTGCAAACTCGCAGGGAAATTTGACACTGGCAAATTAACACCAGAAACTCACTCACCTATATTCTTGTCTATGTTATGTAAATGGGCTCTCTCTGTGAGAAGTGAACTGTCTCAAAACTGGAGAAGCCAATCTAAGAGCTTTAGGACACGAAGGTTAAGTCAATCTGACACAAGAGGGATGCCTCTGACAACGTTGCAGCATTATATCTATCAAGCACAGATATGTTGATTAAAACAGCTGGAGGTGCAATTACATGAATGCAAAAATGTCGGTGATGTCAGATTAGATCATACATAATAACAATTCAATTCCCACGATAGGGAAGGATTTTGAGATCAATGGTTTCCCAAGCTTGAAGCTTATCCTGAGAAAGATGATTTTCTGACTAGTTTCTTGGAATCCGTTGCCGTAGAGTCATCCCGGGTAAGAAACCGCTCACTTTCGACGCTATGAAGAGAATCGGTGTCTGAGTCCGCATCTAATTTGTCAACCAGTTCTCAAACAAGATGGGTTGGGATAGAGTAGAATCTGTACCCCCTCTCTGCGTGTAGTTGCGTTGGGACAGAGTCACAAAAATCAAATCTCAGAAGCTGGAGCCCAAGGAGGATGGACACACTTCAAATAAATGGCATTTATGTATTACTGCAGCTGGTAAGTTTCTAGATTATCATATGCCGAACTAATATAGAAAACAGTTACTAAACCAGCATTGATCCTCAGATCTTAAAATTTTAATGTAAATCTTCACCTGTTATCTAGAGGATGGGGTCAGTCTGGACTCTGTAACAGGCCGATGAAGGGGAATACAAAACTTCAGTTTAAGAAAGTGACAGGGTTAGATTTAGTATTGCGTATGGCGGAAAGAAAGTGAGATCGAAATTGATCATCTGTAATTATGCTCAACAGTGCTCTTTTAAATATATATATGGGTTCAGTGGCCCATGTCTACAACTCCCTCCTGGGGTCTCTTTTTGGGTAGCTCTCGCTTCCAACGGGTCAAAGGAAATCATAAAACGCTCGCATAACATTTCTCCGTTCAGGCTTGCTTTCAACAAATCGACTCCACCCCGCCATAATTTATCGTTCTCAAACCAAGTTATTCCAGGGAACATGCTAAAAGGTATCAGACAGACTCTGCGACATTACGTCCTCAGTGCAAACCTCTAAGCCACTTGGATCAGATCACTATTGATTACTTTCGAAGCGGTGCGCACGCGGTGATGGGCCAAATGGCACACAACCACCGAAAATAATGGAATTTTACAGACAATAAGTTTACTAGAATTTCTTATTTATCCAGTCAAGGGACCGAATATACGACCGGAGACGGAACAGACATATCAATAATTTCCTTATTTTAAAATCAGAAAACGTAACGAACCTAAAATAGAATTATCACAGAAGTAGGTTAATTTGCCGAATCGAATCTGAATGCACTGACATGTATTTGTCCTGCCTATATCGATCATCTAATTTAACAACGACCATCTGACTATTCTTGTCTATGAACAAAGAACAAGGATAGCCCATATCAAAATTCTCAAGTCTTTATTACAGACAACCATCAACTAAATCCACGAAAAGATGAAACCGACAAAAAAGATGCACAAACCATTTGGTACCTTTTACCTCCTATGTAAGAAACATCGAGGAGCCGAAAAAATGGCCACAAGGCTCCGGATTTAATGTCTTGATCATCTTATCTGGGAAGGAGAACAGAGCAGTCCTGAAGCATCAGCCCCTACAACTGCAAGGTCGCACACGGTACAGAGTTTTCCTTCCTCGCTGGGCACAAATCGGGAGCTGCAGTATGGGCAGGAGACATACTTCTGACCTTGGTAAATAGGCACGTATGTTGCCCCACAAGCCACGAATGGGTTCCTGAAATCGTAATTCAATTCAACAGCATCTGTCATATTTCTCTCAGCCGCTGCCATAACCTGCCTAGCAGCCTTTGCCTGGTTCTCAGCTGTTGGATTGGTCTCCAACAATCGCCTGGCAAACTGAGCCGCTGTAACAAGATTTTTTGCTTTGAAGCATACGGTCATCGCATTCTGCAGGGCAAGCCTAAGATGAGGTGTTTGAAGGTTGCAATGGGTGAAGTAGGCAGCGAGCTCCAGTTGGCGTGTTGGATTATCTTTCAATTCCCTCCTACGAAGCTCCATTTGCAGGCCCAAAACATACTCTTTGACTATGATGATCAACTCTTTGACTTCATCAACCTCCCTTCTGGACTCAACAACAATCAAAGGAATTGTATGGAGAATGCCAAGAAAGAGTCTAAGGGCTTCAGTGAATTTCCCTGCTGTGGTCGCTTTGTAACCAGTCTTCAGCTTCTCTTCCAACTGAGAGAAATTGTATACCAGTGCTGGAGGGCCCCTCACATTCGGGCTGGCAGACTCATTCCATCCTCGTTCAACTGCAAGAGCCACTACTGGAGTAGATGAGAAGGCTCTTAGGTAGGTATGGCTACCTGTATGAAGATCCACAAACAAAGATTTCAATGGACTGAAATTCCGGATCCCAAGCTGTCGGTTAAGCAACCGCATTGCAGTGTCAAAATTGCCAGCTGCAGCATGTTCAGCAGCAAGGGATGATCTCTGAATCCAAATCTGGCTTACAGGCACGCCAGGAGTTGGTGCAACAAAAACAGAAGAGCGGGCACTGACAGAAGCCCTGGGTGTGTCAGCCTCTGGGGGAAGCTCCAAGTCCTCAAGATCCCATCCTCCCTCCTCTTCGTTTCCGTCGTCAGCTACTTCCCCAGCTTCTAAAATTGCCTCAACATCCCCATTTTGCAGGCCATCAACATCAACCAATTCCAGTTCCTCACCCCAGTCACCCTCACCAGCATCTTCTTCTTCATCAGCACCACCACCTCTACCAATATTATCCAGGCCACCTTCAAAGATTCCTTTCATCACTCTCAAGAGAGGCCAGTCACCGCCACACATAACAGGTGCTGGAGGCACAAGAAGAGATGGTACTTTACCCTCTGGCAAAGTTGGAACATTCTCACCCAACTCAGCTGCGAGACGGTCAGCAACATCAGCTAACCCATGAACTTTTGCAGTAATATAAGCAAGCGGCAGATGGCCAGCATTCTCCAAAATTTTAACACGTTCTTGGACGTCACCCAAATACAGGGCATTATGAAACTGACCCATGACATCATTCTTGACTTCAGCAATCTTCAGCATCTTTGATAGCTTTTCTAAATTACCAGTTATGAGATACAAAAAGGATAGTCTCTCAAAATTCTTGGTCCTCTGATAGGCATACTCAACAATACCAGCATTTCCTTGACGCAGCGCTTCCACCCCAAGTCTGTACCAATGGTCTTTCTCATCAATTTCCTTGGCTGAAGCAACAGCAATCTGAATGTTTCCACTCTCAAGTGCCAGATTAAAACGAGTCCTCTCATCCTTGACAAAATGCAGAGCAACTTCAGGGAAACCTTTCTGTTGCAAATAGGCAATCATTGCCTGCCCACAAAGTTGTGAGCTCCTAATCATGCTCATAACATTGTCATACCTTCTCTTCAATAAAGACAGCTTAAAAACATATTCAGTAGAATCTATCACAATTGCTCTGTTCTTCCCATCCCGATCCAAGCAGAATACAGTATTCCCATTAACCTTGGTAATGTAAATGGGAACATCAAGAGTGCGAATTATGCCACTATCTCCATTAGGAAGGCAGTATTTCAAATGATTCAAGGTGCTGTAGATAAACACACCATTGTCATCCCATGCCCCACTTTTTACACGGATTGTCTCATGAAGAGTGCATTGGTGCACAAGCTTCTTGCTAGCAATGATGATTGCATGTTTGCTGAGTAAGGCCACATTTTCCATGTCATTGGACCAGACAACATACTTCACAAATGGAGTTTGAAGATCACCAAGAACAAGCCTCTGCTGGAGATCAAACACAATTACTCTATCTTCTGCCCTGCAAAGTAAGTTACCTGTCCCAGCATAGAACACAGCATCTGCAGTAATAGGAAGCCCACTCTTTTTAACAATTTCATTCTTCAGGTTCTTGACAAGGACTTGGTTGCTACTCTTGTCAAGCACAGCAAACCTGTTGCGAGCAACAAAGACAGCAGATCCGCCAGCACCCCTCTTTGCCTCAGGCACAGTATCACCCCGTCCAATGCTATCCTTAGGGATCACATATAACTCATAAGATCCCCCATCAACATCTGAGCATATCAGAACAGCATTTTCTGTTGGGCTGTACGAAAGGGTTCTGGGGCTCTGGTTCAAGCTAGTTGTACCAGGTCGTCGGATGGGAATAATTTGAGTTTCTCTCTGATTAGAAAACTCAAAGAAGCGTAGGAAGCGATCTTTGACATAGAAAATGGAATCTCCACTCACAGCAAAAGCAGGTCTTTCTCTCTCCAATTTAAAGACAATCATCCCACTATCATGACCAGCAGCCAGGAGATTCATTTCAGGGTGCGAGGCAAGGATCCAAAAACGGTCATGCTCCCGGCGGAAAGTCTGCACTCCAGTTCGTTTGGTTACATCCCAGACACGAATGCTCTTGTCTTCTGAGTTTGAGACAATTATGTCTTGCTTGGCATGGAACATAACACATGACACATTGTTCATATGTCCTCTCAAAGTATCCACTTCCCATGCCTTAGTATCTGTAAACAACAAAACATGTTACTTACTGAGTATGCAAACAGATGCAGTGACAATAAGGACTAGCAGCCTAATGAGGCTCCAATTTTTTGGAATATCTAACATGAACTGCATCTAGAAGGCCTGGAAAGAATCTCTGAAACAGAATTGTTAAACAGACAGCCAGAGATGCCTAGTGAATATAGTATATGTTAACATAGTGCAGTAAACAACAAAACTGATAATCAAACAACCTACCATTCATGCGCCATAGTTTCACTTGACGATCATCTGCACCTGAGACGATCAATGGAAGGGTAGGATGGAATGCAGCCCAATTGACTCCCCGGTCATGGCCCTCCAAGACATACTTCACAACAGCATCAACAGCTCCAAAGAGGTCAGTGTTCATCTGACTCAACCGCAGGATGTCATCAGCTGGGGACACAGTCTTCTTCCTGAGCGCTCCAATATCCCACACCCGGACAGTCTGATCTAGGGAGGCAGACACCACCAGGTCTTCTTTGGGATGAAAAGACGCACACATCACATAATGGTTGTGACCAGTCAACACAGAAATGCATGTGCGTGACTGCCAGTTCCAAATGCGGATGGTTTGATCATCACTGGCACTCACAATCCATGGATACTCATGATGGAACTGTACCGTTCGGATATAATCAAGGTGTCCAAGAAGAGTGAACAGACACCGATGCATCTTGTAGTTCCACACTTTTATTTTATAGTCATCACCTAACCATCATTTGCATAGTGATAAGCACTCAAGGTAAGGAAAATGAAAACTAAGGATTCCCTTAACTGTTGAGAGCTCACAAAAACAAACGATAGAGAATTCCGCTGTGAAGATCTATAGTTATCAGAAACCTGGAGAAGCCAAATATTCTACTTACTGTTCCGTTGCCACCTTAATTTAGGTAGAGAAGCAAAGTTTATACCTTAGTCAGAATGAGAACCACTGTAACAAGATGGGCTATACAACTGTTAAACCCGTTTCTTAACACCACGTATAGTCCATTGGATGTTTTATATAGAATCAAATATTCATTAGGACAAAAAAAAAGATATAAGCAGCTGCAATGATGGAATCATTCAACAATAAAACTAAATAGGCAAAATTGGCATGCTCACAATCCAAGAAATGAATCGGATTACTAAATACCAACTATTCAGTACGACACCTGGTAACAAAATCCAAAACAGATCTTGCAGTAGCTTTGGCCTCAAAATGTGGAGAATAATTAATCCAGAGAAATAAAATCAGAATATCTAACTCTGATACAACAGAGTAGATCCAGCTTGTAAAATTAACAATAACATCACAACGATGACCGTTTGTTAAATGACAATGTAATAGTCTATATACCTCCAGAGACAAAGAGAGGCTGGGATTTGTGGAAATGCACACCACGCACGGGCCCATCGTGTTCATCAAACCGATCAATCAACGTCCCCATGCGGTAATCCCATAGTTGGATCACGCCACTGTGCAGACTCGCAAGGATCCATGGCCTCTTACTGTGGAAACTCAGTCCCTTCACTCTATTACTCTTTGTCTCGAACTTCGTCAACATCTTCTCCAATCAACCACTGCAGAATCAAACAGAGACAATAAACTATCGTAACATACCACACCAAATAAAAAACAAGCCTAAACTCAACGCGTCACTCAAGATCAAATCACATCCTCAATTCCGGAAGCTGAGAAGCGTCGCCGTATCCATTTTAATCCGTGATGAAAAACGTCGCCAGCATTCAATCAACACGGAGCTAGAAAAGAATCCTTCCAGTTTAAAACCACAGATCTAACGCGAATCGGAAAACGTCAAAACGTGAATTGATGCATCCATCAGTGAGATTCCACAAAAACCCAACGTTAAAAAAATGATCCGAGAACAGATCTAACAGAAGCTACAGCTTCGATGTGAACATTAGATTGAAAACGAAGCGCTAGAAGAATTACCTCGGATCTGATCAGGAAAAGCAGAGATCAAATGAACGAATCGAATCGCATCTACAATCGCTGAAGGTTTATGTTTTTATCGTGTATGTCATAAATCGAGAGTGAAGGTATAGTATGCTTGTTTGGAGGGAGAAATAAAGAAAAAAAGATCGAGCGAAAAAAAGAGAGAGAAGAGTGCCGTTTTAAGTTGTTCTTCTCTCTTCAGATCTGAGTCTCGACGTGTGGGTGAGCGAGTTAAAATTAGCGCAACTATGGAATTAAGAGAAGAAATGGAGAGGCATTTCCGTAATTAAGAGGGAAAACGGGGGACTTTCGATGCATACAGTGTGCACAAATTATATATACAGCATGATTCAGTTGGTATGATCTTTTGGTGTGGGGGTGACTGGAAGGGCCGACAACCGTTCGATTGTTGGAATGAAAATCGAAAATGTAAATTAGAACACTTTGATAATAAGCAAGACTGGCCGATGTAAAAGAAAAGGTCAATGAGAGGTTTGGACCTGTAAATCAGTATATCCCTAATCGATAAAAATGTTTGATACGAACATTACAGACCGGCCCGGACACTCTTAGCTGTTATGTTATCACATCGATGTCGTGAAGACAACCGAGGAGGGGAAAATTAGAAATTGATGGTCATTTGATTTCTCTTTCCGACAATTGAAATGAAAAGAGTAGTAATAATCATAAAAGATAAAAAAACAAATATGTGCCTATTTTACGTAGATACTTTGTGTTTAGTAGCGTAAGATGCTGTATTAATTAAAATACTGATTAATTAGGGTAATATGCACCAAAGCCCATCTTGGAACGAGCGGGCCAGAAGGTAGCAATCCCCACCCGGGTCACAGCCTCGAATTCCCAAAAGCAAACGGACAGGCATTCATCACTGGATTGGTGAAATTCAAACAAAGCAATAGAATTCAGGCCTGCTAAAGACAAGTTGGGCTACCTCATTGGGCTGTTGATGAAATTTGAGCTCGAATATTAAGATTGACAGGCATGACAATGGACCAAAATCCAGAAACGGCCGTTTGTTTTGGTCTTGGGCCTTGTAGCTTAGTAACTGATAGTTGTCCTTCGAAAACCCATTTTCCGACTGGACCGTCCTACCGACCAGCCAGATTTTCTTCTTTGGACAGGATACGATATTTATACTATCACATTTCTCGTGTGCAGCTGATGAAGAAGACAATGCACTTTTATGCCACCCACGATGTCGCGAGATGTGGAAGCAAAATATCATAACCATTAATTCTTTTGGCTAAATTACAATCCAATCCTTTTGGCTGACATCATTTCCAGGCGTGCAAGGGTTTTTTTTTATTTAATCATTTGGGAAAATGAAATTAACTTCAGGTCATATCCTCAATTTACTTGGGTTCTAAGCAAACCAATATCGAAGTAAACATGAGTAAGAAACAAGGATTTCTCCCTATGCATCGACATTGTGTCCGTACGGGCAGAAATGAGTTTCTTGCTGCACATGTTAACGTCAAATAAAGATGGTTTGACAAGAAACGCAATCAGGCTGGTATTGTCTTTCTTTCGCATTTGTCTGTCTTTATTTTAAAATTTTAAAATCAATTATTTTATGCTTGACAGAGATTTGTAGACCTAATTTGATGGTTGGACTTAGTTTGGCCGCCGTGAATTATTGGGAAACATGACTCTAAAAGAGGAAAAAAAGTTGGTCTACTGTGAGGTGTCATGGAAGAAAGCAGGATTCCATTATGGATCTTTCACATTAGTTAACTCCCTTTCATCCTACAACAGAGAGAGCTTTTCTCCGAAGCCTTTTGAAGTTTATTGCCTTGGAAATTTCTTGGCTGGTTTGCAAATTAAGCGGACTCCTTTTTCCAGTAGAGAACTTTTTTGTTTAAAATCTGAAACGTGGTGGCTGACCAGTCTGTCTCCCAATTCTCGGTCATCGGGTAGTTCTATGGGAGAGAGGTTGTCCACGCTGTCACGGGACTAGAGTTTTGCGGAATAGAAACTCTCCGTGCGGCCTTAGACTATCGCTCTTGCAATAGACTAAGTAAGCCTTCCTCACAAAGCTAGCTAGAATGCTAAGCTTAGAACACAACTGAAAAGAGAGAGACACAAGAGAATGGAGAGAAAGCTCTAAACTCTCAATATTGCAAGTATTGCTGGATGATTACAAATGAGGGGAGGCACCCTTTATATAGCCTTTACAACTCCCCAATGAATGGTGGAGATCAAGCCGTATGATCTAACGGTTATATACAAAAGTAGAAAGCACAAACACGGATCCCAAGTGCATTCCTTGATTCCCTCTCTTAGTGGGGAACATAGTGGGGAACATGGTCCCTGATTCCCTCCTTGATTAGCTCCTTTGGTGGGAAACGTGTTCCTTGATTTGGGGGTCGGGTCCCGCACGAAGCCGAATGACGCGTAGTCTGATATTCGGTCGTGACATTCTCCCCCACCAAACTCGACAACGCCCTCGTTGTATGCTGCCTCAAGAACTCATTGATTTCGTTTTGGTACTGCCAAAGATCGAAATCTTTCTCCCAGCTTGTCTCGCTAGGAGGGTCGCCTTTCCATCGAACCAAGTATTCCACATGGTTCATATGCTTGCCACTCTTTTGCACTACCCGCCTTGATAAGATCTCATCAAGCTTCTTATCATAAGCATTGGTCACAACTGTGAAAGCTCTCTTGGACTTCCCCCTCTCCGGATCTTCCTTGTCTACTTGGCATGGCTTCAACAAGCTCACATGGAAGACGGGATGGAACTCCAATCTCGGTGGTAATTCCAGCTTGTATGACACCTTGTCGATCCTCTTCAACACCTTGAAAGGACCCTCGTATCGTCGCACTAGCCCCTTGTGCAACTTGGCAAAAACTCGGCTTTGGTGAGGCATCAGCTTCACCAACACAAGATCCCCTTCTTCAAACTCCAAGGGTCGCCTCTTTGTGTCTACCCCTTTTGCCTTCCACTTTGCCTCCTTGGAAAATTGCACTCTTGCAATGTCCTTCTGCTTGTCACACTCCTTGACAACGCGGTAGGAGGATGGATTCGGCCTTTGCTTCACTTGTTCTGCCATGGCCTGAACTTGGGGTTTTTGTTTCATACCCCCTTGGATTCTTTCCAACAAAGGATTCTCCGGTTGGCTGATGGCTGCAAGTGTTTTTGCCTTCAGCTCCTTCTCTCGAGCAACAGGCACCACGCAACACTGGTTCCCTTCCGAAAGTATGAGGGTGTTTGTGCAAGACACTGGGACTGCTCTCGTCTGATCCAGGAATTGCATCCCTAGCACAATCGGAAAATCATCTATAGGAACAATGGAGAAGTCAAGTTTACCTTTCCATTCTCCCATTTGTAGCTCGACCCCTCGGGCTACACCAAAGATTGGCTGGGCTTGAGTGTTCACCGTCTTTAGCCAGCCTTTCTCTTCTTTGAACTTGATGCCAAGTCGTTGTGCTTCCTCCTTCTTCATGAAGTTGTGAGTAGCACCGGTATCGATCAATGCACGGGACTCCCTCCCTTGCACGATGGGTCTAGCAAACATCCTCCCAGCTTGCTCCTCCTTGGCATCTTTGGTTGAGGCTTTAACAGCACTCAACAGTTGCATGGAACACATCCTTGGTGCTTCCATTTCTTCGGCCTCCTTTGCCATGGCTGCCAGCTTGTTCCTCTTCGGGCAATCCGCAGCTCTATGTGGCCCTTCACATAGGAAACATGAGAGCTTGAGTCTCTCGCCCTTGCCCCGATTTTCACCTCCCCATTGTGTGGGTTTGGCTGGACGGAAGGACTTGAAGGACTTGAAGGACTTGAAAGGCTTGTCCTTCCGCTCCTTGGTTTCGTGGACTGCTCCCCCACCTTTAGCCTTGTAGTCACGGAAACTCATAGGCTTAGGTGAGCTTGAACCCTCGGGCTTGCTCTCAAATTCTGCCAAGGATTCAGCCTCAGAAATTACATCGTTGAGCTCCTTGACATTGCGTCGATGAAGCTCCAACTTGGCCCAACTTTGTAGGCCTCCCAGAAACACATACATGGCCTCCGTCTCGGGCATGTCTGGGATCTCCAACAAGACTTCCGTGAACTCCCTCACATAGTCTCGAATGTCACCCTTGTGGGACAACTTGCGAAGCTTCTCCCTCGCTTCTAGCTCCACATTTCTCGGTGAGAATTGTGCTCTCAGGAGCCTTTTGAAATCTGCCCACGTCTCCAACTTCAAGGTGCCACGCTCAATTTGAGCATGCTTCATCCTCCACCAGGTTGTGGCACTATCGGTTAGATATAGTGGGGCTTGGGAAAGTCGATCTCTATCGCTCTCCATGCCCACCCCTTGAAAGTATTGTTCAAGGTTGAAAAGGAAGTTGTCCACTTCCTTGGCATTCCTCGTCCCACCAAATGACTTTGGCCTTGGGACATCCAGCTTTAGCTTGGGTTTGGCAACCCCTTGCGCAATTCCCTTCTTGCAATCCTCCCTGATTCCAACCAAATCATCCTTAAATGAAGAGATCTCAGCAAGAAGATTTACCTTGAAGTCATCTAACTCTTCCCTCCAAGAGTGGATAGCAATGAGGGCGCCTTGCATCTCCTCGCGAAGCTCATTCACGTCCCCTGACTCGAGCTCGCTTATGCGTTGGCCATATTCCTCAATCATATCCTTGTCATCGGCAACCTTCACCTCCATACGAGTGATCCTTGCCTCCAATGATGACAGATGATCAACAGTCTTCATTCTCTTCTTAGGTTCGGGAGCACGTTGGGGTAGTCTCCCCACACGGACCTCCTCGACCTCCTCTTCAAAATGGATGTTGGCATCAGAAGTACTAGGCATCTCCATTTCTCTCTCAAAGGATTGAGCCGTAGCTCCGCTACCAACTGTCACGGGACTAGAGTTTTGCGGAATAGAAACTCTTCGTGCGGCCTTAGACTATCGCTCTTGCAATAGACTAAGTAAGCCTTCCTCACAAAGCTAGCTAGAATGCTAAGCTTAGAACACAACTGAAAAGAGAGAGACACAAGAGAATGGAGAGAAAGCTCTAAACTCTCAATATTGCAAGTATTGCTGGATGATTACAAATGAGGGGAGGCACCCCTTATATAGCCTTTACAACTCCCCAATGAATGGTGGAGATCAAGCCGTATGATCTAACGGTTATATACAAAAGTAGAAAGCACAAACACGGATCCCAAGTGCATTCCTTGATTCCCTCTCTTAGTGGGGAACATAGTGGGGAACATGGTCCCTGATTCCCTCCTTGATTAGCTCCTTTGGTGGGAAACGTGTTCCTTGATTTGGGGGTCGGGTCCCGCACGAAGCCGAATGACGCGTAGTCTGATATTCGGTCGTGACAACGCGCACTTCCAAAGAAGTGTTTTCTGCACTTCCAAAGAAGTGTTTTCTGCACTTCACATGGTCTGCCTTAATAGCAGAGTACTTTTTGGTGTTAAAAAGCGTAGGTTTTCCATATGATTCTTTGGCACTTTTTCACACGACCCCATAACCATTTGTTTGTACCCCAAAAAGTTCATTCCATGTGAGAAGTATCGGAATAATACAACAAGATATATATACCCAGTTGCAATTTGTTCCTCCTTCCTTATCTATCATCATGACTCACCTGCCAAATCTACATTTTTAATGTTATAAGATGCTCAAAAGATCATCCATATCCCGCTCCTGAAAAAGTGTTATTTGTCTTCTTCTTGCGTTGGCCGACTTCAAGTTCATCCATCATTTCAGAATATTAACTAGTTCTCCGTTTTCCTTCCTCGTGAAAACGTGCAGTCATTGTGGCTGCCAAGTGATGGGAATTTTTTGGGGGTAGAGTAGAGGTCTTATTTAGTGGCTTGGGGTTGCAACTGGTTCAACCCTCTTCACTATAGAAAATACTTTTTAAGATTATGCTTGATCAAGTCTGAACTAAAAGTGATCATCCAGTGCCATTTTTCAAAGGAGAATGTTGAAAAGTCAAATTGGCTCCTTCAAGGATGGGTAGCTCATCTTGTCCGCGAATCACATGGCTAGAAAGCCAAATCGGTAAGAAATAAAATAATCATATGTGATGGAAGCGAGCCGGCGACTAAAATAACTCGTAAAAAATTGAAGAAACATCGTACGGACAAACAGATCCTCAAGAAAAACAGGCGATTAGTCAAATGAATTGATTAAAGGAATGAGTAATCGAGGTTAATTAATGAAGAAAGTTGCGAGGGTTGATCGTGTTAAAATTAATGTTTGGTCAATGAGGCGGATTCTTGTTCTTACTTCTTACAAATAACTTTGTTGCGGATCAAGCAAACAACATTCGATTACGTAGCCTACATTGGTTGTCTCACAACTGCACATGCAGCCATCTAGAATTAAGGGCGGATGTAGTTTGCCTAACCCTGGAGTAGAGTTTCAGGACAGGTTTAGGTTCCTATTTTATTTCTTTGAAATGATATCAGTGCCACTGATGAGATCATACTCGGGTCTTTCTGTTGAACCCAAGACTGATTTTGCAGGATTCCTGAGATCTTTGGAGTAATACCCTTATCTAGGTACAGCCATTTTTGTCGTAGTTATTAAGAGAAAACGTTGACAGAGTAAAAGCATGGATCATAGAATAGGTCGCTAGCCTTAATCAAGTATCTCGACCCTTAAAACACTCAATTAAGTTCCTTTTTTTATATTCCACATCTGATTCACAAGAAGTTCAGCTGGAGCAGTCATGGTTGAAACAAAGCAGCTCACGTTTGAGGGTAAAGAAGAAACCCAATCACAAGAAAATATTAAATAATTGACAATAATGAATGAACAGATATGATATGCCACTTTTCTACGAACTTAAACTTTATTCCTTGGCCGTTGGCTTATCCCAATTAGGTGGTAGTGGCACACTTGAATTGTTTCCTTTCAGGCAAGCTCTGTCCTTTAGCCTCATAGATACAGTCTTTCCTTCTGGTGTGACCACAGACAATGACATCATGCATGGTTGTGCTTGGACTTGTATCATTCATTAAAGCTTTGAGCTTCGCTTGCCATATCAGGCATCTAGAAAAGGTTTTGTCTTGGGCATTCCTGGGTTAGCAGAAATGAAGGAACAACCCACTGACCAAAGAGTTCTACATTCTTAACAAAAAACGGAATTCATTAAGAGTTGTAAGTGGGAAGGTTAATCAAGGGAATCAGCTTGAATCGGATAAACATGGGACCTTTTATCTTAATTAAAAGAAAAGACTAGAAATCAAATCAATTTCCAGATTCCTGACCAGTTAAAATATAACGTTAATGCAGAATAAACAAGTTCTGGTTCTAGCTGAACTGGCCGTCTCCGTCTCCGTCACCTCTCTCTCTTATCTGCTATACCTCAATATATGCTTATTCTAATAATTGGAAGCAAGCAGTTTGGATCAATAAATAGGCGTATAAATGCAAACGGTAAGCCATTCTCCCTACCTACTGGGAAAGACAGGGAAAGCTTTAGCTGTACAGTAGAGTCCAGAAACCCAACTTGCTCCCATTTTTTCTTCACTCAATAAAGAGAAACGCCCAAGAGGAAAAAAGAGAGAGAGAAGCTGTGGCATCTATCCAGAGCTTTCTCTAAAGTCAGATACAATCAAGAACCCTGAGCTTAGCTGTTTTTCCATAACCATATCGACCCTTTTGCCCATACGCCCATACCAGCTTTGTCAGTATTCTTTTATTCACCCACAGGTTATTTCAAGTACATCTTATCCCCGGCCGTTCGTAAAAATCCTCAGCCAGGAATATATAGCAAAAGGGATTAAGGATAGCGATAAAGAGAATGAAGATCCGGTGTGACGTGTGTGATAATGCAGTGGCCTCTGTATTCTGTTCTGCAGATGAAGCTGCTCTCTGTGATGGATGTGATCACCGAGTTCACCATGCGAACAAGCTAGCAAGCAAGCACTTGCGCTTCTCTTTACAGCATCCTTCATCCAAAGAATGTCCAATCTGCGACATCTGTAAGGTACCCAATCCTGTCCTCCACCTTAGTTTTTCAATCGGCGCCTCTCTAATTCTACAAAAGATAACAAAAGAATCGTGGGCGGGAATATAGCGTACGTATATATGTATTTAGTATTGATTGGATCTTTACTAAATAATCCTGTCTTGTGTGAATCTTCTCCAGGAGAGACGCGCGTTACTGTTCTGCCAAGAAGATAGGGCTATTCTCTGCAGAGAATGTGATATTCCAATCCACAAAGCCAACGAGCATACCCAGAAACACAACCGGTTTCTTCTCACAGGTGTTAAGCTCTCTGCTTATTCTTCATACAACCCAGTATCCTCCTATAATACCTCTGACGCTAGCAACAATAGGCATCAGCCGTTCATGAAGAGACCAACTACAGTGCTTTCCAACGAAACTTTCAGCACCCCTTCTCTAGGGACGCCATCGCCGTCATCCATGGCATGTAATGTGGATGACAATCTTATACTTGACAGTGGTTCAATTTCAGCCAGTAGCATATCCGAGTACTTGGAGACTGTTCCCGGCTGGCATGTGGATGATTTTCTTGATCCTTCATATTCTACAAACAGTTTTTGCGAGGTTTGGAGTGCAACTTATAGCTAAAGACAGCTCGCCTCAGCCTTTCATTGATGTTTCTTTTTCTCTTTAAGGTCATCAAATTTTGCCAGTGAAGCTGGAGGATCTAGGTCTTGAATGCTATAGATATTCTTTTCCTTTGAAGGTAATATCTTCCCCAATCTGGTTTACTAGAAAGAAGATGACAATCTGAAAGATTAGCAGAAAATGGAGTGTTAATGGTTTCAGTATATTCCTCGGATCCGCTCTGCTTCCCTGAAGAAATCAAACATCAATATAGATCTTCAATTCTTTGTGCCTGTAGAGGATCCTAATTGTTTCTGGAAATAAGTCTGCTCTCGTTTGTAACCTGTGTTAACATGCTCAGACTTTTTTAGCTTCTGCAATTTTTAACAAATGTGAAAAGAACGTTCGTGATATAAGCATTTCCCAAGTGTTTTTATTGGATGAAAGCACAACGGCCTGTTATTTGAAAAGAACGTTTATTGAATAAGCCTCTTCCAGGCCAACCATCCTTGGGCATTAAAACACGGCCCACCTTTGGCATAGTGCAAATACGACACAATGTCCACGAAAACTCAATTGTCGACTGAACGTTCCAAATGGGCCATGCGGCATCGTTTAAAATTTTATAGGCATGCGTTGTACAAAAATGGTAGTAGAATCAATTATTACCACATAGTAGAATATGGTTAAGCAGAAAGAAGAATGGCCGTTGAGTCCATTCACATGAAAATAAATGAGAAGTTTCTTAGCATCGGGTGATGCCCCATTAATTGCAAGCAATCACATAGTACAGACAAACTGCATCTTCAGTCTTCTAAGTTGGTCGAGCACATAGGCCATGATCCTTGGAAGAAATTTAAGGAAAAGCACTGTGTTGCATACAGTAGTGGAAATGAAACGCTACTAAAGAGAACATACATTGTTTCTGTACATGTAGCCGAATGTGATATTTTGCTGCATATTTGAAAAATAAAGAAACATCTTGAATCGGCACCGTGGATAATATTGAATTTTTCTAACTTTTTCTACAATGTTTATTTTACAGCCGAGGAATGGACAAACAATAATTCATGCGTATATCCTTTAGACAATTACATACAGAAAACTAATCAAAGAATTGCACATAGGTGGCAGTGACAAACCCTGCAAATAAAGAAATGCAAAAAGAAGAAACTTGCATGTTAGTTTATCCTAAGATGATCCTGAAGTATATATAGATTATCTTCCGTTATTGGGTTATTTTAGAATAATTTAGTTCTGAAACGAACGAGTTCATTTACAGAATAAGCGACTGAAGAACCTATCAGGAATGACGATATAGAACACATCACCTTCGTTTTTGAGGGTCAGACGGCAGAATCATCAAGTAAATGCAAAAAGCCTATCTGCAATCTTTGTGCGACAAATTGGACACTCGGAACAAGCAAGTGAACAAGATTGACATACTGCAAAAGTTATTCCAGGGGGTGGTTACAGTCTAAGTAAGAAACCACGGTGTCAACTGGTAATGCAGGGAAATTAACTTACAACAAAAATGTCGGCAAGGGAGAAGAATTGCGGCTGTTGGTGATTCAAAACACACTTTACACATATGGGAATTGGCATCTCCATTTCCCTGGTATTTCAGCTCTTTCTCTTTCATCTCCTGCATTCGAGTCTGAAGGCAGAGACAGAAACAGGTATACATCAAAGTTATTAATCATTTGAAGCTATCATATCTATGGCTTGAAAACAAGTAATGCATGTTATCGTCTAAAACTACAGCTCGTTTTCAATAAACCTGTCAAGTTTAGTTTACTGGTGCAAAAAAAATAATATTAATATAAAATAAGAGTATGCAGGCATTAGAAAAGAAAAATATTCAGCATAGATCAGTGTAACCTTCAAGCGAACAACCAGGGGCTCTTCGTTACGATTATCCTCAATTTGTTTTGATGCATCAAAGATTTGTCTCTCCTTGAGGGTGGCATTTCTGTCAGCCTCATCGATTTTTAGGTCATCAGTATGACCCATATCGTCACCATGCCTCTCATCATCATTCACCTCTGGAGAAGTTCCGCCATCCTTCTTTAACTTGGCCACAAGAATCCACATATTAGCTAAATCATTTTCAAGAGCCTCCTCCCTTTTCTTTGCCTCCTCAGCCTTCTTCCGGTATTCATCTTCTACGAATTCCTTTTCAGCTAAGGCAGCCTCAAGAGCTGTCTCCCGTTGTTTTCTGACTAGCAGTTCAATTTTCAAATCTTCTGGATCAAGATTCGATGACTCAAAGTCACCAGATTGCAGTCCTAGTGTTTCATTTGTTCTGCTAGACAACCGTCCCTTCCTCCCTGGTCTTCCACCATCGCCATACTTTCGATTGACACCACTGACAGTCGTGCCTCTAGAATATGCTAATTCTCTGGAAGCCGACAATTCTTTCTCTAATTTTGCATTCTGCAGAGAAAGCTTTGTTACTTCTCCGGCCAAATTCTTCAACTCAACTGCAGCAGCCGAAGCTAGTTCCTTTGCATAAGAAGCTTCTTCAGCCAGTTTCTGATTTTGCACATGCAACCCACTGTTTTCCTCTGAAAGCAGAACCTGCTCCCTCTTCAACTTTTCATTATCGATCTCCTAATGTAGACAAAGATAAAACTAAATCAATAAAAAAATGACTGAATTAAACCAAAATCTTTCATAAAAGTAACACACGAAATCACTACTAAGACCCTTCTGATCAATACTTCACAGTATGGAAGATGATCGTGCTTTGAGTCGAAATGCCTTCCCGCACAAGATATTTGCACAGATAACTTGATTTTATTAAATAGTAATGGGACATATAATATCCAAGCTACTTTTTCGATAATAATAAAAACCACCTGTGACTGAACCTTTTTCTTCAACTCTTCGACATATTCTTCAGATACAACGTGCTCAAAAGGATGACATGGTGTATCCCCAGAGAGTGAAGTCAACTGTCGTTCAAGTGAAGTCAACTGTCGTTCAAGTGAAGTCAACTGTCGTTCAAGTGAATTCACCTTTTCTTGCAATTCCTTGTTCTCAGAACACTGGCAATAACGGATGAAATGAAGAATTAATAGTTAAGACATTAATTAAAAGGGCCAGAAGCACCGCACCCTTACCGACGGATGTGTTTAGCATCCTTGCTTGAGTAAAAGTGTGCAAGACAAACAAGAGGAAAAATAGGGATAAAAAATTGTGCTTTACCTTATTCTGGAGTTGCTCTTGGAGGATACGATTGTCTGCTGATTTTAACTGCATCAAATGACCAAAATCATTTATAAACAAGACATAAATGCTATTTGAGAATTAGTGGAACTTAAAATTTCCAATAGAAGAACATAAATGATGGTAAATAATAGTACCCATGAAAATCATAAAAATATTGGAACAGGATAGGAAACTTGATGGAGGTTGTCATCTACAATTGGATTCGGGAGTCAAGTCTAAGGCTAGTGGGAATATCATGAAATAGAATTTACTCTCTTTTACTAAGTTATGAGATTAAAAGACAAGTGGGCCTCCCACTAACGCGTGGCTATTAAAGGGAGACGAGGTGATGAACTACTAACACTTTGGATGACTACTAAAATTATTTAAATCCTTTTTCGGCTCTACTTTTATTAGTGAAAGAAAGGCACTTCGGAGTTTTCTAATGTTGTTGTGTTACCCAAATTTCAGACATGTTGGGATTCCAAAAAAAATTAATTCCTGTTTATTTAACACACTGAAGAAGGTACTCACCTCAAGTTCAAAAGCCTTCTCGTTGCACTGGGCCATCAGTCTCGTCAAACTCTACAACATAGTTCAGTTAAAAAGTTGACCCACTACTAAAACTGCCCCACTATTATGCCACAGGACAAGAAATTACCTGCTGCATATCGACCAATGAAGCATTAGCAACGAAAGTCTCACCACTCTCGATGATGCACTGTTCCAAGATTCTCATTTGCTTCCTCTTTTCCTGAATTTCTCGCTCCAAATTACTAATCTGGCATTCAGAAAGTAACCAATTACATAGTCAGATCTTTAGAACGTAACCATTAGCTATGCCTGGAAAATTTCAGATTGTATATTCCAAAACTCAATGTGCAACGAAAGAGAACATCACCGTGAATGTGCTTAAAGCAAGATTAAGGGAATAGTTTTGAGGAATTACTTTGATTTATTATCAAAGAAGCACTCATCCTTTAGAGCACAAGGTAAGGAGCATACATTACAACAAGAATAAATCATAAGACTCTTAAAATAATTATCTCTGCAGTGTAAACTTGAATTTAAACCAAAGTTGATCAATGTTTCAGAAGAAAATAAAACAGCACCTGGGTTCTTGAGCAATCGGGATCATTTGCAGTCTGTTCCACTAGACGTTTAAGAGTACTGGTGCCAAATGCTATCTCTCCAGCAAGCATCTTTACCTGCTCCACTAAAAGATCTCTCTGGTCCTGCGTCATAACCTAAAATCACAAAAGAAGTCGCATTTATATTTTACCTCAGAAAGGAAAATCAATAGTGGGTACTCAAACAAAAGCAGCTCAATGTAGCTTAACTATAGAATTCGTAGAGAAATAGAAGACAGAATAGTTAGTTCTAGTAATCTAATTTTAATTTCAACGGACTTCATTTAATTGATCACAAAGGCTGAGCATGAAAGGATAAACTACAAATTTTATGGATGACAAAAAAAGTCAATTGCTAATAAAAAACCAAGCAGATAATGTGAATTGTCACACGGAAAGGGAAAAGGCATGCCAACTAATTTTTCATTCAACATAAGGACAGCATGAGCAGGTGAAATTTTCATCAAATTACCAGGACCAGATGATTTTGCCAAAAAGATATAACCTTGAGAAAATACAATATAGGATATATAGCTTCATAAAATAAAATTATTGGAGAACGAACCACTGGGAGCTTTGAAGCAGTCATCAGTTCGCCCGCTTGAGTTGATTCGGTGACTATACTACCAGCAGGTGAGAACTCCTCATTCCACTTGCTGGTGGGATTTGTGTGAACTGGTGAAGCAGAAGACATAAATTCCCTCTTATTGTCAACTTCGACCATTGCAACCCCATCTCGCAAAATGTCCAGTTTCTGGGTAAAAAAGCAAAATTAAAAAAAAAAGCTTGAAAGACATGTATTGCTTTTTATATTTGTCAATTAAAACTGATCATGCAATTTTCGGTTGCGAATGGAATCCAGGGCCATTTTAATGAGGGAGGATTTTCCATAATTGAAAGATCACTTGGGCATAAGAAAGGTAATTGATGACAAATTGCCGGAGCAAAATTACAATTATGAGGTTTCAGTGAACAGGTATTCTAATTTAGATTAGAAACTCTATTTGGTAAACTTTCAGACTACATAGCAAAAGTGACTGTTTTTCTTCAAAATAACAGATAGAGATCAAACTCACATCATCCTCTCCAACAGAGACACTCCGTTGATGACTTGGAATGTCAGTTATCCCTGGAATTGCATTCTTTGAAGAAACAAGAATAAGCTTGGTTAGCCTCTGAATCCTACTCATAAGAGCAGCCTTGGCTTCCTCTTCTTCTTCTAATCTGGACTGCATCTTAACTTGACCTTCTTCCAACTATATACAGGCAATAATGGATGATAATTCTAAAAATTAACGCATACAAACTTTAAAAAAAAACACTTTATGAACATTAAAAAATTTATAAATAACCTGCTGTTTTAAGATTAAAATTTCCTCTTGATTAACGCCAACAATCATTCCCTTCTTCAGCCGATCAAGTTCACTTTTGAGATTTGAAATTTCTCTCTGATACTTCTTGATAAGAGATTTTTCATCAATAATCTAGAAGAAATTTTCCCCCAAAACCGTAGATGAGTTAGCTTTTGAGATACAGCATTTTGTAACCATATCAAATCATCTACCATAATCATCACACACCTTATTGCGTGAGGCATAGATTTCAACTTGCTTTGCTCGGCTAGCAAACTTCAACGTATTATGGGTTTCTTCCAAATTACTGGATGAAGGGGTTATTGTACAAATAAGCTGGACAATAGTTCAGAAGAAGAAAATACATTAAATTGAGCTGCATTTTTTTTGAGCTAAAGTAAATGCAAAAATGTGATTAATTACAAGGTTTTTTATAATAAATAACAGGATATGAAAAAGAGCGGGAAAATTTTGATAATGTAAGAGAAAAAGACAAGAAAAAGGAAAATAGAACTTCAATATGATAAAGAACCATCGTGCTTCTCACTTGAATATGATGTGTACCAATGTTTGCTTAAGCAAGAGTTAATTTGTTTTCTATGCCAAAAAAAGCTAAAAAATATTCAGCTCAAAATACAATGTACAAGTCAAACTTACTGAAACATGTCCATGGCCACTTAAAGAAGTCTGCAAAAGACGTGTCAATTTTGAATCTCGATACGGAACGTGAGAATCCTTCCCCTCACTCAGTTTTCTAATTACCTTCACATCAGAATCATTGTACAATACTTTAGAATGATAAAGATAGATGCAAAAAGAGGCTGCTGATCCATAGGATCTTCTTCATATGAAAGAAAGATAGAAAAATTTCAGGATCCACATGAAGAGTCTTAATCATCACCAATAATGCCAGAGTTATGAACATAACCATTTTCAGCACTACAACAAATTTTGCTAAAGTTTGCCACAAAAATGTCAAACCATTCAGATTACCAACTATATAATGCTCGAGATTTTGTTTACTTTTGTGACTGACATGGAAATGAAAAAAAAACATGAGCCACTTGATTTCAGGTAAAAATGAAGAGATACATACCGTTCCAAGGGTTAGAAGGCTTTTATTTATATAAGATCCTTCTTTTCTTCTAAGTCCAGTAGTTTCGGTTTTTGAACTCTCAGATCCAGCAAGATCGATCAAATTCTATCAAAAGAAACAAGGCAATAAAGTGAGGATTGGTTTTCAGAAAGATAATTTATGTCCTCCAACTGTCAACTGATTTAACATACAAGTTGAGAAAAAATGACTCCATCATACTCTTCATCATGGGCACTACTTTCAATCATCTGCATGGACAACAGAAAAATAAACTAATAACTGACAAAAATCACAGCAACAACAACTGTTGTGGGAAAACCTTGGACAAAAATAGAATATGAACTACAGAGAGGAGAGAGAAGCCAGATAACCTAGATTATTACAAATAACTCTAGTGCATCAAATGACATCCTGATCTGAATATAGATCATTTACCAGAGTAAATATGGTATGACTGCGGCTACTGAATAGATTAAAATTGTTTGAACCAACATGACGATGTTCTGCGTTTACCAGCAAAAGGTTATCAGTAAGAAACTTTCACCAAAGAAACTGTCAGTAAAGAATGGGGTGACATGCTTATCCATATAAGACTACCATCTCCAGCAGCAATGAATGAAAGTGCATGGCCGGGAGATAAAACAACTTCTTCCTTTATACCCTCAACATAAGTTCCCTGTAAAATAAATGTAACTAAGAATAGCATGCAAATATAATTGTATCTAATACAGTGACGCAGTTTCAGCGTAAAAATGTTTCCATTTGGGAGGTCAAAATTTGCATGGCAAATATCTGTTGATAATAAAAAATATATTTGACAAGAGAAAGCATGTTAATAGTAGTCTGAATGAGGAAGCATAAAAACTGATTTAGACCATTCTCAATCATTGCTCAAGAAAGTTACGCTCCTGAATATATAAATTGCGAAAAGATTAATTTTAAGCAATACATGATGTATGTGTAATATCGTATACATTGTCAGGATATTTATCAAAATAATGCAAATCATGCATACATCCCATGGACTTGGATTTTCAGAAGAAAGAACCAACATGCCTGAGCATCTTCTCTAACTCGCAAATTTTGACCTGTTGGATCCAGCAAGTCATTTATCACCTGATATTACGAGCATTTACACAAGCACAAATCAGATTATCTTTCACCAAAATATAAAGAAGTATGAACGGGTTGCCAGTGAATTTGTCTCAGATTGATCAAATGCCACAACTGACCTCATTGTAGATTTCAAGATAGGACACTCTCAATAAGAACTCTCTCCCTGGAGTCTGGAAATGGGAATGCAATTAGTAGTATTTCATGGGCCAGGCATTTTTACACAGCTCAAAGCTACAAAGTACTACAAAAAGTAAAAGGACTTACATCTTGGATGATGCTGAAAACATCCTTAATAGCCAAAGGAATAATACCAGGAGCATATTGATCTCCCTGCCATCATAATTTCAACAAATAAGCCAAAAACAAAAAGGAGCTAAAAGATTATCTCAAGTGGATAACATCCAGAATGCCAAACAAGAAAATGGAGATTAGGATGAAAGAAAAGGAATACTGATGATTGGCGAGTATGAAAAGAGACATGCATGGATGAACTGTTAGCAGACAGACCTTGGAGTGGTGCTTGTTTGGTTTCATCAGTAATTAATTCCTGAAGAGAATATGATTACTTACGTGCATAGTATGCGTTTTTCCACTGCTGGTAACACCATAAGCAAAAACAGTACCTGCATTGGCAAAAAATGTAAGTTCAAGAACCACAAAAACTCCACAAATTCGAATATTCCCACATCTTGATACAAACATTTTGCAGAATAGTTCCAATCAATCAACAGTAAACTTCTAAAAGTTGAAGCTTACTACGCACGTACCATTGACTCCTTCCATTGCAGCTTTGACTACAGGTTTGGCAGCAATATCATATACCTCTTGAGAACCGGTATGCGGTCCAAAAACCTTGTCTACATTTATACAAATTGATCACCATTAGCATTTATTTATAATTCAAATCAATCACCACAAAAAATTCAATATCAAATCATAAACAGACAGCAACAAGTCAGCACCAAATGCATACGCTATCGCGGGATTGTACTCGTTTCGAACAATCTTATCCCCGTCCGCATACCACGCGATCTCATCTCCGCTCTGGAACTCCCTCTCACTGTAACAAGACACATTCCCCGAAAAGAATAAAACTCAAACACAAAAGAACACAACCTAGTCGATTTTCACACATTAAATGTGATCCACTACACTTGGATCTACCATTACCTCAACGGCCGAAACCGAATCGTCACCGAGATACTATCACCATTCCTGGGAGCCGACTCGTCCGCTTCACGCACCATATCCTCCGGCCCGTAACCGACCGGCCCACAGCTGTCGAACTCGCCGGGTGAACCATAGTGCATTGATTCAGAACGGCCGCGGCTTGGCGTCATGGATCGGGAACTGAACCCGGGGCCACCGGAGTTGAAGTAAGAGGAAGCCGTAGACGAGTAGGAACGAGGAATGAGCTTGTAGGAGGAAGTTGAAGAAGTTGAGGAGTAAGGACTCGACGGCTTTCGGTGAGAGAACGGAGAGCTGCTTCGTGCTCGCGAAGAGGAGGCCATCCAACGACTTGTTTCAAACTCGATGTGAGAGTCACTTGGGAGGAGAAGTGTAGACGAAGGAGTAGAAGGAGAGGAAGAGTATCAGAAGAAGAAAAAGAAAAAGAGAGAACAATCAGTCAGTGAAGTCACATGGTTTCCGAGGCAAAAGCAAGTGACATTGCGATTCTGTTTTTTTTTTTTATTAAACAGATCTTTTCATACTTCAAAGCTATTCAATCTTCAAAAAGAGAGACCGAAAAGAAGAATCCGTTTCTTCTCCTTTACGACAAAGGAGTTGCCGCAGCTGCGCAATGGATTGGGCGAAGAGAGAGTGATACAGAAGGGAGGTTTGGATTTTCAATTTCTGACTCTTTAATGGACTAGTGATTAGAGGTTGAAGAAAGAGACTGAGGACGATGAACTTCTCTAAATTTGGTTTGGTTTTCAGATTTGTTTGTTTCTGAGGGGTTAAAACGTGGGGTGGAGATAGTTACCGCAAGGGTACGTTAACGTGGCGGGTGGGAGCGTGGCCGCGGAGTTTAAAATAACGAGTTGGACCCGCGAAGTGGTGAAGAAGGTTTTTCAAAGGAACTAGGAAACGAGCGGGAATATTAGCAAGGACAATCAGTAATTGGTAAGAGATGAGATGACTGGAGTAAAAATAAAATAAATAAACTATATGATACTTAAATTATTAAAATCGAATTTATTACTAAAAATAAAATTAATAGGAATATAATGAATAAATAATCTGAGGATTAGCTATATATATAAAAAAAGAAGCTGAAATTATATTTCATGTGTGATCAATCCTATCAGGTAAATTGGACGGCGGGGATGCAAGGTATTCTCCCATGTGTAAGGGAGAGTCTTTACTACACCATCTCTTGCTTTTTCATGCAGGAAGACTTGGGGACCATAAATAGGGTCCAGATTGCGGTGACCCACGCAAGCAATTACTCTCAGGCGGGGGCCCTTCGCGTTGTCCACCAAATCGGCGCGTGGAGAAGCGAACGTTATTTCGCCATGTTCGCCGGGCAGCCGCCCGAAGGAACTGGTGCATGGAGTTGATGGATGGATCAACCACCACACCAGCTCCCTCGCATTAAATATGTGAGATGCATGTGATGGCTCGAGGAAAACCAATTATCTGTTTAGCTAATTGACAAGGTCTAAAACGCTCTCTTATCAACTTCTTTTATGAAAAAACTTCCTCAAAATTGACGCTTTGGTAGATACTAATTAGCAAAATAAGTATTACGTGTACCTGCAAGCGAAAGACAGAGGGTGTGGTTTAGTCACTGACATATATAGTTGGTCCTAGCAGTGAGGGGGACGGCTGATGAGGGGATATCCTGATTGCGCAGCAGTGTATATTATGGTTGTGAGGTTACATTTTTAGCTGTCCATCACCTCCACTTAGTGCAAGAGCAGCCCACCACCCATGTGGCTCACGTGCAATAAAGTTATGCATGAATCGACCAGTGCTGTTCCAGCCACGAGATCATTAGATATTCCTGAACAAAAAAGTGGTAACAGAACAAAATGTTAATTTTGGCGAGTCTTCACAGCCAAGAAAAAAAATGTTAATTTTGCCTATTTACTCCGAACACATCTGACGGGATCTTCTTCTTAGCTCGATGAAACTTTTCATGGAAATGGCATTCGCTTACAAGTTGGTCGGTGCACTTCTTGATCTAACCATCCGAATGCAGCCAGTCAGCCACCTCGTTGCAGACTATTATGAAGCGAAAACCGATCAGACAAGTGCTTTGTGACCTCTATTGTTGTGAAGAAATTTTAGGGTCATTTCTTTATGGTTCTATGAAGCAATCCGAAGCCGTAGATCGTTCGAATAAAATGAATATAACATCTAAACCGCCGATTGAGACATGCCTTCACATTCATATATAGGTCCGTCAGTATCAGAACGGGCCAAAGTCTGATGGACAATTAACTCTTTTACCTACGGAAAGGAGGACTTCCTCAGGCTTTTCATGGCACGTACAGCTCATACATGGGCAGGCTTTTGTGGATACTGGGCCTGGTATAGTCCTTCTCCAGGAACTTAAAAAGGAAAAAAGTTAAAAACTGATATAGAAACAACATATTTATTTGAATTTATATATAATTTCTAAAGGAAAGAGCTCACACTGGCCTTGGAAGTTTGAAGGGTTGGATCCCTGAGAGGAAGTTTGGCTGGAACTGGGAGATTGGCGTGAGATATGATTAAGAGAGATTTGAAATTAGATCCTCGTACAAGATTGGAACTTCTTCATAAAACGGAGTATAGTCTTAAAAAGGCGACATGTCGTCTATCAATCTTCAATCGAGTGCCACGAAAAGAAAGATTCATCCCGAGAGGGTTCATTAAGAGCTGCCACGACTTTTCGCCTTATCCGTGGAGGGAATAGAAACCATGGCTACCTCGGTCCAGCATGCAGCATTCTCCTTCCTGTTTCAGAGCCCATCAGCGATCAAACAATGTACTTATCGTTATCTTTCTTTATTTATGGACATGGATAGTCACTCTGAAATCTTTAATTCTCTTGACTAACGGGAAGCTGAATTGCGAGGGTTATAAATTTGACCAATGTAACTGGTGTTTTTTTTTTGATGAAACAATGTAACTGGTGTTGAAGTAATGTTTCAGGGCATGGTCGTAGTCCAATAAGGTCACCAGCAAAAACTAAGCCATGTAATAATGTGAGCGAAGCACAAACTCGAGGAGTAATAATGGCTTTTGCACGTACTGAAGGAGATGACCAAGAAATTAGTTACCAAGGGAGAGAGCGGCTCTACCTAGGAATGGACTTTGGAACATCCGGAGCTAGATATGCTTTGATAGACAAACAAGGGATGATCCACTCTGAAGCAAAGAGAGAGTATCCGCGTTTTATGGTAACACTATTATCATCTCCAAAGCTAATATTACTCGTTGCTTGGTGCTAGTCTCGCTATCGAATTTTTGGTTGGTTCTGGTAATATTTGATGGATCTTTAATTTTGCTTGATAGACGTTTCTATCCGTCTCTTTTGTTCCCGTAATTCAATCAGGAGCAATTTTTGCCAGTTGGGTATCTGTTTGAGCGGTGAATAATTTTTTTTTTTGAATAAAGCGGTGAAGAATTTAGGCTAGTGTATCTGCAGATACAGTAGAACACCATGAAACAGAGATTTTAGTCCTACATTAACAGAATTGCAGCAAAATTGTTACTGCCGAGATTGACAATCTTGTTTCTGTTGTCTAGAAAGAGAGAAGAAACGGTAGATTGGGTGGCTTCATGGAAAGCAACTCTGTTCTCACTTCTCGGTGATGTTCCAGTTCATCTCCGACAACTTGTTGCTTCTATTTCTATTGATGGTACTTCAGCGACTACTATGATTCTAGACAGGTGAAAATCTCGGAGGTTTAATTCTTTCTCTATTTATTGGCCCAATTCAGGATTGTATTTGGCTTATGCATCCTTATTTTGATGACAGCAGTATAGGAGAACCATTATGGAGACCGTTTCTGTACAATGAGAGTTGTCCTGATGCTTTGCCAGTGGTAAAAGCCATTGCTCCAGCAAATCATACTGTTTGTTCAGGTACATCAACTCTGTGCAAGCTTGTCTCATGGTGGAATATGGAGGATTCAAATAAAGAATCAGCATTATTGCTGCACCAAGCAGATTGGCTGTTGTGGCTTCTTCACGGGAAACTTGGAGTGTCAGATTATAATAATGCGCTAAAGGTATTATTCTGCTACTCTCTCACACTGTTTTTTTTCTTCATTAACTAGCATATGCACTAACAGGATTTTTTTTGAGAATTAATGAACTTTTTGTTACGTCTATTGCAGGTTGGATATGATCCTGAATCAGAGTCATATCCACCATGGTTGCTTTCTCAGCCATATTCACAGCTTTTACCGTCTGTTACAGCTCCAGGAACTTCAATAGGTTATTTGAAAGAAGAAATTCGTAAAGAATTCGGTAATTAAGCTATGAAATCAATCCACTATGTTAAACCTAATTCAATTCTGTCCTTTCCATGATCTGTGGAGATTTTATTTTGGCGTATTTTCTTTTGTTTTAGTCAACAGAATTTTATCAATTCCAGTGAATTTCAGTGAAGAAATGCAAGAATCAACGAGAATTTTTGTTTCTTTCACCTTCATGGTCTTAAAACTGTTCCTACTGATAAATTTACTGTGACGAGTAATATTCAGAATATGATTTTTCAGGTTTTCCAGAGGATTGTGCTGTGTGCACAGGAACAACTGATAGTATTGCTGCTTTTCTTGCAGCTCGAGCAACACAACCTGGGAAAGCGGTAAGGGATTCAGGACTATTTTATCTGCACAAATACATTCTTACCTTTCTCTTAGCTATTGTGGACATTTTATCTGGTTACCGGGTATTGCATTCATGATGCTGTGTGCTAGTGTAATTTACCATCTCATTTACTATTTCTTCTGTTTGAATTTTATAACAAATACCAAAGTTCTCGCATGTAATTCGAAGAAATCTTTTGTTAATCAGGTCACTTCTCTGGGATCAACCCTAGCTATTAAGTTGCTCAGCACTAGTAGGATTGAGGATGCACGATTTGGGGTGTACAGTCACCGCCTTGATGACAAATGGCTTGTTGGAGGTGCATCAAACACTGGTGGTGCTGTGCTTAAGGAGCTTTTTACTGATGAGCAGTTGGAGAATTTGAGTAAAAAAATAAATCCCATGGAAGCTTCTCCTTTGGATTACTACCCTCTAAAAGCAGTTGGAGAAAGATTCCCAGTGGCAGATCCTGATATGGTTCCCAGGTATTCAATTCGTTTTTCATTTTATGCCTGAGCTCAGAAGAGCGAAGATAATCTCGTCCAAAAGCAGAGCTACTCTCCTATTTTCTGCACAGGTTCAAGTTTTTGTCCATTTGCTTAAATGTCCTAATACGGTGTCAGAGACATGGATAACAAGTCTACCCGATGCCGACAAGACAAAAAATCGAGTAAACTTCGGTAGAGAAAAACACGTGTCCCACTTAGATTTTCTCTAATGAAGAATTAATCTACTGCTCTAGCTAGCTAGGCCACAGTAAAAAAATCGAGTAAACTGATGTAGGGGAAAACACATCTCCCTCTTGGATTGTTTTTGTAATGAAGAATTAATCTACTGCTCTAGCTAGCTAGACCACAGACCATGACACTCGGTCTTAGAAAACTGCTCTTCCGTTGTTTGGTTTGATCGTGCCATCTTTCTACTGCAGGCTGCTTCCCAGGCCAGAAAGTGACGTGGAATTCTTGCACGGTATTTTAGAATCTATTTCACGTATAGAGGTATGAAGGTTGTTCCCCTTTGCATAATCTTCGTTGCAGATTAGCCAAAACCTGAACCATGGGCGTTGACCTTCAATTGTGACTTTTACAGGCAAAAGCTTACCACTTACTAAAGGATCTAGGGGCAACGCAGGTAGACGAAGTGCTTACAGCAGGAGGAGGTGCCAAAAATGAGAAATGGACAAAGATAAGAGAAAGGGTACTCGGGCTGCCTGTGAGTCGGGCTTTGAACACAGAGGCTGCTTATGGAGCCGCATTATTGGCATTAAAGGGCGCTAAAGAAAAAAAATGAAACCGAGAGACGGACGGTGTGATAAGCTCAATCGTGTTTCATTCAAAAAGGCTCAATCGTGTTTTCTTGCCATTGAGTTTAGATTGGCGTTCGAGCTTGTTCTCAATCCGAAGCAAACTCTAGTATTACCTCTTGAGTGACAATCGAGCTATAATATTGATGTCCGTAGCTGTTAATATTAGTGCACAGGCATTACGTAAGAATTAATAGGTACACCAGTCTTTTCAATATATCACCTTGTTGTAATAATCTCACTAGCCTATGGAGGGAGGCATAATAAATCCAGAAGAGAGCGGTGGGAAAAGGACATCTAGTATGATGTGCAACTAAATGATAAAGAAAAGACTTTATCAAAAAAAAAAATGATAAAGAAAAGAACAGAAAAAACGAGTTTCTACGAATGCGGCGTCAGAACCTTTCTGCACGCACGGAAGATATATATTAGTTTATTAAGCAACTAAATCCATACATTAAATGCTTGCAATCATGATCTAGATCTTCACGCTCCGGCCCCTGGATAACATAATTTTTGTTCGCTGTTTTTGGATAGCTAGGGCACTCCTAGCAGGTATGGCAGGACTTTTCATTCTTTCACCTGCCCTTCACTGTTGCCCTTCTTTGAAGTCGGACAATACTACTGTTTTTGACTTTCGTTTCCTTTTCCTTTGGCCATTTGCTAATCTCTGTTTATAATGATTTTAGTTTTATCTCAAATCTAATTCCCAACCAAGCACGGCACGTGTCACATCATGTGAAAAAAACAAAACCAAACCAATTCTAAGATCACTCGAATACTGTTCGTAGGAAATCTTTGTCTATTGTTGAGATGCTATGGTTTGATGTCTCATATTATACTCATGGTTGGGAGACGAGGACATGATCATCCAAAAGAATTATTCTAAATAATATTATTATTTATTTTAGAGTTAAAAATTTTCATTTACGTTATTTTTATTTTTCCATATGAGGTATATATAAAATGACGGAATGCGCTCTGAGGCATCCGCAATAGTGTCCTGGTTGTCTTCTGGTCATTCCGGAGACGAACATCTTTTACTCTTTTGGATGATCATTGTTTCATGCACTTAAGTTTCGGCCATGAGCTTGAATCCAGAAGCGGCAGAATTCTGTCCTGCTTACCACTCTCATCACCAACAAACTACCCAAATATCATTACCGGCGAACTATCATAACCCTTGGCTCCATGCCTCTCCGTTTTTCCCATCTCTGTTTCCAAACGAACCAACCACCCACTATACAAGTACTCTTTGCTATACTACCGGCACTTTTTATCCCTGCACTGGATACTGTTCGGTATCACAAAACTATGGTCTGGTGCAGGCACCCATCGAACCAAGCCCTAGTTTCTTGGTAGCCTGTCAATCTCAGCATGGACAGGCGGTCCTTGGCGCCAAGGTGGCGCTAGAAGTGGTGACTAAACCGGTCAGCCCAGGAGCTGGCAAAAGAAGACGAGGTGGCGATTGCTGTTTTCGAAGTAGGCGTCGCGGTGGTGTATTGAACGGGAGAGAAAGATGTCATCAAGGGCGTGAAAATCAAAGTAAAAAGAAGGAACGGTGGAGAGCCAAGTCTGAGAGTTGTGATCAAACACAGAGGTCGCGTAGGGATGCGAGGCGTTCAGGGAATACTCCTAAACAGCATCAGCCGGTGGTTCCTTTGGACCCCAGGGGGCAGAATACTACAGTCATGATCAGGAATATACCTAATAGATACACGTATTAGTAACCTTTCATATTCCCTCCATTTTTTTGCCCGTGTCTGCTGGTTTCACTCATTGGAAACGTGTTTCAATTTTGCCTTGCTTTGCATTCAATTTCTTGTTAGTCGGTAATATAGTGCTATTTCTGGCGCATACCTTCACCATCAATGTGCTTCTTATTTTTGCCGAAATCATATTGTACCATCTATCCATTTTAGTTAAACGTATGCACCATTTATGAATTAATTTGCTCATTCTCAATTCCCGTACTCCCTTCTTGGTACTTCAATTTATTTTTACCTCCTCTTTAATGCAGCCGTCAGATGATGATGGAATTCCTTGACAATTATTGCATGGAGGAAAATCAAAAGGCGAAGCTCCACCAGGAGACAACTCTAACAGCTTTTGATTTTCTGTATCTTCCAGTGGATTTCGAGTACGTCCCAATAATCGGATCATTTCCTATAAACTCTTGACTGTTTATATTTCGTATTTATGTCACTATCGATGCATGCGTCTTTCATTTAGATCATTCGTCTTGTGCATAATTGGTGATCGGGTTGTTTTGCGTTGTGGCGATACAGAAAGGGGGCTAACAAAGGATATGCCTTTGTGAACTTTACAAGCGCAACAGCCGCTTGGAAGTTTCATAGTGCCACCACCAATCAGCCTTGGACTGGTATCCAATCCAACAAGATACGTCAAATAGCTTGCGCGAAACTCCAGGTATACTTACTAGCTATCATCATTTGTTTAACCAGCGTATCAGTACTGAGAATCCGTCTCATTATCGTGATTGTCCGGAAATCGTTCTCAGGGTAAAGAAGCGCTGGTGATGCACTTTAGGAACTCGATATTTGAGTGTGAAACCGACGAGTTTTTACCAATTTGTTTTAGCCCTGCGCGGGATGGTTCGAGGGTTATGATGGAGCAAAGGATAGTCGGTAGACGTGTTGGTAACCAAATCTAGTTCTGCGTTAGATTTGGTGGCTATGACTAGACGTACATCTTCTGCTTGTCACTCTGCCTTGTCATGTTTGCGCTCAGTTTCTCAGTCTTCAGTCTGCGCGTGTTTAATTACTTTTAGTACCGGTTGGAAAAACATAAGTAGCAGTTTAAGCCTTTTAGTCTTCGGTTTTTACTGCCGTATAAGTTTTCCAGTTTCTACAAGTTATCCATGAAGAAGAGAGAGGGTGGACCTAGGCACCTGATCCCCCTGTTCAAAACAAGGGAAGGCGGTAAGTTCCACCCTTCCAAGTCATATATGTACGCTGGATGTTAAATTGTCAAGTATCTTTTTATCTCTGGACGAATCTGTTGCTTGGCATATCTTCATCTCGCTAATGGGAACGAATGATTAAATGTTACCAGAGTATTTGGTTCTTTATGGTCGGGATATACGATCCTGGCACCTGAGGATAAAAAACAGTTGATGGCATGTTGTGTCGTATAATGTTTACAGTGGTGGAATATGTATATGAATCATGTTTGCCTATTTGTTGTTTGGTCGCAATCCATGTGGGACTACTATGGGAGAGGGTGGAAAATATTCTAAAGCCCATGGACTGGGTGTTTTTAGGGTTGGGCTATCCATGGGCCATGCTAAAACAAATTCAGCGGGGTGTTGCGAGAATCGAACTCGCGACCTCTCGCACCCGAAGCGAGAATCATACCACTAGACCAAACACCCGTATTAATGCTTATCTGAGTCTCCGCAAGTTGATCAATAGAGAAAGGGTTTATGGACGTTTTAGGAGAGTAACCGAGTTAATGGGCAAGTCAGATGTTATATTACAGTAGGGGCTGTTTCTTTCTTTTTTTTCTGGAAAAAAAAATGTTGGTCAAACTCGTCGAGTATTTCTATAAATGATCCTATCCTACACTATTCTCATTTCTGGAAATCTGATGTTTGATAATATTCTTGCAGTAGCAAGAATAAGTAGCAACAAGATGATTCGGCGTGTTCTATCTCTTCCTGAAGACGTTTATCAACCAGCTTCTGATCTATAATTGAAGAACATAGATATCACTCTGACCAAAGAGTATAACCCAATACAGTGTTACGCATAGTGGTCAGCTCTCAGTTTATTCACCGTGTTCTGGGGAAAAAGCACTTATTTTCAGATTGAAATATAGCATTGGTTACAGGGTCTTGGCGTCGATGAAGCATTAATAATGATAAGCTTTAACTTTCTGACGCCATACACCAGACTCGACGGTTCTTCATCTGAGGTAGATGGACGTGGCTTCATCTGTAGAAGCAATAAAATTTGAATAATACGCTGGTCTACCATCTTGTTCTTAGCTATTGGTTTTGAGATTAAGCGGTTCTCAGCTTCATCGTTTCACGTTGGCTCATGTCTTCAGCAAAAAGAACGCCAGTAGGGGAAAGAAGGCGCTGGAGAGCTAGGAAAAATCGAGCCTGAAGAAGAAAGAAAAACAAAAAAACCATTGTATCCGATGAGTCAATGGTTGAGAGTTTTGCGAGCATGAGTGCTGTCTAAGGTTGTATCTTACCAATAGAAATCCTACGAGTACAAACCAGTAACCAGGCAATCCGTATCCTTTGCTGCTGACAATCTGATCAATACAGAAACATTACTAAGAACCAGTAAATGAAGAGTCCAAAGAATACTCTTAGGATAGACAGAAGAATGGCCAAGATTTGAGTCTACCAAAAGCGCAAGAGCTCCGACTGTAAAGCATCCACTCATGGACAAGCTAATAAATTTAAGATCCCGTCCAGCCTGCAAAAGCAAATAGATTGCAGAACTATAATAATTACGTGAGCATCAGGATTGTATATTGTCAATGAAGCATGCCATCATCCTGCAGGCGTGGCAGGCATATCACATAAGCAAGAACTACATATTCCATAATAGAGCAGATTGTGAAAGTGAAGTTGTGAAACAAAAAAACAGGCATATCACATAAGCAGGAACAAGATATTCCATAACCAGTACCAGAAGAGTTCCTTCGAGACTGAGGATGGTGGGCGACACAGATACTGCCAGAAAGTAAGGTATCAGCACTTTGTGCATCTGCTTGGATGAAACATAGCATATGAAAAAGGAGTCAGATAGTAAAAAAGTTAAGAGCTTCCATATGTAACGATTAGATAATAACTTGCTAGAAGACCAATTCCATTATACATTCAATTACTCCATCTTTAATTCATGACATGAAGGTGATGTAACATTTACATTATGAGCATAATACCAGCAATGAAGCCATCGGTAATAATCATCCAAATGGAAAGCAGAAATCTGTTGCATTCAACCTACTAACTATTGCGTTAAGCCGTAAATTCATTCAACCGAAAGAAAAATGGCAAATCAAATTTGATATGGAGTTGAATATAATTACATGGAGCGCAATGGATGCAGAGTTGATTTTTCATGTGGAAGCAGTTAAACAGGACCTAACCTCCTGTATGATCTTCTGATCAGGTGTAAAGATATTTGGGAACAGCCAAGGAACAGATGTTCCAACAGTTCCTAGTACAAGTCCAAGGATTATTCCAATGATTACCAGTGATTTCAGTAGCATCCGAGCCTGTTTATTTTTTCATGCATAGATAAGTCAAGAGCACTAGAAGCGAGAAAGAAGGTATGAGCAAAAACCATGAGATGTTACAGCCATTATCCACAGTCTGTCAGAATCTGGAGCCAAGTCTGTAACTTTGAATAGCTCATAAATCCTCAATAACTCATGGAAAATGTCACAGGAGTATGATAGGATCACCATACCTTTTGCAAGCTTCGATTGACTCCACACAACAACTCTGGCATAAACGATTGAGCAGTTTGAGAAAGAGGCTCACCCCAAACTGAGCACATCATGAATGCTTGAATCATAACCTAGCATTAGTCATGGGATCAGTTTATGCAGCCACTGAGAGAAGACTAAAAAAGTAAAAAAAGTTAGCACAAGAAACCTGATGAGCAGCCAAAGTGAGTGTTCCCATAGATGTCGCGAAATATACAAGGAGAGAGTAGAATATTACCTAAAAACATTATAACACCGAAGGTGCATAAGAATAAGGAAAAGCATGCAAATTAATGATATTTGCCTTGAGCTTTGCAACATACCTTTGACATCATCATTATAAATACTGGTGCAGCAAGCCCAAATATTGTCCTGAGGTCATCAACTGACGGAACAGAGATGGCATATGCATTGTATCCTTTCTTGTTCAGTGAATCTATCATCAGATATGCAGCAACAACCTGAAACCAAGTGTGCAATGATTTGGGTTAAAATGATTGCATCATAGAGACTATGATGCATACCTGAAAACCAACTTACCTGAGAGGCCATTGTGGCCCATGCAGCGCCTGCGATACCGTAACTTAGAAACATGCAAAGAACTATATCACCAATGCCATTTACTGCACTTGCAAGAGCCAACGCCTTCAAAGGCCCCCAAGAATCTTTCATCCCAAGGCTGAACAGAAACAAGAGCAAATATGAATAGAGGAAACTTTCAGCAGGGGCACAGAAACAAGAGCAAATATGAATAGAGGAAACTTTCAGCAGGGGCACAGAAACTTCAAGTTAAGAGCATTAATAACCACACAGAAGGGTTAGTAGTTAGCCTCCACCTTGCACTTTGTGCAACCCATCCGACAAGAATTGCAGGCCATGCTAACCCACGAATCTACAAATATAAGCAAAAATAAGTAGGAATTACAGTCAAGAAAATAACAAAAATAATGAGAATTCCCAAAGAACTAACTAGAATGAAAAAAATTTCATTCAAACTTGTTTGAATTTGTTCTAACTACCAATGTTGATATCCAAGGCATGGATCTTTTATCTTCCATAAAAATTCATTAGCTTTTTATACAACAAACGGTGACCACAATAACAAAATATGATAATGAAGAGACAAGTCTAGAACCACTTGAAGGGTTACCAAACCCTTGTTAAGTTATTGCACATAGGCATGTTTTCTATAGGTGTTAAGTTGTAAAAATTAATAAAGTGTGCAGTCTGAAACTGAAGGAGCTTGAACCTGAGCATATGTGTTTGCTGCAGGTACGATATGTAAATTATTTTCCCCTGCAAAAGCTAAAAAATAAAGCCAAAAAATCAGTGAAAGTGACCGAATCAAAACATATAGTGCGCATTTGTTGGTAAGTGAAAGCAACCAGAAACCGGTGTCAGTCTTTCTTACCAGTTAGTAATGATGGACCCAAGAACTTAGTGAACAGAATCATCATGAAACCACAACTCAATGCAATAAAGAGCAAGATAGACAGTTGGTGCTGCACTTCAGCTTTGTCCTGCGGAAGATAAGAACAGGTGAACCTCAACATATGACAAATGAGTTTTACCTACTGTGGCTCTCACAAGCACCTTGAACCGCAGGGCATTTCAAATACTATCAAGAGAAGCATTCGCAGTCAAAATCTCCTACCTAACACTTTTAAAGAATCAAATGTTTCTGCTTGTAAGATCAGAAGATTGATTCACCTCACTTAAACAAACAACGATACGCGACGACTCAATCAAACTAAACTACAATTTAACAGCTTCCACAACTCAAAAAAAGGTCTGCTTATCAAATAAAGGAAAGAAAGTAAAAGAAAGGAAAAACAGGAAGCCGACCTGTTTAGCAAGGGAAGTGGCAACCATATTCGAAGTAGCAATTGACAGGAACATGAATGTATAACTCATACCATCGCATAAAACAGTTCCAGGACCTGCTCAATCCAAGACTTAGCATAAAAAAAAAAAAAACCAATCCTACTTGAACTGAAAACAACTACCCACCACATGTAAATTGCAAACTAAGAATTACCTAGAGCGGCGAGCTCAAGGGAGCTTACTTGACCAATCACCGCAGTGTCAATGAGACTCATCATTGGCCCACAGATCCAAACACCTGTGGCAGGTCCCGTAAACATCGCAATGTCTCTCATTTGCTGCCATATACTCTGATTCTCCAATCCCACCATCACTTCTGTTTGCTGTTCTTCTTCTTGCTTTTCTTCCTTGAGTGACGAAACTGAAAGAACAGTACTGTCATCCTCGCTCACTCCATCACTAAAATGAACTTGGTCATGGCTAACACAAGCGGTTAAGAATCTACATCTTGATTTGGTACAATGTAATGTTGGAGGAAGGAGAGGGCTGCGAAAGGTAGGTGAGGCTAAAGAAAACGGTGGTTTGTTGAACAAACTCAAAGACGATAAAAAAAATTTGGGAACACTATTCCTGCAGGAAGAAGATAGACCAATATGAAGTAGAGTCCGGTTTTGCATTTTTCTTACTAACTATTCGGGGCGGAGAGGAGAAACAGGGGAAAGATGTGCTTCTTTACTTCAGAATTAGGACAACAGTGAAGTGGATAGTTAAGATGTATTGTTTCCACCAGTCTGGGAACTTTCTACTGACTTTCTCTTCTCAGAGAGCCACACAAAGGAACTGGCGACTACGGATATTTCTCTCCCCGCTTGCATGGACAAATGAGTTACACCGAGTAAGGTCTGACCCATCACCCTAATACGTGACGTAGGGGGTGAATTATTTGACGAGAAGGAACAATTCCCTGTGCGTAGGAGGCTTTCTGGCCTTGCTTGTACTATTCACAACAGCACCACGCGGAACAGCTGGTCAGTCGCTCAGGCTCATTCGGACAGAACAAGTTTTCCCTGGTCTGAAGGCCCAAAAAACCATGGTCCGTTTGCGGTCCACAATTGTCTTGTTGTGGCGTCTAGTATCCGCCCGTATACAACAGAAAGCCAGTTTTTGTCATGGTTGGGTTCTAATTTGACCAATTCTTTACATGGGTTTTGAAAGAGACAAAAGGGCCCAAGAGGGTCCATTGAGCTCAGTATCAGATTATTGAGATATGATCCAACTTGTTCCGTATGGCCCATTGGGCCTGTTCCGTGTGGCTTAGTATCGGATTATTTTGTTATAGGCTCCCTGAACGTTATAGCCACCCTCAATGAAGCATTAAATAATGCTGAAAGCTATGTCTTCTGATAATTTAATGTAATTAACAATGCCGAGTTGAAATTCGGGAGAGAATAGTCTTGCGACCTATAGGATTACTCTTCTATTTGTAAAAATTGATAATCCTCTGCACAATCTTGTTCTTGATATTGGTTTGAGACTTGGCAGTTCTCAGCTTATTCTTTCATATTTGCTTCAATCTTCAGTAAAAAATATGCCACTAGGCGAAACAAGGCGTTGGAGGAATAGGAAAAATCGAACCTGAAGAAGGAAGAAAAACGAAGGCCATCATGTCCGGAAAGTTAATGGTTGAAACTTTAGCATGGATGAGTGCTAGGAAGTCCCCCTTACCCATTGAAATCCTATGAGTGCAATCCAACAACCAGGCAACCCGAATCCTTTTCTGCTGAGTAACTGACAAAAGGCAGAACGAAACATTGTAGCATTAGTCGATGATGAGTCCAAAGGACTTTGAGGAGAAACACAAGAATGGCAAGTTATGCGTCTCTTACGAATAGCGCAAGAGTACCCACTGAAAAGCATACAGTAGTGGTCAAGCTAATAAATTTAAGATCTCGTCCAGCCTGCAAAACACAGCATCATCATAGTTACGTTCTAAACTAAGCATTCTATCATCATGCAGGCTTCGAAAATTTATAGGAATAGCAGATTGGAGATAGACTCATCACAGAAAGTATTAGATATTGGTTTTTAGAAAACAAAGAAAAGGTATGAAATGAAAGCAGGCATCATCTTTGCAATAATAAGATATTCAGGTTTGTTTAGAAAATTCAACTTGAACTTTAATCAATACCAGTAGAGTTCCTTCGAGACTAAAAACGGCAGGCGTCACAGCTATCCCGAGGAAGTAAAGTATCAGCACTCTGTGCATCTGCTCGGATGTAATACAGCATATGAAAAAGGTTTCAGATAGTCAAAAGTCCAGGTTTTCCGTTGTAAATCCATTTCAACCGTTGTAGCTTTGATGCTTCACTGTGGAGGCAGTTAAAGAAGAACTGACCTCTTGTATGACCTTCTGATCAGGTGTGAAGATATTTGGGAACAGCCAAGGAATAGAAGTACCAATGGTGGCTAATAACAGTCCGAGGATGGCTCCAAAGATCACCAGTGATTTAAGTAGCATTCGAGCCTGTTCAATTTCACGGCATAATTCAAGTAGAAAGATGGTTAGAGCAAAAGACATGAATGTCATTATCAGGTTTTATCAACCAAGTCTGTGTGAATTTGGAAGCCAGTTTGTATAGTTCATGTAGCCCCCATATCAGCATGGAACTCACCTTTTCGAAACTTTTGTTGGTTCCAAACAGAAACTCTGGAATAAACGATTGAGCTGTTTGAGAAAGAGGCTCCCCCCAAACTGTGCACATCACAAATGCTTGAATCATGACCTACTGTCAGGCACAGGATCAGTACATTTTGCAGCCACCAGAAAGAAGTCTAAAAAGTGACAAGAACAAACCTGATGGGCAGCCAAAGCGAGCGTGCCCAAAGATGTCGCAAAATAGACAACGAGCGAGTAAAATAACACCTAAGAACATCACAATAACCAAGATGCATGAGATCATGGATAACCATGCGACTTATGATATCTGAAGAGAGATTTGCAACTGACCTTCGAAATCATCATTACAAATACTGGCGCCACGATCCCAAAAATTGTTATAAGATCATCAAGCGAAGGAGCAGAGATGGCATATGCATTATACCCTTTCTTGTTCAGTGAATCCATCATCATAAATGCCGCAACAACCTGCAACCATATATTGTCAAGTGAAAATGCAAAAAGCATTTCTGTTGTACTAATTTGGGCTCATATGATGCTTCATAGAGAATGATGCACACCTGACTACCAACTTACCTGAGATACCATTGTGGCCCAGGCAGCACCAGCGATACCATAGTTTAGAAACCTGCAAAGGACTATATCACCAACGCCATTTATAGCGCTTGCAACAGCCAAAGCCTTCAACGGTCCCCAGGAATCTTTCATCCCAAGGCTGAGTAGCAACAAAAGCAAACATTAATAGACGAAATTTCATCCACAAAAACCGCAAGCAAGGAATTTCTCAGAAAAAACATATGCCCTGCAGAAACTCAAGCAGGAACAAATACAAAACATTTACATGTTAAGAGAATATAAACACCAAACTAAAGGGTTAGTAGATAATGTAGGAGAAGACATGTGGTATATTTTCCACCTTGCACTTTGAGCAATCCATCCAACAAGAATTGCTGGCCATGCCAATCCACGAATCTACCAACATAAGCAAAAATAAGTAGCAAATAAACCAACCAAAAAACAAAAGAGATAACGATGTCTACACAATTAACTAAAGTAAAAAAATGTTGTAGACTAGTCCATAGTTGTAATTAACCAGCTTTTTATACAACAATTGTTGAAACAATGATAAAAAATGATAATGAAGATTACACTCTCACCAATTTGAAGGTTACCAGACGTCTGTTAACTCTTATGCGCAGGCATGATTTCTCTTGGTGTTACCATTTAACACAGAGTGTGGGGTATCCATCTAACCAACTATAGAAATTATAATGTTTAAGGTACAAAATGGAAGGAAGGAGCGTGAACCTGAACATACGTGTTGGCCGCAGGTATGATTTGTGTATTTGTGCCCGTAAAAGCTAAAAAATGGAAAAACAAAAAAATCAGCGAAGTGACTAATCCAAACACATAGATCAGCATACTTCTTGATGCATAAAAACAACCAGAAAACTGCAACAGTCTCTTTTACCAGCAAGTACAGACGGGCCCAAGAATTTAGTAAACAGAAGCATCATGAAGCCACAAGTCAATGCAATAAAAAGCAAACTAGACAGTTGATCCTGCACTTCAGCTCTGTCCTGCAGTGATGTAAAATAGATGAATCCCACGTACATTTTCTATCAATGACTTGCATTTCTACGGTCCTCATTGACTCCTTGGACCGTAGAGGAATTCAAACCCATTAAGAGAACATTCCCAGTATACGCCGCCTTCTACCTAGCACTTGATACTTAGCTTGAAAGAATCAAATGTTTCTGGTTTCAAGCTCAGAAGAATCATTTAAACCAAACAAAAACGTACTAAAACTCAATTCAACCAACAACAATAAGCTTCCAAAATTCAAGAAACTGGCCTTCTTTTTCAACACAGAAAATAAAAGGGAAACGAAACTAACCTGTTTAGAAAGGGAAGTAGCAACCATATTCGAAGTAGCGATTGAAAGGAACATGAATATATAACTCATATTATCACAAAAGACAGTTCCAGGACCTGCTTAATCCAAAACTTAGCATAAACAGCCAATCCAACTTGAACTCTGAACAACTACCTTCCTTTACATAAGTTGCAAAAATTACCCAGAGCAGCAAGCTCGAGAGAGCTTCCTTGACCGATCACTGCAGTGTCAATAAGACCCATCAATGGCCCACAGATCCAAAGCCCGGTAGCAGGTCCCATAAACATCAGAATCTCTCTCATTTGCTGCCATATACTCTGACTCTCTAATCCCACCTCCACTTCTGTTTGCTCTACTTTTAGTTCTTCATCCTCAAATAATGAAACTGGCGGAACAGTACTGTCATTTTCTCCGCTCAAGGTATTCCTGCCAAGCTCTTGGCCAGGGCTAACGCAAGCAGTTAAGTATCTCTTTCTTGATTTGTTACAACGTAATTTCGAAGGTAGGAGAACGCTGCGGAAGTTAGGAGAGGTTAAGACAAATGGTGGGTTGTCGAACATGAACTTGGGAACGGCATTCCTGCTGGGAGAAGAGAGACAGGCATGAAGAAGGGTCCGGGTTTGCATTTTCTGTGAACAAATTGGATCAGAGAATGAGAAACAGGGGAAGAGTTGCTTTTCCTCAAAAACGGGACAACGGTCAAAGAGTGAACTGGGTGGTTAAGATACAAGCTCCAGTTACTGTCCGAACTTCCAAATGTTCTCTGGTTTTGGAGCGCCGGATAAAGGAGCTAGCAGCTCAGGATATTTTATGTCTTTTAAGCGAACCTTCAGATGGGTTCGGGGCACATAAGGTAGGAGGAATTAACAACCTACTGTTATTTTTCTTATTTTATAATATGTTTCCCTCCACTACAATTTTATTTGTTTGATTTTTTTGTGTATTTTCATCAAAGCAGAGAATATTAGTTTCAGAAAATTCCATATATAAATAAGTTAAACCAAATTCTATTTAAATCCCTTGACTTGAATCCTACATAAATATTTAAAAACCCATAATTCTGTACCAGTAAGATGAACCCTTACTGAAAATTATTTTTCTAACTTAATTCATAATTAGTGAATAATATTGACTTTTTGACAATATAATATATTTTGATGGCATAGATAAAGAAGTAAAAAACAAAAATACGACATGGCTCTTGTTTTATCTAAATCATTCCCAATTGGGGACACTACCTGTTTTGAATATCTGAAAGATTTCCATGTCACTAGCCATGTGGAGGGTGTGACTTGTGTCATCGACCTCCTATGCGCTTCAACAATATTAAGAAACTGATGTTTGAGGGACAAGTGCCATGAGAATTTATAGACGGGGCGACAGTCAAGATCTCTGACTTTTCTAACCTTCGAGATTTGGTGATCATTCACTTACAAACCATGTTAAGCAGTTTTCAACTTCTCCATTTTGTAACGGCTTGTATCTTCAGAGTACAGTGTTCCATTGGGAGACAGAAGTCGCCAGAGAGCAAGGGAAAATCTAGTCTGGGAGGGCAAAGTGCCAACGTTTGTGCATTAGAATGAGCTTGAAGAGCAGCATAAACTTTATCAATGAGCCCCTCTATGGTTTAAGTCTTACCCATTGAAACCCAGCAAGTGAAAACCAGCAGCCAGGCAAACCATATCCTCTGCTACTCAGAACCTGGAAATGAAGACAGAAGTGAACGGTGCTGATGCATGGAATGCATGAATCATAAAATAGGGGAATCGAAGACCTAAAAAGATGCAGACTGATACCATTAATGCAAGAGCACCCAAGGTAAAGCATCCACTCATCGACAAGCTAAAAAACCGGAGATCTCGTCCAGCCTGCAAGAATGCATGATTAGGATGCAATGTGGGAAATTCTTGTACATGTTTTTATTAGTGAGCTCGATCATTCAGAGAACATCCATGAACATCTAAGGCCACGAAAGTTAAAGCTATATAAATATTCAATGAGCCGTGCAATGGACTTATATTGTTGTATTACTAAATATATTCTTATTTTCTCTCCTGTTGTATGCTAATATGCTACACTGAGCAGGTTTTGTTATCAAAGAACATGAATATGCGGGGTTTTCCAAGTTATTTATGGCTTTATCCTCTTGAATTGAACTACAAGGAGAGATAGAGTTACAAAAAATTTCCCCCTTGTTTAAGTAAACATTTGCACAGTTTCATCCATATTGAACTAAAAATAGGTCTCTGCACAGAAGACAGTCACATCGAAGGTTGAAGGGTGCATCGACGGCAAAGCGTAACTGAACGTACCATTAATGTCCCCTCAAGGCTATGAGTACTAGGCGTCACAGCCAAGGCAATGAAAAATGGTAACAGCACTTTGTGCATCTACAAAAGGAGAAGGTATAAAATGAATCAGATGCATATTATTAAAGCTCCAACCATAACATAAAATCATCAGTTAATTGTGCCAAGAGTAAAGATATTTGCAACTTCTACTATTCAATTTTTTCCCCTTGATAATAGACGTATTATCTATTGCCTAAACCTAGAATTAAGCTTCCAGAGAGAGAAGAGATATGGTTAGATTAAGGGAAAAAAAAGGCACATGATTCGTTACCACCTTACCATACAAGCAAGCACCAGGTGGCAGATCTAGCTGGACCTTTTTTCTTATTTGTTCAAGTAGAACTTAATAAATGTCACCTACTTTGAACATCGCTAAATGTTAAAAATTGATAACTGAGGCATTCTAGTGTTGATCATCTAAAATCATAACTGATGCCAATGATTGGGCAACAGGATAAAGCTTTTAAAGTAATTAGAGTTCACAGGATCAAAATGTGGGAAAGTCCATGATTGATCCATTTTATGCATGATATCAAAGAAATGTCAATAATTCCTAACCTCATGTATGACCTTCTGGTCAGGCGTATATATATTTGGGAACAACCAAGGAACTGACGTTCCAATCATCCCAAGCACCAGTCCACTTGTAGCTCCAATTATCATCAGGGATTTTAGTAACATCCGAGCCTGTTTCATTTCACACACTATTTCATTACACTCTAAGCAGAAAAGGAAATACATTCTACACCAACAACTTTCAAGTCAGAAATTCAGGGATTTCAACAGCATTGAGCCTCCGCCATTTCACATACCATTTCATTGCACTCAAACCATTAAAAGGAAATACACTCAAACCATTAAAAGGAAATACACTCTGTATGTACAACCTTACATCAGAAATACAGTTGGAGGACAGGCAGGAGTGTCAAGTGTTTTATTGTGATCATATAATCTATTTTTTCATGGCTATAGAACATACCTTTTCCAAACTTCTATCAACTCCATATATCAACTCAGGCATAAAAGATTGAGCAGTTTGAGAGAGAGGTTCGCCAAATACTGTACACATGCCATAGGTTTGGATCATAACCTAGAGTGAATAGTAAGTGTCACCAAGAATGGGAATCAGCTTTTCAAGGGTAACAATTTAAAGCATCCTTTGGTAACAAAAGTACAAGAGCAAGCATATGAAACCTGGTGAGCAGCCACCGAGTGCGTTCCCATAGAAGTAGCAAAATAAATGATAAGAGAGTAGAAAGCCACCTAAAGACCATAAAAAATCAGATCCATGAACAGAACATGAAAACAAATACTGAAGTAGATCCTTTACAAAATTAACCTTAGACATCATCGTTACAAATACAGGGGCAGCAACTGCCAGAATTGAAAGAAGTTCTTTGGGAGTGGGAATAGAGATTGCCAATGCGCTGTATCCTTTCTTGTTCAATGCTCCAATCATCATGTAAGCTGCAATGACCTAGAGCATGTTTGAATGATACAGAACCAAAACAGAATAAGCATGTTATGCATATTCCATAAACAGACTATGGCTTGATAACAATTAAAGGTGCCAACAATTATGTGTATAAAAGTAATTTTCAACATACTTGTGAAATCATCGTCGCCCATGCAGCACCAGCAATCCCATATCCTAAAATGCTGCATAGGACTACATCACCAACAGCATTTACCACACTAGAAACTGCCAAAGCCTTTAAAGGTCCCAAAGAATCTTTCATCCCAAGACTGGAAAACAGATAGAAAACTTACAGTCAAATTCCAGAAAATTTATTTCTAAATTTACTTTAATATCTTGAAGATAACAGCACAGGAAAAATGCATAAACTATATAAAGAGCTTAAAAATTGAATGCCAAATTTGCAGAGACATAAAATTCAATAAGCATGTTTTGTAAGGTAATAAATGCTACGGAGCAGTATTTTCTTCAAAACTTCCATCTAAAACATGATCAAAAGGTTTTGGTCAAGTAGCCTCGTCATTCAACCGGGAGAAAATAACACTCTAAGAAGCAGAAAAAGTCACCGGGAAGAAAACACCAGCCCCTGATGCAGTTACATGTTCTTAGGTACAGGGGTAGAGAAATTTATTTTCATAGCTAAACACAAAACCAATTAAAACATAGTAGTTATACAAATCTCTGCAAGCTTATCTGATAGATTAATCATGGAAAGAGAAATAACCTAGAGTATAGCATGGTTCACCTTGCACTTTGAGCAACCCATCCAACAAGAACTGCTGGCCAAGCTAAGCCTCGGATCTGCTAACAAAAAGATAAACTTCACCAAGAATCTCCAGAAGAAATACATGGGGTATAATATCCTCATAGTTGATGAAAGTTAAAAGAAGGAAAAAGAACCTGTTAATCAAATGGCAAATGCATACACATAGATAAATACTTTTGCCAAAAATAGAAATGAACCTGAACGTATACATTTGCTGAAGGAACAATATGTGCATTCTTAGGCCCTGTGAAAGCTGAAAAAAATGGAAAAATAAAAGAATTCAGAATCCTTATAATTTTAATGGTTCAATCATCTAGCCATGTACTAAACAACCAGAAAAAACTTTATTCATAATGAAGTATTTACTCAATTTGTTTACCGGGTTTTATTACCAGTTAGTGCCCATGAACCAAAAAATCTTGTAAACAAAAGCATCAAAACCCCGCAAGCTAACCCCACAAAAAGAAGTACAGATATTTGATGCTGCACTTCAATTTTATCCTGTACAAGAACCAACCCAGTCAAGCCAGCAAATGGAATAAAATAAATCAACAACATGCTTCAACGGTACATCAGAAAGAAGCAGACCTGTCTGGCAAGGGAAGTGGCAACCATATTGGAAGTAGCAACCGAAAGGAACATGAAGACATAGGTCATATAATCACACAGCACCGTCCCAGGTCCTGCCAATCCAAAACTCATACAGTAAGACATTGACCATTCATCAATATATGTTACCCTAACTTCATTATCTCGGTGTCGATCACATCTATCACTGGTGGCAACATTCTTGCAAATTTCTGCTAAAGATTTAGTATCCTTGAGGTATTGACCAACAAAATACTAGCTAGTCACGTGGTCGCGTCTTACCCCAATTCCCGTTTATGTATATGAAGTAAACAAAATTATACCTAAAGCTGCAAGCTCAATGTAGCTTCCTTGACCAATAACCACAGTGTCGATGAGACTCATCAATGGCCCACATAACCAGAGCCCCGTTGCAGGTCCTGTAAACATCACAATCTCTCTTGTTTGTCTCCATAAACTCTGTTTCTCCAATCCATCTCTTTTCACCTTTGTGTCGATTACCTCCTCCCCTTCCTCTGCTTTAAATGAAGACAGTGGAGCAACATCGTTGCTGTTTTCCCGCTCAGATTCTTCGCGTTTGTCAATGCAACTACGAGCGAATGCGTAGCGTCGTTTTTTCGTGACGAAAAGTCCCAAACTCGGAGCGAAGAAAGAGGTGCTAATACAAGGCGGGGATTCTGAAACGATTGTTGACTTACCAGGCAGGATTGAGAATTTTGAACGACTATGTTTCGGATTAGGGTTTTCCAGAGAGATTGGGTTTAGAGGAGAGTGGATTAAGGCTTTGATTAGCATTTTTAAGAGGATATTTTAATTTTCCAGAATTAAGATTGAAGACGAAGAGGGAGAAGGCGGATTGCTTATAAATAAATCTCCAGTGTGTATTAACCTACCTAGACGGAATATGAAATGAAATGAAGCATGTTGATGTTCTCTGTTCTTTTACTGTAATTATAATATTAAAACCTTCTTAACCCATTAAACTGGCAACGGATAACGACTACAAACGGCCTGCAGCCATCATCTCCAGCGCGGTTATCAGCCATTTGATTTTCATACTTATCCACAGCACGGTATCGTATCGATTGCAAATAAGTGGACAATCAACTTGATCATCAAGACTTCTTTTTTCGGAAATCTAACCCGAAATCATAAATTAATGTGATAATATATGAGATCATTTCCAACACCATACCATAATGTCATTACTAAAATATATATTTAAAGCTAACTTTCTCTAAGATCACAACAGGAGGAAGACGAGGGTGGTCACTCATCATTCACAATATCAACAATTTAGGTCAAAATCTTGATCCCATTCGTACAGAAAGTACTGAAATCAAGAATACACAAAAACATTTATAAATCAATAAGATCACTCGAAAAAGTTGTTTGGTATCTATATCACAAGAATGACGGGTGTGACATTCTATTTGGCAGCAGTACATATCGCACATTTGAACACGCGGGGAGCCAAACATACACGCATACAAAATGCTCCGCTCAGAAGTGAACCCAGCTGAAAACCATCAAAACACTTCAGCTATTTTGCTTGCGAGCACACGTTCCCTTCTCTCAATGTACCCAAATGGAAACCAACCTGCTTTGCCCTTGCATTCCCCTTCAGCCCACCCGTTGTTTGTTACCTGCCAAGAAAGCACACCAGAATGTTTGTAAATCGGATTTAGAAGGTGGAATTGCGTAACAGAGCGTCACATACAAATAAAAACAGTAATTATGGAAAAGGTCAGAACCTTTCGGACAACAACATAATCACCAACTGACAAGCTCAGCTCAACATCCGTGTCAGCATGATATGTATGCATAACCTGAAGAAGGATTGTAAAAGGAACAATATTAGCTCTCTGACATCAGATAAGTTCTGAAATGGTTAAAACAAATTTTGTCTAACCTCGCCTAAAAAGTAACCCATGCTATCCGTTGAGCCATTACTTGGTTGAGAGGTATAGACACCATTGACTTCTTCATATGGTGGAGGTGGAGGCATAGTATTCTCCATCTTCGGAGGAGGAGGAGCTTCAATTCTTTGTCGCTCTGATATCATCTATTTGAAGTAGCAACAGAAGGATTTCACAGAAAAAATAAAGTAAGGAAATTTCTTTCTAATTCGGAACAAATAACAAAAAACTTAATGAAATGACTCGATTGCATGATCATATACCTCACTTTCAAGCTGATCGAGTATCTGGAGGACTCTCTGGTGATAAGTGCGCTCTGCTTCTACCTTCAAGGCAAAGCAAAAATCCCATAAGGATGTGCATAAATATAATCTCCCTTAACTCTATTTTCCAACATAGAAATCCATGGTAGAAAAAAGCCTGCATATCAAGTACCATGGCAATAAGCCGCTGGAGAGTCAACCTCTGTTGCTGAGCTTCAACAGCAGCCATTGCTGCAGCCGCTTCTTTCCCCAGTACTGCCATGTTTGACTTCATATCCTGCAACTTTGCTTCTGCAGATTCCAACTTCATAGAGAGTTCAGGGTTTCCGGGCATTTCTCTCACTTTTGCCTGGCGCTTGGAAACTTCAATGGCCTGCCTAGGTTCAACAAAAAGCAATTAACAATTTTGGGAAAAACAACCCTTATACCATGACTTTAATATTCTGAATTCTACTTCTATCACGCCTGTTAAGCATTTATATGCTTCATATCATAAAAAATGTAAAGAGATTGGAAGCACATCAACGATCAAAGCATTGTGCTGGGCCAACACTGACACTGAGACGAAAACTAGGAGAACACCAATGGGATTAGATACCCGGTAGCCCTATCCATAAAGAATGGATATTGAGTGATGTATGCATCAACCCTATATCAAGACCATAAATATAAGAAATGCCGTTGCCTGCTTGAAGTACAGTACTGGCATTTACAATCTCTAGTTCTCTAGGTTATATTGCTCAATACATATAATTGCTGGCCTCTGATTTCCATTTAGAGGATGTGCCATAGCCCCTCATTAACTTTGATTCCAATAGAAAATTGTGCACAATAAATAAGAGCCAATAAATAGACCAGCATTCTCGGATTCCACAAGACAATCTTTTGTGAATATAACATCATGAAAATGGATACAAAATTTTTTACTTTTTATGCACCATCAGTAATAAGACTGAAAAGGTATTTTAAAACATCAAATTTAGAAAGAAGAACCAAGAATACTTTTGGAAAAGGAAAAAGATAAAGTTAATCAGGAAAAGATAATAAAAATTATCTGGTCACTGTATAAAGCAAGATCAATATCAAATCTAGAAGTTGATATCTTGGCAAAAGAGCCATATTTCACAATACCTGAGCTTCTGCTTCTTGTCGCATTCTGTCATAACGTTGAGCAAGATGTCGAGCATCCTCTAGTGGAGCACCCATTACCATTGCTCTTAATGGCTCAGCTACCTGATTATAAACATGAAACAATCTATCATGCACATGATTGCAAGGGAAATGATAGCCAAATTTCAATAGAAAGGAGAGAGAATTCTTGGAACCATAAATATCATTTAGATTAATTGGACAGCATATAAAGCATATGCCTTCAAAACTAAGTTCAGATTGACAACCAACATTGATTAATATGTGAAAAACATAAAAATTTAAATGATATTGCATGTTATCAGCTCCATTATGCACACCTTTTAATTCATCCCACAAACTAAACAGATGACCCCAGAAGACAGTATCCACTACACAGAAATGTAGTTTGTATATGCAAACTCAACAATACCACTAATTTAAATACGAATTATAAGACATTGACACTGAATTTGGAAGGTATAAAAGACTAAGAAAAACAGATAAATATGCAACAGCAGGAAAGAAAAAAGCTTTTTGGTGTTCAAACCTGAGTACCAAGAGCTTTCAACATATTTCCACGCTCCTTCTCCATTTGAGCACGAGCCCTTCCATAGCTTAGAGAAGCCTTTGATAATGTATTACCACTGGTACAGGTGTTTTCAGCACCGTATTTTCTAGCATCTTCTGACAGTTTAGTTCCTGATGGAAAGAACACATGTAAAGGGGAGTTAACTTGAGGAAATTCAAAGTATAATGCAAGAGAGTAGTATCAAAAGTTTCTCTAACTCACCAATTTCAACTTGTTTGGATCCTGTGACGATATAACCCTCTACTCCGCGAACAATATCTCTTTGAAAATGCTGAAGGATGATACTCAGCAGTCATGAGTTGATGAATAAAAGATACATGATAATAAATATGGAATAGGAGGACTAGACAACCTTTCCAGCACGAGTTGATATGTAAAGCTTTTCAAGTTTTTGGTGCTGGTGCCGTTCTGCCTCATCAGCAATAACATTGTCTGAACCCCCATATCCACCTGCGCCAAACTGCTTGAGAACAGCCTGAAGCACCAACAATGTAATTAAAAGACTAGGTTTTAAGCGTCAATATAGGAAAATAAAAAGTGAGAAAGTAATACTTAGTGAAATCATAAATCCACACCAGTCATGAATATAATAAACAACTGAGAAAGCATAGAGGTTAGGAAGAACAATCAGTCTGATGCATAAAATTCAGCTGGAATAGAATATAAGCATTCAGTTATGACACAAACAAGGCTCAATGTAGACACTGCAGATACAAAAGAAAAGAAAAAAGAAAAACTTGAAGCAAATGGAAACATGATTCATTTATGCAAATGATTAACAGGGTATATTCACAAAGTCGAAGACTTAAAAAATTTTGCATCTATCCATCAATATATTCAACTTTCATAACCAATTTGTTGAAGATAAAGTCATATCTTTTCAATCACACTAATGCAAATACATAATGGACAGTCCAAACCAGTAACGTTACCAATCAATTTCTCCAAAGACAATTCAATGTTCAATTCTAAACCTTCATGTATAGCTTGCAGAAACTAAAATTAAAACAATTAATTTTCTTTTCTACAGTTACGTTTGTCTGATGAAACCAACATTATGCTGAAAATCAAATAACCGCTTATCTGCTGCTCCTTGCAGGATTGCATTTTGGTGCTGGCACTGGGGAAGAATTAATAACTGATTTGACCAAATCAGCCAAACTTTTGAAATTTCAACATGCTCTCTTCCCTCGAAGTAGATATACGACGGGAGAGCCTTTTTTTTATAAAGAAAATGCTAAATCAAGGAAATCGAGCATATTTAAAACATATATGTTTCGAGAAATCAACTTGGATCCGAAATCCAGAGAAGTGTAAGATGATTAGGGTTTGACATTGGCGAGTACCTGCTGTTGCTTGGCGACCTGTTCCCGCAGCTTCGTGGCTTGTTTTCTTATTGCATCCATTCACCGGCAGAATCGGTATTGTCGCCTTTAGAATTCGATCGATCTTGTCGAGCTGAAACCAAATGCTGTGGTAGGAGAGAACGAGATAGCGAGGAAATAAAATAACAGAGGCTTTTGAAAACAAGAAATGAAACCGTGTAGTTCGTTGTTTCTTGTTCGTGAGCTCTTCTTGTGCAAGAACGGAGAGTCGTTCCAGCTTCGGTCTCCTCGATCGGCAGACACGGCCACTTTTTTTCTTTGTTTTCTTAATCTATTTAAAATTGAAAGAAATTATTGTTCACCTGTGACCGTTCCCAGTTTATTGTTTTTGAACCCTTTCCTTTTTATCCTCTTCTCCGGTATTTTATGGATAAAACGCGCAAATTCTCTGTTCTTACCAGCTTGACTTACGTCCGTGCGTAAACCAATACATTTAGTCTATGCTTCTGTGCTTTATTCTTCTTTTATATGAATATAAGAATCAATATATATTTTAACAATAAGATAAAACTTGATTATTAAACTGGACCTTTTACTGTCTAATTAATATATATTAACAATATGAAATATGCACCAAAGTGCTTTTGGCAAAAGGTCAATCTTCTGGGTTTGATGGTATCTGTTATACGCCAGTTTTTTCTTTCTACAATATCTATTTTACTCCATTTCATCCCTATCTCTCTAAATTCGTTGGCTGTTACATGCCAGTTTATGTTCAATTAGTAGGCACGTAGGCTTGCCTATCAACAATGGGTAAAGATTCAGTGAAAAAAAAAACAAAATACTTCCCCTGGTAGCCTATACGCCAACAACTAACCAAGTCGGAGCAATGCACGGAAAGAATCAGGTTTTATGTTCTCGTAGAAATGCTGTAAAAAATCGCCAAATTGCTACATCAAAATGCGAACGACAGCAAGCCCGACTGCAGATAAAGAGACAAGGGTACCAATGCAGTATTTAATCACGTCATATTTTGCTGCTTTTAGCTGAGCACTTAATGCGTGGATTTCCTGTGGATAAAATCGTGCAGATGAGATGAACATTAACTTCATGCTGTCACTAAAAGCATTAATGCATAAATTTTCGGAAAATAACTCACCCGACGAAGCTTGTGGGTTAGATTGGTTGTTTCTGCATTCTGATTTGCAAGCTCATCTCGAATACGGCTGAACTCAGAAAAACATATAAATTAGGACATGAGTGAGGATGATTAGCTTCATCATAAGGAAATCTAACGAGTCAAATTTGTAGAAATGACATCATACTTGCAGGATTAAGTGAATTAATGAGATTGGGGGATAAGCAATTTTAGGTTGCAAGTTGTAGCATCTTGAGAATACATATATGTAACTAAATGAATGTACATATTAGTAAAAATTACATTTCCTGAACAGCTGACTAACAAGTATTACTCTTGCAATCCAAAACCATTCATAGAGATTTGCAAAAAAATGGAAAAGAAGAGTAAGGTCATGTATTCTTACTTTGTTGAAAGAAATATATGAAAGATACTAACCATAAAACACAGCAGGGCACATAATTACAGTAGATATGCCTTACCATATTTCGAGAATCAAATCCAAACGTTGCCCAGCAGTGACCTTGTCAATTTCATATCTGTTTCAGAAATAAAGCATCAAGTTGTAACCATCAAATTTATATGAATGGTATAAACTGCCTTATAACACACACCTCAATTCACTCCTCATTTTGTCAATGTCACTCCGTATTTTTTCGGTCCTCCATTGCAATATAGAAAAATGATGCTCCTGTATCAAGATGATCCTTTAGAAAAACTCAAACAGAAGAGATAAAGAAATACTGGCTAAAAGTAGTGATACTATATTATCAAAGATTTTTTAAGAACAAAGAAAAATAAACAGAAAAGAAAAAAAAAAGAAATACTGTTAACATTAGGAAGAACGATTTGAAAAAGCTACTTTGTTTATAATAAATCTGACAAAACCTGATTTGTAGTATTGTGAGTAGATAAAATGTCATACTATTACAAACATTCGGAGAATTATGACTTTGACACATATTTCAAAATCAAACTACAAATTTCACTCTTATAAGAATCACAAAAAATATCCAAACCATATAATATATTTACAAGCAAATGAACCTTAATTCTGCTGGCATTTTCCCTAAGTTTAAAATCTTAATGGTAGGAAATTCTGGGTACGAATATGGACAAAGTATACATATATAAAGAGATAAAGCAGTAGCCAAGAATAGACTATCATTATTAAAAAAATATAAATAACACAACGTACATTTTGAGAGAGAATACCTGAGAACTCTGTACTTTAGACTTAAATTTTGAGAGATTTGCATCTTGAAGCATTTCGCTCTATAGATTCAAAAGCCACAAAGGATTGCTCAAATTAATAGCAAAACACAATCGATGACAACACTATGTTTGCTAAACTCAACATGCCAAAGCAAACACATCAACCAGAGGAAAAAATATGACTAAAACTAAAACCTTTTGTATTTCAGCTTTCAGGACGAAAGAGTGAGACACATTCTCCAAGCTGTCGTTCAACAACTCAGTGATGGCAGAAGTTATTGCCTCCGCCTGTTTTGAAGGCACACCTTGCTCCTCAAGTCCCCTAACCTTTTTACAATTGACATATATAAACAAAGCTGACCAAAATGAAGCAAAAAAAAGAAACTATGTGAAAGAAAAAAGTACCAAAATTACAATACCAATGCCAATGTGTCGACAAGAAAAGCACGTTTGCCACTAGGATTCACCAGCTGTGAAATTGTCTTGTATGTGAATCCGTTAATAGGAGAACCCGGACTCAACAATACGTCAACCGATCGGAATCTAGTGACGAAGAGAGCTGATTGCATTGCATGATATGGTGAAGCCATTACTTTATTTCTGTTCGTTGTGTAGGCCTTTGATTGATATCAGATTGGACAAAAGGTTTGGAGTCAAAGGTAAAATGGGAGGAAGGTTAGTCAACTAGACAAGATTAATAAACCAAAAAAAATATTATGCATGCTGAAACCCTTTTTTGCTGTTACTTGACAGAAAAGTTTAAAATTCTTAGTTCTATTTTACGTTTTATAATTCCTGGATTTTCATTTTTTTTTTACTTTTAAGCTAATTGGTCATAGATTGACTACCAACATTGACAAATAGTTGTGAAAAGTATAAAAAAGTTAAATGATATTGTATGTAATCAGCTTCAATAAGCACACCTTTTAATTCATCCAGCAGACTAAACAGATGACCAAGAAGGCAGAATGCGCTATGCAGAAATGTAGGTTATATATGCAAACTCAACAATGCCATTAATTTGAATAGGTGTCATAAGATGCCGACTCTGTATTTGACATGTATAAAAGACTAAGATAACAGAATAAATATGCAACAGCAGGAAAGAAAAAAGATTTAAGGTGTTCAAACCTGAGTACCAAGAGCTTTCAACATATTTCCATAGAATAGAGAAGTCTTCGATAGTGTATTACCACTGGTACAGGTGTTTTCAGTACCATATTTTCTGGCATCTTCTGACAGTTTAGTTTCTGATGAAAAGAACAAATGAAAAAGAGGAGTTAACTTGTGGAAATTCGAAGCATAATGCAAGAGTGTAGCGTCAAAACTTCCTCTAACTCACCAATCTCAACTTGTTTGGATCCTGTGACGATATAACCATCTACTCTACGAACAATATCTCTTTGAAAATGCTGAAGGACGATACACGCAGTCATGAGTTGATGAATAAAAGATATATAATAATAATAAAAAGTGAGAAAGTAATACTTTGTGAAATCATATATTCACATCAATCGTGAATTATGATAAACAATTGATAAAGCATAGAGGTCAGGAGGAACCACAATCAGTGTGACACATAAAATTCAGCTTGAATAGAACATAAGCATTTAGTTATAATACCACACACAAGTCTCAAAGTAGATACACTACAGATACTATATATACAAAAGAAACTCTCATAGTGAATGGATACCTAATTTATGGAAGAGATTAACAGGGTATATTCACAAAGTCGAATATTTACACACTTTGCAATCTGTTGAACATAAATTCATATTTTTCAATCACACTAAAGCAAATACATAATAGAGAGTCCAAACCAGTAATTCTACCAATCAATTTCTCCAAAGATAATTTTCTTTTCTACAGCTATTTTCGTCCAATGAAACCAACATTATGCTGAAAATCAGATAACCTCTTTATCAACTGCTCCTTGAAGGATTGCACTTTGATGGAAGGTAACGGAAGAATTAATAACTGATTTCACCAAATCAACCAAACTTTTAACGTTCAAGTTATCTTCCCAAAGTAGAAACACGAAAGAACATATCTTAGAGCTAAATCAAGGAAATCAACTTGGAGCTAAATCAAGGAAATCAAGGAAATCAAGAACATATCACGAAAGAACATTCTACCCGAAATCCAGAGGAGTGTATAATGATTAGGGTTTGACATTGGCGGTTACCTGCCGTTGCTTGGCGACCTGTTCTCCCAGCTTCGTGGCTTGTTTTCTTACTACTTCCATCACCGGCAGAATCGGTATATGGAGTGAAGTAAACCTGACGAAGGAATTGTATTGATGAAATGTGAACTATACAAGTTCAACTTACAGAGAAGATGAGAAGAGCAAAGGAACTAGAGTCTGAAACAATCTCGTAACCGCCTTCTCTAACTAACCTCTTATTTATACTCAACCAACCTGACTCCTACGACTAACTACTTCCAGCTAACATCGTTGACATTGCTGCTTGCTAACAATCTCGTAACCGCCTTCTCTAACTTAATGGCTCGAGTCCCTCTTCTCAAACCCTGAACAGGGTTGTGCACATTGCTGCTTGCGCTAGTTTCACCTGATACAACAGTATAGGTGGCTTTGGAATTTGATTGGTGTTGTGGAGCTAAAACCAAATAAGCGTATGTTTTATTTTCCGGGGGAGACTGAAGACTAATATATAGCTACTGTTTTATGTAATAGAAAACGATAAGGATTTATATTATTATTCAATAGCAAGTTTAGATTAAATAAAACTCTTTCGCAATAATTAAAATAAAACGAGATATAATCCAATAAATCGAGACATAATCTGATAAAGGAGATATATTCTCAGGTTCTTGATGTTACTCGGACGAAAAGTTTAGATCAGAAGATCAGAAGATTGATTCACCTCACTTAAACAAACAACGATATGCGACGACTCAATCAAACTACACTACAGTTTAACAGCTTCCACAACTCAAAAAAGGGTCTGCTTATCAAATAAAGGAAAGAAAGTAAAATAAAGGAAAAACAGGAAACCGACCTGTTTAGCAAGGGAAGTGGCAACCATATTCGAAGTAGCAATTGACAGGAACATGAATGTATAACTCATACCATCGCATAAAACAGTTCCAGGACCTGCTCAATCCAAGACTTAGCATAAAAAAAAAAAACCAATCCTACTTGAACTGAAAACAACTACCCACCACATGTAAATTGCAAACTAAGAATTACCTAGAGCGGCGAGCTCAAGGGAGCTTACTTGACCAATCACCGCAGTGTCAATGAGACTCATCAATGGCCCACAGATCCAAAGACCTGTGGCAGGTCCCGTAAACATCGCAATGTCTCTCATTTGCTGCCATATACTCTGATTCTCCAATCCCACCACCACTTCTGTTTGCTGTTCTTCTTCTTGCTTTTCTTCCTTGAGTGACGAAACTGAAAGAACAGTACTGTCATCCTCGCTCACTCCATCACTAAAACGAACTTGGTCATGGCTAACACAAGCGGTTAAGAATCTACATCTTGATTTGGTACAATGTAATGTTGGAGGAAGGAGAGGGCTGCGAAAGGTAGGTGAGGCTAAAGAAAACGGTGGTTTGTTGAACAAACTCAAAGACGATAAAAGAAATTTGGGAACACTATTCCTGCAGGAAGAAGATAGACCAATATGAAGTACAGTCCGGTTTTGCATTTTTCTTACTAACTATTCGGGGCAGAGAGGAGAAACAGGGGAAAGATGTGCTTCTTTAATTCAGAATTAGGACAACAGTGAAATGGATAGTTAAGATGGATTGTTTCCACCAGTCTGGGAACTTTCTACTGACTTTCTCTTCTAAGAGAGCCACACAAAGGAACTGGCGGATATTTCTCTCCCCGCTTGCATGGACAAATGAGTTACACCGAGTATGGTCTGACCCATCACCCCCAATAAGTGACGTAGGAGGTGAATTATTTGACGAGAGGGAACAATTCCCTGAGCGTAGGAGACTTTCTGGCCTTGCTTGTACTATTCACAACAGCACCACGTGGAACAGCTGGTCAGTCGCTCAGGCTCATTCGGACAGAACAAGTTTTCCCCTGGTCTGAAGGCCCAAAAAACCATGGTCCGTTTGCGGTCCACAATTGTCTCGTTGTGGCGTCTAGTACCCGCCCGTATACAACATAAAGCCAGTTTTTGTCATGGTTGGGTTCTAATTAGACCAATTCTTTACATGGGTTTTGAAAGAGAAAAAAGGGCCCAAGAGGATCCATTGGGCTCAGTATCAGATTATTGAGATATGATTCAATCTGTTCCGTATGGCCCATTGGGCCTGTTCCGTGTGGCTTAGCATCGGATTATTTTGTTATGGGCTCCCTGAACATTAGAGCCACCCTCAATGGAGCATTAAATAATGCTGAAAGCTATGTCTTCTGATAATTTAATGTAATTAACAATGCCGAATTGAAATTCGGGAGAGAATAGTCTTGCGACCAATAGGATTACTCTTCTATTTGTAAAAATTGATAATCCTCAGCACAATCTTGTTCTTGATATTGGTTTGAGACTTGGCAGTTGTCAGCTTATTCTTTCATGTTTGCTTCAATCTTCAGTAAAAAGTATGCCACTAGGCGAAACAAGGCGTTGGAGGAAGAGGAAAAATCGAACCTGAAGAAGAAAGAAAAACGAAGGTCATCATGTCCGGAAAGTTAATGGTTGAAACTTTAGCATGGATGAGTGCTAGGAAGTCCCCCTTACCCATTGAAATCCTATGAGTGCAATCCAGCAACCAGGCAACCCGAATCCTTTTCTGCTGAGTAACTGACAAGAGGCAGAAAGAAACATTGTAGCATTAGTCGATGATGAGTCCAAAGGACTTCGAGGAGAAACACAAGAATGGCAAGTTATGCGTCTCTTACGAATAGGGCAAGAGTACCCACTGAAAAGCATACAGTAGTGGTCAAGCTAATATATTTAAGATCTCGTCCAGCCTGCAAAAACACAGCATCATCATAGTTACGTTCGAAACTAAGCATTCTATCATCATGCAGGCTTCGAAAATTTATAGGAATAGCAGATTGGAGATAGACTCATCACAGAAAGTATTATATATTGGTTTTTAGGAAACAAAGAAAAGGTATGAAATGAAAGCAGGCATCATTTTTGCAATAATAAGATATTCAGGTTTGTTTAGAAAATTCAACTTGAACTTTAATCAATACCAGTAGAGTTCCTTCGAGACTAAAAACAGCAGGCGTCACAGCTATCCCGAGGAAGTAAAGTATCAGCACTCTGTGCATCTGCTCGGATGTAATACAGCATATGAAAAAGGTTTCAGATACTCAAAAGTCCAGGTTTTCCGTTGTACATCCATTTCAACCATTGTAGCTTTGATGCTTCACTTTGGAGGCAGTTAAAGAAGAACTGACCTCTTGTATGACCTTCTGATCAGGTGTGAAGATATTTGGGAACAGCCAAGGAATAGAAGTACCAATGATGGCTAATAACAGTCCGAGGATGGCTCCAAAGATCACCAGTGATTTAAGTAGCATTCGAGCCTGTTCAATTTCACGGCATAATTCAAGTGGAAAGATGGTTAGAGCAAAAGACATGAATGTCATTATCAGGTTTTATCAACCAAGTCTGTGTGAATTTGGAGGCCAGTTTGTATAGTTCATGTAGCCCCCATATCAGCATGGAACTCACCTTTTCGAAACTTTTGTTGGTTCCAAACAGAAACTCTGGAATAAACGATTGCGCTGTTTGAGAAAGAGGCTCACCCCAAACTGTGCACATCACAAATGCTTGAACCATGACCTACTGTCAGGCACAGGATCAGTACTTTTTGCAGCCACCAGAAAGAACTCTAAAAAAGTGACAAGAACAAACCTGATGGGCAGCCAAAGCGAGCGTGCCCAAAGATGTCGCAAAATAGACAACGAGCGAGTAAAATAACACCTAAGAACATCACAATAACCAAGATGCATGAGATCATGGATAACCATGTGACTTATGATATCTGAAGAGAGATTTGCAACTGACCTTCGAAATCATCATTACAAATACTGGCGCCACGATCCCAAAAATTGTTACAAGATCATCAAACGAAGGAGCAGAGATGGCATATGCATTATACCCTTTCTTGTTCAGTGAATCCATCATCAGAAATGCCGCTACAACCTGAAACCATATATTGTCAAGTGAAAATGCAAAAACCATTTCTGTTGTACTAATTTGGGCTCATATGATGCTTCATAGAGAATGATGCACACCTGACTACCAACTTACCTGAGATACCATTGTGGCCCAGGCAGCACCAGCGATACCATAGTTTAGAAACCTGCAAAGGACTATATCACCAACGCCATTTATAGCGCTTGCAACAGCCAAAGCCTTCAACGGTCCCCAGGAATCTTTCATCCCAAGGCTGAGTAGCAACAAAAGCAAACATTAATAGACGAAATTTCAGCCACAAAAACTGCAAGCAAGGAATTTCTCAGAAAAAACATATGCCCTGCAGAAACTCAAGCAGGAACAAATATAAAACATTTACAAGTTAAGAGCATATAAACACCAAACTAAAGGGTTAGTAGATAATGTAGGAGAAGACATATGGTATATTTTCCACCTTGCACTTTGAGCAATCCATCCAACAAGAATTGCTGGCCATGCCAATCCACGAATCTACCAACATAAGCAAAAATAAGTAGCAATTAAACCAACCAAAAAAAAAAGAGATAACGATGTCTACACAATTAACTAAAGTAAAAAAATGTTGTAGACTAGTCCATAGTTGTAATTAACCAGCTTTTTATACAACAATTGTTGAAACAATGATAAAAAATGATAATGAAGATTACACTCTCACCAATTTGAAGGTTACCAGACGTCTGTTAACTCTTATGCGCAGGCATGATTTCTCTTGGTGTTACCATTTAACACAGAGTGTGAGGTATCCATCTAACCAACTATAGAAATTATAATGTTTAAGGTACAAAATGGAAGGAAGGAGCGTGAACCTGAACATACGTGTTGGCCGCAGGTATGATTTGTGTATTTGTGCCCGTAAAAGCTAAAAAATGGAAAAACAAAAAAATCAGCGAAGTGACTAACCCAAACACATAGATCAGCATACTTCTTGATGCATAAAAACAACCAGAAAACTGCAACAGTCTCTTTTACCAGCAAGTACAGACGGGCCCAAGAATTTAGTAAACAGAAGCATCATGAAGCCACAAGTCAATGCAATAAAAAGCAAACTAGACAGTTGATCCTGCACTTCAGCTCTGTCCTGCAGTGATGTAAAATAGATGAATCCCACGTACATTTTCTTTCAATGACTTGCATTTCTACGGTCCTCATTGATTCCTTGGACCGTAGAGGAATTCAAACCCATTAAGAGAACATTCCCAGTATACGACGCCTTCTACTTAGCACTTGATACTTAGCTTGAAAGAATCAAATGTTTCGGGTTTCAAGCTCAGAAGAATCATCTAAACCAAACAAAAACGTACTAAAACTCAATTCAACCAACAACAATAAGCTTCCAAAATTCAAGAAACTGGCCTTCTTTGTCAACACAGAAAATAAAAGGGAAACGAAACTAACCTGTTTAGAAAGGGAAGTAGCAACCATATTCGAAGTAGCGATTGAAAGGAACATGAATATGTAACTCATATTATCACAAAAGACAGTTCCAGGACCTGCTTAATCCAAAACTTAGCATAAACAGCCAATCCAAGTTGAACTCTGAACAACTACCTTCCCTTACATAAGTTGCAAAAATTACCCAGAGCAGCAAGCTCGAGAGAGCTTCCTTGACCGATCACTGCAGTGTCAATAAGACCCATCAATGGCCCACAGATCCAAAGCCCGGTAGCAGGTCCCATAAACATCAGAATCTCTCTCATTTGCTGCCATATACTCTGACTCTCTAATCCCACCCCCACTTCTGTTTGCTCTACTTTTAGTTCTTCTTCCTCAAATAATGAAACTGGCGGAACAGTACTGTCATCTTCTCCGCTCAAGGTACTCCTGCCAAGCTCTTGGCCAGGGCTAACGCAAGCAGTTAAGTATCTCTTTCTTGATTTGTTACAACGTAATTTCGAAGGTAGGAGAACGCTGCGGAAGTTAGGAGAGGTTAAAACAAATGGTGGGTTGTCCAACATGAACTTGGGAACGGCATTCCTGCTGGGAGAAGAGAGACAGGCATGAAGAAGGGCCCGGGTTTGCATTTTCTGTGAACAAATTGGATCAGAGAATGAGAAACAGGGGAAGAGTTGCTTTTCCTCAAAAAACGGGACAACGGTCAAAGAGTGAACTGGGTGGTTAAGATACAAGCTCCAGGCTCCAGTTACCGACCGAAATTCCAAATGTTCTCTGCTCTTGGAGAGCCGGATAAGGGAGCTAGCAGCTCAGGATATTTTGTCTTTTAAGCGAACCTTCAGATGGGTTCGGGGCACATAAGGTAGGAGGCTCCACTACAATTTTATTTGTTTGATTTTTTTGTGTATTTTCATCAAAGCAGAGAATATTAGTTTCTGAAAATTCCATATATAAATAAGTTAAACCCAAATTCTATTTAAATCCCTTGACTTGAATCCTACATAAATATTTAAAAAACCATAATTCTTTACCAGTAAGATGACCCTTACTGAAAATTATTTTTCTAACTTAATTCATAATTAGTGAATAATATTGACTTTTTGACAATATAATATATTTTGATGGCATAGATAAAGAAGTAAAAAACAAAAATACGATATGGCTCTTGTTTTATCTAAATCATTCCCAATTGGGGACACTACCTGTTTTGAATATCCGAATGATTTCCAAGTCACTAGCCATGTGGAGGGTGTGACTTGTGTCATCGACCTCCTCTGAGCTTCAACAATATTAAGAAACTGATGTTTGAGGGACAAGTGCCATGAGAATTTATAGACGGGACGACAGTCAAGATCTCTGACTTTTCTAACCTTCGAGATTTGGTGATCATTCACTTACAAACCATGTTAAGCAGCTTTCAACTTCTCCATTTTGTAACGGCTTGTATCTTCAGAGTACAGTGTTCCATTGGGAGACAGAAGTCGCCAGAGAGCAAGGGAAAATCTAGTCTGGGAGGGGAAAGAGCCAAAGTTTGTGCATTAGAATGAGCTTGAATAGCAGCATAAACTTTATCAATGAGCCCCTCTATGGTTTAAGTCTTACCCATTGAAACCCAGCAAGTGAAAACCAGCAGCCAGGCAAACCATATCCTCTGCTACTCAGAACCTGGAAATGAAGACAGAAGTAAACGGTGCTGATGCATGGAATGCATGAATCAGAAAATAGGGGAATCGAAGACTTAAAAAGATGCAGACTGATACCATTAATGCAAGAGCACCCAAGGTAAAGCATCCACTCATCGACAAGCTAAAAAACCGGAGATCTCGTCCAGCCTGCAAGAATGCATGATTAGGATGCAATGTGGGAAATTCTTGTACATGTTTTTATTAGTGAGCTCGATCATTCAGAGAACATCCATGAACATCTAAGGCCACAAAAGTTAAAGCTATATAAATATTCAATGAGTTGTGCAATGGACTTATATTGTTGTATTACTAAATATATTCTTATTTTCTCTCCTGTTGTATGCTAATATGCTACACTGAGCTGGTTTTGTTATCAAAGAACATGAATATGCGGGGTTTTCCAAGTTATTTATGGCTTTATCCTCTTGAATTGAATTACAAGGAGAGATAGAGTGGTTTATTAACAACTAAGTGCGTAATGTCTCCTGACCCACCCTCCAGCTCATCCCACCATCCTTTGCCCCTCCCCACTGTCGTCGCTGCTTCCCACCCCTTTCCAGCTCCTCCTTCCACCACCCACCAACCATGCCAGCCTTCCCATGACCCTACTGTCCCTACTCCTCATCCCTTTCCAGTTCTTCCCCCGCACTCTCCCCCTACCACTTTTCCTCCACAGCGCACGGGTAGTGGTGCAGCGAAGGTCCCACTCGTCCCACGAGGTTCGTTGTCAAGGGTTTTCAGTCCAGACAGGTATACCTCGTATTTCATCGAGGATATTCCAGTTCAATGGACTTCTAGCCAGCTCTTCAAGGAGATTGCCGCGATTGAGCCTGTTGCGGATGTATTCATATCTCACCGTCCTTCTAACAAAGGCTTACGTTTCGGATTTGCAAAGTTTGTTCGTTGTGGGGTGCAGGAAGAGGCTCGACAGAGACGACTTAATCATGCTTTCCGTGGCTTCACAGGCCTCCAGTTTAATGTTGCCCGTTACGCAGACAAGGGGAGATCCAACCGCAGTGCCATTGGAGGTTTGGACCGCGGTAATCCTCCAGTAGCTGTGCGCTCCGAGCCCCCGGAAGTGCAGTACCCAGTTCGCCAAGATGGTGATACCAGATCGTATGCGGCGGTGTTGCAAACGTCATTGGATACTGAGGTACTGGGCAAGCCAGTGGAGATCAGGTCGCTGAAGGAAACTCAAGCCCGACTCGGCCGTAGTGCAGTGGGGTCGACTAGTATGGTTCATTTTGATAAAGCATCCTTATCACAGGGGGTTGAATGTGCTTCCATGGGGGGTCATAGATATCTCCTTACCTTTGCTTCTAGTGCAGTTATGCGTACTGAACTGTCAGTAAATATGCAATTCTGGCAAGGTCTCTTTTTTGATGTCCACCCCTGGCAACCAGAAGACTCTTGTCCTAAACGATTAATTTGGGTGAAGCTGGTGGGCTTGCCTTTACATGCCTGGTATGATGAAGCATATAAGAAGCTCCTACATTCGGTTGGAACACTAGTGCAAGTATCTCCTTCTACACTTGCATGGGCACGATTGGACGCTGCGGTACTGCTTGTGGAGACCTCTAGATTTTCCTCTATCAATGATAGTTTACAAGTTCTGGTGGATGGTCAGAGCTTCATGGTAACCCTGGTGGAATTGCATGAAGGCCCTGTTGAGGGGCCCGAGGGGCAGCATAAAGCGACTGTTGAGAGTGGATGTCATAGACCTCCTGCACATCCCTCTCACTCTTTTGTCGCTGCAGGCAAGGCAAGTTCTGGGGAGGAGAAAGGCAGTACACTTTTTACTGCCTCAAGGGATAATTGTCCACTGGCAGAGACAGGGGATACAGACCCAGAGGTGCCTGTCCCTGACCCCACCTTTGTAGCTGGCAGCTCTCCCAAACCGGGGCGATTTGGATCTCACGTATCACCAGCTTTGGAGGACCATACTAGCAGTTCTCTTTTAAGTGAGGGGTATGTCAGTAATCTTACTGCTCCTGAACCTACCAAGCTGCCAGGAAGTCAATCCTTTGGTTCACTGTCTCACTGCTCTCGTAGAACCAAATCTGAGTGTCTCCCGCACACAGTTGCAGCAGAGATGGTGGATTTCTCAAGCTTATACGAGGAGATGGCTTTTGCCCGGATGAGGAAGAATGGCGTCAAAGCTTCCTGCCCTGCTGTTCAAGGAAGGGTGGCTGGTACCAAAAGGGGTAAACAGAAAAAATTGAAACACCTTAAACCCACGGGCAGCATCTCTTCTGGTCGCGATAGCCAACAGGAACTGGTCCGTCCTTCTCAACTGGAGGACGAGCCATCCTTCTTATTGGGTCAACAGGAGTCTGGCGATGGCTTACTGTGTCGCCCAGGCCTTCCATGTCCTGCCACAACTAGCTGCCCTGTTGACATAGAGACCCAGCAAACCTTGGAAGTTCTGGATATGTTGGGTCTTAGTCGTAAGCAGCCAAAGGATGCAATTCGGCGTAAATTAAAGGCAAGGATCATTGAGGAGGGGGAGGAGTGGCAGGCTCACTGCTCTTAACGGTTAGTGACTGCTTGTTGGGTTAGGGTCTGCATGTTTTGATGATTAATTTGGCTTTGTGGAACATTAGAGGTTGTAAAGGAAAACTTAAGGGTAATCAGATTCGTACTTTGATTACTCATCATCATCTAGATGTATTATTTTTGTGTGAGACGAAAATAGATGATTTCACTGCTCGTCTAGCCTATAGTTGGTGGCGCGGCCAGCATGTACAATGGACGGAAATAGCTGCCCAAGGCAGTGCGGGAGGCATGGTATGCTTATGGGATGATACTAAGGTACAGAGTGTTGGTATTGAAAAATTTGATTGTTGGCTTCTGCTGAAAATGCAACTGCGGTCTTCTGGTTTTTGTTTCACGTGTGTGGGGCTCCATGCTCCTAATTTGGCTGCTGAGCGTCGCCTGGTATGGGATGTTGTGCTTCTTCGGAAAGCAATGGATTCGAGTCCTTGGGTTATACTTGGTGATTTCAATGAAACAGCTCATCTGCAGGAGAGGTTAGGTAGTTCTTTCAATTCGGCTAATGCTCGGCGTTTTCTCCAATTTATACATCAGGCGGGGTTGATCGATATGCCCCTCAATGGTAAAGATTTTACTTGGTTCAGTGCTCGCAGTGCTTCACGCATTGACAGAGTTTTGGTTTCTCCAGCTTGGTGTGTCTATTTTGCTAACCACAGGTTGTATGCTGGAGATAAGGGTCTCTCTGATCATGCCCCATTGATTGTGGAAGCCGATTCTTTTTTCTGGGGCAAGAAGCCTTTTCGGACATGGGATGTCTGGTGGGAGGATAAGCAATTTCTTGGAGTAATTGAACACCATTGGAGAGAGGCTGGCATACAATTTCCTGGGGCCTATACCGTGGTTAAAAAATTAGCCTTCTTACGCAAACAATTAGAGGTTTGGCATCACACTGTCTTCGGTGGTTCAGAGGTTCAGCTACAAGCCATTTTGACAGAACTTAATGCCTTAGACCAGCAGCGGAGGCATTGGACTGCTGATTTGTGTGGGCGCTATGAAACTTTACAATCGCAGAAATGGTCTTTGAAGAAGCAATTGGAGGATATGTGGAGACAGAAGTCGCGACAAAATTGGCTTAAATTGGGAGATAAAAATAATAAATTCTTCCATTCTTGTGCATCCATCCGCCGCTGTTCCAATTTTATTGGTGCTGTGAAGTTTGAAGGGGTAGTCCGCAATTCACCCACTGATATCAGAGCTGCTGCGGTTAGTTACTTCAAGGCTACTTTTGCGGGTGAAGCCACCAGGTGGCTTGGACTGGGTCGGTTGCATCTGCCACGACTTTCACCAGCTACGGCAGGTATTCTGGAAGTTCCTTTCACGGTGGATGAAATCAGACGTGCAGTGTGGAATTGTGGCAGTCGCAAGGCCCCTGGGCCGGATGGATTTAATTTTTATTTCATCAAGAAAGCATGGGATGTCATCGGTGGGGATATTGTGACAATGGTACAAGAATTCCATTCCACGGGTGAGCTGCCAATTGGAATTAATAACAGTTTCATCACACTAATTCCTAAGGTTGCAGGTGCTGAGGAATTCCATTCTTATCGCCCTATTAGTCTTATCAACGGACTGTATAAAATCATAGCGAAGCTATTGTCCACGAGACTCAAGCGGGTAATGGACCAGCTGATTTCTCCATTTCAGACAGGCTTTATGGAGGGATGTTATATTGCGGATTCCGTCATGATTGCCAATGAACTTGTGCATACTATGAAGAACTCCGGGCAGCGGGGATGGTGTCTCAAGTTAGATTTTCAAAAGGCCTACGACTCTGTCGATTGGACATTTCTTCTTGAAGTAATGGAGTTTATGGGCTTTGGCGGTCAGTGGAGGAGATGGATGTGGGCGTGCATCTCCACAGCGCGCTGCTCTGTTCTTATTAACGGGGCCCCAACGGAAGAGTTTGCTTCAGGAAGAGGATTGCGCCAGGGAGACCCACTGTCTCCATTATTATTTAATTTAGCTGCTGAGGTGTTATCACGCATGCTGGAAGCTGCTGCAGAATCTCACCTGTGCCATGGCATCGTTGTTGGCCACTTACGGCTCTCACATCTCCAATATGCGGACGATGTCATACTCTTCAGTCAGGGAGATCAGCAAGGCTTATTTGGTTTGAAACGTATTCTTCGCTGCTTTGAATTGCTGTCTGGCTTACGGATCAATTTTTTCAAATCAGGTTTGGTGGGTCTCAATGTACCACAAGAGGAGGCTAGGGACATGGCAGCAGCTCTCCACTGTCGCATACAGGTTTTGCCCATGCAATACCTCGGGGTTCCTCTTGGGGCCAATCCCCGCCGACACAGCACCTGGAACATAATAATTGCTAGATTTAAAGGTAAATTGGCAGCCTGGAAGGGCTCCTTGCTATCCCTTGGTGGTAGAATTATTCTCCTGAAATCTGTTTTGAACAGCGTTCCGGTCTTTTACATGACCTTCTACCGTATGCCAGTGGGTGTCCGCAAGGAGCTTGAGAAGTGGATGAGGCGTTTCTTATGGGTTGGCAAGGTGGATAAACGATGCTTGTGCAAAGTGCAATGGTCGGTGGCCGTGAGGGCCAAAGACCAAGGTGGAGCAGGATTAGGGTGCCTGTTGCTTCGAAATAATGCCTTGTTGTTGAAATGGAGTCATCGGATAGCAACTGACACGTGTTCTTTATGGGGTCAGGTCATCTCACAGAAGTATAAGCCAACTCTGCGATATGACGGAATTGAGTGTGCAGTTACGAATGGCTCAGCCATGTGGCGTGGCATTGTTCAGACCAGTGGTTTAAGTTTGCCTAATGGGAAGTGTTTATCAGCCTTCTTTCATTGGCGACTTGGCAGCGGGGAGTCTATTGCATTTTGGCGTGACTGTTGGTGTACTGAGGTTCCGTTGCAGGTGCTATATCCAAGGCTATATGCATTATCTTTGGCCAAGGAGGGTCTCGTTTCTGGTTTTGGGACTCACCTAAGTTCAGGTTGGAGATGGTCCTTTCTATGGAGGCGCAGACTTTTTGAGTGGGAGGAATTGGAAGTTGGTCATTTGATGCGTTTGTTGGATGGCATTAGTCCAACCTCAGGAGAGGACGATCAGTTGTTATGGGGCGCACAGTCCAATCCTTTTTCGGTTCGTCTCTGCTATTCCACTATGGCTGAGGGCTTGATCAACCCCACTGACTTTCACATACCCAACGTTTGGAGCAAATCTGGCGCCCCAAAATGGCAGGCTTTCCTTTGGTTAGCTTGCGGGGAGAGACTACATGCTAAAGGTCACTTAGCCAGAATTGGAATTCTTTCTTAGTCGGATAGTTTGTGTGATGCATGCGGTGCCTTTGAAGAAGATTCCAATCACGTTGTTCTCCACTGTAGGGTTGCGTGGCGATGTTGGGCTCTCCTGTTTCGCAGATGGGGCTTTCCTTGGGTACAACCACGGTCTATGGCCGAACTATTTGTGCAGTGGGATGGATATCCAGTCCCCAGTCGTTGGAAAGAGGTATGGTATGTGATGTTGTTTTCGACTGCGTGGAGTATATGGTTAGGCAGAAACCATAGATTGTTTAGACAAGAGACCCGTAGTGCAGAAGATCTTTTCTATCAAGGTCTACGCCATGGGTTTTGCTGGGCACGGACCAACTTACAGACTATCTCTATCGATAGTCTGGAGTTGTTAGCTTCAGGGACTTTTGTTGCTTTGTTGCGTATGTTGGCTGCCTAACAGATGCAGGTACAGGTCTGCAGGTTGCTGCAAACTTGGGGGACTTCTGTGGTTTCATCTTTTGTTATCAGCGGCTGGGTTGCTTTTGATATGCCAATATTTTTGAAGTGAATTGGTATTTTGCAAGTTAAGGAGCCTGTCATTTAGTCATAGGCTCCGTTGGTTTCATTCTGGTCATTGTGTTGATACAATGTTACATTGTACAGACTCTATGTCTTACTATATACATATCGATATTCATCAAAAAAAAAAAAAAAAAACAGGTAATCAATCAGAAGTACAGACCAAGATTAACACCTGCTGGATTGGAATGTGCAAGAAACAACGGATCTGCTATTTGGCGTGGTATAGTACAAACTAGTAAAGCGGTCTTACCAAATGGGAAATGTCTCTCTGAATTTCATCGCTGGAAGTTGGGACAGGGTAGTTCAATTTCGTTTTGGCAGGACAGTTGGTGCAGTGATCAGCCATTATTATCCATGTTTCCCAGATTATATGACGTATCCCTTGCGAAGGAGGGATCAATTCTGCAGTTTGGAGCAGTGGTGCGACTGGAATGGGAGTGGAAACTAGCTTGGCGGAGGCAATTGTTCGTATGGGAGGAGGAGGAAGCTAACAGATTACTATCTTTGTTGACAGGTTTTAAACCAGATCCATTACAGGAGGACGAACTTACATGGGGATACCAGCTGCAACCGTTTTCAGTACACAATTGCTATCAGACCATGGAGGAGCATTTGACTCTACCCAATGAGCTGAATATACCAAATGTTTGGCGAAAGCATGGTGCTCCTAAATGGCAAGTTTTTATGTGGCTTGCGTGTAGGGAGAAGATATATGCCAAACGTCAGCTCATGCACTTTGGCATCATCCCTGACTCGGCCGGTGTTTGTGATGCGTGTGGTTTAGTGGAGGAAGATTCGAACCATATTTTGCTAGACTGCAGGATGTCTTGGACTTGCTGGTCGATTCTATTTCATAAATGGGGTCTAAGTTGGGTTCAGCCACGAACAATGACAGAGCTATTTGTGCAGTGGGGAGGCTTCCATGTTCCAGGTCGCTGGCAGGATTTATGGTATGTATTACTTTTTTCTTTGGCATGGAGCATATGGTTGGGACGCAATCACAGGATTTTTCGAAGAGAATTCTGCAGCGCGGAAGATTTATTTTACACTGGCATTCGCCATGGTTTTTGTTGGGCAAAATTTAATTTGAAGGGTGGCTGCCCAGATTGTTTGACGTTATTATCAGTAGGAGATTTTAGTTCACTTTGGCTTCCTTGAACTGAATGGAGTGTGAAATTTTTAGATGCTGTACACTATGGTATCTGTTAGTTTCACATTACCTATTGAGTGCTAACAAGGTGTAATTGTCTAACTCCTTGTATTCTGTATCTATATATAATACAATCAATATATTCTCAAAAAAAAAAAAATGGGTAAAGATTCAGTGAAAAAAAAAGAAAAATACTTCCCCTGGTAGCCTATACGCCAACAATTAACCAAGTCGGAGCATTGCTTGTTCTTTATACATGAAATAATACTATCAAACTAGGCAGCTGTAATTTAAAATTGCCAAACAATAATTAAGTGATTGGCACGGAAAGAATGAGGTTTTATGGTCTCGTAGAAATGCTGTAAAAAATCGCCAAATTGCTACATCAAAATGCGAACGACAGCAAGCCCGACTGCAGATAAAGAGACAATGGTACCAATGCAGTATTTAATCACGTCATATTTTGCTGCTTCTAGCTGAGCTCTTAATGCGTGGATTTCCTGTGGATAAAATCGTGCAGATGAGATGAACATTAACTTCATGCTGTCACTAAAAGCATTAATGCATACATTTTCGGAAAAAAAACTCGCCCGATCAAGCTTGTTGGTTAGATTGGTCGTTTCTGCATTCTGATTTGCAAGCTCATCTCGATTACGGCTGAACTCAGATAAACATATAAATTAGGACATGACTAGGATGATTAGCTTCATCATAAGGAAATCTGACAAGTCAAATTTGTAGAAATGACATCATACTTGCAGGATTAAGTGAATAAATGAGATTGGGGGATAAGCAATTTTAGGTTGCAAGTTGTAGCATCTTGAGAATACATATATGTAACTAAGTGAATGTACATAATAGTAAAAATTACATTTCCTGAACAGCTGACTAGCAAGTATTACTCTTGCAATCCAAAACCATTCATAGAGATTTGCAAAAAGGTGGAAAAGAAGAGTGGCAGAACGTTACAGATTATAAAACTGTCATTGTGAAAATTTGTCATGTATTCTTACTTTGTTGAAAGAAATATATGAAAGATATTAACCATAAAACACAGCAGGGCACATAGTTACAGTAGATATGCCTTACCCTCTTTCGAGATTCAAATCCAAACGTTGCCCAGCAGTGACCTTGTCAATTTCATATCTGTTTCAGAAATAAAGCATCAAGTTGTAACCATCAAATTTATATGAATGGTATAAACTGCCTTGTAACACACACCTCAATTCACTCCTCATTTTGTCAATGTCACTCCGTAGTTTTTCGGTCTCACGTTGCAACATAGAAAAATGATGCTCCTGTATCAAGATGATCCTTTGGAAAAACTCAAACAGAAGAGATAAAGAAATACTGGCTAAAAGCAGTGATACTATATTATCAAAGATTTTTTAAGAACAAAGAGAAATAAACAGAAAAAAGAAAAGAAAAGAAATACTATTAACATTAAGAAGAACGATTTGAAAAAGCAACGTTGTTTATAATAAATCTGACAAAACCTGATTTGTAGTGTTGCAAGTAGATAAAATATGGCATAGGCACTGTTTATAATAAAATATGAACTGTACACTGGCACTGTTCATAGGTACTGTACACTATTCATAAATCACTGCTCATCGTTGACTTTGACCAAAAAGTCAAACCTTCCCCGTTAGGTAATTTCGACGTTCTGATCGCAATGGCGCGATTCGTTTTTCCATTTGATGTGTCATTTTTGAGTTATAGCCATGTAAAGGTTAATAGCCGTTTGATGAGCCTAACCTTCATGTTGTGTTGTTAGGAAGGGCGAGTGTTGAGGACAAAGGCAAGTGTATCGTTTCCTCTTCTTCAGCCCGTAAGGTAGGGTCTTCACCGTACGTAGTTCATCGTTAGTATTTCCTTGTTGTAAAATCCGTTTTACCTTGGTTTTGATTAATTCGTTGTATAGTCCATCGGAGTCCATCCGATTGGTTCATTATTCAAATTTCATTGATCTCTTCCGTAGGTAGTCGTATAGTATCATAAGGTAGGGTCCTTTACAGTATGTTACCCAGTTTGAGTATTTCATCATCTTCAATTCCGTATTAACTTGGTTTTGATTGATTCATAGTATAGTCCATCGGAGCCCATCCGATTGATCAATTGTTCAAATTTCATTGATCTCTTCCGTAGGTAGCCGTAAAGTATCATAAAGTAGGGTCCGTACAGTATGTTACTCATTTTGTGTATTTCATCATCTTCAAATCCGTATTACCTTGGTTTTGATTGATTCGTAGTATAGTCCATCGGAGCCCATCCGATTGGTTCATTGTTCAAATTTCATTAATCTCTTCCGTAAGTGGCCGTATAATATCATAATATACGGGCTTTACCGTATTTGTCTCATATTAAGTATTCCTTGATTTTAAATCCGTACTTTGGTTTTAAATTGAATTGTTGTGTAATTCATCGGAGCCCATCCGATGAATCCATTGTCCAAGTTACATTGATCATTTTCCGTATATTCCTGTAAAGTATCATAATATATCTCCAAAATTTCATGTGAATAATCAAAGTCCATTTGATTGATTTGTTGTGTAAATTGGGCTGATTCCGTATCATTGCTCGTAAAGTAAGAAAAAGATTCAAATCAAAGGTTTCTGTAACGGTATGTTGAGTTTTAATTGTAAAGTATGGTATTTCAGTGTTATTGCAAGTTAAACCAGTTTTTGGTTGTAAAGTATGTAAGTTTTTATGTTACTCGTACTTGTGTTCCGTTTGGCCAAACGTGGTGAGTGCTCGGTCTCTGAGAGTAAGCGGAGAGACACTCATCTGTTGGGAGGTGTATGGTTGGAGTATGGTTACTGTATGTTCCCTGCTTCGCAGGATGATCTGAGAGGGACTAGTTGATCTTTTACGTATAAGTTTTATTAATCAGTCTAGTCTCGGACAACACTGGTAGAAGGGGCTATGTATGTAAATGTTTTTAAAGTGTATGTGTAAAACCTACCAGTGGGCTTCCAGTTTCCCTTTAGCGGGGGTTACTCGGAAAGTGATTTGCAGTCCGCCCATGTTTTTGTATTGACCCTTGTTAAGTTCTTTGTTAAAAGCGAAAGTACAATTTCGAGGCCAGTAAGTAAACGTTTTGTAAAGTAAACAGAAAGTACATGTTGGGTCCAGTAAGTAATGTGTTGTAAAGTAACAGTAAAGTTTAAGTTTTGAGAAATTCCAAGTTCAGTAATATTCTAGTTCCTTGTAGTGTTCCTCTCATCTAATAAGTTGTTGTATTGTACCTCTCCTTTGTTGAGTTCGCCTTGTTGTCCCCTACTGAGATTCTCGAAAATCTCACCCCCTTCATTTTTGTTTTCCCCTCCCAGGACTAGATCGTGATCAGTAGCTGTTTTCAGTGTGTGCGTCGGGACTACTCGCTGGGACTATTGCATCTGTACATGTATGGTTTTATTGGCACACTGTTATGTATTTGTTGGTTGGATGTGTGGTTTCGTTTTCAGATACTTGGGGCTTGTGAGTTATGGTTTCAATTATTTTGTTTTGTGGTATTGTAATAAGACTTCCGCTGTTTTAAATATTCTCCGTTATTTATTGTGCCATGTTTTTAAATGCTTATCTGTCATGCTGAAATTTGAAAAATATTTTACATTGTATTTTTGGGATTTACGTTTGAAAAGTCAAAATAGCCTTGTGGAGTTCGGATTGGTCCACGTGTCGGGCTTCTCCGGGCTTCACGGCGGTAAGGGCCCGTTTCCGGGTTTGGGTCCTTACAGCCTGCAGGTGAGTGTTCTGGGCATTTGTTTTTCTGATGAATATAGCACTGTGGAATATTCGTGGGTGTCGGGGTCGAGTTAAGGAGGGCCAAATTCGTTCGCTTGTATTGCATGAACAGTTGAGTATTTTGTTCTTGTGTGAGACCAAGCGGGATAGCTTCACGGCAAGTCTGGTGCGTAAGCTATGGCCGGATCCTCATATTCTCTGGAGGACTATTGATGCTAGTGGTAGGGCTGGTGGGATAATCTGCTTATGGAATGATTCGATTTTACAGATGGTAGGCATTGAGAAATTTGAGCGATGAATGTTATTGGAATTCATTGAAAGGTCCTCTGGTTTTCGGTTTGTCTGTGCTGGATTGCATGCGACTAATTTGGCAGCGGAGCGTCGGATTCTGTGGGACGAGATACAGAGTAGAAAGTTTGCTGATTCTCTACCCTGGGTGCTTTTGGGGGATTTTAACGAATCCCTTACGAGGGAGGAACGGTCTGGGTGTTCCTTTCAGCGAGGTGCTGCTCGCAGGTTTGCCAACTTCATCCATGGAACTGGTTTAGTGGACTTGCCTCTGATTGGAAAGGAGTTTACTTGTTTCAGTACTCGTAGTGCCTCCCGTATTGATCGGGTATTAGCATCGGCATCGTGGTGTCTTCACTTTAGACGCCATCGGTTGTATGCTGGCGACAAGGGCTTCTCGGATCACGTTCCTCTAATATTGAAAGCTGATCTTCTATTTTGGGGACACAGACCTTTTCGCACATGGGATCTTTGGTGGGATGATAATCGGTTTTTGAACAAGGTGGCCCAATATTGGGAGCAGGCAGGGGAGTGTTTCCCGGGGGATTATTGCGTGATTAAGAAAATGGCGTATCTGCTTAAGCAGTTGAAGATTTGGCACAAGGAATCTTTTGGGGCTGCTGATACGCGGCTCCAGAACATCCTCACTGAACTGGATGGCTTGGATCAGAACAGGACAAGATTGGACCCCGGTTTGTCGGCGAGGTACGCGGAATTACAGGAGCACAAATGGGATATCAAACGACAACTGGAGGCTATGTGGCGACAGAAATCCAGACAGCATTGGCTGAAATTAGGAGACAAAAACTCTCGCTACTTTCATTCATGTGCCACCATCCGTCAAAGCCAAAATTTTATTGGTATGATTCGAGTGAATGGTGTCGACGTGCGCCAGCCGCAAGCAATTCGTGCAGTTGCAGTGGATCACTTTCAGACGCAGTTTGCGGATGAACATCGCAGTTGGTTTGGGTTAGGGGACTTGGTTCTCCCTCGGTTGGATTCAGCTGGTATGGTTGCCTTGGAATGTCCGTTCTTATCTGAAGAAATCAAGCAGGCAGTGTGGGCGTGTGGTAGTCACAAAGCTCCGGGTCCGGATGGATACAATTTTCATTTCATTCAACAGGCTTGGCCGGTGATTGGAGATGAAATCATTATCCTTGTGCAGGAGTTCTTTTCCACTGGCATCTTGCCTCGGGGCATTAACACCAGCTTCCTTATTCTGATTCCTAAGATATCTGGGGCTGCTGTGTTTTCGGACTACAGGCCGATCAGCCTCGTTAACAGCCTTTATAAAATCATTGCCAAGCTCCTGGCCAGTCGGTTGAAACGTGTGATGCCTCAGCTCATTTCTCCAGTTCAGACCGGCTTCATGGAAGGGAGGTTTATTGCAGATTCTGTGATGGTTGCGAATGAAATTATTCATTCTATGCAAACGTCTAGATGTCCGGGTTGGTGCTTCAAACTGGACTTCCAGAAGGCGTACGATTCAGTTGGGTGGTCATTCTTATTTGAAGTGCTGGCATCAATGGGGTTTGGTGAGCAATGGTGTCGCTGGATTCAAGCATGTGTTTCCTCGGCGCGCTGTGCTGTTCTAATTAATGGATCGCCAACTGAGGAATTTTCCTTGGGTAGAGGATTGCGGCAGGGAGATCCTTTATCCCCTTTATTGTTCAATCTTGCCGCGGAAGTTTTGTCCCGTATGATTGGTAGAGCAATCGAATGTAATCTTCTGCAAGGAATCAATATTGGCGGCATTCATCTGACACATCTTCAATATGCGGATGATGTCATCCTTTTCTGCAACGGAGATCGACAGGGTCTAATGAGCATTCAGAGCATACTCCGCTGTTTTGAACTCCTGTCAGGACTCAAGGTGAATTTCTTCAAGTCTGGACTAGTGGGCATTAATGTTCCTTCGGACGAAGTGGCAGACATGGCCCGCTCCTTGCACTGCAGGTCACAGTCTTTGCCGTTCCAGTATTTAGGGGTTCCCCTAGGTGCTAATCCTCGCAGACACAGCACGTGGGCTCCAGTGGTCGCTCGTTTTAAAAGTAAGCTCGCTGCTTGGAAGGGATCACTGCTGTCGTTAGGTGGCCATCTCACGCTGATTAAAGCGGTACTCAATAGCCTGCCGATATACTATATGACGTTCTTTCAGTTGCCAGCGGGAGTTCGACGGGTGTTGGAGCAGTGGACTAAACGATTTTTCTGGGCAGGCACAGTAGATAAACGCTGTTTCTGTAAGGTGAAATGGGACACGGTGAAAGCTGCAACCTCAGTGGGTGGGGCTGGGGTGGGCTGCTTGCAGTTGAGGAATTATGCATTACTCACGAAATAGAGTTATCGTATCGCCAGCGAGACGTGTTCATTATGGAGCCAGATTATTGCCCACAAGTATCATCCTACCCTGCGTATGGAGGGCCTTGATAGTGTTGTCCGTCGAGGCTCGGCGGTCTGGAATGGAATCGTCCGTGTCAGTAAACTCATAATGCCAAATGGTCGTTGCCTATCCTCTTTTCATCACTGGAAGCTAGGAAGGGGAGACACCATTTGTTTTTGGCATGATGTGTGGTGTGGAATAACACCTCTTCGAGTCTCCTACCCACGATTATACGCGCTTTCCTTGGAGAAGGATGGACTGGTGGCTCAGTTCGGGTCTTGGCGTGGTGCTGAGTGGCATTGGCACTTTTGGTGGCGTCGTTCTTTGTTTGTGTGGGAGGAGGAGGCAGTGGCACGGCTCTTAGGGTGCCTTGCAGGGTGCTGTCCGGATGAAAGGGTCAATGATGTCTTGTTATGGGGTGCCCAACGGCTGCCCTTTTCTGCCAATGTTTGTTACCAGTCCCTTGCAGCGACTGGTGCTCTGCCTCTTGTGCAGTCACTTCCCAATGTTTGGCGTCACAAGGGAGCGCCTAAATGGCAGGTGTTCATGTGGTTGGCATGTATGGAGAAACTTTCTGCTAAAGGTTTTTTAGTACGCCTAGGTATTTTGCCAGTAGCTGATCAGTTCTGTGATATTTGTGGTGGGGCGGAGACGGATTCTACCCACATTTTGTTGGACTGCAGGCAGGCGTGGGAGTGCTGGTCCTTGCTGTTCAAGCATTGGGGTTTTTGTTGGGTTCAACCGCGATTCTTTGTTGATTTCTTCATCCAATGGGCCGACTTTCCCATTCCCAGCCGCTGGCGTAACCTGTGGTATGTACTTTTATTTTCAAGTGCATGGAGTATATGGTTGGGACGCAATACTAGACTTTTCAGAGGTGAAGTGAGTAGTGCGGTCGACCTGTATTTTAATGGCATGCGGCACGGTTTCTATTGGGCCAAGACCAACCTTCCAGAAGTGTGCATAGATAGTTTGGATGTCCTTCCGGTTGGGGACATTGTATCTGTGCTGGCTCGCTAGTTTTGACATTCTGCAAGTCCTGGATCCTGTCTTCTATTCGCAGGCTCTGTGTGGCTCATGGTGGCACTTGCGCTGGCATTTTTGTTCATTGTACAGGTCTGCAGGTAGTTGTTCTGCGGGTTTTTTCAGTCTCCAGTTGTTGGTGCGACTTTTTTTTTTTTGAAGAAATATCGATATGTATATATTAAGGAGAATAACAATACAGAGAAATTGTAGAAAGGAACATTGTATCCACACAATGGCCAAAACGAAACCAACAGGTATCAGGTCCTATGACTAAGTTACAGGATCCATAAATGTGAAAATACCAAATCACTGCATATCCAAGAAGGAAAATCAGAAGCTAAAACCTCCATACTGTCAGTACAACCTGCAGGAATAAACAGCACCCCAGGAAACCAATGAGCAGCACAAGCAGTTGTAACACGAAGGAAACACCCACAGCAACCAGCAGCAGACCTGTACCCATTATCTGGCCAGTAAGGAAATGAAATCTCCCACAGGCAACAAATCCAAGCTGTCTATATGTACATTCCTAAGGTTCACCTTAGCCCAACAAAAACCATGTCTCAAACCATTCAGGAACAAGTCAGTCGGACTGGACACTTCTCCCCTGAAGATTCTGTGGTTCCTACCTAACCAAATACTCCAAGCAAAAGAAAACAGCAAGGCATACCACACCTGTTTCCAGCGATGTGGGATAGAAAAACCAGCCCACTGTATAAACAGATCCGCCATGGAACTTGGTTGCACCCATATTAAACCACAATGTTTGAATAATAAGGACCAGCTTGCCCAGGCCTGATGACAGAGTAGTAATACATGATTGGAATCGGTTTCCTGTAATCCGCAAGCTTCGCAGGCACCCTCATTGTCGGCGAGTAGACCAATACGAATCAGATGGCCTTTGGTTGACAGCTTCTCTCTACAGGCTAGCCACATGAGAGCTTGCCATTTAGGAGCTCCCGGCTTGCTCCATACATTTGGTATTTGTCGCTCCTCTCTCGCGGTGTAAGCAGCTTCCAGCGTCTGATAGCATATGCGAGATGAAAACTGACCCATTGATTCACCCCACAATAATCTATCTTCATCCGTGTCCTGAGGGGAGTAGCTCGCCAACATGGCCAGGAGCTGAGCAGCTTCAGTGGCCTCCCATGCAAACAGCCGCCTCCTCCACCCAAGAGTCCACCTCCAAACCATCCCTTCCCTGTAACCAAACTGCAAAATAACGCCTTCTTTATCCAAGGAGAGGGCGAATAACCTGGGGAAGATGTCCTTCAAAGGAGAGATACTGCACCACACATCAGCCCAAAACACAATTGTATCACCTCTACCAAGTAGCCAACGGTAGAACGAGGAGAGGCACACACCAGTTGGTAGAAGGGATCTGCTCGTCTTGACGATACCATTCCAAAGAGCAGAGACATTGCTAGCAGCGCACACTATCCCTCCTGCACGCAAAGTAGGATTGTACTTCTGCACAATAACCTGCTTCCACAAAGAACAGGAATCGCTAGCAAGGCGGTAGCTCCACTTTGCAAGCAAGGCCATATTCCGCCACTGTAGGCACCCCAGGCCGGCACCCCCATTCTCCTTAGCTCTAACTACCACTTGCCATTGCACTTTACACATGCATCGCTGATCCACTTTTCCTGCCCAGAGAAAACGCCTCATCCACTTCTCTAACTCCCTCCGTACCGCAACCGGCAATTGGAAAAGAGACATATAATAAATTGGTAAACTATTGAGCACCGATTTCAGCAATACCATTCGTCCACCTAATGACAAAAGAGAACCTTTCCAAGATGCCAACTTACGTTTAAATCTCAGAATGACCGTTTCCCACGTGCTATATCGGCGCGGATGTGCTCCAAGAGGCACCCCCAAATACTGGAAGGGCAACACCTGCAACCGGCATTGAAGCAAAGATGCCATTTGTGCCACCTCCTCTTGAGGCACATGAATGCCTACTAAGCCGGATTTGAAGAAATTTATCTTCAAACCTGATAACATCTCATAGCACCTCAACAATCGTTTGAGATTAAGAAGCCCCTGCGGATCTCCCTTACTAAAAAGAATTACGTCATCAGCATATTGGAGATGTGTTAAATGGAGAGTGCCGACCTGAATGCCATGAAACAAGTGTCGTTCAGCCGCTGTGGCCACCAGTCTGGATAGTACCTCCCCCACCAAATTAAACAGAAGAGGCGACAACGGATCACCTTGGCGTAAACCACGCCCCATCGTAAATTCAGACGTTGGTGCACCATTGATCAAAATAGCACAACGTGCCGTAGAGATGCAAGCTATGATCCACTGTCGCCAACGGTTACCAAAACCCATCCGTGTCATAACCTCCAAAAGGAAATTCCAATCAACCGAATCATAAGCCCTCTGAAAATCCAGCTTGAAACACCAGCCACGCCTCTTAGATAGCTTCATAGAGTGAATCAACTCATTGGCAATCATGATCGAGTCAGCAATATGGCGCCCTTCCATGAAACCCGTCTGATAGGGAGAAATAAGTTGGGCTGCCACTTGCTTAAGCCGGTAAGCCAATATCTTGGCGATGATCTTGTACAAACTGTTGATGAGGCTGATTGGCCGGTAGGAAGTGAAATCAGAGGCCCCTGGGATTTTAGGAATCAAAGTAATAAAGCTGTTGTTGATCCCACGTGGAAGAGATCCACTTGAGTGAAACTCCTTCACCATTGTGGCGATATCCTTGCCAATCACTGTCCACGCCTGCTTGATGAAATAAAAATTATAACCGTCCGGACCAGGAGCTTTATGACTGCCACACGCCCACACTGCCTTCTGAATTTCCTCATCCGTAAAAGGCAATTCCAGCTGTGCAGCGGCTGTAGGTGCAAGGCACGGCAGTTCAAGACTGCCTAACTCTAACCAACAAGTTGCATCGCCCTCAAAAGCCTGTCGGAAGTGTGTGAGCGCAGCATCCCTAATGGCGGAAGGCTCTACTTTCTCCACTCCATTAATCGTGATTGCACCAATAAAATTAAAACAACGTCGCAAGGAAGCACTTGAGTGAAAAAACTTACTGTTTTTATCACCCAGCTTTAGCCATTGTTGTCTAGATTTCTGCCGCCACATATCCTCAATTTGCTTCTTCAACTCCCACTTCTGAACCTGCAGAGAGTTGTAGCGCGCCGCCAAAGCTGTCCCCAAACTCCGTCTATTCCGATCTAAGGTATCAAGTTCAATCAAAATTCCTCGCAACTTATTGTCCAGCGCCCCAAAAGTTTCCTTATGCCATACTGCAAGTTTCTTCTTTAGGAAGGCCATCTTTTTTACCACCCGATATTCTCCTGGGAAACATTCCCCTGCCTCGTGCCATGTAGTCTGCAGCCACTGAAGAAAGTGTCTATCACTCCACCAAACATCCCACGTTCGGAACGGGCGAGGACCCCAAATGAACGTATCTGCCTTCAGGATGAGGGGAACGTGATCTGAGAAGCCTTTCTCTCCAGCATATAGCCTGTGGCGACTAAAATATTGGCACCAAAGTGGAGACGCTAATACCCGATCTAGACGAGACGCCCGACGTGCAGTGAACCACGTGAAGTCCTTGCCGAGAAGTGGAAAATCAATCAGACCACTCCCTTGAACAAAGTGAAGGAATCGCCGTGCTGCAGAGCGATTAAAATGACTTCCATTCCGCTCCATATCAGTGACTGGTTCATTAAAATCACCCAAGATAACCCAAGGCGCCTCATCCAACTCTTTCCGTTGCTGCAATTCAGCCCATAAACATCTACGTTCTGCCTCTACATTGGGAGCGTGTAGACCAACACAAACAAAACTGAAACCAGAAACTCTGATTCGCATCTGCAGTAATAACCATCGCTCAAAAGTTTCTATACCAGTAATCTGAACCATTGTAGCATTCCATAAACAAATAATACCACCAGCCTGGCCGTGCGCATCAATGGTTGTCCACTGAACATTTTCACCAGGCCAAATACTTCCCACCAAACGATCCGTGAAGTATTCCCTTTTAGTCTCACAGAGAAACAAAACACTCAGCCTCTCCTTACAGATAAGAGCTCGAATTTGATTCAGTTTCATCCTACCCCGGCACCCTCTAATGTTCCACATAGCAAAATTTAGCATGACAAACAAAACAACCCAGCGCAAGCATCCTGAACCACTGCACTAACGCGTGCAGTGGGCTTGCCTCTCCTGCCCTTCCGAAATAATCCGTTTCTTGAGTTGCTGACGAATGGCTGCTTTGGTTTGTTTTTGACGCAAGCCCAAAGTGTCCATAATTTCCAATGTTTGTTGGACTTCCAGATCAACAGGACAAGAATCAGGAACCACACTCCGAGACTGGAGCCTCTCCTCTAATCCAATGACACTATCTCGTGTGGCTGCCAGGAAGGAAGGATCCTCAGCCACCGGGGGAGCCGAGAATAAAACCACCTGACTGTTGCCTTCTGAAGTCAGACTACCTGTGGGTTTTATGTGCTTGAGGTTCTTCTGTTTACTCAGTCTATTGTGGGCTGCTCGACCTTTTTCTCCCATACTCGAGGCCTTAGTACCTTGCCTGCGCATTCTAGCAAAAGCCATCTCATGCTGTATAGATGAGCTTACAGGAAACTCTTCTCCTGAGGTAGTAGGCAACGGGACAGAGTGAACCATGCGAGGGGGCAAGAGTCGTCGAGCATCACTCTGCCCTTTTCCCCCCTGGAGCACATCAGGGGCAGTAAAATGACTAAGAGACCCCCCAGCATGAGTAGAAAGACTAGACAGCCCTTCATTTAACTGTAGATCTTTATGCTGAAGTCCCGTTGGTGGCTTCTTCTCCAGACCTGATGGCATAAAAAGCCTACTAGGTCCCACAAGGCCCTCAATCACATTGACCCTCACACTTGCACCCACACGTGAGACTTCCTGGACAAGCTCCTGACAAGAGCCACCAAATGCGGCAGGAGACATGCTACTGCTGTCCCCGCCAGACATGCTCTGCCTTCCTTTGGACAATGGATGGATGATGGGGACAAAAAGGTTGTTACTGGCACCAGAACCAGTAGCCACTTGTCCTACCTCGGGCTTCTCTCCAGCTCTCTCCTTGGTTTCCAGGATGCAAACCGAAAACAACTTACCAGCCACCTTGAACTGAGCCTGATGGTTGATCTCCATTGAAATGCCTGTGACCACCTGTAAAACCGCCGCATCAAGACAAGACCAACTACTTGTTTGGCGATGCACCTGAACTAGCGAGCCGATGGGGAGAAGAACTTGTCGAAAGGCATCTTCACACCAGACGTTCAAAGGGAGGCCCACAATTTTCACCCAGCAAATCCTTTTGTGACCTGTATCATCCTGATGCCAAGGGTGAATATCAACAAACAGGCCATTCCAGAAACTGATATTAGTGGTGAGCTCGTTGGTCATCAACTCAGCAGAAGCAAAGGTGAGAAGCCATTGGTGTCCCCCCATCTCAGAGCATTCTACACCCACTGGTAAACAACGCGGTTGCCCACCACCTGTACGTAAAGTACCAACAGCGCTTCTCTGTAACCTGGCTTGAGCTCCAGCATCAGGTGAGAGTTCCACCGGTATGCAAACTGCTGTCTGAGGGACATGCGTCATTGTTGCTTCCACGTAAGTACGCTTGTCACGTTCAGGGAACAGCCGAGAAGGTGCCACAGGTTGAGGAGTGGTATTCACAAAGGACGGAATGGTGCGAAGAGTACCAGCAGGAAGGGGACTACTTTGACCAGCAGGGTGAGTATAGCGAGCTACATTGAACCTCATCCCTGTATGCCCACCTAGCAAAGAGTTGAGTCGCCGTTGTCGATTGGTTTCCTGTACTCCACACCTGACAAATTTGGCAAAACCAAAACGGAAGCCTCGCTTGGATTTTCGGACTGATAGAAAAACATCCGCCACTGGTTCAATGGCAGCAACTTCTTTGAACAGTTTTCCTGAATGCCAACCCTCTGGGATACCTTCTATATAATACGAAATGTACCGCTCAGTATTAAGCACCTTATTTGGTTTCCATAAAGAAGGAGTGGAGGCTGGGGGTAAAGGAGGCGGAGGAGGCAGCCCATGAGCAGAGCAGGTAGCAGGGTGAACAGCTAGGGGAGTGGTTGGTGGGATCGTGGTGGTGGGGTGAGGGGTGGGGAGAGGGGAGAGGGTTTTGGAGGTGAGCGACATTTTTCCCAGTTCAATGTTGATGGTTACTTGTTGGTGCGACTTACTGGTATCTCCTGGGCCTGCTGTATATTGCAGCAGCTTGTATTGCCGGTTTGGAGGTATGGTTCACATCATGGAAGACGCTGGATACAAGCAGAGGTGAGGATGCGCTGTTAGTGGTTGGGCAGTCAGGTACTCACGGATGATGAGGAATGGGGATTTTGGCAATGGTACACGTCACAGCTGCTGATGCAGGGCTGCTGAAAGTTGTAATCTAGGTGAGCTTTTGCGGATTTCATTTTCATTTTTCAGTTGATTGTGGTGCTTCTTGGGTTCTCCTGCAGATTGTATTGCAGGCGTGGAGTTTTTCTAGGTGATGGCTTGGCAGTGCAAGAGTGTTTTGAAAGTGATGGATCCTGTAACTTAGTCACAGGATCTGTTTGTTTCATTTTGGCATTGTACTGCTCTTGTGCTCCTTTGTACAGACTCTATGTATTCTTCATATTTCTTATTCTATCTATCGATATATTCTCAAAAAAAAAAAAAAAGAGATACTTAACTGCTTGCGTTAGCCCTGGCCAAGAGCTTGGCAGGAGTACCTTGAGCGGAGAAGATGACAGTACTGTTCCGCCAGTTTCATTATTTGAGGAAGAAGAACTAAAAGTAGAGCAAACAGAAGTGGGGGTGGGATTAGAGAGTCAGAGTATATGGCAGCAAATGAGAGAGATTCTGATGTTTATGGGACCTGCTACCGGGCTTTGGATCTGTGGGCCATTGATGGGTCTTATTGACACTGCAGTGATCGGTCAAGGAAGCTCTCTCGAGCTTGCTGCTCTGGGTAATTTTTGCAACTTATGTAAGGGAAGGTAGTTGTTCAGAGTTCAACTTGGATTGGCTGTTTTTTTTTTGAGAATATATCGATTGTATTATATATAGATACAGATTACACCTTGTTAGCACTCAATGGGTAATGTGAAACTAACAGATACCATAGTGTGCAGCATCTAAAAATTTCACACTCCATTCAGTTCAAGGAAGCCAAAGTGAACTAAAATCTCCTACTGATAATAACATCAAACAATCTGGGAAGCCACCCTTCAAATTAAATTTTGCCCAACAAAAACCATGGCGAATGCCAGTGTAAAATAAATCTTCCGCGCTGCAGAATTCTCTTCGAAAAATCCTGTGATTGCGTCCCAACCATATGCTCCATGCCAAAGAAAAAAGTAATACATACCATAAATCCTGCCAGCGACCTGGAACATGGAAGCCTCCCCACTGCACAAATAGCTCTGTCATTGTTCGTGGCTGAACCCAACTTAGACCCCATTTATGAAATAGAATCGACCAGCAAGTCCAAGACATCCTGCAGTCCAGCAAAATATGGTTCGAATCTTCCTCCACTAAACCACACGCATCACAAACACCAGCCGAATCAGGGATGATACCAAAGTTCATGAGCTGACGTTTGGCATATATCTTCTCCCTACAGGCAAGCCACATAAAAGCTTGCCATTTAGGAGCACCATGCTTTTGCCAAACATTTGGTATATTCAGCTCATTGTGTAGAGTCAAATACTCCTCCATGGTCTGATAGCAATTGTGTACTGAAAACGGTTGCAGCTGGTATCCCCATGTAAGTTCGTCCTCCTGTAAGGGATCTGGTTTAAAACCTGTCAACAAAGATAGTAATCTGTTAGCTTCCTCCTCCTCCCATACGAACAATTGCCTCCGCCAAGCTAGTTTCCACTCCCATTCCAGTCCCACCACTGCTCCAAACTGCAGAATTGATCCCTCCTTCGCAAGGGATACGTCATATAATCTGGGAAACATGGATAATAATGGTCGATCACTGCACCAACTGTCCTGCCAAAACGCAATTAAACTACCCTGTCCCAACTTCCAGCGATGAAATTCAGAGAGACATTTCCCATTTGGTAAGACCGCTTTACTAGTTTGTACTATACCACTCCAAATAGCAGATCCGGTGTTTCTTGCACATTCCAATCCAGCAGGTGTTAATCTTGGTCTGTACTTCTGATTGATTACCTGTTGCCACAAAGAGCATGTGTCCGTGGCAATTCTGGTACTCCATTTCGTAAGTAAAGCCTGATTCCGCAACAGCAAATTGCCTATGCCAGCTCCCCCTGAAGCTTTCCCACGAACCACTACCGACCAGCGTACTCTACACATACATCTGGTTTCTACCTTTCCAGCCCACAAGAACCTCCTCATCCATTTTTCCAATTCCAACCTGACACTTACTGGCATCTGAAAAAAAGTCATATAGTACACAGGAAGGCTATTTAGTACAGACTTAATCAATGTTATTCTACCCCCCAACGACAACAATGATCCCTTCCACGATGCAAGTTTGGTTTTAAATCGACCCATCACAGTGTTCCATGTACTCCTGCGGCGTGGGTTCGCCCCAAGTGGCACTCCAAGATAAAGGAAAGGTAGAACCTGCAGGCGGCAATGAATCCTGGACGCCAGAGTTGCTTCTTCTGCATTTGGTACATTGATACCTACCAATCCAGATTTAAAGAAATTAATCTTTAAACCGGATAATAATTCATAACAGCGCAAAATTCGCTGTAGGTTGATAATTCCTTCCTGTCCTCCCCTGTTAAACAGAATTACATCGTCAGCATACTGTAAGTGTGTCAGATTCAAACCTCCCAATTGAATACCCTGAAACAACTGGCTGTCAGCTGCTTTAGTAAGCAACCTAGACAGGACCTCGGCTGCCAGATTAAACAGCAATGGTGAGAGTGGGTCGCCTTGTCGTAGTCCTCGCCCCGTAGAGAATTCAGTAGTTGGTGTTCCATTTATAAGTACTGCACATCGAGAAGTGGATATGCAATCCTGAATCCATTTCAGCCACCGCGTCCCGAAGCCCATCTGTCCCATAACCTCCAGCAAGAATGTCCAATTGACAGAATCATAAGCCTTTTGAAAGTCTAGCTTTAGGCACCAGCCGCTAGCATTGGTGTTCTTCATTGTGTGCAGAATTTCATTGGCCACCATTATTGAATCTGCGATGTATCTTCCTTCCATAAAGCCAGTTTGAAAGGGAGATATTAAGCGGTCCATCACTTGCTTAAGCCGCTTGGACAGTAATTTGGCAATTATTTTGTATAAACTACTTATAAGGCTGATAGGTCTGTAAGAACTAAATGCATCTGCACCTGATAGCTTGGGAATTAACGTGATGAAGCTGTTATTTATCCCTCGAGGTAATGAGCCACTTGAATGAAATTCTTGTACCATTCTGATAATATCCTCACCGATCACTGACCAGGCCTTCTTAATAAAGTAAAAGTTGAAACCATCTGGACCGGGTGCCTTGTGACTACCACAATCCCAAACTGCGCCCTTTATCTCCTCTGCAAGGAAAGGAACTTGTAATTGTTCAGCTGCTGTGTTTGATAACTGAGGTAAAACCAAACTACCCAAACCAAATGGTCGTTGCCCATCAGCCGCAAAGAATTGCTGGAAATGTTCTACCGCTGCCTCCTTGATATCAGCGGGTTTGACCAACTCCATATCATGTACCCGTATGACACCAATGAAATTAGTTGAGCGACGCAAGGTAGCACTAGTGTGGAAGTATTTGATGTTTCTATCCCCACACCTAAGCCACTGCTGTCTAGATTTTTGTCGCCACATAGCCTCCAGTTTGTGTTTGATCTCCCACTTCTGTGTCTGTAAAAATCTATAGCTGTTGCTCACTTCGGTTCCATACTCCCTTCTGTTTTGATCTAACACATCAATCTCATCCAGTACTATTTTCAGTTTGCCTTCTAGTGCACCAAAGTGTTCTGTATGCCACCCTTGTAGTTTTCTCTTCAAGAACGCTAGCTTCTTGATTACACTAAACTCACCAGGGAAACAAATACCCGCCTCCCTCCAGAATTCTTCAACTATCTTGATGAAGTTCTTATCCTCCCACCATAAATCCCAGGATCTGAATGGCCGACGACCCCAATGAATAGAGTCTGCCTTCAGAATTAATGGAACGTGATCTGAAAATCCCTTAGCCCCTGCATACAATCGATGACAACTAAAATGAGAACACCAGCTAGGAGATGCCAGCACCCTGTCAATGCGAGAAGCACTGTGAGAGGTAAACCAGGTGTAGGTTTTACCAATGAGTGGCAAATCAATTAACCCACTCCTATTGATGAAAGTCTGGAAACGATTCGCTGCTGTGCTATTGAAAGAATTCCCAAGTCGCTCCGCAATCGTGAGGGATTCATTGAAATCACCTAACAGGACCCACGGTAAGCTAGTCTGAGCCTTCCTCCGTTGCAGCTCGTCCCAGAGTAACCTGCGCTCAGCCACGATATTTGGGGCATGGAGACCCACACATACAAACTGAAAACCAGTAGCCCGTATACGTAGCTCCACCAACAGCCACTTCTCTAGTTTTTCAATACCAATAACCTCTACCTGTAAATCATTCCACATACATAGCATACCCCCAGCTCGCCCCCTAGCATCAATGGCCTCCCATTTAATAGAATTTCCAGCCCATACTCTGGCCGCCAACCTCTCAGAGAAACTCTCCCTCTTAGTCTCACATAAAAATAATACACTTAGTTGTTGCTGAGATATAAGATTGCTAATCTGATTCAACTTCAACCTCCCTCGACATCCTCTAACATTCCAGAAAGCGAAATTGACCATTCAAGAGGTAAACTCCCTGGGCAGAAATACCGAAATTACCTTAAGTATTACAATGGTCCTGCCATTCCTTTCTTTCCTCCATGATCTGTGCCTTCATCTTCCTTCGGATTGCTGCTTTCGTGGTCTTTCTACTGAGTCCCAATTGATCCGCAATAGTCAAGGTTTGCTGGACCTCGGGCTCCACTAGAAACACTGCTTCAGCTGACTGTCCCGGGCAACCATCAGCTTAAAACTCCTTCTCCTTGTTCGGTCTGGGTGACTAGAAAAGAGGGATCTTCCACCAACTTATGCATCACCTCCATATCTGGTTGGCTAGCTTGTGCTGATGATAAACTCCCCGTGGGTTTGATATGCTTAAGTTTTTTGTGTTTTCCAGGCCTTCTATCTCCAACCAGTCCCTTATTCGCCACCCGTGAGGCTTTATCTCCCTCTTTTCTCATTTTAGTGAACACCATTACTTCAGAGGAGGATATGCACCCAGAATTTTCACCTGCGCATTCACCTTGAGCTCCTTCCGAGACCATCTTACGAGGGACCTGAAGTGAGCAGTCCGCAAGCAATTCATCAGGGGTATACTCTGGTGCAGTGAAATGACTAATGGGTCCTTCACCAGGCATAAAATGTCTCCTATATCCTTCTGTCTGATGAGACCTATTAACTTGTAAATGAAGGGGAGATGCTAGCGTGGGTAATTGTAATGGGGTTGGCTGGTTAGGACCCACCACACCAGCAGATAATGGACTAGTGGGAGCAGCCAACACCTTTTCCTGTGCCATTTTATCTATCCGACATATTCCTTGTTGCCTTTCTGCAACTTGACTTGCCTTTCTACCAGCCATACTGTGTTGCCGTTCCTGTGCTTGTTGAGATGTGTGTGGGACACAAAAACTATTGCTCCCACCTGACCCTGTCCCTTTCTCACCAATCTCAGGTGTCTCAAACACTTTAGCTTGGACTTCCTTAATCTGTACTGTGCACTCCCTTCCTTCTATCCTCAGCTTCATCCTTGTACCAATAGCCAAAGAACTATCGGTAGCTATTTGCAGAACAGCCACCTCCAAAGATCTCCACAACGCAGTTGTAGGATGAACTTGTACTAATGAACCAAGAGGGCTGATTAATGTCCTAAAGGCAGCTTCATACCATGCATTGAGAGGAAGGCCAAGAACCTCTATCCAACATAACCTTCTGAACCCAGTATCCTCAGCACTCCAGGGATGAATATCAAAGAACTTATCATTCCAAAAAGCGAAGTTGTGCTTAAGCTCATATCGCATGTTCTCAACTGTCTCAAATATGATGAGTTTTTTATTCTGACCCATGTCAATGCATTCTACCTCCGCTGGTAAACCCATGTTTGCATTATGTGGGACACGATAAATACCAACTACACTTCTTTGTAGACGAGCACTGATCTTCTGATCCGAAAAAAGTTCCATTGTTACTTCTTCTGACTCCTGCATCTTCAACATAGTTGTGACTTCTGCATATGTACGTTCATCACGTTCTCGCATAAGCAAACTCCTCGTAACTGGTTGCTTCTGAGCTGTCTTTTGTAATTCTTGCAATCGAACATTATCATCATCTGACACTCTTTGATGCCTTTTGCCCATGGCAAACCGAGCTACATTGATACGCTTCCATGCATAGCCACCCAAACGTGTATGCAACCTCCTCTGGCGAGCCTCTTCCTGTACCCCGCAACGAACGAACTTAATAAAACCAAAGCGTAAGCCTCGCTGTGACTGACGACCAGAAATGAAGACATCCACTACTGGTTCAACCTCAGCTATTATCTTGAATAAGTGACCTGAAATCCATCCCTCAGGTATCCCTTCAATGAAATAGGAGATATATCGATCCTCACGAAGCACCTGGCTGGGCATCCATTTGGCTTGACCTTGACTATTCTTGGCAAAGGAACGTATCGGACTTTGATTGGGGTCTGTTGAAGGACCCCCAATCTCAGCATCAGCACGGAGGGGAGGGAATGGTGGGGTAAGGACTGTGTTTGGGACTGTGTTTGGGACTGTGTTTGGGTTAATGTTGGTGAGGGGAATAGAGAGTGGGGGGAGAGTGGGGGCGGTGAGAGAAGCCATTTGTTGATATGTTTGTTCTGCACGTATGTGTCAGTACTTGGATTGGCTGTTTATGCTAAGTTTTGGATTAAGCAGGTCCTGGAACTGTCTTTTGTGATAATATGAGTTACATATTCATGTTCCTTTCAATCGCTACTTCGAATATGGTTGCTACTTCCCTTTCTAAACAGGTTAGTTTCGTTTCCCTTTTATTTTCTGTGTTGACAAAGAAGGCCAGTTTCTTGAATTTTGGAAGCTTATTGTTGTTGGTTGAATTGAGTTTTAGTACGTTTTTGTTTGGTTTAGATGATTCTTCTGAGCTTGAAACCCGAAACATTTGATTCTTTCAAGCTAAGTATCAAGTGCTAAGTAGAAGGCGTCGTATACTGGGAATGTTCTCTTAATGGGTTTGAATTCCTCTACGGTCCAAGGAATCAATGAGGACCGTAGAAATGCAAGTCATTGAAAGAAAATGTACGTGGGATTCATCTATTTTACATCACTGCAGGACAGAGCTGAAGTGCAGGATCAACTGTCTAGTTTGCTTTTTATTGCATTGACTTGTGGCTTCATGATGCTTCTGTTTACTAAATTCTTGGGCCCGTCTGTACTTGCTGGTAAAAGAGACTGTTGCAGTTTTCTGGTTGTTTTTATGCATCAAGAAGTATGCTGATCTATGTGTTTGGGTTGGTCACTTCGCTGATTTTTTTGTTTTTCCATTTTTTAGCTTTTACGGGCACAAATACACAAATCATACCTGCGGCCAACACGTATGTTCAGGCTGGTACAACAAATTCTGTCCATAGTTCGGCTTCACCGTTTCTTGCAGGAAATCCAAATTCTGGTTGGGGGCCACTTCCTGGAAACCAAAATTTAGTGTCCTCGTCATCTTTCACCCCAGAGAACCCGAGTAATGCTGCGAGACAAGGACCAGAAAATCAAAATATGGGTTGGGGGGCGATTCCAGGAAACCCAAATGTGAACTGGGGAGGACCACTTCCGGCAAATTCTAATATGGGTTGGGTTGCAACTGTGCAGGCATCGGCACCTGCAAGTGCAAACCCAGGTTGGGTGGCAACTGGGCAAGGGCAAAGACCTGGAAACACAAATCAAGGCTGGGGTGCAGCTGTCCAAGGACAGGCGTCCGCAAATGCTTTTACAGGGTGGATGCCATCTAGTCAAGGGCCTGCTCCACCTAATAATGCAAATCAAGCTTGGGTTGCACCGGGTCAAGGGCCTCCGGGAAACGCTAATACCGGTTGGGCAGCATCCAACAGCAACCTAGGCCAGTGGGGAAGTGATATGAATCAACACGGAGACAGGTTCTCCGGGCAGAAGGATAGAATATCTCAGGGCGGAGATACTGGTTATGGTGGTGGTAAATCATGGAATAAGCAGCCGTCATTTGGCAGGGGAGATTCTTCCAGATCTTCGTTTAGAGGGCAGCGAGTATGCAAATTCCATGAAAATGGGCACTGCAGAAAAGGGGCTCAATGTGACTATTTCCATCCGTGAGCTTTAAGGAATTTTTAGCTGCTTATGGCATTCAAATACTGTACAGAATTTCTCTGGAAGTTCAGTATATTTCTTAATTATTGTAGCGTTTATACTTGTGAAATAATCTTTTCAGTTTTGCAGTTGGATAGTTTTTCACCTCATTTTTGCCTCCTTTTTCGAGTTCCTGCATTCGTCCCCTTTGGTGTTCTCGTTTTTTCCATGTAACTTGCGATGGCTTATGACGTCGTCAAGAAATAGCTATATCTTATTTATGGTGGTTCAGGATCATTTGCATCAGCGTAGTCTTTCACTCGATGAAATAGCCTTCATTATTTCTTTTGTGTATTAATCACAACTTCTCATCTAAAACTGATCGTCTCAGTATTGCATTTTTTTTTTCTTAAATCCTTTTTGGTTTTATTGCCGACCTCTTACTTTGAGACAGAAATAAATAGATGTCACCAAATAATTGCAAAACCAGGAATTTTGAAGAAAAAAATTATGAACTCTAAACTTTTCGCCCAAGTAACATCAAGAACCTGAGAATATATCTCCTTTATCCGATTATATCTCGATTTATTGGATTGTATCTCGTTTTATTTTAACTATTGCGAAAGAGTTTTATTTAATCTAAACTTGCTATTGAATAATGATATAAATCCTTATCGTTTACTATTACTTAAAACAGTAGCTATAAATTAGTCTTCAGTCTCCCCCGTAAAATAAAAACATACGCTTATTTGGTTTTAGCTCCACAACAGTAATCAAATTCCAAAGACACCTATACCGATTCTGCCGGTGATGGAAGTAGTAAGAAAACAAGCCACGAAGCTGGGAGAACAGGTCGCCAAGCAACGGCAGGTAACCGCCAATGTCAAACCCTAATCATTATACACTCCTCTGGATTTCGGGTCCAAGTTGATTTTTCGAAACATATATATTTTCTCAAGCTTGATTTCCTTGATTTAGCTTTAAGATATGTTCTTTCGTGTTTCTACTTTGGGATGATAACTTGAACGTTAGTTGAAATTTCAAAAGTTTGGTTGATTTGGTGAAATCAGTTATTAATTCTTCCGTTACCTTCCATCAAAGTGCAATCCTTCAAGGAGCAGTTGATAAACGGTTATCTGATTTTCAGCATAATGTTGATTTCATTGGACGAAAATAGCTGTAGAAAAGAAAATTATCTTTGGAGAAATTGATTGGTAAAATTACTGCTTTGGACTGTCTATTATGTATTTGCTTTAGTGTGATTGAAAAGATATGAATTTATGTTCAACAGATTGCAAAGTGTGTAAATATTCGACTTTGTGAATATACCCTGTTAATCACTTCCATGTATGAATTAGGTATCCATTCACTATGAGAGTTTCTTTTGTATATATAGTATCTGTAGTGTATCTACTTTGAGCCTTGTTTGTGGTATTATAGCTAAATGCTTATGTTCTATTCGAGCTGAATTTTAGGTGTCACACTGATTGTGGTTCCTCCTGACCTCTATGCTTTATCAATTGTTTATCATAATTCACGATTGATGTGAATTTATGATTTCACAAAGTATTACTTTCTCACTTTTTATTATTATCATATATCTTTTATTCATCAACTCATGACTGCGTGTATCGTCCTTCAGCATTTTCAAAGAGATATTGTTCGTAGAGTAGATGGTTATATCGTCACAGGATCCAAACAAGTTGAGATTGGTGAGTTAGAGGAAGTTTTGACGCTACACTCTTGCATTATGCTTCGAATTTCCACAAGTTAACTCCTCTTTTTCATTTGTTCTTTTCGTCAGAAACTAAACTGTCAGAAGATGCCAGAAAATATGGTACTGAAAACACCTGTACCAGTGGTAATACATTATCAAAGACTTCTCTAATCTATGGAAATATGTTGAAAGCTCTTGGTACTCAGGTTTGAACACCTTAAATCTTTTTTCTTTCCTGCTGTTGCATATTTATTCTGTTATCTTAGTCTTTTATACATGTCAAATACAGAGTCGGCATCTTATGACACCTATTCAAATTAATGGCATTGTTGAGTTTGCATATATAACCTACATTTCTGCATAGCGCATTCTGCCTTCTTGGTCATCTGTTTAGTCTGCTGGATGAATTAAAAGGTGTGCTTATTGAAGCTGATTACATACAATATCATTTAACTTTTTTATACTTTTCACAACTATTTGTCAATCTTGGTAGTCAATCTATGACCAATTAGATTTGACTTATTGAGCTAAAAAGTAAAAAAAAAATGAAAATCCAGGAATTATAAAACGTAAAATAGAACTTAGAATTTTAAACTCTTCTGTCAAGTAACAGCAAAAAAGGGTTTCAGCATGCATAATATTTTTTTTGGTTTATGAATCTTGTCTAGTTGACTAACATTCCTCCCATTTTACCTCTGACTCCAAACCTTTTGTCCAATCTGATATCAATCAAAGGCCTACACAACGAACAGAAATAAATTAATGGCTTCACCTTATCATGCAATACAATCAGCTCTCTTCTTCACTAGATTCCGATCGGTTGACGTATTGTCGAGTCCGGGTTCTCCTATTAACGGATTCACATGCAAGACAATTTCACAGCTGGTGAATCCTAGTGGCAAACGTGCTTTTCTTGTCGACACATTGGCCTTGGTATTGTAATTTTGGTACTTTTTCTTTCAAATAGTTTTGTTTTTTTGCTTCATTTTGGTCAGCTTTGCTATATATGCCAATTGTAAAAAGGTTAGGGGACTTGAGGAGCAAGGTGTGCCTTCAAAACAGGCGGAGGCAATAACTTCTGCCATCACTGAGGTGTTGAACGACAGCTTGGAGAATGTGTCTCACTCTTTCGTCCTGAAAGCTGAAATGCAAAAGGTTTTAGTTTTAGTCATATTTTTTCCTCTGGTTGATGTGTTTGCTTTGGCATGTTGAGTTTAGCAAACATAGTGTTGTCATCGATTGTGTTTTGCTATTAATTTGAGCAATCCTTTGTGCCTTTTGAATCTGTAGAGCGAAATGCTTCAAGATGCAAATCTCTCAAAATTTAAGTCTGAAGTACAGAGTTCTCAGGTATTCTTTCTCAAAATGTACGTCGTGTTATTTATATTTTTTTAATAATGATAGTCTATTCTTGGCTACTCCTTTATCTCTTTATATATGTATACTTTGTCCATATTCGTACCCAGAATTTCCTACCATTAAGATTTTAAACTTAGGGAAAATTCCAGCAGAATTAAGGTTCATTTGCTTGTAAATATATTATATGGTTTGGATATTTTTTGTGATTCGTATAAGAGTGAAATTTGTAGTTTGATTTTGAAATATGTGTCAAAGTCATAATCCTCCGAATGTTTGTAATAATATGACATTTTATCTACTTGCAACACTACAAATCAGGTTTTGTCAGATTTATTATAAACAACGTAGCTTTTTCAAATCGTTCTTCTTAATGTTAACAGTATTTCTTTTTTTTTCTTTTTTCTGTTTATTTCTCTTTGTTCTTAAAAAACCTTTGATAATATAGTATCACTACTTTTAGCCAGTATTTCTTTATCTCTTCTGTTTGAGTTTTTCCAAAGGATCATCTTGATACAGGAGCATCATTTTTCTATGTTGCAACGTGAGACCGAAAAACTACGGAGTGACATTGACAAAATGAGGAGTGAATTGAGGTGTGTGTTACAAGGCAGTTTATACCATTCATATAAATTTGATGGTTACAACTTGATGCTTTATTTCTGAAACAGATATGAAATTGACAAGGTCACTGCTGGGCAACGTTTGGATTTGAATCTCGAAAGAGGGTAAGGCATATCTACTGTAATTATGTGCCCTGCTGAGTTTTATGGTTAGTATCTTTCATATATTTCTTTCAACAAAGTAAGAATGCATGACAAATTTTCACGACGACAGTTTTATAATCTGTAACGTTCTGCCACTCTTCTTTTCCACCTTTTTGCAAATCTCTATGAATGGTTTTGGATTGCAAGAGTAATACTTGCTAGTCAGCTGTTCAGGAAACGTAATTTTTACTATTATGTACATTCACTTAGTTACATATATGTATTCTCAAGATGCTACAACTTGCAACCTAAAATTGCTTATCCCCCAATCTCATTTATTCACTTAATCCTGCAAGTATGATGTCATTTCTACAAATTTGACTTGTCAGATTTTCTTATGATGAAGCTAATCATCCTAGTCATGTCCTAATTTATATGTTTATCTGAGTTCAGCCGTAATCGAGATGAGCTTGCAAATCAGAATGCAGAAACGACCAATCTAACCAACAAGCTTGATCGGGCGAGTTTTTTTTCCGAAAATGTATGCATTAATGCTTTTAGTGACAGCATGAAGTTAATGTTCATCTCATCTGCACGATTTTATCCACAGGAAATCCACGCATTAAGAGCTCAGCTAGAAGCAGCAAAATATGACGTGATTAAATACTGCATTGGTACCATTGTCTCTTTATCTGCAGTCGGGCTTGCTGTCGTTCGCATTTTGATGTAGCAATTTGGCGATTTTTTACAGCATTTCTACGAGACCATAAAACCTCATTCTTTCCGTGCCAATCACTTAATTATTGTTTGGCAATTTTAAATTGCAGCTGCCTAGTTTGATAGTATTATTTCATGTATAAAGAACAAGCAATGCTCCGACTTGGTTAATTGTTGGCGTATAGGCTACCAGGGGAAGTATTTATTTATTTTTTTTTCACTGAATCTTTACCCATTGTTGATAGGCAAGCCTACGTGCCTACTAATTGAAGCAAAAACTGGCATGTAACAGCCAACGAATTTAGAGAGATAGGGATGAAATGGAGTAAAATAGATATTGTAGAAAGAAAAAACTGGCGTATAACAGATACCATCAAACCCAGAAGATTGACCTTTTGCCAAAAGCACAATGGTGCATATTTCATATTGTTAATATATATTAATTAGACAGTAAAAGGTCCAGTTTAATAATCAAGCTTTATCTTATTGTTAAAATATATATTGATTCTTATATTCATATAAATGAAGAAGAAAGCACAGAAGCATAGACTAAATGTATTGGTTTACGCACGGACGTAAGTCAAGCTGGTAAGAACAGAGAATTTGCGCGTTTTATCCATAAAATACCGGAGTAGAGGATAAAAAGGAAAGGGTTCAAAAACAATAAACTGGGAACGGTCACAGGTGAACAATAATTTCTTTCATTTTGAAATAGATTAAGAAAAGAAAAAAAAAAGTGGCCGTGTCTGCCGATCGAGGAGACCGAAGCTGGAACGACTCTCCGTTCTTGCACAAGAAGAGCTCACGAGCAAGAAACAACGAACTACACGGTTTCATTTCTTGTTTTCAAAAGCCTCTGTTATTTTATTTCCTCGCTATCTCGTTCTCTCCTACCACAGCATTTGGTTTCAGCTCGACAAGATCAATCGAATTCTAAAGGCGACAATACCGATTCTGCTGGTGAATGGATGCAATAAGAAAACAAGCCACGAAGCTGCGGGAACAGGTCGCCAAGCAACAGCAGGTACTCGCCAATGTCAAACCCTAATCATCTTACACTTCTCTGGATTTCGGATCCAAGTTGATTTCTCGAAACATATATGTTTTAAATATGCTCGATTTCCTTGATTTAGCATTTTCTTTATAAAAAAAGGCTCTCCCGTCGTATATCTACTTCGAGGGAAGAGAGCAGGTTGAAATTTCAAAAGTTTGGCTGATTTGGTCAAATCAGTTATTAATTCTTCCCCAGTGCCAGCACCAAAACGCAATCCTGCAAGGAGCAGCAGATAAGCGGTTATTTGATTTTCAGCATAATGTTGGTTTCATCAGACAAACGTAACTGTAGAAAAGAAAATTAATTGTTTTAATTTTAGTTCCTGCAAGCTATACATGAAGGTTTAGAATTGAACATTGAATTGTCTTTGGAGAAATTGATTGGTAACGTTACTGGTTTGGACTGTCCATTATGTATTTGCATTAGTGTGATTGAAAAGATATGACTTTATCTTCAACAAATTGGTTATGAAAGTTGAAGATATTGATGGATACATGCAAAATTTTTAAGTCTTCGACTTTGTGAATATACCCTGTTAATCATTTGCATAAATGAATCATGTTTCCATGTGCTTCAAATTTTTCTTTTTTCTTTTCTTTTGTATCTGCAGTGTCTACATTGAGCCTTGTTTGTGTCATAACTGAATGCTTATATTCTATTCGAGCTGAATTTTATGCATCAGACTGATTGTTCTTCCTAACCTCTATGCTTTCTCAGTTGTTTATTATATTCATGACTGGTGTGGATTTATGATTTCACTAAGTATTACTTTCTCACTTTTTATTTTCCTATATTGACGCTTAAAACCTAGTCTTTTAATTACATTGTTGGTGCTTCAGGCTGTTCTCAAGCAGTTTGGCGCAGGTGGATATGGGGGTTCAGACAATGTTATTGCTGATGAGGCAGAACGGCACCAGCACCAAAAACTTGAAAAGCTTTACATATCAACTCGTGCTGGAAAGGTTGTCTAGTCCTCCTATTCCATATTTATTATCATGTATCTTTTATTCATCAACTCATGACTGCTGAGTATCATCCTTCAGCATTTTCAAAGAGATATTGTTCGCGGAGTAGAGGGTTATATCGTCACAGGATCCAAACAAGTTGAAATTGGTGAGTTAGAGAAACTTTTGACACTACTCTCTTGCATTATACTTTGAATTTCCACAAGTTAACTCTCCTTTACATGTGTTCTTTCCATCAGGAACTAAACTGTCAGAAGATGCTAGAAAATACGGTGCTGAAAACACCTGTACCAGTGGTAATACATTATCAAAGGCTTCTCTAAGCTATGGAAGGGCTCGTGCTCAAATGGAGAAGGAGCGTGGAAATATGTTGAAAGCTCTTGGTACTCAGGTTTGAACACCAAAAAGCTTTTTTCTTTCCTGCTGTTGCATATTTATTCTGTTTTTCTTAGTCTTTTATACCTTCCAAATTCAGAGTCAATGTCTTATAATTCGTATTTAAATTAGTGGTATTGTTGAGTTTTCATATACAAACTACATTTCTGCGTAGCGGATACTGTCTTCTGGGTCATCTGTTTAGTTTGTGGGATGAATTAAAAGGTGTGCATAATGGAGCTGATAACATGCAATATCATTTAAATTTTTATATTTTTCACATATTAATCAATGTTGGTCGTCAATCTGATATTTAGTTTTGAAGGCATATGCTTTATATGCTGTCCAATTAATCTAAATGATATTTATGGTTCCAAGAATTCTCTCTCCTTTCTATTGAAATTTGGCTATCATTTCCCTTGCAATCATGTGCATGATAGATTGTTTCATGTTTATAATCAGGTAGCTGAGCCATATTTTTTTTTCACTGAATCTTTACTTATTGTTTTTTTTTTTGAGAATATATCGATTGTATTAATAACGATAGTATTAATACAAAGTAGTGGGACAGCGAAATAGTGTACCCACAGCTAATCAAAAGAAACTAACAGATACTAGATACATTATCGATTCAGCAAGGCAGCAAAATCCCCTGCAGGCAACAGATCTAAACTATCTAAATGTACTTCCTTTAAATTCGATTTGGCCCAGCAAAATCCATGTCTCAATCCGTTCATGAATATATCATCCGTGTTGACAACTTCTCCCCGGAAGATGCAGTGATTTCGACCTAGCCAGATATTCCAAGTGAAAGAAAACAGCAAGACATACCACAGTTTTTGCCATTTACGGGAGATTGAGAAGCCATCCCACTGTAAGAACAATTCCTTCATGGAGCACGGTTGTACCCAACTTATACCCCAATGTTTGAATAATAATGACCAGCATGCCCAGGCCTGCCTACATGTGAGTAAAACGTGATTGGAGTCCCCCTCCTGAAACTCGCAAGCATGACAAGCACCTTCGTTGGCAGATAAAAGTCCAATACGAATCAAATGTCCTTTGGTGGCCATTTTCTCCCTGCATGCTAACCACATGAAAGCCTGCCATTTCGGAGCTCCCTGCTTCCTCCATACATTTGGTATTAACCTGGCCTCTTGCATGACAGACAATTTTTCCAAGGATTGGTAACAAGTGCGGGTTGAATATTTGCAGCGTGAGTCGCCCCACAGCAGCTGATCTTCTTCAGTGGCTTTCGGTGTGTATCCATCCAGCAGAGCTTGCAAATGCTGAGCCGCAGTTGCCTCCCATACAAAGAGCTGGCGCCTCCATATGAGGTTCCATTTCCAGACAGCTCCTTCCAAGAATCCAAAGCTCAAAATGGAGCCTTCTTTAACCAAGGACAGCGCATATAGCCTGGGGAATAAGGCTTTTAGTGGCGTCGCACTGCACCAAATATCATTCCAGAAAGATATCATGTCCCCTTTGCCCAATTGCCAGCGAAAGAGTGCGGAGAGACACTGACCATTGGGCATAGTGGATCTACTCGTCCTTACAATAGCCTTTGCCCTGCACTGGCAAGGTAAGAACTGGAGCTGACACTAATCTGGTCTTCAACTCCTGGAAACTCTGCTCGCACTTGTCCGACCACACAAAAGGAATGCCTTTGCGTGTCAGACGTGTCAAAGGGCTGGCCAACACTGAGAAGCTCTCCACAAACCGTCTGTAGTAGCCTGCCAATCCAAGAAAACTGCGAATTTCTGTAACACTGCGGGGAGTCTCCCAAGACACCACTGTCTCAATCTTCTTGGGATTCACTAGTACTCCTCGAGCTGAAACCACGTGTCCCAAAAATCCAACTTCTCGAAGCCAAAACTCACACTTAGAAAACTTGGCATACAGCTGCCGAGCTCTAAGTATATCCAAGACTGTCCTCAAATGTTCTGCATGCTCCTCTTCTGACTTCGAATAGATCAAAATGTCATCAATGAAGACGATGAAAAATTGATCCAAGAACTCTCTGAACACCCTGTTCATGAGATCCATGAACACTGCTGGAGCGTTGGTTAGCCCAAATGGCATCACCAAAAACTCGTAGTGGCCATACCGTGACCGGAAAGCTGTCTTCGGAATGTCAGACTCCCGAACTCTCAGCTGATGGTAACCCGACCTCAAATCAATCTTAGAAAAGACTGAGACACCCTGCAGCTGATCAAACAGATCATCAATCCTTGGCAAAGGATACCGATTCTTCACTGTAGCCCGGTTCAACTGCCTGTAGTCAATGCACAACCGAAGAGTGCCATCCTTTTTCTTCACGAACAACACTGGTGCACCCCATGGGGAAACACTAGGTCTGATGAACCCTCGGTCTACCAAATCCGCAAGCTGAGTCTTTAACTCCTTCAACTCTGCTGGCGCCATCCGGTATGGTGGAATAGAGATTGGATCTGTACCAGGCATCAGCTCAATCTCAAACTCTAGCTCCCTCTCCGGTGGCAACCCAACCACCTCCTCGGAAAACACATCCGGAAATTCATTTACCACTGGTACACTGCTCAACTCTGGGATCTCCACTGTCATATCCCGAACATGAGCCAAGAAAGCTGTGCATCCCTTACTGATCAACCGCCTGGCTCCTAACCACGAAACCACACATGAAGGCACGACTCGCCGGTCGCCCTCAAAGCAAAACTCTGAACCGTCTGGCATACTAAACCGAACCCTCTTAGTGAAACAGTCCATCCGTGCTCTGTATCTAGCCAAACAGTCCATACCAAGTATCACATCAAACTCCATAATCTCCAATGGAATCAGATCTGCTACAACCTCTACCATCCCCATTCGCAACACACAACTCAAATAAACACTGGTGCACTCCACCTGCTCACCTAACCCGTTCCCGGTAATCGGGAGCCTCACCGCCGTGCAGCTCCGATTGTCCCAACTGGTGGACCAAGCGGAACTACACAAGGCTTATCCGAAAAACACAACATCTGAATTTGTAGAAATACTCAACATTTAAATCTTTTTGTTTAAAACATGGCATGCACCAATTGGTACGCAGCACAATTTACAAACAACTGAGTAGCAAACACCTGCAGCGGAAATGTCAGATCACATACAATGGGCCATACGGCCTCAACATACAACACCGTGAGTCCACACTCACAGATTCCCAGAAATTCACAACAACACTACTTTGTATATATCAAAACATCAGAATACGCAAGCATGTGTTGTACACATATGCACCAGCAAACGACACAAGTATTTCAATATACAAGAAGATGTGAAAGATGCTGAGTCCAAAACGTGCATGTGCATTTGTCCAGCCCTACGACCAATACCGGGATAGTAACCTCAAAGTTGAACAGCTAGCTCTCACACCTTAATCCTAAAACAAAAAGGGAGGGGGTGAGATCAAAGACCTCAGTGGAAGTTACCGCGTCATAAGCATAAACGGTAGAATAGAGACAAAACCAAAACATAGTATCAAACATTTATTCAAACCAGTTCAATCCATATTATTCAATGTAGTCATTATAAGTGCACACACCAAAATGCAAAAGGAGGTAAAAACAGTTTTGATACTTGGCTACTATGTCCAAAACATAACGGGGTGGACACAAACCACTTTTATGTAACCCCCGCTAAAGGGTTACTTAAAAGTCTACTGATGGTTTTCAGTTCCAGCATATATCTAAACAAAACCCCACCATCAGCATTGTCCCAAAATTGAATGGAGAAAACACAATCTGTCACATTCAATTTTGCACACGTATATAACGTCGTAAGATATATATGAAGCATTTATAAGGCCTTTCCCTTCATCGTGCACACAACACTCAATATACATACACAGCACCACCCATACCTCTCCAAGGTAAGCAATTGTCCTCTCTATAGGACTCCATATACTTACCTAACTTGATCAAGCATTAACCGTCTACTCCAATCGGTACAGTGACCAAAAACGAATTTTCCAGTATGGGTCATTAAAAGTAAAAATTCATAAGATATTCCATGCATGCATTTCAACATTGCCGTCTTAGAATCAGGTGTCAAACATCTCAAAATAATATTTGAAGTATTCAGCCACAATAGAAAAAATGTCTAAGAAGCCGAAAAATCATATCGTATGGAAAGTTGCAAATCCCGTATGAAATTTCATGTACACCAAACAAATCAGCATGTTTCAGCTTTTGAATATCCAGCATTCAAACATGGCCAGAAAATTATCATTTGAACACAATTGTTAAACACAATTCAAGTCATGCCTCCATTCAAACCAAAACATTAGATCATATATGAATTCTGAAAACAAAACGTTACGCATATGCAAATGAAACATAAACTCCCACCTCTCGTTGCGTCGATGGTTCGCCAACGATATCCTTTCCTCTACTGATCGATCCAGTACCTCCTAAACAAGCACAAACCATACAGCCATACTAAGCATAACCAATCCAGGAATCAAAATGGAAAATAATTGAAAGCAAATCCTATGGACCCTCTCACGCTGCACACACATCTACATTCCCTTATCCAATCTAAACACTCAAATCATATCCAATCTAAACAACCAATTCATATCCAATCTAAACAACCAATTCATATCCAATCTAAACAACCAAATCACAGTAGTTCAGATACCCTCATTTAACCACAACCACTCAATTAACATACACCAACATGATCAAGAACATGAAGAAACAACCCCCTGATACTGTTCATCCGATATTCATACAAGAATCAGAGGTTGTTTCCATGCATTTCCATCCATCAAAAACACTCAATCACATCACTAGCAACCTTAATAAACCAACCAATCCAAAAGAAAACCAAAGATTAAGCACTTACCAACAACTCTGGAATTTTCGTCCAGAATGAAGAACACCTTAAAATCAGGCCTTAGACATCAAACTAACAGTGAAAAAGTGTAGAAAATTGCTGGGAAAGTGTTTTGGGACAATCCCCCACAAGTTTTTTGGGATCAAATTGAGCAAAGGTTTGATCTTGGTAGGTTGGAAGGGTGAAGGAAGGAGAAAAACGAGTTAGGGCTGGTGGTGTGTGTGTGTTCTGCTGGTCACTTATGCAAGAGGCATGTTTAAAGGGTGAAGTGTAAACTTGGGCTGATGGGGAAAGGATGTAGTGAACTTGGGCTGATGGGTTTTCAGACCCAAGGGCTGATAGATTTTGGCTCAAAAGTTCAACAATGCTGGACTGGCCAATCGACAGCCCGTTTCGTCACAAATGAGCCCAATGGGCTCGTATTTGGCCCAAACGGCCCGCGATCGCCCAAAACGGACCAAAATCAACCTGGTTTGTTTTCCACTGACTCAACCTCGATTGTCTAACCTATCTCACTCATACTCATACGTAAACACTCTCAGATTCACTACAGGTTCCTTAAAGGCTTCCTACAGCTGTGTTCACAAACCAACAGTTTAGCATCGGCACACAACCGGTGTCACTAACGCTACCGTTGGCGCTGCAACTGACCGGCACCACAATAGACGGGATCTCACAAAGAACCTTTCCAGCAAGCCAGTTTACGTTTGAATCTGGTGATGACCGTCTCCCACGTGCTATATCTGCGGGGATTTGCTCCTAGTGGAACCCCTAGATATTGGAAAGGTAGTACTTGCGGCTGGCATTGGAGCAAGGACGCTAAAAAGGCAACCTCCCCGTTAGGCACATGTATCCCTACTAATCCAGATTTGAAAAAGTTTATTTTCAAACCGGACAGCAGCTCATAACATCGCAGCAGTCGCTTTAGGCTGAGGATCCCCTGAATGTCTCCCTGGCTGAATAGAATGACATCGTCTGCGTATTGCAGATGTGTCAAGTGTAACGTTCCAACCTTGATTCCCTGGAATACTTGCCTTTCCGCTGCTCTGTCAACTAATCTGGACAGGGCCTCACCTACCAAATTGAACAGCAATGGCGACAGTGGATCTCCTTGACGTAAGCCGCGCTCCATTGTAAATTCTGTTGTCGGGGCTCCGTTGATCAATATGGCACACCTCGCTGTAGAGATGCATGCCATTATCCATTTACACCAGCGTGAACCAAAACCCATCTTCGTCATTACCTCCAAGAGAAAATTCCAGTTGACAGAATCATAGGCTTTCTGAAAATCCAATTTGAAGCACCATCCAGGCTGCTTTGATTGTTTCATCGTATGAATCAGTTCATTAGCAATCATGATCGAATCAGCAATGTATCGGCCTTCCATGAAACCCGTCTGGAATGGTGATATGAGTTGATCCGTCACAGTCTTCAACCGATTGGACAATAACTTTGCAATAATCTTATATAGGCTGTTGATAAGACTGATTGGCCGATATGAATTAAATTCGGAGGCACCTGGTATCTTGGGAATCAATGTGATGAAACTGGTGTTTATCCCACGTGGCAATGTTCCGCTAGAATGAAATTCTGTTACCATTGTGATGATTTCCTCTCCAAGCACAGGCCACGCTTTTTTGAGGAAGTAGAAATTAAACCCATCTGGCCCTGGCGCCTTATGGCTTCCACAAGCCCAAACCGCCTGCTGTATTTCCTCCTCCGTGAAAGGTGTTTCCAGCTTATCAGATGCAACAGCTGATAGCCTTGGCAAAGCTAAGTTTCCCAGGTCTAACCAGCGCACTGAATCACCTTTGTAAAGCTGCTGGAAATGTGTAAGTGCAGCAAGCTTTATCGCAGAAGGCTCAGTAATCTCCACTCCATTAACCTTTACTGCTCCAATGAAATTAAAGCAACGTCTTAAGGAAGCACATGAATGAAAAAACTTACTATTCTTGTCACCCAACTTTAACCATTGCTGTCTGGATTTCTGCCTCCACATAGCCTCAAGTCGCCTTTTAATCTCCCATTTCTGAACCTGCAAGAGATTGTATCTCCCTGTCATTGCTGACCCCAGATTTCGTCTATCCTGATCCAAAGTGTCAAGTTCAGCCAACGTCTGCCGCAACTGATTTTCCAGCGCCCCATACTTTTCAGTATGCCACACTTGAAGTTTCTTCTTTAAGAAAGCTAATTTCTTTATCACCCTGAATTCACTTGGAAAACATTGGCCTGCCTCTTGCCACATATGCCTTATCACTTCCAGAAAATTGTTGTCCTCCCACCAGAAATCCCACGTGCGGAAAGGACGATGACCCCAGAAGAAAGTGTCAGCTTTGAGGATGAGAGGTACATGATCCGAAAAGCCCTTGTCACCAGTATAGAGCCTATGTCTACTGAAGTGCTGGCACCAGGTTGGAGAAGCTAGAACTCGATCTATTCTAGACGCACTATGTGAGTTAAACCATGTAAATTCCTTTCCCAAAATTGGCATGTCAACCAATCCACTTCCATGTATAAAGTGGAGGAATCGTTGTGCTGCTGTGCTGTTGAAATAGCTGCCCATTCGCTCCATTTCGCTAACTGTTTCGTTGAAATCTCCTAAGATCACCCAGGGAATGATATCCCTTCCTTTTCTTCGTTGAATGTCTGCCCATAATCCTCTTCGCTCAACATCGGTGTTGGGAGCGTGTAGACCAACACAAACAAAACTAAAACCAGAGCTTCTAATACACATCTGCAATAATATCCACCGCTCATATCTTTCCTCACCCAGAATTTGAACATTTATATCATCCCATAAACAAACCATTCCTCCTGCCCTCCCTTGCGCATCGATAGCCATCCATTTAATGTTGGTTCCAGGCCATAAGCTGCCTGCTAAGCGATCAGTGAAGCTTTCCCGTTTCGTTTCACAGAGGAACAGAACACTTAGTCTCTCCTTCTGCACTAATGCACGAATCTGATTCTGTTTCATTTTCCCCCTGCACCCTCTGATGTTCCACATGGCAAAATTTATCATGGATAAACAGGACGCCCAGTCGCAGACACCCGTATCACTGCACTATCAAGTGCAGTGATGTTGCCGCTCCTTGCCTTCCTCTACAATCCGAGTTCTCAGTTTTTGACGGAGCGCTGCTTTCGTTTGTTTCTTACGAAGGCCCAAGGTATCCATGAGTTCCAGTGTCTGGTGCACTTCCTCCTCCACTGGACAAATATCTGTAGCTACACTCTTTGATTGTGGCCTCTCCTCTGCGCCCAGTTCACTATCACGAGTAACTGCCAAAAATGAAGGATCCTCCGCCACCTGCGGAGCTGAGAACACCACGACTTGACTACTACCACCCGAAGACAAGCTTCCAGTGGGTTTAATGTGTTTAAGTTTCTTTTGTTTACCAACTCTGTTACTGGAAACTCGTCCTTTCTCTCCCATACATGAGGCCTTATTTCCTTCTTTTCGCATTCTAACAAAAGCCAAATCAGTATGACATGTCGAAGGTGTGCCGGATTCTTCACCTGAATTGTTGGGCATCAATTCAGAGATAACCATGCGAGGAGCAAGAGTACTTCGAGCATCACTCTCCTCTTTTCTTCCCTGGAGCAATTCTGGTGCTGAGAAATGGCTGAAAGACCCCCCATGTTGCGTGGAAAGACTAAAGAGCCCATCTGCAGACTGTAGCTCATGAGGTGAAGGACCCATGGTGGGGTCCTGCTCTTGACCCATCATCTTGAATGTCCCGTTAGTGTCCGGAAATCCCTCTTGGTTTTTAGCCACACCTGCCTTCACACATGTGTCTTGCTGGACAAACTGCAGACAAGAGCCACCTTTTCCAGCAATAGACATACTTCTTCTATCCTCCCCTGCCCCACTCTTGCATTCTTCTGGTTGTGATTGGTTGAGTGGAGCTGGAAGACTGTTGCTAGCACCAGAAGCAGTTGAATTTTGTCCCACCTCGTGTTCCACTCTTGCTACCTCTTGTGTTTCCTGAATGCTAACAGTGAACAGTTTACCAGCAACCTTGAACTGAACCTGAAGGTGTATATTCTTCAAAATCCCAGTTGCCACTTGTACCAACGCCGCATCAAGACGATTCCATCTGATAGTCTGAGTGTGTACCTGGACCAGTAAACCAATTGGATGAAGGATTTGCTGAAACGTACCTTCGCACCAGACATTCAAAGGCAGCCCCTCAATCTGGACCCAGCTAAGCCTTTTCTTCTCTGTATCCTCCTGTTGCCAAGGATGAATGTTGAAAAATAAGCCATTCCAGAAATGGCTATTAGTGATTAGCTCACTGGTCATCTGCTCCTCTGAACTAAAAGTAATAAGACATTGCTGTCCCCCCATATTAGTGCACTCCACCTTCAAGGGAAAACAAATCTCACTACAACAGCCTTCACGTAATATACCAACAGCACTTCTCTTCAGTCGAGCCTGAGCTTCCGCATCAGGATAAAGTTCCATTGGGACTCTTTCTGGAATATCAGAGATGGTTGCCATTGCGGCCTCCACGTAAGTGCGACCATCACACTCCTTGAAAAACCTCGCAGGGGTGGCGGCAGGTTGGTTGGGACGAGGTTCAGCGGGCGTGATAGGGTGGGGTGCACCCGGAGGTGGGGACCTACGTTGAACAACTGGATGGGTATAGCGGGCCACATTAAAACTCATCCAAGTAGAACCTCCAATAATAGAATTAAGTCTCCGTTGTCTAGTACTTTCCTGAACTCCACACCTTACAAATTTGGCAAAGCCAAAACGCAGTCCCCTCCTGGATATTCGGGCAGAGATAAAGACATCTACAACAGGTTCAATGGCAGCAATTTCTTTGAATAGTTTCCCGGAATTCCAACCCTCTGGTATTCCTTCCACAAAATAAGAAATATACCGGTCTGTAGTGAGCACCTGTTCTGGTTTCCACCTTGGATGAGCGGACCTTGGCACCTGTGTTGGTGAAGGGGGGGGGGGGGGGGGGGGGGTGGCAGCCCAGTAGCAGTGTGGGCGGCAGGAACTGGTGTAGTGTGGCTGGGATTAGGATACGTGTTGGGGTGGGGAGTGGAGAGAGGGGGGAGGTTTTGTGAGGTGAGAGAGGGGGACATGTTTCGTTTTTCCAAAAGACTTAGTTCCAGCTTGAATTGAATTACAAGGAGAGATAGAGTTACAAAAATTCCCCCTTGTTTAAGTAAACATTGCACAGTTTCATCCATATTGAACTAAAAATAGGTCTCTGCACAGAAGACAGCCACATCGAAGGTTGAAGGGTGCATCGACGGCAATGCCTAACTGAACGTACCATTAATGTCCCCTCAAGGCTATGAGTACTAGGCGTCACAGCCAAGGCAATGAAAAATGGTAACAGAACTTTGTGCATCTACAAAAGGAGAAGATATAAAATGAATCAGATGCATATTGTTAAAGCTACAACCATAACATAAAATCATCAGTTAATTGTGCCCAGAGTAAAGATTTTTACAACTTCTACTATCCAATTTTTTCCTCTTGATAATAGACGTATTATCTATTGCCTAAACCTAGAATTAAGCTTCCAGAGAGAGAAGAGATATGGTTAGATTAAGAGAAAAAAGAAAGGCACATGATTCATTACCACCATACGATACAAGCAAGCACCAGGTGGCAGATCTAGCTGGACCTTTTCTTATTTGTTCAAGTAGAACTTAATAAATGTCACCTACTTTTTTTTTTTGAAGAAATATCGATATGTATATATTAAGGAGAATAACAATACAGAGAAATTGTAGAAAGGAACATTGTATCCACACAATGGCCAAAACGAAACCAACAGGTATCAGGTCCTATGACTAAGTTACAGGATCCATAAATGTGAAAATACCAAATCACTGCATATCCAAGAAGGAAAATCAGAAGCTAAAACCTCCATACTGTCTGTACAACCTGCAGGAATAAACAGCACCCCAGGAAACCAATGAGCAGCACAAGCAGTTGTAACACGAAGGAAACACCCACAGCAACCAGCAGCAGACCTGTACCCATTATCTGGCCAGTAAGGAAATGAAATCTCCCACAGGCAACAAATCCAAGCTGTCTATATGTACATTCCTAAGGTTCACCTTAGCCCAACAAAAACCATGTCTCAAACCATTCAGGAACAAGTCAGTCGGACTGGACACTTCTCCCCTGAAGATTCTGTGGTTCCTACCTAACCAAATACTCCAAGCAAAAGAAAACAGCAAGGCATACCACACCTGTTTCCAGCGATGTGGGATAGAAAAACCAACCCACTGTATAAACAGATCCGCCATGGAACTTGGTTGCACCCATATTAAACCACAATGTTTGAATAATAAGGACCAGCTTGCCCAGGCCTGATGACAGAGTAGTAATACATGATTGGAATCGGTTTCCTGTAATCCGCAAGCTTCGCAGGCACCCTCATTGTCGGCGAGTAGACCAATACGAATCAGATGGCCTTTGGTTGACAGCTTCTCTCTACAGGCTAGCCACATGAGAGCTTGCCATTTAGGAGCTCCCGGCTTGCTCCATACATTTGGTATTTGTCGCTCCTCTCTCGCGGTGTAAGCAGCTTCCAGCGTCTGATAGCATATGCGAGATGAAAACTGACCCATTGATTCACCCCACAATAATCTATCTTCATCCGTGTCCTGAGGGGAGTAGCTCGCCAACATGGCCAGGAGCTGAGCAGCTTCAGTGGCCTCCCATGCAAACAGCCGCCTCCTCCACCCAAGAGTCCACCTCCAAACCATCCCTTCCCTGTAACCAAACTGCAAAATAACGCCTTCTTTATCCAAGGAGAGGGCGAATAACCTGGGGAAGATGTCCTTCAAAGGAGAGATACTGCACCACACATCAGCCCAAAACACAATTGTATCACCTCTACCAAGTAGCCAACGGTAGAACGAGGAGAGGCACACACCAGTTGGTAGAAGGGATCTGCTCGTCTTGACGATACCATTCCAAAGAGCAGAGACATTGCTAGCAGCGCACACTATCCCTCCTGCACGCAAAGTAGGATTGTACTTCTGCACAATAACCTGCTTCCACAAAGAACAGGAATCGCTAGCAAGGCGGTAGCTCCACTTTGCAAGCAAGGCCATATTCCGCCACTGTAGGCACCCCAGGCCGGCACCCCCATTCTCCTTAGCTCTAACTACCACTTGCCATTGCACTTTACACATGCATCGCTGATCCACTTTTCCTGCCCAGAGAAAACGCCTCATCCACTTCTCTAACTCCCTCCGTACCGCAACCGGCAATTGGAAAAGAGACATATAATAAATTGGTAAACTATTGAGCACCGATTTCAGCAATACCATTCGTCCACCTAATGACAAAAGAGAACCTTTCCAAGATGCCAACTTACGTTTAAATCTCAGAATGACCGTTTCCCACGTGCTATATCGGCGCGGATGTGCTCCAAGAGGCACCCCCAAATACTGGAAGGGCAACACCTGCAATCGGCATTGAAGCAAAGATGCCATTTGTGCCACCTCCTCTTGAGGCACATGAATGCCTACTAAGCCGGATTTGAAGAAATTTATCTTCAAACCTGATAACATCTCATAGCACCTCAATAATCGTTTGAGATTAAGAAGCCCCTGCGGATCTCCCTTACTAAAAAGAATTACGTCATCAGCATATTGGAGATGTGTTAAATGGAGAGTGCCGACCTGAATGCCATGAAACAAGTGTCGTTCAGCCGCTGTGGCCACCAGTCTGGATAGTACCTCCCCCACCAAATTAAACAGAAGAGGCGACAACGGATCACCTTGGCGTAAACCACGCCCCATCGTAAATTCAGACGTTGGTGCACCATTGATCAAAATAGCACAACGTGCCGTAGAGATGCAAGGCATGATCCACTGTCGCCAACGGTTACCAAAACCCATCCGTGTCATAACCTCCAAAAGGAAATTCCAATCAACCGAATCATAAACCCTCTGAAAATCCAGCTTAAAACACCAGCCACGCCTCTTAGATAGCTTCATAGAGTGAATCAACTCATTGGCAATCATGATCGAGTCAGCAATATGGCGCCCTTCCATGAAACCCGTCTGATAGGGAGAAATAAGTTGGGCTGCCACTTGCTTAAGCCGGTAAGCCAATATCTTGGCGATGATCTTGTACAAACTGTTGATGAGGCTGATTGGCCGGTAGGAAGTGAAATCAGAGGCCCCTGGGATTTTAGGAATCAAAGTAATAAAGCTGTTGTTGATCCCACGTGGAAGAGATCCACTTGAGTGAAACTCCTTCACCATTGTGGCGATATCCTTGCCAATCACTGTCCACGCCTGCTTGATGAAATAAAAATTATAACCGTCCGGACCAGGAGCTTTATGACTGCCACACGCCCACACTGCCTTCTGAATTTCCTCATCCGTAAAAGGCAATTCCAGCTGTGCAGCGGCTGTAGGTGCAAGGCACGACAGTTCAAGACTGCCTAACTCTAACCAACAAGTTGCATCGCCCTCAAAAGCCTGTCGGAAGTGTGTGAGCGCAGCATCCCTAATGGCGGAAGGCTCTACTTTCTCCACTCCATTAATCGTGATTGCACCAATAAAATTAAAACAACGTCGCAAGGAAGCACTTGAGTGAAAAAACTTACTGTTTTTATCACCCAGCTTTAGCCATTGTTGTCTAGATTTCTGCCGCCACATATCCTCAATTTGCTTCTTCAACTCCCACTTCTGAACCTGCAGAGAGTTGTAGCGCGCCGCCAAAGCTGTCCCCAAACTCCGTCTATTCCGATCTAAGGTATCAAGTTCAATCAAAATTCCTCGCAACTTATTGTCCAGCGCCCCAAAAGTTTCCTTATGCCATACTGCAAGTTTCTTCTTTAGGAAGGCCATCTTTTTTACCACCGATATTCTCCTGGGAAACATTCCCCTGCCTCGTGCCATGTAGTCTGCAGCCACTGAAGAAAGTGTCTATCACTCCACCAAACATCCCACGTTCGGAACGGGCGAGGACCCCAAATGAACGTATCTGCCTTCAGGATGAGGGGAACGTGATCTGAGAAGCCTTTCTCTCCAGCATATAGCCTGTGGCGACTAAAATATTGGCACCAAAGTGGAGACGCTAATACCCGATCTAGACGAGACGCCCGACGTGCAGTGAACCACGTGAAGTCCTTGCCGAGAAGTGGAAAATCAATCAGACCACTCCCTTGAACAAAGTGAAGGAATCGCCGTGCTGCAGAGCGATTAAAATGACTTCCATTCCGCTCCATATCAGTGACTGGTTCATTAAAATCACCCAAGATAACCCAAGGCGCCTCATCCAACTCTTTCCGTTGCTGCAATTCAGCCCATAAACATCTACGTTCTGCCTCTACATTGGGAGCGTGTAGACCAACACAAACAAAACTGAAACCAGAAACTCTGATTCGCATCTGCAGTAATAACCATCGCTCAAAAGTTTCTATACCAGTAATTTGAACCATTGTAGCATTCCATAAACAAATAATACCACCAGCCTGGCCGTGCGCATCAATGGTTGTCCACTGAACATTTTCACCAGGCCAAATACTTCCCACCAAACGATCCGTGAAGTATTCCCTTTTAGTCTCACAGAGAAACAAAACACTCAGCCTCTCCTTACAGATAAGAGCTCGAATTTGATTCAGTTTCATCCTACCCCGGCACCCTCTAATGTTCCACATAGCAAAATTTAGCATGACAAACAAAACAACCCAGCGCAAGCATCCTGAACCACTGCACTAACGCGTGCAGTGGGCTTGCCTCTCCTGCCCTTCCGAAATAATCCGTTTCTTGAGTTGCTGACGAATGGCTGCTTTGGTTTGTTTTTGACGCAAGCCCAAAGTGTCCATAATTTCCAATGTTTGTTGGACTTCCAGATCAACAGGACAAGAATCAGGAACCACACTCCGAGACTGGAGCCTCTCCTCTAATCCAATGACACTATCTCGTGTGGCTGCCAGGAAGGAAAGATCCTCAGCCACCGGGGGAGCCGAGAATAAAACCACCTGACTGTTGCCTTCTGAAGTCAGACTACCTGTGGGTTTTATGTGCTTGAGGTTCTTCTGTTTACTCAGTCTATTGTGGGCTGCTCGACCTTTTTCTCCCATACTCGAGGCCTTAGTACCTTGCCTGCGCATTCTAGCAAAAGCCATCTCATGCTGTATAGATGAGCTTACAGGAAACTCTTCTCCTGAGGTAGTAGGCAACGGGACAGAGTGAACCATGCGAGGGGGCAAGAGTCGTCGAGCATCACTCTGCCCTTTTCCCCCCTGGAGCACATCAGGGGCAGTAAAATGACTAAGAGACCCCCCAGCATGAGTAGAAAGACTAGACAGCCCTTCATTTAACTGTAGATCTTTATGCTGAAGTCCCGTTGGTGGCTTCTTCTCCAGACCTGATGGCATAAAAAGCCTACTAGGCCCCACAAGGCCCTCAATCACATTGACCCTCACACTTGCACCCACACGTGAGACTTCCTGGACAAGCTCCTGACAAGAGCCACCAAATGCGGCAGGAGACATGCTACTGCTGTCCCCGCCAGACATGCTCTGCCTTCCTTTGGACAATGGATGGATGATGGGGACAAAAAGGTTGTTACTGGCACCAGAACCAGTAGCCACTTGTCCTACCTCGGGCTTCTCTCCAGCTCTCTCCTTGGTTTCCAGGATGCAAACCGAAAACAACTTACCAGCCACCTTGAACTGAGCCTGATGGTTGATCTCCATTGAAATGCCTGTGACCACCTGTAAAACCGCCGCATCAAGACAAGACCAGCTACTTGTCTGGCGATGCACCTGAACTAGCGAGCCGATGGGGAGAAGAACTTGTCGAAAGGCATCTTCACACCAGACGTTCAAAGGGAGGCCCACAATTTTCACCCAGCAAATCCTTTTGTGACCTGTATCATCCTGATGCCAAGGGTGAATATCAACAAACAGGCCATTCCAGAAACTGATATTAGTGGTGAGCTCGTTGGTCATCAACTCAGCAGAAGCAAAGGTGAGAAGCCATTGGTGTCCCCCCATCTCAGAGCATTCTACACCCACTGGTAAACAACGCGGATTGCCCACCACCTGTACGTAAAGTACCAACAGCGCTTCTCTGTAACCTGGCTTGAGCTCCAGCATCAGGTGAGAGTTCCACCGGTATGCAAACTGCTGTCTGAGGGACATGCGTCATTGTTGCTTCCACGTAAGTACGCTTGTCACGTTCAGGGAACAGCCGAGAAGGTGCCACAGGTTGAGGAGTGGTATTCACAAAGGACGGAATGGTGCGAAGAGTACCAGCAGGAAGGGGACTACTTTGACCAGCAGGGTGAGTATAGCGAGCTACATTGAACCTCATCCCTGTATGCCCACCTAGCAAAGAGTTGAGTCGCCGTTGTCGATTGGTTTCTTGTACTCCACACCTGACAAATTTGGCAAAACCAAAACGGAAGCCTCGCTTGGATTTTTGGACTGATAGAAAAACATCCGCCACTGGTTCAATGGCAGCAACTTCTTTGAACAGTTTTCCTGAATGCCAACCCTCTGGGATACCTTCTATATAATACGAAATGTACCGCTCAGTATTAAGCACCTTATCTGGTTTCCATAAAGAAGGAGTGGAGGCTGGGGGTAAAGGAGGCGGAGGAGGCAGCCCATGAGCAGAGCAGGTAGCAGGGTGAACAGCTAGGGGAGTGGTTGGTGGGATCGTGGTGGTGGGGTGAGGGGTGGGGAGAGGGGAGAGGGTTTTGGAGGTGAGCGACATTTTTCCCAGTTCAATGTTGATGGTTACAACTTGATGCTTTATTTCTGAAACAGATATGAAATTGACAAGGTCACTGCTGGGCAACGTTTGGATTTGAATCTCGAAAGAGGGTAAGGCATATCTACTGTAATTATGTGCCCTGCTGTGTTTTATGGTTAGTATCTTTCATATATTTCTTTCAACAAAGTAAGAATGCATGACAAATTTTCACGACGACAGTTTTATAATCTGTAACGTTCTGCCACTCTTCTTTTCCACCTTTTTGCAAATCTCTATGAATGGTTTTGGATTGCAAGAGTAATACTTGCTAGTCAGCTGTTCAGGAAACGTAATTTTTACTATTATGTACATTCACTTAGTTACATATATGTATTCTCAAGATGCTACAACTTGCAACCTAAAATTGCTTATCCCTCAATCTCATTTATTCACTTAATCCTGCAAGTATGATGTCATTTCTACAAATTTGACTTGTCAGATTTCCTTATGATGAAGCTAATCATCCTAGTCATGTCCTAATTTATATGTTTATCTGAGTTCAGCCGTAATCGAGATGAGCTTGCAAATCAGAATGCAGAAACGACCAATCTAACCAACAAACTTGATCGGGCGAGTTTTTTTTCCGAAAATGTATGCATTAATGCTTTTAGTGACAACATGAAGTTAATGTTCATCTCATCTGCACGATTTTATCCACAGGAAATCCACACATTAAGAGCTCAGCTAGAAACAGCAAAATATGACGTGATTAAATACTGCATTGGTACCATTGTCTCTTTATCTGCAGTCGGGCTTGCTGTCGTTCGCATTTTGATGTAGCAATTTGGCGATTTTTTACAGCATTTCTACGAGACCATAAAACCTCATTCTTTCCGTGCCAATCACTTAATTATTGTTTGGCAATTTTAAATTACAGCTGCCTAGTTTGATAGTATTATTTCATGTATAAAGAACAAGCAATGCTCCGACTTGGTTAATTGTTGGCGTATAGGCTACCAGGGGAAGTATTTTTTATTTTTTTTTTCACTGAATCTTTACCCATTGTTGATAGGCAAGCCTACGTGCCTACTAATTGAAGCAAAAACTGGCATGTAACAGCCAACGAATTTAGAGAGATAGGGATGAAATGGAGTAAAATAGATATTGTAGAAAGAAAAAACTGGTGTATAACAGATACCATCAAACCCAGAAGATTGACCTTTTGCCAAAAGCACAATGGTGCATATTTCATATTGTTAATATATATTAATTAGACAGTATAATTGGGCTTGTGTTTGATTAAATGGGCTCACAAGTAGATATTTGGGCTTGATGAATAGTAACGGGCTCAAAGAAATCAGAATCGGCCCAAAAGGCCCACGGTCACTTAACACGGACCAGAAATCAGCTCAACGGTTTTCCACCGACTCTACCCTTTTACTGTCTAATTAATATATATTAACAATATGAAATATGCACCATTGTGCTTTTGGCAAAAGGTCAATCTTCTGGGTTTGATGGTATCTGTTATACGCCAGTTTTTTCTTTCTACAATATCTATTTTACTCTATTTCATCCCTATCTCTCTAAATTCGTTGGCTGTTACATGCCAGTTTTTGCTTCAATTAGTAGGCACGTAGGCTTGCCTATCAACAATGGGTAAAGATTCAGTGAAAAAAAAAAAAAAATACTTCCCCTGGTAGCCTATACGCCAACAATTAACCAAGTCGGAGCATTGCTTGTTCTTTATACATGAAATAATACTATCAAACTAGGCAGCTGTAATTTAAAATTGCCAAACAATAATTAAGTGATTGGCACGGAAAGAATGAGGTTTTATGGTCTCGTAGAAATGCTGTAAAAAATCGCCAAATTGCTACATCAAAATGCGAACGACAGCAAGCCCGACTGCAGATAAAGAGACAATGGTACCAATGCAGTATTTAATCACGTCATATTTTGCTGCTTCTAGCTGAGCTCTTAATGCGTGGATTTCCTGTGGATAAAATCGTGCAGATGAGATGAACATTAACTTCATGCTGTCACTAAAAGCATTAATGCATACATTTTCGGAAAAAAAACTCGCCCGATCAAGCTTGTTGGTTAGATTGGTCGTTTCTGCATTCTGATTTGCAAGCTCATCTCGATTACGGCTGAACTCAGATAAACATATAAATTAGGACATGACTAGGATGATTAGCTTCATCATAAGGAAATCTGACAAGTCAAATTTGTAGAAATGACATCATACTTGCAGGATTAAGTGAATAAATGAGATTGGGGGATAAGCAATTTTAGGTTGCAAGTTGTAGCATCTTGAGAATACATATATGTAACTAAGTGAATGTACATAATAGTAAAAATTACGTTTCCTGAACAGCTGACTAGCAAGTATTACTCTTGCAATCCAAAACCATTCATAGAGATTTGCAAAAAGGTGGAAAAGAAGAGTGGCAGAACGTTACAGATTATAAAACTGTCAGTCGTGAAAATTTGTCATGCATTCTTACTTTGTTGAAAGAAATATATGAAAGATACTAACCATAAAACATCAGCAGGGCACATAAGTTACAGTAGATATGCCTTACCCTCTTTCGAGATTCAAATCCAAACGTTGCCCAGCAAGTGACCTTGTCAATTTCATATCTGTTTCAGAAATAAAGCATCAAGTTGTAACCATCAAATTTATATGAATGGTATAAACTGCCTTGTAACACACACCTCAATTCACTCCTCATTTTGTCAATGTCACTCCGTAGTTTTTCGGTCTCACGTTGCAACATAGAAAAATGATGCTCCTGTATCAAGATGATCCTTTGGAAAACTCAAACAGAAGAGATAAAGAAATACTGGCTAAAAGTAGTGATACTATATTATCAAAGGTTTTTTAAGAACAAAGAGAAATAAACAGAAAAGAAAAATAAAAGAAATACTGTTAACATTAAGAAGAACGATTTGAAAAAGCTACGTTGTTTATAATAAATCTGACAAAACCTGATTTGTAGTGTTGCAAGTAGATAAAATGTCATATTATTACAAACATTCGGAGGATTATGACTTTGACACATATTTCAAAATCAAACTACAAATTTCACTCTTATACGAATCACAAAAAATATCCAAACCATATAATATATTTACAAGCAAATGAACCTTAATTCTGCTGGAATTTTCCCTAAGTTTAAAATCTTAATGGTAGGAAATTCTGGGTACGAATATGGACAAAGTATACATATATAAAGAGATAAAGGAGTAGCCAAGAATAGACTATCATTATTAAAAAAATATAAATAACACGACGTACATTTTGAGAAAGAATACCTGAGAACTCTGTACTTCAGACTTAAATTTTGAGAGATTTGCATCTTGAAGCATTTCGCTTCTACAGATTCAAAAGGCACAAAGGATTGCTCAAATTAATAGCAAAACACAATCGATGACAACACTATGTTTGCTAAACTCAACATGCCAAAGCAAACACATCAACCAGAGGAAAAAATATGACTAAAACTAAAACCTTTTGCATTTCAGCTTTCAGGACGAAAGAGTGAGACACATTCTCCAAGCTGTCGTTCAACACCTCAGTGATGGCAGAAGTTATTGCCTCCGCCTGTTTTGAAGGCACACCTTGCTCCTCAAGTCCCCTAACCTTTTTACAATTGGCATATATAGCAAAGCTGACCAAAATGAAGCAAAAAAACAAAACTATTTGAAAGAAAAAGTACCAAAATTACAATACCAAGGCCAATGTGTCGACAAGAAAAGCACGTTTGCCACTAGGATTCACCAGCTGTGAAATTGTCTTGCATGTGAATCCGTTAATAGGAGAACCCGGACTCGACAATACGTCAACCGATCGGAATCTAGTGAAGAAGAGAGCTGATTGTATTGCATGATAAGGTGAAGCCATTAATTTATTTCTGTTCGTTGTGTAGGCCTTTGATTGATATCAGATTGGACAAAAGGTTTGGAGTCAGAGGTAAAATGGGAGGAATGTTAGTCAACTAGACAAGATTCATAAACCAAAAAAAATATTATGCATGCTGAAACCCTTTTTTGCTGTTACTTGACAGAAGAGTTTAAAATTCTAAGTTCTATTTTACGTTTTATAATTCCTGGATTTTCATTTTTTTTTCTACTTTTTAGCTCAATAAGTCAAATCTAATTGGTCATAGATTGACTACCAAGATTGACAAATAGTTGTGAAAAGTATAAAAAAGTTAAATGATATTGTATGTAATCAGCTTCAATAAGCACACCTTTTAATTCATCCAGCAGACTAAACAGATGACCAAGAAGGCAGAATGCGCTATGCAGAAATGTAGGTTATATATGCAAACTCAACAATGCCATTAATTTGAATAGGTGTCATAAGATGCCGACTCTGTATTTGACATGTATAAAAGACTAAGATAACAGAATAAATATGCAACAGCAGGAAAGAAAAAAGATTTAAGGTGTTCAAACCTGAGTACCAAGAGCTTTCAACATATTTCCATAGATTAGAGAAGTCTTTGATAATGTATTACCACTGGTACAGGTGTTTTCAGTACCATATTTTCTGGCATCTTCTGACAGTTTAGTTTCTGACGAAAAGAACAAATGAAAAAGAGGAGTTAACTTGTGGAAATTCGAAGCATAATGCAAGAGTGTAGCGTCAAAACTTCCTCTAACTCACCAATCTCAACTTGTTTGGATCCTGTGACGATATAACCATCTACTCTACGAACAATATCTCTTTGAAAATGCTGAAGGACGATACACGCAGTCATGAGTTGATGAATAAAAGATATATGATAATAATAAAAAGTGAGAAAGTAATACTTTGTGAAATCATAAATTCACATCAATCGTGAATTATGATAAACAATTGATAAAGCATAGAGGTCAGGAGGAACCACAATCAGTGTGACACCTAAAATTCAGCTCGAATAGAACATAAGCATTTAGCTATAATACCACAAACAAGGCTCAAAGTAGATACACTACAGATACTATATATACAAAAGAAACTCTCATAGTGAATGGATACCTAATTCATACATGGAAGTGATTAACAGGGTATATTCACAAAGTCGAATATTTACACACTTTGCAATCTGTTGAACATAAATTCATATCTTTTCAATCACACTAAAGCAAATACATAATAGACAGTCCAAAGCAGTAATTTTACCAATCAATTTCTCCAAAGATAATTTTCTTTTCTACAGCTATTTTCGTCCAATGAAATCAACATTATGCTGAAAATCAGATAACCGTTTATCAACTGCTCCTTGAAGGATTGCACTTTGATGGAAGGTAACGGAAGAATTAATAACTGATTTCACCAAATCAACCAAACTTTTGAAATTTCAACTAACGTTCAAGTTATCATCCCAAAGTAGAAACACGAAAGAACATATCTTAAAGCTAAATCAAGGAAATCAAGCTTGAGAAAATATATATGTTTCGAAAAATCAACTTGGACCCGAAATCCAGAGGAGTGTATAATGATTAGGGTTTGACATTGGCGGTTACCTGCCGTTGCTTGGCGACCTGTTCTCCCAGCTTCGTGGCTTGTTTTCTTACTACTTCCATCACCGGCAGAATCGGTATAGGTGTCTTTGGAATTTGATTACTGTTGTGGAGCTAAAACCAAATAAGCGTATGTTTTTATTTTACGGGGGAGACTGAAGACTAATTTATAGCTACTGTTTTAAGTAATAGTAAACGATAAGGATTTATATCATTATTCAATAGCAAGTTTAGATTAAATAAAACTCTTTCGCAATAGTTAAAATAAAACGAGATACAATCCAATAAATCGAGATATAATCGGATAAAGGAGATATATTCTCAGGTTCTTGATGTTACTTGGGCGAAAAGTTTAGAGTTCATAATTTTTTTCTTCAAAATTCCTGGTTTTGCAATTATTTGGTGACATCTATTTATTTCTGTCTCAAAGTAAGAGGTCGGCAATAAAACCAAAAAGGATTTAAGAAAAAAAAAATGCAATACTGAGACGATCAGTTTTAGATGAGAAGTTGTGATTAATACACAAAAGAAATAATGAAGGCTATTTCATCGAGTGAAAGACTACGCTGATGCAAATGATCCTGAACCACCATAAATAAGATATAGCTATTTCTTGACGACGTCATAAGCCATCGCAAGTTACATGGAAAAAACGAGAACACCAAAGGGGACGAATGCAGGAACTCGAAAAAGGAGGCAAAAATGAGGTGAAAAACTATCCAACTGCAAAACTGAAAAGATTATTTCACAAGTATAAACGCTACAATAATTAAGAAATATACTGAACTTCCAGAGAAATTCTGTACAGTATTTGAATGCCATAAGCAGCTAAAAATTCCTTAAAGCTCACGGATGGAAATAGTCACATTGAGCCCCTTTTCTGCAGTGCCCATTTTCATGGAATTTGCATACTCGCTGCCCTCTAAACGAAGATCTGGAAGAATCTCCCCTGCCAAATGACGGCTGCTTATTCCATGATTTACCACCACCATAACCAGTATCTCCGCCCTGAGATATTCTATCCTTCTGCCCGGAGAACCTGTCTCCGTGTTGATTCATATCACTTCCCCACTGGCCTAGGTTGCTGTTGGATGCTGCCCAACCGGTATTAGCGTTTCCCGGAGGCCCTTGACCCGGTGCAACCCAAGCTTGATTTGCATTATTAGGTGGAGCAGGCCCTTGACTAGATGGCATCCACCCTGTAAAAGCATTTGCGGACGCCTGTCCTTGGACAGCTGCACCCCAGCCTTGATTTGTGTTTCCAGGTCTTTGCCCTTGCCCAGTTGCCACCCAACCTGGGTTTGCACTTGCAGGTGCCGATGCCTGCACAGTTGCAACCCAACCCATATTAGAATTTGCCGGAAGTGGTCCTCCCCAGTTCACATTTGGGTTTCCTGGAATCGCCCCCCAACCCATATTTTGATTTTCTGGTCCTTGTCTCGCAGCATTACTCGGGTTCTCTGGGGTGAAAGATGACGAGGACACTAAATTTTGGTTTCCAGGAAGTGGCCCCCAACCAGAATTTGGATTTCCTGCAAGAAACGGTGAAGCCGAACTATGGACAGAATTTGTTGTACCAGCCTGAACATACGTGTTGGCCGCAGGTATGATTTGTGTATTTGTGCCCGTAAAAGCTAAAAAATGGAAAAACAAAAAAATCAGCGAAGTGACTAACCCAAACACATAGATCAGCATATGTTGGATTAGCATAAACAGCCAATCCAAGTTGAACTCTGAACAACTACCTTCCCTTACATAAGTTGCAAAAATTACCCAGAGCAGCAAGCTCGAGAGAGCTTCCTTGACCGATCACTGCAGTGTCAATAAGACCCATCAATGGCCCACAGATCCAAAGCCCGGTAGCAGGTCCCATAAACATCAGAATCTCTCTCATTTGCTGCCATATACTCTGACTCTCTAATCCCACCCCCACTTCTGTTTGCTCTACTTTTAGTTCTTCTTCCTCAAATAATGAAACTGGCGGAACAGTACTGTCATCTTCTCCGCTCAAGGTACTCCTGCCAAGCTCTTGGCCAGGGCTAACGCAAGCAGTTAAGTATCTCTTTCTTGATTTGTTACAACGTAATTTCGAAGGTAGGAGAACGCTGCGGAAGTTAGGAGAGGTTAAAACAAATGGTGGGTTGTCCAACATGAACTTGGGAACGGCATTCCTGCTGGGAGAAGAGAGACAGGCATGAAGAAGGGCCCGGGTTTGCATTTTCTGTGAACAAATTGGATCAGAGAATGAGAAACAGGGGAAGAGTTGCTTTTCCTCAAAAAACGGGACAACGGTCAAAGAGTGAACTGGGTGGTTAAGATACAAGCTCCAGGCTCCAGTTACCGACCGAAATTCCAAATGTTCTCTGCTCTTGGAGAGCCGGATAAGGGAGCTAGCAGCTCAGGATATTTTGTCTTTTAAGCGAACCTTCAGATGGGTTCGGGGCACATAAGGTAGGAGGAATTAACAATCTTTTGTTATTTTTCTCATTTTATAATATGTTTCCCTCCACTACAATTTTATTTGTTTGATTTTTTTGTGTATTTTCATCAAAGCAGAGAATATTAGTTTCTGAAAATTCCATATATAAATAAGTTAAACCCAAATTCTATTTAAATCCCTTGACTTGAATCCTACATAAATATTTAAAAAACCATAATTCTTTACCAGTAAGATGACCCTTACTGAAAATTATTTTTCTAACTTAATTCATAATTAGTGAATAATATTGACTTTTTGACAATATAATATATTTTGATGGCATAGATAAAGAAGTAAAAAACAAAAATACGATATGGCTCTTGTTTTATCTAAATCATTCCCAATTGGGGACACTACCTGTTTTGAATATTTGAATGATTTCCAAGTCACTAGCCATGTGGAGGGTGTGACTTGTGTCATCGACCTCCTCTGAGCTTCAACAATATTAAGAAACTGATGTTTGAGGGACAAGTGCCATGAGAATTTATAGACGGGGCGACAGTCAAGATCTCTGACTTTTCTAACCTTCGAGATTTGGTGATCATTCACTTACAAACCATGTTAAGCAGCTTTCAACTTCTCCATTTTGTAACGGCCTGTATCTTCATAGTACAGTGTTCCATTGGGAGACAGAAGTCGCCAGAGAGCAAGGGAAAATCTAGTCTGGGAGGGGAAAGAGCCAAAGTTTGTGCATTAGAATGAGCTTGAATAGCAGCATAAACTTTATCAATGAGCCCCTCTATGGTTTAAGTCTTACCCATTGAAACCCAGCAAGTGAAAACCAGCAGCCAGGCAAACCATATCCTCTGCTACTCAGAACCTGGAAATGAAGACAGAAGTAAACGGTGCTGATGCATGGAATGCATGAATCAGAAAATAGGGGAATCGAAGACTTAAAAAGATGCAGACTGATACCATTAATGCAAGAGCACCCAAGGTAAAGCATCCACTCATCGACAAGCTAAAAAACCGGAGATCTCGTCCAGCCTGCAAGAATGCATGATTAGGATGCAATGTGGGAAATTCTTGTACATGTTTTTATTAGTGAGCTCGATCATTCAGAGAACATCCATGAACATCTAAGGCCACAAAAGTTAAAGCTATATAAATATTCAATGAGTTGTGCAATGGACTTATATTGTTGTATTACTAAATATATTCTTATTTTCTCTCCTGTTGTATGCTAATATGATACACTGAGCTGGTTTTGTTATCAAAGAACATGAATATGCGGGGTTTTCCAAGTTATTTATGGCTTTATCCTCTTGAATTGAATTACAAGGAGAGATAGAGTTACAAAAATTCCCCCTTGTTTAAGTAAACATTGCACAGTTTCATCCATATTGAACTAAAAATAGGTCTCTGCACAGAAGACAGCCACATCGAAGGTTGAAGGGTGCATCGACGGCAATGCCTAACTGAACGTACCATTAATGTCCCCTCAAGGCTATGAGTACTAGGCGTCACAGCCAAGGCAATGAAAAATGGTAACAGAACTTTGTGCATCTACAAAAGGAGAAGATATAAAATGAATCAGATGCATATTGTTAAAGCTACAACCATAACATAAAATCATCAGTTAATTGTGCCCAGAGTAAAGATTTTTACAACTTCTACTATCCAATTTTTTCCTCTTGATAATAGACGTATTATCTATTGCCTAAACCTAGAATTAAGCTTCCAGAGAGAGAAGAGATATGGTTAGATTAAGAGAAAAAAGAAAGGCACATGATTCATTACCACCATACGATACAAGCAAGCACCAGGTGGCAGATCTAGCTGGACCTTTTCTTATTTGTTCAAGTAGAACATAATAAATGTCACCTACTTTTTTTGAGTAATATCGATGTGTATTAAGAAAGGGAATATACAATCTGTACAAGATATCCAGACATGTAAAATTATCCAGAACAATCAAAATGAAACCTTACCCAGGACACTCAAAATGAAACTGCCTGATACTATAACTAATATGTAGTATCCGGAAGTGTCACCTGGCAAAAGAGCTACCTAGCCAGCACCAAAGTAAAATCAGCTGTTGGTAAGACTGTCAAGCTATCATAACAGACCTCCAGCAGGTTGGTCTTGGCCCAAGAGAACCCATGCCGCATGCCAGAATAAAACATCTCGTCCGCTCTGCTCTCACCCCCTCTGAAGACCCGATTATTGCGGGCTAGCCAAATACTCCAGGCACAAGAATACAATTGAGTATACCATAAGCCACTATAGCGAACAGGGATGTGGAATCCGCCCCATTGTTGAAACAATTCAAGTACTGATCGTGGTTGAACCCAGCGAAGACCCCAGTGCTTGAAGAGCATTGACCAGCACTCCCACGCCATCCGACAATCTAAGAGAATGTGATTCGTATCCTCTTCCCTATTGCCACAGGCCTCACAAAGGATCTCCGCCGATTGAAGGATGCCTATCCGCCTCAAATACCCCTTTGCCGGGAGCCGTCCCCAACAGGCTAACCACATCAAAGCTTGCCATTTGGGTGCCCCTGGTTTACTCCAAACATTGGGGATCGACTGAGTGGGGACTTCCACTGAAAGCGCTACCAGTGATCGATAGCAAGATTGGACTGTGAACCTCTCCCCCTGTGTTCCCCAGTGCACCATATCTTCCTCCCCCAGATTTGGCACATAGGACTCCAAGAGAGACATCAATCTCCGAACTTCACCATCCTCCCACACAAACAGATTCCTTCGCCAAATAAAATTCCAGCGCCACACATTAGTTTCCCACACCCCAAACTGAGAAACTGATCCCGTTTTCTGGATGGATAGTGCATACAACCTAGGGAAAGTTTCGCTCAAAGTCTCAGAACTGCACCATACATCATCCCACATCCGTATACGGTCTCCTCTTCCTAATTTCCACCGGAAAAAGGAGGACAGGCATTGTCCACTGGATAGACCCAATCTGCTAGTTCGCAGAATACCATTCCACATAACAGAAGCATGGCGACTACTACTCAGGATACCCTCTTTGTGCAGCCTAGGACTGTATTTCTGAGCAATGATTCGGCTCCATAGTGAGCAGGTGTCATTAGCTAGTCGGCTACTCCATTTTGTGAGCAGCGCCTGGTTCTTCATCTTCAGACAATTCACACCTGCTCCCCCAATCGCAACCGGCCTGACCACTGTTGCCCACTTCACTTTACAAAAGCAACGCCTATCCATTGTGCCAGCCCACAGGAACCTCTTCATCCATTTCTCCAAGTCCCTACGCACTCCCCCCGGCATCTGAAAGAATGTCATGTAATAAACAGGGAGACTATGGAGGACGGACTTGATGAGTGTGAGTCTACCAGCTAGTGAAAGTAAGGCCCCTTTCCAAGCAGCTAACTTCTGTTTGAAGCGATTCAGCACCGGCTCCCACGTACTGCGCCGCCTTGGATTAGCCCCTAAGGGCACCCCAAGATAGATAAATGGTAAGGATTGTATTCGGCAGTGAATTAATTGAGCTAAGTCCTCCGCTGCAGAGGTGTGAACATTGATGCCCACCAGCCCTGATTTGAAAAAATTAATTTTGAGACCAGAGAGGAGTTCAAAACACCTCAGGACACTCTGAATATTAAGCACACCCTGCTGATCACCATCGCAGAAAAGTATGACGTCGTCCGCATACTGTAAGTGTGTGAGCTGTAGAGTGCCGATGGTGATACCCTGAAATAGTTGGCATTCCGCTGCCCGTCCCAGTAAACGCGACAATACCTCCGCTGCCAGATTGAAAAGCAAAGGAGACAGGGGATCCCCTTGCCGCAATCCCCGACCCAGATTAAATTCCATCGTGGGTGCGCCATTAAGAAGGACTGCGCACCGTGCTGAAGAGATGCATTCCTTAATCCAACTACACCAGCGGGCTCCGAATCCCATCTGCTCCAGAACCGCAGACATAAAATGCCAATCGACTGAGTCATACGCCTTCTGAAAATCCAGCTTTAGGCACCAGCCCTGACTTCCCGACTTGCGCATGGAATGCAAGAGCTCATTTGCAATCATCACTGTGTCAGCGATAAATCTCCCTTCCATGAATCCTGTCTGAAAAGGCGAAACAAGCTGGTCCATCACTGACTTGAGCCGAAGTGTCAATAACTTTGCAATTATTTTGTATAGGCTGTTGATCAAACTGATGGGCCTATAGTCTCTCAACTCCACAGCGCCACTAAACTTGGGGATTAAGGTGAGGAAACTATTGTTGATTCCTCTTGGTAAGACTCCACTGCGCTGGAATTCCTGGATCATAGTAATAATTTCTTCGCCAATTACAGACCATGCATTTTTTATGAAGAAAAAATTGAATCCATCCGGTCCCGGAGCCTTGTGGCTGCCACACTCCCAAACCGCCCTCTTAATCTCATCTTCAAGAAACGGTAGCTCTAACATGTCTGCATCCATTGTAGATAACCGGGGAAGACTCAGCCCCTCAAAGCCAAACCAACTAACATCCTCTGCTGCAAAAGCTGTTTGAAAATGTTCAACTACCGCAGCCTTCATCTCATTCGGATTACATACATCTCTGCCCTGTACATGAATAGCTCCTATGAAGTTGCGACCGCGTCGTAGAGTGGCACAGGTATGAAAGAACCGGCTGTTCCTGTCACCAAGTTTGAGCCACTGTTGGCGGGATTTCTGTCTCCATTGAGCCTCAAGTTGTCGTTTGATATCCCATTTCTGATCCTGCAAAACCGCATATCTCGTCTGATCAGTTTGACTCCACCCGCTGCGCCCCTGATCCAGCAAATCTAATTCAACAAGGATCTTCTGCAACTGATGGTCACTGTGAGTGGAAGACTGTCGATGCCAACCCTGCAACTTCTTCTGTAAAAAGGCCAGCTTCTTAATTACCTGGAAGCGCCCAGAGAAAGTAAGCCCTGCCTCCTTCCAAATCTCATCCACCTGTTGCAAAAACCTTCGGTTTTCCCACCAGACATCCCACGAACGGAATGGACGAAAGCCCCAAAACGTCTGATCCGCTTTCAGAATGAGAGGGACATGATCTGAAAATCCTTTAGCCCCAGCATACAATCTATGTCGAGTGAATTGCATACACCATTCTGGCGACACCAAGGCCCTATCAATTCTGGACGCGCGAGAGGAGGTGAACCAAGTATATGCCTTGCCAATGAGTGGCATATCCAATAAACCATTTCGGAGGATAAAAGTCTGCAAGCAACGAGCTGCGCGTCTGTTAAATGAACTACCTAGCCTCTCGTCCGCTGTGAGTGATTCGTTGAAGTCACCCATAATTACCCATGGGTCCGAATCCGTCAATTTTCGCTGCTGTAATTCTTCCCATAAAGCACTGCGCTCCTGCTCATGATTTGGAGCATAAAGACCCACATACTTAAAACGAAAGCCAGAAGCCTTCACCTGCATATCCAACAGCAACCATCTCTCAAACATTTCTTTTCCCAAACAATGTACAGTTGCCTCCTCCCACAAGCAAATAAGACCACCTGATGTACCAATAGCATCAATGGCTGCCCACTGTACTGTTGCACTAGGCCACAATCTACGGATCATACTAACAGGGAAGTTTTCCCACTTTGTTTCACATATTAGCAATATACTCAACTGTTCATTATCAACTAATAAGCGTAATTGTTGTTCCTTCAGCTTACCCCGACACCCTCTAATATTCCATAGAGCCAAATTGATCATTGCAGTAAAATACCCATGTCCAAACCCATACCTGCAGGTTACTGGGGAGCGCAATGAGCCTTCCACGCGGCTCGATCCTCCACTATGCGCCCCTTCAGTTTCATCCGGATAGCCTCCTTTGACTGTTTGCAGCTAAGGCCCAGAGTCTCTGCCACTGTCAACGCACGCAGCGCCTCCTCCTCAATTAGACAGTGGGACGAACCTGAGCCAGTATGGCCTCCCGCATCAGAGGAACCATCAGTATGGCCACAACTCGCATCCAAGAATGAAGGATCCTCTGCTAACACTGAGACCCCGGGTTTGACCACATAGCTATCTCTTCCGGACGAGAGACTTCCTGTAGGCTTGAGATGTCTGAGTTTCTTCTGCTTCCCCATCCTGCCATGGGCTGCCCAGCCTTTAAATCCAAATCTCTGAGCCTTATGCCCAGCCTTCCGCATCCGAACGAATGTTGTCTCCCCGTGCAGCAAAGAAGGAGGAGGTGGTTCAACAATTGGCTCAGTGGGTAACCTATCAGACTGCATAGTCCTGATAGCATGTAGTTGTCCCCCCGGAGACCCTTCATCGCGCACCAAGATGAAGTCTGGTGCCGAAAGAGTGCTGTTGCCCCCCCTGCTGGAACTAGGACTGGAAAGGCCCTCCTTAAGTACTTGGACATCTGATTGAGTTCGCACCTGTACAGGTTGGGCGAGCAGCCCATGTTGAGCAGGCCTTGACAGGCCCAACACTGGGGAATGAATGTCACCTTCATCCTCTTCCACAGGGCCCCTGCTCAACTCTTGTATACAGCCCACATGTCTTCCTACAGGCGAGACATGACCCTCCAGACCTCCTGCCCTCGCTTCCCTGCTGACTGATGGTTGATGCGACGCAGGTTCAGGTCGGCTAATAGGACCATCTGCAACGGACACTTTTGCGCCAACATTGGAGCCTTCCTCGATCACATCTCTGGCTTCCCGCACGTGTACCCTGAAGCTTTTTCCTTCTACTGTTACCAGTACCGGATCCTGAGGAACTGCCTTAGAATGTGTCACCACTTGTAACCTAGCCTTGTCCAGACATTCCCAGTTAACTGTATTGTGATGAATTTGGACCAATGACCCTAACGGCTGGACAATCATGGAAAAGGCTAGCTCGGACCAAGCATGTAATGGTAGTCCCGTAACCTCCACCCAGCAGATTCTTCTACCACTGATATCTGCTGAACTCCAAGGATGGAAATCCGTAAACTGAGCTTCCCAGAAATGAAAATTTTCATTCAGTTCCCGTTTTAAACACTCGGCCGTGGGGAAAATAATCAACCGTTGTGCCCCGCCCATTGAAATAAACTCCACTTCCTTTATGCCTTGAGGTTCTGCTGTACAGGGTGAGCGCAAGAAACCCACCGCACTCCTCTGGAGTTTCTCAACTGCTTGAGGGTTCACAGGGATCGATATAGTATCCTCTCCCGCTGGCAGTTGGCTCTTCCCAATGGTGACCGCAGCATACGAACGTCCATCGCGCTCCTTCAAGACCGTCTCGGGAGCCTCTAACTGAGTTTCCCGCGATGGTTGTGCTGTGTCACTACCACGCTTCACCTCTGTGGTTCCCTTAATCCCCCTCCTATCTGGATATTTCGCCACTGTGAACGTCATTCGAGTATGTGAACCCAGAGTCAAGGACAGTCTTCGATGTCTATGTTGTTCCTGAGACCCGCAACGAACAAACTTGGCAAAGCCAAACTTTACTCCTTTGCTGGAACGACGATTTGGGATATATACATCCGCTACTGGTTCTATGTTGGCTATCTCACGAAACAGTTTTGCCAAGCCCCAGCCCTCTGGTATATTGTCTATATAGTAGGAGATATAGCGATCTGCATGAAAAATCTGGGCGGGGTTCCATCTGGACCGAGACTGTTCTTCCTGGCCCGACCCTAAGCGGCGAGTCTTCATAAAATGTGGAATATCCCTCACAAGTGTGGGTGCATGAGGAGATGGAAGACCAGAGGGGGGGTCAGGCGGTTTGAGGGGAGTGTGTTGGCGAATGGTAGAGAGGGTTGGGAGATTTTGGGAGGTGAGAGAAGCCATTTCGGGTACAATCTTGCTTTTATATATTCCTTTATGGTTTTTAAATGTCACCTACTTTGAACATCGCTAAATGTTAAAAATTGATAACTGAGGCATTCTAGTGTTGATCATCTAAAATCATAACTGATGCCAATGATAAAGCTTTATTGTTTTTGAACCCTTTCCTTTTTATCCTCTTCTCCGGTATTTTATGGTTCTTACCAGCTTGACTTACGTCCGTGCGTAAACCAATACATTTAGTCTATGCTTCTGTGCTTTCTTCTTCATTTATATGAATATAAGAATCAATATATATTTTAACAATAAGATAAAGCTTGATTATTAAACTGGACCTTTTACTGTCTAATTAATATATATTAACAATATGAAATATGCACCATTGTGCTTTTGGCAAAAGGTCAATCTTCTGGGTTTGATGGTATCTGTTATACGCCAGTTTTTTCTTTCTACAATATCTATTTTACTCCATTTAATCCCTATCTCTCTAAATTCGTTGGCTGTTACATGCCAGTTTTTGCTTCAATTAGTAGGCACGTAGGCTGGTCGGTAGTGGTTCGTGGGAAAGCTTCAGGGGGAGCTGGCATAGGCAATTTGCTGTTGCGGAATCAGGCTTTACTTACGAAATGGAGTACCAGAATTGCCACGGACACATGCTCTTTGTGGCAACAGGTAATCAATCAGACTATCTCTATCGATAGTCTGGAGTTGTTAGCTTCAGGGACTTTTGTTGCTTTGTTGCGTATGTTGGCTGCCTAACAGATGCAGGTACAGGTCTGCAGGTTGCTGCAAACTTGGGGGACTTCTGTGGTTTCATCTTTTGTTATCAGCGGCTGGGTTGCTCTTCATATGCCAATATTTTCGATAGTCTGGAGTTGTTACCTTCAGGGACTTTTGTTGCTTTGTTGCGTATGTTGGCTGCCTAACAGATGCAGGTACAGGTCTGCAGGTTGCTGCAAACTTGGGGGACTTCTGTGGTTTCATCTTTTGTTATCAGCGGCTGGGTTGCTTTTGATATGCCAATATTTTTGAAGTGAATTGGTATTTTGCAAGTTAAGGAGCCTGTCATTTAGTCATAGGCTCCTGTTGGTTTCATTCTGGTCATTGTGTTGATACAATGTTACATTGTACAGACTCTATGTCTTACTATATACATATCGATATTCATCAAAAAAAAAAAAAAAAAAACAGGTAATCAATCAGAAGTACAGACCAAGATTAACACCTGCTGGATTGGAATGTGCAAGAAACAACGGATCTGCTATTTGGCGTGGTATAGTACAAACTAGTAAAGCGGTCTTACCAAATGGGAAATGTCTCTCTGAATTTCATCGCTGGAAGTTGGGACAGGGTAGTTCAATTTCGTTTTGGCAGGACAGTTGGTGCAGTGATCAGCCATTATTATCCATGTTTCCCAGATTATATGACGTATCCCTTGCGAAGGAGAGGATCAATTCTGCAGTTTGGAGCAGTGGTGGGACTGGAATGGGAGTGGAAACTAGCTTGGCGGAGGCAATTGTTCGTATGGGAGGAGGAGGAAGCTAACAGATTACTATCTTTGTTGACAGGTTTTAAACCAGATCCATTACAGGAGGACGAACTTACATGGGGATACCAGCTGCAACCGTTTTCAGTACACAATTGCTATCAGACCATGGAGGAGCATTTGACTCTACCCAATGAGCTGAATATACCAAATGTTTGGCGAAAGCATGGTGCTCCTAAATGGCAAGTTTTTATGTGGCTTGCGTGTAGGGAGAAGATATATGCCAAACGTCAGCTCATGCACTTTGGCATCATCCCTGACTCGGCCGGTGTTTGTGATGCGTGTGGTTTAGTGGAGGAAGATTCGAACCATATTTTGCTAGACTGCAGGATGTCTTGGACTTGCTGGTCGATTCTATTTCATAAATGGGGTCTAAGTTGGGTTCAGCCACGAACAATGACAGAGCTATTTGTGCAGTGGGGAGGCTTCCATGTTCCAGGTCGCTGGCAGGATTTATGGTATGTATTACTTTTTTCTTTGGCATGGAGCATATGGTTGGGACGCAATCACAGGATTTTTCGAAGAGAATTCTGCAGCGCGGAAGATTTATTTTACACTGGCATTCGCCATGGTTTTTGTTGGGCAAAATTTAATTTGAAGGGTGGCTGCCCAGATTGTTTGACGTTATTATCAGTAGGAGATTTTAGTTCACTTTGGCTTCCTTGAACTGAATGGAGTGTGAAATTTTTAGATGCTGTACACTATGGTATCTGTTAGTTTCACATTACCTATTGAGTGCTAACAAGGTGTAATTGTCTAACTCCTTGTATTCTGTATCTATATATAATACAATCAATATATTCTCAAAAAAAAAACAATGGGTAAAGATTCAGTGAAAAAAAAAGAAAAAATACTTCCCCTGGTAGCCTATACGCCAACAATTAACCAAGTCGGAGCATTGCTTGTTCTTTATACATGAAATAATACTATCAAACTAGGCAGCTGTAATTTAAAATTGCCAAACAATAATTAAGTGATTGGCACGGAAAGAATGAGGTTTTATGGTCTCGTAGAAATGCTGTAAAAAATCGCCAAATTGCTACATCAAAATGCGAACGACAGCAAGCCCGACTGCAGATAAAGAGACAATGGTACCAATGCAGTATTTAATCACGTCATATTTTGCTGCTTCTAGCTGAGCTCTTAATGCGTGGATTTCCTGTGGATAAAATCGTGCAGATGAGATGAACATTAACTTCATGCTGTCACTAAAAGCATTAATGCATATATTTTCGGAAAAAAAACTCGCCCGATCAAGCTTGTTGGTTAGATTGGTCGTTTCTGCATTCTGATTTGCAAGCTCATCTCGATTACGGCTGAACTCAGATAAACATATAAATTAGGACATGACTAGGATGATTAGCTTCATCATAAGGAAATCTGACAAGTCAAATTTGTAGAAATGACATCATACTTGCAGGATTAAGTGAATAAATGAGATTGGGGGATAAGCAATTTTAGGTTGCAAGTTGTAGCATCTTGAGAATACATATATGTAACTAAGTGAATGTACATAATAGTAAAAATTACATTTCCTGAACAGCTGACTAGCAAGTATTACTCTTGCAATCCAAAACCATTCATAGAGATTTGCAAAAAGGTGGAAAAGAAGAGTGGCAGAACGTTACAGATTATAAAACTGTCATCGTGAAAATTTGTCATGTATTCTTACTTTGTTGAAAGAAATATATGAAAGATATTAACCATAAAACACAGCAGGGCACATAGTTACAGTAGATATGCCTTACCCTCTTTCGAGATTCAAATCCAAACGTTGCCCAGCAATGACCTTGTCAATTTCATATCTGTTTCAGAAATAAAGCATCAAGTTGTAACCATCAAATTTATATGAATGGTATAAACTGCCTTGTAACACACACCTCAATTCACTCCTCATTTTGTCAATGTCACTCCGTAGTTTTTCGGTCTCACGTTGCAACATAGAAAAATGATGCTCCTGTATCAAGATGATCCTTTGGAAAAACTCAAACAGAAGAGATAAAGAAATACTGGCTAAAAGTAGTGATACTATATTATCAAAGGTTTTTTAAGAACAAAGAGAAATAAACAGAAAAGAAAAATAAAAGAAATACTGTTAACATTAAGAAGAACGATTTGAAAAAGCTACGTTGTTTATAATAAATCTGACAAAACCTGATTTGTAGTGTTGCAAGTAGATAAAATGTCATATTATTACAAACATTCGGAGGATTATGACTTTGACACATATTTCAAAATCAAACTACAAATTTCACTCTTATACGAATCACAAAAAATATCCAAACCATATAATATATTTACAAGCAAATGAACCTTAATTCTGCTGGAATTTTCCCTAAGTTTAAAATCTTAATGGTAGGAAATTCTGGGTACGAATATGGACAAAGTATACATATATAAAGAGATAAAGGAGTAGCCAAGAATAGACTATCATTATTAAAAAAATATAAATAACACGACGTACATTTTGAGAAAGAATACCTGAGAACTCTGTACTTCAGACTTAAATTTTGAGAGATTTGCATCTTGAAGCATTTCGCTCTACAGATTGAAAAGACACAAAGGATTGCTCAAATTAATAGCAAAACACAATCGATGACAACACTATGTTTGCTAAACTCAACATGCCAAAGCAAACACATCAACCAGAGGAAAAAATATGACTAAAACTAAAACCTTTTGCATTTCAGCTTTCAGGACGAAAGAGTGAGACACATTCTCCAAGCTGTCGTTCAACACCTCAGTGATGGCAGAAGTTATTGCCTCCGCCTGTTTTGAAGGCACACCTTGCTCCTCAAGTCCCCTAACCTTTTTACAATTGACATATATAAACAAAGCTGACCAAAATGAAGCAAAAAAAAAAACTATTTGAAAGAAAAAGTACCAAAATTACAATACCAAGGCCAATGTGTCGACAAGAAAAGCACGTTTGCCACTAGGATTCACCAGCTGTGAAATTGTCTTGCATGTGAATCCGTTAATAGGAGAACCCGGACTCGACAATACGTCAACCGATCGGAATCTAGTGAAGAAGAGAGCTGATTGTATTGCATGATAAGGTGAAGCCATTAATTTATTTCTGTTCGTTGTGTAGGCCTTTGATTGATATCAGATTGGACAAAAGGTTTGGAGTCAGAGGTAAAATGGGAGGAATGTTAGTCAACTAGACAAGATTCATAAACCAAGAAAAATATTATGCATGCTGAAACCCTTTTTTGCTGTTACTTGACAGAAAAGTTTAAAATTCTTAGTTCTATTTTACGTTTTATAATTCCTGGATTTTCATTTTTTTTTTACTTTTTAGCTCAATAGGTCAAATCTAATTGGTCATAGATTGACTACCAACATTGACAAATAGTTGTGAAAGTATAAACAAGTTAAAATGATATGGTATGTAATCAGCTTCAATAAGCACACCTTTTAATTCATCCAGCAGACTAAACAGATGACCAAGAAGGCAGAATGCGCTATGCAGAAATGTAGGTTATATATGCAAACTCAACAATGCCATTAATTTGAATAGGTGTCATAAGATGCCAACACTGTATTTGACATGTATAAAAGACTAAGATAACAGAATAAATATGCAACAGCAGGAAAGAAAAAAGACTTAAGGTGTTCAAACCTGAGTACCAAGAGCTTTCAACATATTTCCATAGATTAGAGAAGTCTTCGATAATGTATTACCACTGGTACAGGTGTTTTCAGTACCATATTTTCTGGCATCTTCTGACAGTTTAGTTTCTGATGAAAAGAACAAATGAAAAAGAGGAGTTAACTTGTGGAAATTCAAAGCATAATGCAAGAGTGTAGCGTCAAAACTTCCTCTAACTCACCAATCTCAACTTGTTTGGATCCTGTGACGATATAACCATCTACTCTGCGAACAATATCTCTTTGAAAATGCTGAAGGACGATACACGCAGTCATGAGATGATGAATAAAAGATATATGATAATAATAAAAAGTGAGAAAGTAATACTTTGTGAAATCATAAATTCACATCAATCGTGAATTATGATAAACAATTGATAAAGCATAGAGGTCAGGAGGAACCACAATCAGTGTGACACATAAAATTCAGCTCGAATAGAACATAAGCATTTAGCTATAATACCACAAACAAGGCTCAAAGTAGATACACTACAGATACTATATATACAAAAGAAACTCTCATAGTGAATGGATACCTAATTCATACATGGAAGTGATTAACAGGGTATATTCACAAAGTCGAATATTTACACACTTTGCATATATCTATCAAAATTGTCTACATTTTTAAACCAATCTGTAGAACATAAATTCATATCTTTTCAATCACACTAAAGCAAATACATAATAGACAGTCCAAATCAGTAATTTTACCAATCAATTTCTCCAAAGATAATTTTCTTTTCTACAGCTATTTTCGTCCAATGAAACCAACAGTATGCTGAAAATCAGATAACCGTTTATCAACTGCTCCTTGAAGGATTGCACTTTGATGGAAGGTAACGGAAGAATTAATAACTGATTTCACCAAATCAACCAAATTTTTGAAATTTCAATTAACGTTCAAGTTATCTTCCCAAAGTAGAAACACAAAAGAACATATCTTAAAGCTAAATCAAGGAAATCAAGCTAGAGAAAATATATATGTTTCGAAAAATCAACTTGGACCCGAAATCCAGAGGAGTGTATGATGATTAGGGTTTGACATTGGCGGTTACCTGCCGTTGCTTGGCGACCTGTTCTCCCAGTTTCGTGGCTTGTTTTCTTACTACTTCCATCACCGGCAGAATCGGTGTAGGTGGCTTTGGAATTTGATTGGTGTTGTGGAGCTGAAACCAAATAAGCGTATGTTTTATTTTACGGGGAAGACTGAAGACTAATTTATAGCTACTGTTTTATGTAATTGTAAACGATAAGGATTTATATCATTATTCAATAGCAAGTTCAGATTAAATAAAACTCTTTCGCAATAGTTAAAATAAAACGAGATATAATCCAATAAATCGAGATATAATCTGATAAAGGAGATATATTCTCAGGTTCTTGATGTTACTTGGACGAAAAGTTTAGAATTCATAATTTTTTTCTTCAAAATTCCTGGTTTTGCAATTATTTGGTGACATCTATTTCTTTCTGTCTCAAAGTAAGAGGTCGGCAATAAAACCAAAAAGGATTTAAGAAAAAAAAAATGCAATACTGAGACGATCAGTTTTATCTCATCGAGTGAAAGACTACGCTGATGCAAATGATCCTGAACCACCATAAGTAAAAGATATAGCTATTTCTTGACGTCATAAGCCATCGCAAGTTACATGGAAAAAACGAGAACACCAAAGGGGACGAATGCAGGAACTCGAAAAAGGAGGCAAAAATGAGGTGAAAAACTATCCAACTGCAAAACTGAAAAGATTATTTCACAAGTATAAACGCTACAATAATTAAGAAATATACTGAACTTCCAGAGAAATTCTGTACAGTATTTGACTGCCATAAGCAGCTAAAAATTCCTTAAAGCTCACGGATGGAAATAGTCACACTGAGCCCCTTTTCTGCAGTGCCCATTTTCATGGAATTTGCATACTCGCTGCCCTCTAAACGAAGATCTGGAAGAATCTCCCCTGCCAAATGACGGCTGCTTATTCCATGATTTACCTCCACCATAACCAGTATCTCCGCCCTGAGATATTCTATCCTTCTGCCCGGAGAACCTGTCTCCGTGTTGATTCATATCACTTCCCCACTGGCCTAGGTTGCTGTTGGATGCTGCCCAACCGGTATTAGCGTTTCCCGGAGGCCCTTGACCCGGTGCAACCCAAGCTTGATTTGCATTATTAGGTGGAGCAGGCCCTTGACTAGATGGAATCCACCCTGTAAAAGCATTTGCGGACGCCTGTCCTTGGACAGCTGCACCCCAACCTTGATTTGTGTTTCCAGGTCTTTGCCCTTGCCCAGTTGCCACCCAACCTGGGTTTGCACTTGCAGGTGCCGAAGCCTGCACAGTTGCAACCCAACCCATATTAGAATTTGCTGGAAGTGGTCCTCCCCAGTTCACATTTGGGTTTCCTGGAATCGCCCCCCAACCCATATTTTGATTTTCTGGTCCTTGTCTCGCAGCATTACTCGGGTTCTCTGGGGTGAAAGATGAAGAGGACACTAAATTTTGGTTTCCAGGAAGTGGCCCCCAACCAGAATTTGGATTTCCTGCAAGAAACGGTGAAGCCGAACTATGGACAGAATTTGTTGTACCAGCCCAACTACCAGAAGCAACAGGTTGTGAAGTAGAAATTGGATTACTTGGCTCCAGCTTCTGGGCGGGTAGATTTCCCCAAACTTGAGATCCATTCCCAGGTACCGGATGCGAGGAAGTCATTTCTGGCCTAGAAATTGAACTAGCTTCCCATGCATGCGACCCAACAAGAGCATTACCAGTCATAGGGCGAACCATTTTTTGGATAGTTTTCGTATCATTTATTGCACTGACTGAAGGACCATTAGAACCAGGGATCACATGCTGATGTGAATTGATCTGCATCCTGGGTGATTCACCAGGTACCGTTGACTGAGAAAGCACACGAGGAGCATTACCAGAGCCCAAGTGCGCCCCTGCTTCTGCCTTGGGCACTGAGCGCATTCCAGGAGACATATTTATACCATCCGAGTGTCCTGTGAGTTTTGCTGAGGATGAAGAAACATGAGAAAATTGATCAGTTTTGGGTACAAGTACAGCAGTTTGTCGCAGCAGCTCTCCGCTGCCTCCTAATAATGCATTGGCCACCGCGAGAGAACTGGCAGGTTGGGAAGGAGTGGGAGACCATTTGCTTTCATATGCTTTCCCTCTAGTTCCACCTTTGGGAGTCTGGCTTGGAGTTGGAGAAGGGAGGTTTGTCTCAGAACCCCCCCACCTATCAGCAGAATAATTGGGAATCTGTAGTGGGGTAGCTGTAGTTTGTCCAACGGAATTGCCTATGTTGGTTTGCGGTTTCCGACTTTCTCCAGTGTGTGCAGAATACAATGATGAAGATTGCGGACCATTATCCAACTGAGTCTTCAGTAAACTAGATTCAACCGGTGGAACTTCCTTTTGGAGTTTTCCATTCAACGCATCAGTCAAAAGTATAGAGTCATCTTGCTTCTCGTTTGTTCTCCATATCCTTAAATCAGCAGGGAAATAACCAGTATTATTCCATTTCCGCAGCTGGACCATAGAAAATGGACCTTGGACTTTGGCAGATGGGTCCTGGTAATGCCATATCTTGTCCGCTTCATTGATTTTGGCAGCTGTTGATGTTAATCCTGCAGACGAAGCTGTTGGTGAAATCTCTGGGTTAGCCCTGGGCACAGATTCTAGAATTTGAATAGGTCGGGCACCCTGGTTGTCAGCATTTGAGCCAGCTTTTAGTTTTTCCCAGTTCTGTAATTGCTGCATTTCTCGGTCTCTCCCTTGGCTCCACAAGTTTTCATTCAATGTCTCAGCAGCTCCGATAGCATTGTCCCCTTTGTTTAGAAAACCTTTACCTGACATACTTCTGTTAAGCTCATGATTGATGCTTGAGTAATTCCGCGTTGCACCCCAGGAATCATTAGGGGAAGAAGCACCTCCTACATGTGGAGAAATAGGCTCTCTGCCTCTCCTGTTAAAGCCACTGCCTCTAGGTCTCAAATAATTTTCTACAATGCCAAAATATAAGTTCATAATTAGATAACAAAAAAAATACAAAAGAACAGAAAAGAATTATCTTTGAAGAACATGAAAATTAGAAAATTGAAGAGACCTTGCTTATCATCTCTTTGGCCTTCATCTTCTTCAGACTCATAACTTGGATCCATTTTTGGGTCAGTATGTATCTCAGGAATTTCTTCCAGCCTACGTCGCCGCTCATCCGGTGACTTCAGTAGCTGCAATTTCTCCACACATTCTCTAAGCGTGAACGGGAGTGAAGGACAACTTAATCATACTGTAGAAATGCAGTCACATTCCAGTAAAAGACATAAAAACACAATGTTCTCGTTTGTACGTATCTGATCAAGATACTAAACTGGATTGAGATACACATTCTCAACCCAAAGTTTACAATTAAACAGGTTATATATTATATTTTTACTCATTCTCATGGTTGTAATGTCTACCATCAAATACAATGAAGGTTCTAAAGCAGGCAAAACCCCAAAAAGATCACAGTTGGTGGCGGCATAATAAGAGTCATTTGCAACAGAAAAATGGATGGAAATTAAAAAGCCTGGAGATTTAGCATAATGAAAGAATCATTAGATGTTCAAAATAATCTAGTTACAACACAATAAATTTCAACTAAGACAGAATATTCTGCCATCGAACAAACAGAGCATACATTCCAGGGGAAAGATCATGCTACAAACAAAACAAGTTATGTTTCTAGAATAACATTGATACAGAAACATATAAACGCATGACATGGAAAATAATTCCATAACTCTATCTAATCCTATATTATAAAAAGCAATAAACTTTCAACGGCATCAATGCAAAAAACACTCAGCACCACTGCTGTAATAAAAAAATGTGAGAATATATAACATGAAATAACCGGTAAACAACTAGAATCAAAATGAATGCTATATAAAGGAAAAGAAAAATTAATATCAAGTTTCAAGAGCAAAGGATATTCCTTTCTTCGGCCCATGTCACTAGCTCGATCACGTAGATGACTGACACGTGTTATCTCTGTTTCCAGAGTCTGCAATAAAATAGAGCATATTATTCATAACAAATAAGAAAACTTGTATAAGTAACTGTTCAATATCTACAATTTCCCAGCATAAATAATATAAATCTTCAAATAACAGATAAGGTTTCAATAATGGAACCAAAAGTTTATCTCAACTAATCCCTAAATAGCTTAAAGGATGCTGCCAGGAGCACAAAGTTTCAGAGGAAAATATAATAGCCAAAACCCAATAGAATGTGAAATCTTATAATCTTATCTCTACGTGCAGATCTTAACAGGAAAAAAATTAGCAGTGGAATAATTAAAAAATTATAGAGTAACAGGCTTTTCTTAAAACCAAAGAAGCATTAATTATTAAAGAGCTCTATATCACTAATTTGGATTTTAATCATATAGCAGAAACATAAGTATCTACCTCTTCATCGAACATGTCCTAGATATTGACTGGACAGGACAGATTTCTAGATCTGAGTGAATGTTACCAAGAGTATATGTTGGAAAAGCCACGTGTTTTGTACAGGATAACTAAATAACCTGAGGCTTCTACAGCTTTCAAAATGATATTCATTGAATGAAACAATAGACTGTTTTATTTAAGATTCAACTCTTAATCATCTGCAGGAATTTTTAACTTAGAAATTTATACTTTAGCACATATAAATAGCATTTGATGAAGTAGGATCACATCTATATGTTGTCACCAAACTGGTGCCATCTCTTGTATATTAATAGGTGATGTCATTGATTCTTCAATTAAAAAAGAAACTCAAAAAGAACATGTGAATCGCCATCTCATTTAACTCCATTAATATTTCTAGGCATTAATAACGAGATTGGTAATTCTAATGATCAGGGACCTTAGCCCTCAGAACAAGCCAATAGATGAAATCACAAAAAATTGGCACTAGGGTCATCTATCCTTCTGCTGCAACTAATGATCTGTCACATGTTTTGAGCTTTCTGTTTGAATTCCTCAACATGCCTAATAACCATGGGATACACAACAGGGATTACATGTACTTTTTTCAGGTCCCTACTTCTTTACTCCTGACTGTCCAAACAAGTCAATGGAAACAACACCAACTGATTTTACATGATAAGCTTATGATCACAGACATGTCAATATCACATAATTTTCCGCAATTGCTCCAGCAAAATACTTCTCACCAGTATTATTCAATACACATGTAAATTGAGCAAAAAAGAAATTATCATATGTCTGTGTTAGATGTTGAATCTATCTTTGTAATATAAAAGCTTACATCTTGAACTCTGACCACCTGGAGTGCCATTGCTTTTTCCTGAATATCACCCTACAACCAAAAAAACATCCCTCTCAGTAAAATGATAATCAGGAAACTGAAAAACAGAATAACATTTATAGTAAATTACCACTGTCAGCCGATTGATGAGCCCACACTTTATACTCTGGCGCAGACGCTTGCATTCATCCTACCAAATAAAATCACTATTACGGAACAGACTAAAAGATATACAAGATTTTAACCTAGTAAACTTTGAAAAAGTCACAGGAGCACCAACAGTAATGCCACTTTCTAGAAGAAATATGACAAACTTAACAAGGTTTTCAGGGAAGAACAGCAGGATGATTCCTTTAAGAAGGCAACTAGAGGTGTCTAAAGATCAATTTATAATCCAGAACATATTGCAGAAAATTTCTGCAAACTATGATGCCACATCTAAGGAAGGGGAAGCAAAAGATAACATGAAATAGAAGTATCATTAGTAAATCAGAAAATCACCTCAGTGAACTCCTGGTTGGAGATTATATCCATTGGTACAACTTCTGTCTTGTTTAAATTTAATATTTCCAACAGGAAATTTGTCATTTTTTTGCCAACCCTATACTGTTCAGCAGCTTTATTTGTGCCTACAGAAACATTTAAAAGATTTTATAATGTTAAGCCAGTCTATTTCCCCCAAGACAATGTGCATAAGGCAAAGGACTGCCAACCTTACCTACAACTTGGACTAACCGATATAAATCTTGTTTTTGGGCACTGCCAGATATTCTTATTCTGACAAAAGAGCCAACAGCTTTATCATTAAAAGTATCAGTATCGTCTACTAGCTCCTCCACCAAACTACGTCGCAAGTAAATCAAATTAATATTATGCATATCAATTGCAGCATAATCATCAACATTAGATTGTAATCCTCTCTTGTCACCCTTTTTACGTGATTTACGTTTCTTATCCTTGTGTGGCTTCACAAAACCATCTGAGTTCTCATCAGCCTCCAATTGATTAGCTTCCATATCAACAACACTCCCCTGAAGATCATCTGTCTGAGAATCATCTTTCAAAAGAAAATGGGATTCGAGAAGCTTAAGCATTTCAAAATGCCCCACACGTGGTTTCCCAAACAAATTCTGTAACCTAGAATCACAAATTATTTGACTTTTCCGACGAGGATCACGAAGTTTATTCCTTTTTATATATTCCAATAGGAGAGCCTGCACATCAAACTGAGAGCAAGATGATCTATCACCATTCTTCATGTGCATGACAAATTCCAAGAGCTCTTTTGAAGCCCATTGAATACTTTCATCATCAGATGCCCCCCTATCCCAATTCACTGTAGATGCACTCGGTGAAGCCTTCTCCTTGGCACTACTCTTTAATCGTTTTTTTACCTTTCTCCTTCTTGGGGTAACTGTTTGTTGATTCTCAGAGCTATCGGATGCTGATCCTCCATCATTCTGGACACCATAAACATCATCAGGAGATCCCTGCTTCCCAGAACGTAAGTAAGAGCCCTTCCAAGGATGTTTAGCCTGAGAAAGTTCCTCTGATGTCAGAGAGAGCCTCTCTTTCAGAGCAATCCAGTAATCCTTGAACAGAAACTCCCAGCTACTTTTGTCATCAAAATCTACTTGAGCCTGCACAAGCAAAACAGAAAAGTTACCTCAATTGTACAAAAACATTTAAGAGACCTCAACAATATTAGTTATATGCATAAGTAAATGTGACAATATAAAGCCACACATAAATGCAAACATACAATACCTACCAGCTAAACACACACTGAACTGCAGCAAAGAAGTATGCACATAGATCAAGAAAAAATGATAGAGAAAGGAGTCTGACACAATCTAATAAGAACAAAGAAAATATAAATCAAGAAGGCAAAGCAAGAAATAACCTGACATATTTTAATAGTTTTCTTAAAAAAGATCATTTCTAAATTCCACAGCTTACTGACGTCTATTCTTCAGAACAAAAATATTGAAAAGTAAGCTGTTTTAGGGTTTCACAAGTAGAACACCAAACAAAGGATTCAAGAAAATAAAGCAAAAGTTAACAAGAAGAAGAAGCCCTGCACGTACCATTTCCTTGTTTCCTTGCTCATTTTCTTCAATCAGTATTATTGTTTTCATACATGTATCACAGAAGCCTTTGTTACCCCTAACACATAATAGAGCACCATCTTTTATACACCCCTTGCACAAGGAATATGTACATGTCAAGCACATATAATAGGCATTCTTCTCACAGTTGCTGCATAGATGCCAACCTGAATGGTAAAAATAAGATCATCAACATAAGATTGATAAGCAGAACCCAAATTAATCATACTTGAACAAATAAAAGTATACAGAAACATTATACAAGAAAGAACTCACAGCATATTTCAATATGCTAGCTAGAAAACAATCAAATTAGTTCAATGCATTCAAACGCTTCTCCACATTTGACAACAGAGAAACTGCAGTTAGAGCCAGATAAGCATCATTTATCAAAACAGGCAACAGTACAGCAGACAGGAATTTCAATGTCAATATGACTCGGATAACATCAAAGAGTTGCCAGAGCAAGAATCCAAATTTGCTATTTGTCAGATACAATTCTGAGATGGATATGGAAACAAGACATGATTTGCAAGCATTGGTTATTCTGAGGTAGCTTCCCAAGACTCAGTTAATTTTCCCAAGTAATCAATGCATACACCTTGGAGCTCATTGATGGGGTTGCTTTATCTACTTCAGCCAAATTGTTGAAGTAGTTTGGAACTTTGGATGACTACGTAGGAAGGGGAAGAAACAACAGACAAAAGTCAGAGAGGTCTGACACAGATGATAGGGGATTGAGCTCAGTAATAAAGTACTCAATGTTCACCAATTTACACGATCTAAAGAACAGCCATGTCCAACTATCACCTCAGATTGCACCCTTTTTTAGAAAAAAATAATTATATAAAGAACCTTGAATTTCTGTTAACATGGAAATAGCATTATATTAGTTTCTATCTGTTCTGGATAAATCATCTTGGGCCAAGAGGAGATAAGGAGCTCGTATTAGCTTTTAAACAATAACCCATCATCAGAGCTGAACCCTTGACAAAGTTGGCAGCATTATTGTCGTTCATCCTTTACTGTATAAGATGCAGAAAGCCAGAAGACAGACAAAAAATCATGTCTTTCCAGTTACCTTCTCAAAATAGTGCTGTCACAATCAAGAATACCCTGGAACCTGATACTAAGCTATCAAAACAATTGAACCAAAGTACATCTCTATTGAATCCCTCCAAAAAAGTATGTCTACAATCTAGGGTGAAATAAAAACTGTCATCACAGGCCTACAGGACTATCAATTAAAGATGATTGCTTTCTGGAAGAGTAATCACAGCATTGCTACCGCCACTTCAGAAGTTCACATTGAGACTTCAAGTTTCTACAGTTCGTGAACCCTAATGATTAGATAAATGTTACACTCGACTTGATGCACAATTAACCAACGTGGGGAGATGGAAAATCTTAATATGTGCCGGGCAAGAACTTCCTGTCACTTCACACAAGCCCTCTCCTGCAAGCTTTGCTGTCGTGTACATCAACCCTTTTGCAAAGAAAAGAAAGAGGTAACAACTTCAATACCAGAAATTCCAATGAGAAGAAAGGTTGAAAAAATGAAACAACAAATGTGGCTTTCATGGGGAATGGTTTTGAAGCCACCTAAATTTGACATCTCGAACTCAAATATTCCCTCTGCACGGGAGGTTCAAAACTATTTCAATCTTAACAAGATGAAAGAACATAGATATTGCACAACTGTGATGTCAAAGCCTGAGATATATCTAGAAAATTAGGTAAATCTCACAAATGTGAGAAAATACAGGTCAAAGCTACATTGAAAGAGTCCATTTATCAGAGAAACCAAGCATTTTGAGGCACCATAACAAGCAAGGAATAATCTCCATTGTCTAGATCATTAAGACTCCAGAAAAAGATCATCATAAGAAAAGTAGTATAAGAAGAGAGAGCGGTGAAGAGAAGACTCCTACTTACCACAATTCCATCGACCTTTTGATCGAAAGAATGTCTCATCTCGATTAACACAGGAAGGATGGTATGCCTTGGGGCACCCCCTACATAACCAGTTACGCGACTAAGCATTAAAAACACGAGAAACAAAACAGTAATAAATAGAAAAAATATTAGCATTGCATGTACAGCTTTTCCTTTTTCACCTGCGGTCACAGAGAACAAGCTCACCACCATCAAAGCAAATGAAACATACATCCTCCTCCAACTTCTTCCTCGATGGTGCTTTTGCTGGAGTTTTAGCATTTTTCCCCCGCTTCCTCTTTCCGCCAGCACTTCTACTCACCTCCTCTGCAACTTCTTCTGCCTCTAACTCTGCCTTCTCTTCCATCTCTTCTGCTTCGTTCCTCTTTGCTTCCATTTCGTCTCCCACTTCCATTTCCTCTTCCTTGTCCACTTCCTCCAACTCATCAACCATCTCCATTTCATCCATTTCATATGCCTCGTTAAGCTCCTCTTTGTCAGCGTCAGTCATTTCAGTCTGCTCTGGAGCCTCCAATTCGTCTTCCGGATCATCATCAGACTTTTCCATTTCTTCGTCATTTGCTTCAGTTTTAATTATTAACTCGTCTTCCTTCATTTCCTCGACCACTTCAGTTTCCTTAATACTTCCCATCTTGTCGTCTACCACATCAGTAACCTGGGCCTCAAAAGGTATGTCAGTTTCTATTCCTTCGGTCGCAGTCCCGGTCCCCAATTCAACCATCATATTAGAGACAGCCTTTGACTCCAAAGCCGTTTCCATTTGAATTCCTTCACTCACAGTCTCCGCCTCCAATTCTTCTACAACATCGGCAACTGCGCCAGTCTCCAATCCTCTGCTCACAAACTCAGCTTGTGATACCCCTGGCACATGAACATCAGCCTCATCCTCCAATGCCGTTTCTTTTACTATTTCCTCCTTCCCGGCTTCGGCTTTCAGTTCATCTATCACATCATCAACCATCCCCGTTCCCGTTCCCGTAATCTTAATCCCCGTTTCAGTCTCCAATTCCTCCGCCAGGCCAGCAACAACCTCTCTCTTGATTTCTTCACCATCATTTACCGCCGTGTCCACCACTTCAGTATTCTTAGCCTCATTTTTACAAACTTCCCGTGTCCCCGCTCCAGGAATTACATCTTCCTCTTCTTTTACAGCCACATCCGGCAGTGGTTGTAGGTGAAGATGTTTATCCTCCGTAGTTTCACCGGCTCCATCAACCTCAACGCCATCTTCTTCCGAAGCTGGCTGTCGTGGAGACAGAGGAGGAGGCGGTAAAGCGTCCGCAATTACGTCAGTAATGGCATCCTGATCTTCACGCCTAGCGGTAACCGTTGTTTCCGCTTCATTCGGCGATGGTGGTCGTGGTCGTTCGTTGTCGTCAGTAGTAAGATGTAGGTCTGACAAATCGGTCGCGGCTTCTTCCTCGCATTGGTTCACGGTGTTTGGAAGCTCATGTTGTGCCATGTCCGAGTTAGCTTTTACCGCTTCGGGTATTGTAGTGGTGCCGGCGCTGGTAGTTACGTTAGATTCGTTATGAAGTTCGGGAGAGGGATTTTGAGGGATTGAATTCTCCTCCTCTTCGGATTCCATATCGAGAAATTAGAGTGAAATTAAGAAACCCTAATTCCTTAGGGTTTTGAGTCCTAGAGGAGATTCGTGTCGTTTTTACAAAATAGTGCAACTAGAGGGAAGAGAGAGAGAGAGGAGATGGTAAATTACCAACGCAAGCGATGATAGGAGAGTTTGGCAGAGGAAGGGAGGGTTTTATATTTCGATAGTCTGTTTGGGGATGCAAACTGCAAAATACAATGCTTACGAGAAAGTGACGATTTTAACCCTCACCGCGTTGTCTATGCCTCGTGCCTGCCAAAGTTGCCAGAGGTTGGTATATCCTCTTCTCTCAGTCGATAACCCCATGACAAATTCGCATTGTACACTAAAGTAATTTTAAGAAAGAAAAAGAAAAATCAAGTATTGACAGCGACAAAATTTCCAGATTTGGCAGCATATTATGAGACGCTGAGTTGGAACGACCTCGATATTTTAAATTCCTCGTACGCACAGTATTCCTCATATAGAACTAAAGCGAGAAATTAGAGGTTAGCTTTGCTTCCCATCGGAGAAAAATTCAAGCAAGGATGATTTCTTTGAATCCAATAGCCAGACTACAGTATATTTCTCGAAAGTAGTACCAAACTCAGCACCCAGGTCAGTTTCTAAGCAAAAGAACAAGAATTCATGATACAGGAAAGATGAGGGAGCAGTGAAGTCTAGCCACCCCTCGCCGCACTAATAAAAGAGTGTACATCATAGCTAAATGAATCCATTATTCCAAGTACATGCAACTGCAACAACGCGAACTTGATAGGTACCAAGATAAAACAAACACTCCACATCAACATCCACCCATGACATTGAAATTTTTGGAAGATCAACAACAACTTCAAACATCAGATTAGCTCTTAATACTAATTCGGTGATAAGTTCTAAATGGAACATGAAAGGCTGCTGCACAGACAGTCCATCAGTAAAACCTGCGAGGATACCGGTCCATCATCCTTCCAGAGGGACATTCAATAGCCCGGTGACCTCGTCCCCCACAGTTGTGGCAAATCATCAATGGACCCATGCAGTCCCTGCTCATATGTCCATACTGGTGGCAGTTCCTGCATACAACATCTTGATAACTACTGCTGCGCATGCCACCACCGCGATCACCGAGCATGTTGGACTTCGGACAATGTCTAGCCACATGCCCGGAGACATTGCACATGTTGCAAATTGGAGCATTTTGGCAGTCACGTGCCAGGTGGCCTGGCCTTCTGCAGTTGTTGCATGCCTTGTCATTTGTGCAGTCAACTGCAATGTGTCCCTGCTTATAGCAGTTGTTGCACAACCTCAAGTCTCCCGGAGGCATTGGGGGAGCTGCACACTCTTTAGCACGATGTCCAGCCTTGCCACAGGTATGGCAGATGCCCTCATTGGGGCAGTTGCTGGCCATGTGTCCAGGTTCTCGGCAGTTCCAACATAGAGATTTTGTGGTGCACTCTGATGCAATATGACTGTCAACATTAAATTTATGTCTTAGTCAGCTGACAAGAAATAAATAGATTGGTTCCTTCTTCAAACATTTCTAGCCACAGTGAAATCAAAACACGCCAAACCTACGGAAGGAGTGACTAACACATAACGAGAATAAAACTATTGACAAAAATTATCAACATTTAAAATCCTCAAATGCAGAGAGATATAATGCGCTTGAGTGTTATATAATATATATATATATATATGACGAAAACAAAGTGATTGAGAAAATACACCAGCAATCAGTAATACCATCGGTTGTGAACTTAAACTGAAGGAGGCAATTTTGCCCAAATGAATAAATATAAATCTGTTGCATAGCATGTTAGGGCAACTTTTTATGTTCCAATTTACATTAAAGAGATATGAGATTCATACCCAGGAAGGCCACAGTTGTGACATATTGCAACATTGGGACACTCTCTGGCAAAATGACCTGGTCGTTTGCAATTCTTGCACAGATTGCTTTGGCTGCTAAAATAAGCACAGCGACAATGTGAAAATACAACATTACATAAAAATATTGAGATAAAAAAGAACTTTCGAGAACCCAGTATTATTTTAAGAAGCTCATGAAGAAAAGGTTATCTAAGTACACTATCACGGGAAATAAAAGGAAGGCACCCATTAAGGATGCAGCTGTTCTGCGCTTCCCATAAGTGTGTGACAGAAAGATAAGAACATACAACAAGTCTCTTCCATGTTATCAGATATCAAAGACTAGAGAAAACTGGGATCCCCCGCTTCAGCCCCCAATCCACACCCTTTTCCCACAAAACCACAAAGTGCATGAAACCAGAAATTTTCCTCCTCCCAACAAACAAAAATATGTCCACAAAAGATTCTTTCCCCTCAAAAAAAGGTTGCCAGATTATCAAACACAACAGAGTAAATTAGAGAATGTATATTCAGAAAACCTATCAAGAAGCAAGTACATTATTGCATCATAAAGCCATGACCATAACCATAGTGGCAAACAAACAGTACGAATGCATTCAGTGAGTGATGGCATGACAAATTCCACAATCACAGTTCGGGACTTGAAATATGAATTAGTAGCTAGAGAAAATAGCTCTACAATGCCAGACAAAGAAGAATTTCCATGAAAAAATTATATTCAACAACATTCAGTAAGCTGTTAAAGATGTAGATATTTCAAAAAAACACTAATGGTTTTGAAGAATAGCTCAGCTGTTAATATCATGCAAACACAATTTCGGAAAGATATTTAGAACCATACCAATGGCAGAATCAATAAATTCACTCATCAGCAAGGGGAGAAATATGAGATACAAATAAGTCACAAATGGATTCTAACTCTGAGTATTCCCTCCAGGCATTGTAAAACAATGAAAATCAGATATAGAACTAAATGATCAAAACAGAAACCTGAAACCCCGACGCGACTCTCGTCTGTAAGGCGCATCACGATAGGAAAAACGATCAGATCGGATCTTACGATCCATAGGGCTCCTGCTTCTGCTCCTGCTCCTGCTTGCACTTCTGCTGCTTCCAGTACTCATGTTCAAAGGCACCCTTACTAATACCTACCACCAACAATCTGCAAAAAACACCAACCACCATCAACACCACAACAGCAGCTGCCTCCTGTCCATCCACAACACAGCCACAACCACAACCACAACCACAACCACACCCATCATCGTCCATTTAACTTTAACCAAACCCCTTACATCCCCTCCAAAACAAAAACACCAAACCTCATGCGAAGATGACAAAAATTTCAACAAACATTCCACCCTAATCAGTTAATGGAAGAGATACCACCGTACCCAGCAACAGGAACTCCAGTTCCTCAACTGCATCCTCCATACAAAATTCAAACATCTCTTGCAAACAATCAGTCTCCTAAAACAACATTAGAGTTTCGGGACTATAAATCACTCAGATACAAACTCCATCTTCTTGACTACTGGTTTTGGTAAGCCCTGAAATTAAGTAAGATGGAATAAAAAACAAAACAGAACAATAGATTCACCCAAGCCCCAACACGGTCTCAGACAGAAAGGCAGGTACGTTTTAGGAGAAAAGAGAAACACCCTCAATGTCAAGGAGGACAAGTAAATGACAAGCAAAAGAAACAACGCAGAAGAGAAAGAGATGGGAAGAAAAAAAAAAGAATAGAAATTGCAGTAAACCACTCTATCCTGTCTAGCAGACCTAGGATGGAGTATAATGAGTTTCCAAGAAACCATGGGGAGACTACATTAGGGTTAAACTTATTAAATAGTACAGTACTCCCCAGATAACCAAATTAAAACATCATAGCAGCGTATCTAATATTTCCAAGGAAAATTTTACAGCATTTGACAAGCATACATATCACAGGAACACCAAAAACTAGAGAACATGAACAAAAGAATGCAAACAATCTTAAGTCAATTCAATGTTCATAACTTTCATCCAAAGCCTGGGAACTTGACAGCACATTGCTTAACAAAGCCTCAAGAATCATCCCAGGAAACGAAGCGTACTGACAACGGAAAAATTCCAAGAGAGAAGGATGAATGCAACAGACAGCAAAAAACAGTGAATGCCGAACCCAATATCGCATTCAAACGTGATAAAAGCTCCGAATAATAAAGCTAAATCTATTTCTAAATCTACAACAAGCCTAATTAAATTCGATGAGGTTTATTAACTGATTTCCAGGAAAACAGACGGAACAAGCACCGTAACAGTGAATATCAACACCATTATCAGATTGGGTCACGCATAAAACAGAGAAAGCAGACAAACTACAAACCCTTAATTCACCTAGCTTCAGCACAACCTGTATAGGAACGAATCAACGCGTACATAATCGGAAAACGAAAAAAAGAATCAAAAGCAAATATCCCTAACCCTAACAGTGAAACAACCGCGAAAACGAGGGTAAGTTTAAGGGAATATAAGATGCAAACCTTATTACCGGTTTGTTAATCGCCTGATTTACGTGATAGCTAACAAGACGTTGTGCGCACCTAAACTGTTATATGGTGGGATTTGGGGATATTTGCACTCGTCAGTAAAACCGGCCCTTGTTATGCTTGACAAGGAGTTTGTTACGAGCTCCGGTTTGTCGAGGGCGATAATGGCGTGGTTGTATGGCCCGAGAGCGTCGAGTTCTTTTCTAACCTTCAGATGGGCCAAAAAAGCCCAGTGGCATTCCTATCAAGACTATACCCAAGAGAGTTCAGTTGCTTTCTGATGGATCATAATACGGTCAAGAGTATGTTTGAGCCGATGATTCCATTAAAGATACCCAAAACCTCCTCATTTCTGGCCCAATGATTTTCCCCCTTGCTGTGTAAAAAACACGTCGTTTTGATTTGCCGTCTAGGATTTGGAGATCATCAAAAGCGCAATCATAAATCTCCGCATTTCCTTCCTTCTTTCGTTTGCTAGCTAAGGTTTGCGTTCCCAAATCCATATACGCTTCTCATCCTCCTCGATTTCTCGCACTCTTTCTTCGAGACGGTCAAGCCAGTTAACTAAAAATCGTTGCTTTGCATAGTGTTCCCTCCCTTCTCGGTACAAAGGTATCGTTTTTATATCTAGTGGGTCAAGTTCAGTTTTTGTTGGTAATATGAATTATGTGGTAATTGGGTTTCATTGTTTGTATACAACTCTTTTGTGTTTTTTTTCTCTTTTTATCAGCGTGTATTGCTTCCATTGCAGTTTCTGTTGCCTAGCAGAATTGGCTTTCCGAGAGACATCGTTTTTTTTCATATTTGGTTTTGCGTTGCTGATTGTAGAGACTCGGAATTAGTTTTGGTGCAATGTCTTTGAATGGTTATAGAGATTCCAAGTAATTGAAATTTTTCTGTTTCCGCTTGCTATGATTTGCTATAATTATTGATGAATAGTGTGTGGTCGGAAATAAGTGTCCTGGCTTTGTAGTAGCCCATTCGTAGTCTTACTCATGGATTCGGTGGGCCGTAGATGTGCAGAGCAATGTGATTGGCTTGTATGTACTTTTCTTTAAAGAATTTAAAGGTTGAAGTGTTTTGTGGCGTCCTTTATGCTGATATTGTTTTGCAGTTTTATTTAGCCATGGCTGCTGATACTGAGATGGTAGAAGGCTCTATAAATAAACTCTTCATTAGTTCCTTGGAGGCTAACCTGAGTGGAGATGTACTTTCTCCTGAAGATGCGGCTTGGGTGGACTCTTGCATAGTTAAAGAACCTGAAACCTCGGATTTGGACTTGAGTTCTGTAAACGATGCATTGCGGGAAATTCTTAATTGGCAACCCGAATCCCAAACCTCTTCTGTACAGGAAAGCTGTGCCCTTTCCAAAGAAACCGACTTGAAAACACTGCCTTCTGGTGAGCATGGTGTTATACTGCCCTCCGTGAGAACTGACGAAGAGTTTGTTCCAGAGACAGAAACAAACAATGATGAGTTGATAGAAGAGGGGGACGATGGTGTTTTCACATCTCGACCTTTCCAGGGTGATCTTTCAGAAGTTTCTATGGAACACGCGTTCCTGCCAACTTACAAAGAGGAAGACGACCAAAGAATGAGTAGACCCATCGATTCAGACTTTGAAACCGGGTTCTGGGAAAATGGGATGGAACTATCGACTGAAGATATCTTTAGAGTCTGGGATTTGAACATTCCAGCTGAGGAAGATGATCTTGTTGAACAGTTGAATAAAGCACTTTCAGAAAGTTCTACTTCTGTCCAGTACACCCCATCAACTTTTGATGACTCCGGGGAATTGAAAGACCTAAAAGATGTATCTCTCGATTCTGTAATAGCTGGCATTGGAGAATTGTCTTTGAATCGGCAGTCTGATGGAAACCATAGTCTGTAATACAACATGGATCCTCATACTTTGTTGTTCTTTAGACAATTTTCACTTGCCAATTTTAGTTTGGGAACAATGGTATTTTCATTTTCCAGATCGTATATTGAATAACATTCAAGTCAATTGAATCCTGAAGACAGCTGAAGGCGGCCAGCCATCATTGCAGGGCCAAGATGACCTCAAAGTGCGGTCTTCCCAAATCTTGATCTGCCCCTCATCGTTGACATTGTTCTTCCGCCGAAGGAACTCTGTAGGCCCAACAAGGTTTCCATCCTCAGAAAAATCCTGAGCCGTGGCTTGGTCCAGTCCATCAAGCAAGCTTTTTAACCCATTGGAACAGGGCTTGTAGACCGTCGAACCTGGCAGGTGAACCACGGCCATTAATCAACATGGAGCTAAGACAAAAGCAAGCGAGATTAACAGCCTCATATTAACACTTGAGAGAGCTTGTTCAGAAAAGATCTTCCTTGGGCCCCTATTACAAAATAGTGACCAAGAAACAGACGTCCATTCCGATTGACAAGCAGAAGCAGAAAAAAAAATCTGTGGGTTTATGATGCAATTATTACATTTATTTACGAGGCTAGAAAAACAGCATCTATTGCAACCACGGATGAACCATGCCAAGTGTGCCATGCTATCATCCACATGGCAAATTCCTGTTCGTCCACCAACGACAGCCTCAAATGTGACATCTCATGCGATACCCTGCCAACCAAATATAAATACATTTGAGTGCATGCATGTTTGTGGTCAAGAGGCGCGAGATAGCGAGGAGATAAGATAACAGAGTACCTGTTAGGCTTGCATTTGTGTTAGGGGCTCACCTCTCAAGCAAAAGAAAGGAAAAATGGCCACAGCCTCGCTCCTCAAGTCTTCCCTCGTCCTTAATAAATCTGATTTCTGTAAGGGCCAGAGCCTCCGCCAACCCTCGGCCTCCATTGTCAAGTGCAACCCCTCCGGCCCGTCTAAATTCACTGCTCGGAGTTCCTATGCTGCTGAGCTTGTCAAGACTGCGGTATGTTATGTTATGACTTTGTACAGAATCATTTCTTTTAAGAAAAAAAATCTGGATATAAAGTTAGACCACACAAAAAGACACTTGAGTAATGTTCAGACATAATCTACATGTAAATCCCGCAGCTTCTAATGTTAAAAGAAAAAAGGAAAAACTAGTGGTTCTTCTGATAGATATGAAAATATAAAGTATGGTTAATGGTAGGAATAAAAGTGAGCTTGGCCATTTGCCTTCAACACAAATACCAGATTTAACTGCATTAGCAGCAAAGATAGAGTTCAGTACTGTCACTGTTTGTTGAACTTCACTAGGCTTCTTGTTGTGGTACACATGCTACAATTTTACTTGGTCTTTTCGCAATCTTCAAACTAGGCCAAAAGAAGTTTGTTATCAGGAATACAACTGGAGCATGATTTATAAAGATTTATGCTTTCACTGTTTGTTGGGTGTAGAAAACTGTGGCATCACCCGGTCGTGGTATTTTGGCCATGGATGAGTCCAACGCTACCTGTGGCAAACGTCTTGACTCTATTGGGCTGGAGAACACCGAGGCTAACCGTCAGGCATACCGTACCCTTCTCGTGACTGCACCAGGCCTTGGAAATTACATCTCTGGCGCCATCCTCTTCGAGGAAACTCTCTACCAATCCACACCTGATGGCAAGAAGATGGTTGATGTTCTTGTTGAGCAAAATATTGTCCCTGGTATCAAAGTCGATAAGGTAAGACCTTCCTCCTGTCTTCACATTTATGTCTAATAATGGTATAATTAAGATGTACTGTATGGAAGGATACCTGAGTTTATTTGTACCATTTTCACTGAATAGAAAACTGTACTAACATTTAGTTGGATAATGAGAACAACAGGGTTTGGTGCCTCTTGTTGGATCCAACAATGAATCATGGTGCCAAGGTCTTGATGGACTTGCCTCCCGCACAGCTGCATACTACCAACAGGGGGCACGCTTCGCCAAATGGTATAAATCTGTAAATCCTCGTGTTTCACTAATTTAATAGCTAGAAAAATGTTTTGACAAAAAAAATAGCTAGAAAAATGCTTGACCAAGATTGTTCTTAATAACAACTCTTTTGTTGATTAGGCGTACCGTTGTGAGCATTCCCAATGGCCCATCTGCCTTGGCCGTAAAGGAGGCTGCCTGGGGTCTTGCCCGCTATGCTGCTATTTCTCAAGTACAACATCTCAGAAGAGAGAGAGAGATAGAGAGGGGAATCTGCATGCTCTATATATTATGCATAAAAATCAGCTGATTCTGATGATAATACTTATTTGGTTGTGTAGGACAATGGATTGGTCCCAATTGTGGAGCCAGAAATATTGCTGGATGGTGAACATGGCATTGACAGAACTTTTGAAGTAGCACAGAAGGTCTGGGCAGAAGTCTTCTTCTACTTGGCTGAGAACAATGTCTTGTTTGAGGGTATCCTCCTCAAGCCTAGCATGGTCACTCCTGCAGCTGAATGCAAGGACAAGGTCAAGCCTGAGGTTGTTGCCGACTACACCCTCAAGCTTCTCAAGAGAAGAATTCCCCCGGCCGTCCCAGGGATCATGGCAAGTTCCATCCGATCTGAACACTTTTAACAATCAATTTCCGTGATATATTAAAAAATTATTGCTCTCCTGGGACTAAAACTAGCTTAATCTCATCTAGTGAATCATGAGCTAACTCTGAATCATTTTCTGGAACAGTTTTTGTCCGGTGGGCAATCCGAGGTTGAAGCAACCCTGAACCTAAATGCCATGAACCAAGGTCCAAACCCATGGCATGTGTCATTCTCATACGCTAGAGCACTACAAAACACTTGCTTGAAGACATGGGGAGGCAGACCTGAGAATGTAAAGGCAGCTCAGGATGTTCTTCTCCTCCGTGCCAAGGCCAACTCCGCTGCTCAGCTTGGCAAGTACGATCCTTCAGGAGAGTCTGAAGAGGCCAAGAAAGAATTGTTCGTCAAGGGCTACAGGTACTGAGCTGTTGCATCAAAGCCATAGATGTAAGAATGAGATGTAAGGGAAATATGCAAAACCTATATGTCCCAATGTGACTATGATTTACAACCATGGAGACTATTTTTGTTCTTAATAAACCTTTTGCTGTTGAGATTAGTATATTAGCTATGAATGCATTTCTCTGATGCTTGATTTACTAGAATGCTTTCTCCCGCAATCCGTTTCTAACTCCTCCCATGATAAGAGAATGTTTTTGTATAATATAAAATATTTCGTCGATCACAAAACTATTTTTTTCTTTCCGAGATTCGGATTAACTAAGACGTAATGCTTACATAATGTGCACAAAACCTTGATCTTCGTCAACCATCATCCGAACACCAGGCAGCTGATCAGAAGCCTAACAGTTCAGCCAGAAGAATTTGCCACTAGCCCCAAAATGCACACGCAAGGACCTATTAACCGCCGAGACATGGAGTGGCATATCCTTGCTGACAGCACCAACCGAAAATGTCCAACAAAATTGATCTATACATCGTTGAGCGAGCACTTCCATGCCCAACTTCCTCTGTTACGGTCGGTGCTACATTTATAACCGTCTTTATAGGGCAGAAAACATAGCCAATATCTGATCTCATCAAAAGATATGGCCTACCCTAGTTATAGAAGAATGGTTTTAGATCCAAATGTCATATTCCCAACATGAAAGTAACTGCGAACTGAGCTTTGATGGGACTGAAATGCAGATCAAATGCCCTGCTTATACTTTCTAAAATGCTCTAATGTGGGCCTTTTGCTACTGTATCCTCTAAAACATGTCGCATGTTCTATTGCCCTGTCTTCTGAATCCCACAATCTCGCCCCCGATGAAACGACGGCATTCAACAGACAGAAATACAAAGACACTACTCTGGTATGCTATAATGACGATGTCGGGAAACGAAGATGATAGGCGAGTCAGCATCCACTGCCACTCGACAAAAGCAGCGCTTGATTTATTTTGGATCTTCGTGAAGTTCTTAGGTTTTACATCCTGGGCTTGGTGCATTGCGGGCCGAATAGAGCTTATGTATGACATTTAATTGGGCCGGTCCCACAGTAATATTAACATATACTAGCCTCAACTTGTGTTTAAATCCACCTAACAAAGTCAAATGGCAACCGGGGTAAATAACGAACTGTACTTTTTTCAATTTTTCCAATCAGGACTGATGTTCCATGGTTTTTATGGTTGAACAACCCAGATGATATATGGTCTACTGTTATTAACTAGTTCAGAGAGACACATGCAAAGCATAATGGGTTCTGAGCCCATGATCGTTGGTTGCATAATCAACCCTTCAACGAGTACTTTTTCCCTGAGAAAGCTTGGAATTTTGACTCTTCTTTCTTTTCAGGTTCCTCTTGTTTAGTCTCTTTTCCTGTTTCCTTGGAAGCACGGCCAACGTTTGACCCAAAAACGAGCTTTCCTTGAGTCTGGCGGGCGGTACTTTGTGAATTAGAGGACCCCGTTGAAGACTTTGCACTACCATTGACAGTAGCAGGTTGCTTGTCCTTGGAACCAGAGGAAGACACCGGCGGGGATTGTTGATTCGCAGGTTTCCCATCCAAACGTCTTCCTACACCGGTGAATGGGTTGAATTTGGGTTCACTCTCAGCTGGAGCCTCGTCGACTGCAAACAGCAAAGACAAGGTTTATTTTGGCAACAAATGAAAGAAGACAGGAAAACTACTACAGGTACCATATCCACCCCAATTTCACTTCAGTACCGAGCCCATTTTCACAGAAACAAGATTTGGCTCTCTTAAATTTACAAACATTATAACTCCATATTGTACCGGCTGTAATTCTTATTTCTAACAACAGAAACATTAATGACAATTCCTTGTTAAGAGTCTTTATCATCAACAGGAACAACATTTTTTTGTACAGCTAAAAAAATCAATGTAGAATATGGGAACAGAAAAAAAGAAGCCTCCTTCCAATTTGGATAGAAGTCAATTGGCAAGAAGAAAGAAGTAGACAATAGAAAATGTAAGGTAACAGAAATGATGATCCAAGAAAAAGCAAGAGAGCAACACACCTTGGGATGTTGCCTTGCTAGGGCCAACAGCAACTGGCCTCTCAGGCTCCTTGTAGTCCAGAGGAGGTGCAAAGTCCACCTCACAGTCTGTCTCAATGATACTTATTGCATTTGAAGGTTTTGTTTCTATAATATCTATGTAATATTTCTTGTTGTTATATGCCACCATGATGCTGTCCCCAGTGGTTAAGCAGGAATAGTTCCTTAATGTTGTCTCTAAGCTGCATGGGCATTGAAGAATGAAGTCATAAATAGAAGATCAACCACTGAACAGTAATAAAAGTCATAAACCATGGAATAGTCCTTTGATCATATCATGTACATATGCACTAAACACAAAGGGAACCGCCAGTTGTGCCATCATAACATCCAGTCAAATGCAAAACTCAGTTAACAGGCACAAAAATGAAGATAGCCAGCACAAACACATCGAATCTTTTACTTGAGCTTAACACCCCAACAAAAGAAAACAGATGTTTCTCCCTCATTTCACGAAGTTATAATACAAGCTTTGAGGAAATTGTGCATGCCATGAAGACTCAAAGGACAGGATACATCTATTTGATACCCAACCCTACATGCCGGTGACTTGGGTTGATTATATCAAACTTCCACGAGGTTGAGACATCATTATTACGAAAGTAGTTCAACATATTGACAAAAACAACAACTCACATGGCTTTTGGATTCGATATGTCCAAAAAATCTTTTGTATGAGGTTGAAGTTTAACATATGTTCCCTTCGGAAGAGTCACATTTTTTACTCTCACTATATCTCCTTCTTGTAACAACAGGTTTTCCATCATCTGAAACAAATACATAAAATAGAAAACAGGTATTAATGACACTTACTATTCCTCAAATTTTAAACTTGAAACAAAATATTAAACATAAAGTAAACACAATATATTTTTGTAGGGAAGAAATTCCAGCCCTTACCCAGTATGGCATGTAGATCATGCCTTCTTCTGCAATGAATTCCAGAACCCCACAATGAGAGAAACGCTCAGCAGCATCATTTCGAAGCTCAAATAACATAGGATAATCAATATGCAGAGAGGCTGCAGGATTTTTTTCATCACTGATTAGCATTCTTGATTTGAGGTAAGCTGCATTAAATCCCCAAAATAATCTAAAACAACTAACCAAGCCGATCCAGAGCTGAGGGAGGCATTATAACTGCAACATAAAAGTAACATAAAATGAAAACATAGATATAGAAAACAATTACAATTTACACCAATGAGTCCGAGTGCTTACTTTTATCACCACTTTCAATTTGTGGCTGCAGGAAAGTTCAGGAAAAAAAAATGATGTCAGCATAATGGAAATGAAAGAAACAGATTATATGTTTAATTCTCTTTAAAAAAATATGAAGTATAGTAGAAAAACAAGCTCTAAGCATGAACTCTGCTCAACAAGGTAAGAGCTTATCCTAAGCTAGCCTATCAACAAGGAATCACAGAGCTCGTGAATAAAAAACATTATATCCCCCACCCTCCCCCCCAAAAAAACAAAAGAATTAGAGTAAAAGAACCCATGGCACAAGCCTCGGCAAGTTTAAAATCTGGCAACCATGACACGTAAGCTTCTAGAGACCTTTTGGTGTCCCTAAACATTGTCTTCCTGCATGGCTTGTAGTCCATAATAAGCTTGAAACAGAGGATAGGCTTTGCAAGTGGAACATAACAGCTGGTAAAGGATGTGCTTTGTGTTCAAAGTATGATGAATGCAGTCATAATATAATTTATTGTTTCCATTATTTGGCTGATAACTGTAATCCTGTTTTTGGACTAAACGGTTCAACAGATAATAGGTTCTTGAAAATTTGAGTTACTGTGGGCTGCTTAGTTTTACGAGAAGGAATCTAGATCTAGGATTATGAGTAGCGTAGAGTGCTTGTATTTATCACATCTTGGGAGAAAGAAAAAAGACTTTTACATGTTTATCTATAACAAATCAAGCTTCACTGCGTCTGATAGCCTCAGATGTTCAGTTTCCCTCGATGTCTTTAAAGATCAATGAGTTCTTTTGACTTACTGTTCTGTAACTTTTTAAGCATTAAACCACGTAGTGTTAGATCTGGTTGCTTGTTTCTGTTCTCTATGCAAGTCTTAGTTTGTTAAGGAAAACTCTAACTCTTCAAATCCAGAGTAGGAAAAACCAGAACAACTTATCACAAAGAATTTAAGCTAAGTATCCAAATGCACAAAAACAAGAACAAAGTTCCAACCTTTTCAATAAATGATGCAGGGTAGCATCTATACGTCTGCTCAAACGAAGTCCCATGATATCCATACCCATCGAAAAACTGGGCAACCATAACCAACAGAAAACAATACAAAAATTACACCACCAACAACCAAAAAAAAACCTATTAGAATCAATTCGATACCATTATCGCGAAATCGTTAAAACAGTGAATAAATACAATGCAACACCCACCATCTTGAGCTGCCAATAAACAGTCAAACCAGGTAATTCCAATCTCCGCTCAAGATACCTAAACAAATAAGAAGCCATGAGATACTCAATCCTCAATTTGAAATAATAAAACCGAAACTTAAATGAACTTTCAAATTTGAACCTCGTAAGCAAAAACATTCAAAATTTAGCCCATTGCAGAGAAATACTAGAGAAAAATCATATCACACAAGACATAAGAATCAGAATTCTCATTCAATTTTTTAAAAATAATAATAAAACGAAATTGTTGGAGATCTAAACGAATAAAAGGGTAAGAAAGTAGACAGAAATTGGAATTAATTGAAAAGACACATAAGTCATGATCGGGAATTTTAAAATATCACCTCTAGTAATTGTAGAGTTGGAAGTAGAGAAGACAAGGAATCAGAGTTGCGTGATGAGTGAATAATGGAGAAAAATGAGAAAATATAGAAAGCAGAGACCTAAGCTTATTGCTCACGCCAGGTCGCTGTCGGCCACGTATACGAACAGTCCGTTGGGCTCTTAACAGGCCCACTAAACCTCCCTTCCGAGGCCCGATAGCAATAATTTGTTATACGTCGTCGTAACGATGAAGTAATAAAGCACTCTTAAATATTGCCTGGAAATGATGGTATTTTCCAAATGGTCAAGGTAAACTAAAATTCGGAGACAATTACCAAACCCTTCGCCGGTTACTATAGATTAACATTAAATCTTGATATGCACGGACATGGATGCTAAACCCTAGCACTTATTTATGCTTCACCTGTGTCTGGTAGGAACTGCTCCCTACATCTTGATTCATGGAGTGGATATGAGAATGGATAGGGAAACAGCTAAAATTAACAGCTGTGTTTCTTTATAAATTCACCAGCCATATGCATCACAGAAGCTCACTGCTCCCCACATCTTGATGCCATTTAACAGTTACTAAGACTATGGATGATGCACAAAGAGCCATGCATCATGCATAGAGAACTTAATTATCGCGTCAACGAGCATTAGGCATCATGCATCTCAGCCGCATGCACAAAAGGAACCATACGTAAAACCTCGCTACTTAAAAAACGAACCGTACGCACCATCCAAAGCCACCTATATATACTCCCATATTATTATAAACACATTTTATGGATCAGTTTTAAGGGGAGATGAATGAATTTTTTAAAAGTTGAACTATTTTATTGATAGTATGTACACTTATACGATAAGCGTCAATTAATTGAAATCAAAGGATATTGTTCCCGGTTGGGTTACATAACAAATTAGGGTAGAAGATTAATATAGAAAGCCTGTATCCGAATAGGGTTTTTAAGGAGGAGGAGATCCCCTGACGCAGTCCGAAATTGCCTCTAAGGAGGTTAGTAAAAGAGAGGATCTTATCTCAACAAAAGGAATATAAAAAATGAAAAACAAAAATGGCAAGAAGAAGATTATTGAACTAGAGCTTTTCGTACGTCTATAAAATAAGGTTGAAGGAGAGGAAAAATAACCGAATCTACAAGAAGGGTTAAACATTCGGTTTATACCCTCTCTTTCACCACCAAATGTAAACCACATTCTCATGCGTTTACATTTATCGGCATTAATGGAAATTGAAATCCACAATTAACAACAAAGGTTAAAAACTAAGAAAAGAGTAAATTAATAATCGCCTGGCAACCTCCAGCAAGTGTCAATCACATAGATAGGACCACTGCTCATCATCACCTGAAACGCCAGAATCAGCAGCAACTCCATAGTCGTCCTCGTCGCAGCAGTACAGCCCACCATTATCAGTAGCAGTCATTGAAACCAGATAAGGCATGTTGTGGAAGCAGCGAGCAACACTACCGATGCCGTGGCAACCATCATCTTCATTGCTCCCCTCGTTTGTTAGACAAAACTCCTCTGCTCGGTGCTTGATCGTCTCAAACATTAGTTCCGGCTGATGCTGCATGACTCGGAGGATTTCACTACAAGATGGGCCCGGAACAGCTTGTGTCACCGCAAAGCTGTGAGGCCCATCGCTCTGGGAAACCCGCACAATGCTGGGCCCACCAAACAAGTTGTGCACTCCACCGAGCGCCTCCTCATAAGCCCCGCCCAAAAACATCCCCAAATAGTAACGCTCACCATTATTCCTACTACCCTCCCCGATCTCATGTAACGGCAAGCTAGACTCGCCGCTGATGAATTTATCAATCTTCCCATCACTATCACAGGTCAGATCAGACAAAACCCCTCTCATTGCAGGCCTTTGATCGAGCCTATGGATAGGGATGATCGGAAATAACTGACTAATCCCCCAGAAATCAGGGATGGAAGTAAAAACGGATAAGTTCACATGGTAAGTACGCACGGAATCAATCATTCCTACCGCATCATAGAACAATTCACAGAGAGCATCAACAGCAGCTAACTGTTCCATACCGATACTGCCTGCCTTAAACTGATCAACGGACCTTTGCTTAAGCTGCTCTGCACACGTAACGCATGTTTCATGCTCTCCTCTCATTGCCGCAGATGTCAGGTTAAGATAATCGGCACGTGCATCCTCTGCAAGCCCGTCCAGGAAATACTGCAACCCAAAAGAACTCACAGACGTATCAGCATTTGGAACAGTAGCAGATACGGCTTCGAATATCAAAACAGAGTGATGCGAAACAATAGCTCGCCCACTCTCGCTGCAAAGCACCGGATGCTTCACATTCTTCCCCTCACATACATGCTTAACCGCTTGCACAACTGCCATTGCGTACTCTTCAAGCCCGTAGGCCACAGAAAGATCAGAATTGTCAGATTTAGAACCGTCATAGTCAATCCCTAACCCGCCTCCAATGTCAATAACCAACATGTTCGCTCCTAGACGGACCAATTCACAATAAATCTGCGCCGCCTCACCAACACCGTCAGCAAGTAAGGCAGTCGAGGGGATTTGAGATCCGATGTGGAAATGCAGAAGTTGGAGGCAGTCAAGCATTTCTACTTCCTGAAGCTTCTTCACAACCCGAAGAATTTGGGTCGTGGTTAACCCGAATTTCCCTTTCTCGCCCGAGGTAGACCCATAGTGGCCAGAGTGCTTGGTCCTCAATTTTGCTCGCACGCCAAGCACGGGCCTAGTAGATATCTTCTTGCTTAACTCAATGACCACATCAAGCTCCTCCTCTTGCTCCAGCACAATAACTATATTCAACCCAAGCTTACGAGCAAACAAAGCGAGCGAGATGTACTCGCGGTCCTTGAACCCATTACAGACAAGGAGAGCATCTGTGTTCCCTTTGCACAAACAGTTCATGGCCAAAAGGAGCTCCGGCTTGGATCCGGCTTCAAGTCCGAATCGGAACGGTGATCCAAACCGCACAATATCCTCCACAACAAACCGGTTCTGGTTACATTTCACTGGGTACACGCCCTGGTAATGAGCTTCATAGCCCTGGGACTGTATAGCGAATTGGAAAGCCGAGTTAAGAGACTCAAGCCGGTTCTTGAGCACGTCAGGCAAGCGAACAAGGAGCGGAAGCTGTAACCCGAGCCCGCCCTTGCATTTTGGATCCGAGGCCTTCTTCACGATCTTCAATAAATCGATTTCCTGGTGGGCAAGTGTGTCGATGCCGTGAGGACGGACGGAGATGTTGCCGGTGGAGTTAACAGAAAAGTAGGGAGCCCCCCAGGCGTCGACTTTGTAAAGCGAGGAGGAGTGGGAAGGCGACCATTGTGAGGATGTGTCTGTCGTTGTATTGGAGGTTTGCGGTGCGACAGGTATGCCGGAAAATCCGAACTGCGACGGATGGAGAGAGCCATCCCCGGCTACGAAAGCGTAGCCAGGAGGCGCAGCATCTACGCAACAAGCCAGGGCCGGCATCCTCCTCTTCCGCGACGGTCTCTGTCTATAAATGTGTTACTAAAAGGACGTTTCTTTTGTTGCTAGGGATATTTTTGCGGAGGAAGGAATATTTGCGTAATTTGGTTCGGTTATTTGTCCTCCGTTTGTGTCGGTAGGGGCTTTAGCACCCGCCGAGGCCGAGGCCCCGGCCACCCCCTCAAAAGAAGCAGTAAAAGATCAATCGAATCCAGACCCAACCCCTTCTCACTTCACCCGACTATTCTCTCTGATCGATCTCAATCAGAAGAAATATCTCTTCAAATTGAAAAACAAACAGAAACGGAGAATGCCGATAAGCTTTCTCGGTTTCCTGAGGAAAAGCGGAGGAAGGGATGCTAGGTTTGATACTTTATTGGAAACGAGAGGTGCAGCAGCGAAGGATGAACTGGGCGATTTATGCATGAACGGCGATGCAATGATTTATAGGAAGGGATGCGAAACTGGTTGAGCTTTGTGGACCCTTGATTTCGGTCGTCATCAATATTTTCAAACTTTATTGTGCTTTCATTTACTCTTTTCTTTTTTTTCCTCCCACGTAATAGTTCAAATAAAAGAAACCCTTGAGGAAATTTTTATTTTTTTTATCAAATAAAAAAACCTTTCAATTATTAATTTTTTTTAGGAAATTTTTATTAAAAAAATTTGAAGGAAGGAAATTTTAATTTCGGGAACCGGTCAGCGTCGCGTTGCCGCGTGTCGTGGGAATTGTGGGGCCTGGTTGAAGTGATTTCCTCTTAGTTTAGAGAATCTGTGTTCTGCATGCAACTTACGTGGCGATAAGTGTTTGCTAGTGAGGGTGATTTAAGGAAAGTTTGGAGAAGTTCCACTGCGGATTTGCATCAAGGGACCCGGTTCTGCCACGTAGTGTTTGAGTTCATTGTTGCTTTGACCCCCACATCAGATTCTGCTACTTAGTTGTTAATATTTAGAAAATTATATTCTTCATTTCTTCTTTTAGATTTGACAATAAATTCATCAAGAATGGTGGCTTTGGCTTTCTTATTACGTGAGCTCTACGCCTCCTCAAATCCATCGCGTAACCTAATTGGTTCATAGCTTTTGTCCGTCAAACAGGACAATGTCAAAATTGCACTTTAGTTTCATTCTACAATTCGAAACAAGCCAAAACCGTATTTAAGTAACGGGCCAGGAGGTAAATATAATCCGACTATATATTATAACCGTCGACCAAATTGATTTAAGGATCCGAGTAAATTATTTCATCCGGATTAAGATTTCAACCTATAGGATTCTTACTTGTTCATATTTATGACCACCATTAAAATATTATAAAAAAAAGGAAATAATTCCCGTTGGGAATGGCTTTGCATGTTTTAAACAACTATATTTTTTGTACGAATAGATTGGGTATACAAGACCAGCTTGTCGATTTGGATTTTCTGAGTTAATTGGTAGTTTCAGTTTTTTTTTAAAAAAAAAACATTTAATGTGAGTAAAATACAGGGATTCGTTTTAAGCGTGTCCATCGTTGATTTTCCAAATAATGAAAAATCTCGCAGATGGAGATGCACGTTCTAAATAACTATTATACAAATCCGACACCTACAAGTCGTACTCCGCATTTATTTCCAGAAAATCCGATATTGTTATGTTCGATCTTTTCTTGAACCACCGAAAATACCTCATGAAAAACGAGTATATATAGTCCTTCTGTTCTGTTTTTTCAGAGAATTTCGTATTTCTTAGGGGCAACTCGCATGTCAAGCCAAAGCCAACTTTCGATTTCAGATACAACAAAAACTAAATCATCAAATAATAGAAGCAGAATTTGTGATTATTTGTCAAGGAAAAAATATTGTTATTATTTGGAAAATGGTAATCGTGGCCATCAAGACAAGGCAATGTCACTTTGTTTTGCATACAATTGTGATGACGAACAATTCTTAGGCGTGCTAGACAAGTAACTAACTTGTCTGGATTCTGAATTTAAGGGGGTTTGTTAACCTATTGGGATTTGCATAGTCGGAATCATTACATGCAAAGCAGGCCCATCCTTGCACACAGAAAGGGTGGAGGTGTAAAATATGAATAAAACATATGGAAGGTCCAAACGATGATTATTAGGTTACTAAAAATGTAAGGTCTGGAAAACACGAAAGGGCACCGGAAGAGCTAAGTTAGTGCAACTTGTTCAAAGTTCGGTTCGGTGCTTCTTTTTCACTACCAACCACGATGATTGGTCGGACTCTTCACAATCAGAATCATCACTTGTTAATTCAGAGCCAACCACCAAAGCAGAGCAGAGTCACATTATAGTGAAAACAGTACTCGGAGAGAAAAAAAGGGCAAGCCGGACAAGTTTTAATAATGCCTGTCAAAAGAGACCCATCGATGAGAAGATGCCAACCAATGATCCAGTGAGCCCTAAATGCTCCTTCTGTAGAGTAATCCAACTTTAGCCAGATGACCTAAGAATGTGCACTTGGTACTGCCCTTTCCGTAGAGTAATTAGAAATGGCTTCCAACGTCAGGGTAAGAACAAAGAAGGTGTCATCATCATACACCATGCAAAGGGTGACCGACTATTTTGATATGATTTGATGACGAGATCGAGAAATTAAGGTTCCCTTTAGCTATATAAAATTAACTTCGTTAGCAAAAAACCATAAGATGTGGCTGTGATAAAAGGATAAGCTCGTAAAAATTATACACGCTTTATCCTCGTTTTCTATTCTTATGATTCTTTCTAAACCAACTTAAAAGGGTCAATCAAAGGTTTGTTAAGCTTATCGTTATAAAAAGAACAGGATGCTTTTTGCTTTGCGGCCCACCTCATCATGTACATACATAGGTGGAGATTGATCCACTAGATTTGGTTCCTATATATACACTGTAATATATAAAGACGAAGATGACCTAATTTTTTCCGGTTACCTAAGAGTGTAGCTCACTGTTCAAGATCATGTCAGTTATCTATATCTTGATCTCCTCTTGTTTCATTAACTATTAACAGGACTCCATCGGTAAAAATAAGACTTCTCTTCACAGCCCAAAAATACATCGACTCAACAAACACCCAAACATGTAAGCCCAAGAACATCCCCATAAACACCCCTGTTTCTAACACCATTGAGCCAGGACATAACATAAATAATTAGAACGAATCCATAACCATTTCTTCTGATCCGCGATTATTGTTCTCTAGCAGGCAAATCATGTAACTTTTGCAAGTCAAAGGGAGGTAAAAACGAATTTCTTGAGGAAAAGTCTTTCTATTTAGTTTAGAAAACATCAGCTATCTGCTGTTTATTGTTCTCTAGGGGGCAGTTTACAAGAAAAGTGCAACCATGGTTATAGGGAAGGAGAAGTCAAAATATAGGAATGAAAGATTCAATAAATAACTAGATCACGGGTGCACAAGTTCCATGATAAGGTCTCTCTAAAACAGTTTCAGGTTAGTACAATGAATACGGCTTAACGAGTTTTTATTATGCAGATAAACTCAACCATACACCTGATAATTAACCACGAAAAAAGGAGGAGCTGACAGCATCTAAAAAGTATATGAGAACCCTGCAAGCACTTCCCGACAACAAATCTTCGCCGCAATGACATGAAAGAATAATGGCACGAAACAATCTTCCCTTTACTCTGCTCTAGACTGGCCAGCACGGGAAGACAAGATGATACCAACGATGAGGCCATACAGAGCCAAAGCTTCAGCGAAAATGAGGATGAGGATCATTCCAACAAACAATTTAGGCTGTTGAGCGTTTGCTCTGCCAAGAAAGAAGAACCATATCAGAGTGAAGCACAACATACAGAAAATCTGGCCAGGGCACTGTGCGTTGCCACAAAAAAAAATCATCCAAAAGGAATACAATATCTTAAGTAACAAGTTTCTGGTCCATCCTAAAAACTCCCTAGTACGACATCTCACAACTCAAAAGAAGTTTAAACAAATGCTTTATCTGACATGTGGATGCAAGAGAGAAATAATAAACACACCTGACACCTGCATCACCAACGATTCCGATGGCCATTCCGGCAGAAAGCCCAGCAAGGCCACAAGAAAGACCGGAGGAGAGATGTGCATACCCATCAAAAAGGTAGTAGGACTTGGCCTTGGGATTGATCCCGGTACTGATAATAACAGCAATAATCAATCCATAAATACCCAATACACCAGCCATAACAACGGGCACTATAGATTTCATCACTAGCTCAGGTCTCATCACACCCATCGACGCCACACCGACACCGCTCTTTGCTGTTCCGTATGCAGCCCCCATACCTAAGCAGACAGCCAAAACAGTTCAAATCTCAAACTGTCTTCGCCCCCCACGTAAAATATTCTTTTTAAAAAAAGCTTCAGGAGATCACACTGAATCTCGAGGAGCAAAACTGGCTCGTTCTATCAAGCTTTATTGCCTTTAGAAAACAAAATCATGCGATGACTAACAATAAATGATCTATTCTCAACTAATGCTGTTAGATCTACTCGATCACTAACACAGATAACGCAGTAATATAATAAGCGACATAATTGAAGATCATTGATATCGTCGCAATAACATTAATAGTTAATTGGAGGGAAAGCCCAAAAATGACATTAAAATAGAACCGAAATGGCACCTAAACCGATCAGTCAATGGAAAACACAAAAGCAGAAATTGATGTGAAGCTAAAATCAAGAAAGATTTGATTACAGGAGAAGACGAGAGCAGCAGCAGCGCCGAGGAAGCCGAAGAATGGTGCAGTTTCATCGCCGCTAAAAGTAGAAGACATGTTTGCTTATCGAATTGAAGCTTAAACGGATCGTCTGGATCTGGAGGCAGGAAGATTGTGTTTCACCGATTTCTGGGAAACTTTGGATTGTTGTTAACTTCTTCTCTCTTCTGTCCGTCCGTCTGTCTTGTATTATTGGTTGAAACCCTGTAAGAAGAAAATGAGTGGAAGAGGGTGATCCAGCGGAGGCTGCAAATGTCTAATGGGCTGGAATTGGGCTTTAATGGTTAGATGGGTTAATACTCAATCTTGGGTTTTTTCCTAAAAGGTTGGGTCCAATGGGCACACTGCACATTGACTGTATGGTTTTGAAATATGCACGTTATTTGGTGCTGCTGCATAGACGCGAGCAAGAATACTACCGACGACTCGTTGCTTGATACAGACGACGCAGTGTAAACAAGGATAAAACGATGCGTTTGAGCCTCTGCAAAGAAAACCGAAAACCCGAGTAGCGTCGCCTAAAGCCCCAAACCACGGTAATCACGCCAGTCTTCTTTCTCACCTTTCTCTCTCGATCCAGTGTTTGTTACTTGAGAAAATTTTCTAAGCTTTTTCTTTTCGTAGCTTCAACTGGATGGCGCTCCTTGAATCATAGTAATCTGAAAGTTCGCCTTTCCTTTGATCTCTTTATTTTTCTACAGCATTTTAGGTTTATTATGTGCTCAGTGTTCCCTAATTTTAGCTTCACTTTTTTTCTTTGTTGCTTTCTATTCCTTGCTTTGTCGCTAATTTCGAGCTTATTCGATTGATTTTGGGTTTCTTCCTCTGATTTTTGCATGTTGCTGGAAATTTGGGGATTTTCTTTCACCGGAACTTTATTATTTTAGTTAGATTAGTAGTCGAGTATCTTTTTTTGGTTATTTTAACCATTAAGAAGGTCCTTTGTGCTACTAGCCTTTGATGGTAACTAGTCTTCTTGTATGGAAAGGCTTTTTTGTTTTTGTTTGTTTGAGTGGTTGCTATGTTCCAAAATTTGTTAGATTGCCTTTTATGTAATGTGCCTTTGGGTGTATGTTAGTTTACATTGGAAAGCCATAGGTGATCGTGTTCGAGGAGAAATTTGGGTTTATGTTACTGTGATATGAACTTGCAGAAACTGTGAACTTTACATTGGTAAGTTTAGTATTCGATTATACTTGTTGGGTATAAAACATTTGCTGTGTGAATAGTGTTATGCACGGTGAACGACCATGGGCATCTTACATTGTATATAACTGTGCTTTGCAGTTAGTTTGACTTTCTAATAAAGTACTTCTGATTGATTTTAGTTCTATTTGACGGTTGGGAAGTGATATCTAGTTGGTTAGTTGACTTTTCCATGGGTATATACGCTGTTGTACTTTATTGTATTGTCACTGTGGATTGGGAGATTCACCTTATTGTCATTCTAGGTCGGTGAAGTCTCTACTTGTTTTGCTTGCTGCAAGAAACATGAATCGTTGTTTTTTTGTTTTCTTTTCCAGTGACAAAAGACTCGTTCTCCTTCTGAGAGATTAATATATTCTTTGAGACTCTGAATATTTATTTGGAGTGGCTTGAAACAGTCTCCTGTACGGCTGTTTTATTTGTATTATTCCTGCCATAATATGGATGATGGCGGACAGCATCAAAATGGGAGATACAAGATGGACTATTACAAGGCAGCTCACCCGCCAGTATGAGCACTTTTCTTCATATTCTTGTAATCCTCGTACTATTCACGTCAACTCCGATAAAAGTTTTTTTTTTGCCATAAATTATTTGCAGTGGAGTATGATGCCCCAGCATCAAGTTAAGGAGCAACCTAATGCATTGGTGATGAATAAGAAGATTATGGCCATCCTTGCTGAGAGGGATGCCGCCATTCAGGAGCGCAATCTGGCTCTAGCTGAAAAGAAGGAAGCGTTGGCTGCTCGAGATGAGGCAATCCACCAACGAGAAAAGGCCATTGCAGAGAGGGATAAAGCTGTAATGGAGCGAGACCATGCTCTAGCTACCATTCAATACCGAGAAAGTGCGATGAACTTTCCTTTGGGTGCTGGAAATCAGCGTGGATCAAAGCGCATTCCACAGCCATTATACCATTCAAATGAAATGGTCGAGGCGCTTGATGAAGAGGAAATTAATTACACTGATGCATTCCCTATTTCAGTTGTTGCTCCTGAAAATGTTAAGACACACCAGCCAAAGCGATCAAAGGAGAGCAAGGTAGTTACGCTGAAGGCTTCCAAATCACTGGGGAGGGGGAATAAAGCAGCTGGGAATCCCAACAGACAAGGTTCCTCTGAGGTGAAGAAGTTTAAGACTGACTGGGATAGTCAGGATGTAGGCTTGAACCTCATTGATTTTGATGATACAAGCATGCCAGCGCCTATTTGCTCATGCACTGGAGAACCACATCAATGTTACAAGTGGGGGGATGGTGGCTGGCAGTCATCTTGTTGCACCACGTCCATGTCATCGTACCCTCTTCCTCAGATGCCCAATAAACGCCATGCTCGGATTGGAGGCCGGAAAATGAGTGGTAATGTCTTCAGAAGGTTGCTTAGCCGGTTGGCAGGGGAAGGCCATGATTTGACAATTCCTGTCGATCTCAAGGACTTCTGGGCCAAACATGGGACGAATCGCTATATTACCATAAAATAGATGTTTTTGGTTTTCAAGCCTCGACTTTCTTCTGAAGTTGTCTGGTGTTTCCTCCTAATATTGTTCGCATCACTTCTTATTTGTAGTGAATTTGTGAAGGTTTCTAGATCAGTGATTTTAATATCCTTGATTCTCATTAATCTGACTTTTGGCTATCGATTGTGCAGTTAAAATGAGATGGATTTTGCATATTTCTCCTCAGCTCTCATAATTACCTGATGGCAATAGCTGATTATCTTGACGAACATAACTTTATAATGGAACATAACTTTAGCTTCCTTGAAGGGTTAAAATGATTGCTGCCTACAATAGTTTGTGGGTTCATAACCCCCATTCCGAGTGGGAAAAATTAGATATCCTCCCCTCCCATCGCTTTCCTTCTCCTCAAACAGCCATATTCTTCAACATCGTAGTATCTTCCACTGATGCCAGTCAATCTGGTTGCCGACCATCCATCTGAAACTGGACCAAACATCCTTGCAATTATAGTCCCTCTAGGTCAGAATAAATTTTATGCTGGAACAATATCCTGCACTTCTATTGGTTGTGGAATGTGGAGTAGATTTTATCTGTTTGTGGATTTTTTCAACCACAGGTAAGATTTTATTTACAGCAAGATAAATTGGCGAAAAAATTCCTCATCCAACAGCGGTCAGCGGGACTACATAAGCGGCCACAAACTAGGGTCCAGCCCGAAACAATCACATGGGCCACGCCTACTTTTTGTTGTAAGACTTTTTGACAATCAATCAATCAATCCAATAGGAGTGGATAGACTTCTTGTTTTTTTCTCTAATGCAGGAAAACGGTGTCACGTGTCGTCTACAAACCTAAATACGTCACCTCGTTGGCCCTTTTGTTCCGGCAAAGGATCGACGTAATAATACGTGCAAGTAAGGTTGAAGTAATAATAATTACAATGAAACATAGATAAAAAGCAGCCATGCATGAATTATGATTTTGTTAATTTTAAGTTATGTTAATTATGTTATAATATAGTTTTGATACCCATATAATCGGAATTAATACTGAAAAATTCAAATGAAAAATAAAATCAATACCTAACATAAACAGTGAAGCTATGAATATGATATTTAACACGTAACACATGCATGATTAAGACGTGTGAATCAACCCAAAAGGGAGAGTGATCAAGGTACAAATAACAATATATCAAGAATAAAGTAATCAAATCTACAGAGTTAGGATTTGCAATTTAACATGAGGTGGAAAGTTTAAGAAAATATAGATTTTCATACCAAGACTTGTATTCCGACATGAAAAGATAAGATCGAACCCAGGTGGATTTCACTCAATAGTCCCACTCTTGCATTATGGTCCTGTGAATTTTAAAGTTTTTTTATTACTATATTTAAGGAAAAATTGAAAAAAGAATTCGAGGGATTTGGCCCGAGGGAAATAAAAGAAGGAAACTTGCGATACTCACATCCAGTAAGCGCGTGGGGAGTAGCCGAATCCAATTTTGTTTTATTTCTCTTCTTCTGCTATAATAAGTGAGTAGTACCCAATAAAATTCCAAATTTGGTAAATAATTCCGTCGTCCAATTTCCTTGCTTAATATGCTGCGGTGACAGAGGCGAGATGTGGGTCGGAATGAAATTCAAATTCGCCACAAATTCAAAAGCAGTCCTTAAAATTCACGCGTTGTTCCTCTGCCCTCATAAAATCCTTGTCCTGGTCTTCTTCGCCATATCCTGAGGGACTATCTCGCAACGCGCAGTCCTTTTATTATTTATTTATTTATTTATTTTATAGTTTTTATATTCTTATTTCCCTTTCTTATTATTACATAAACGAATTACTCTGTACCAGCAAAAAGTTCATAGGGGACACAGGAACTTCTCACAAAGCGCCTGCTTTTTGTTTCTTTTGTTCCTCTCCATCGCCATTTCCGCCACGGAGATCACACGCGACGTTATATTGAACTATCAGTCAATCGTTGGTCTGTTTTTGAGTATTCTAGCGGTGTAAGCTTGTTATCCCGCACTACACCTTCCAGTTTGTTAAGCTGCGTGTTTTCCTAGTTAACGAGGTAGTAGCTAATGAGTACGGAGGAAAGGTTTGCTTTCGGGTGTTAGATTTTCATACCTCATTGTTTGCGGGTTCTTTTGTATACTGTGCAATGTGTTTGTCGATGCTTCTCTGGTGTTGTTCGTGTTGCAGATTTGAAGGTGGTGTTTTGGGTTTGTAAACATAGGTTTGGTGTGAATTTGAGTGGCTTTGTTCTGTTGAATTTGGGCTTTGTTGGGAGCATTTTTTGTGGATATAATAATCGGTTGGTGATTGGTATTTTTTCAAGTGAGCTAGTTATCAATGGGTGATACTGAAGAAGCTAATACTGATATGATACAGAGGCTCCATGCTTCATTTGGGACAACGCAGTCTTCTTCGTCTTCAATATCTAAACAGTCTTTTGTGTCAACGAATCATCTTGATTTGTCACAATTGAACCAGACTCAAATGCGCGCTAGGCACTTTGGTCAGAATTTCAGTGGTGATAGTGGCAGAAGAGTTGGGATACCACCTTCCCATCCCAATCACATTGCACCTATCTCGCCTTATTCCCAGATCCCATCGTCTAGGCCAATGAAACAGCAAACGAGTACACAGAATTTTGGTGCCGGACCTTCTCACTCCCGATCTTTGTCACAACCATCTGCATTTTTCTCATTTGATTCACTGCCACCATTGAGTCCGGCTCCGTTTCGGGACTCCTCCTTGACTACTGGTTTGGACCCTGTTCCACCTATTGATCAGTCCACGGAGGGTAAGGATGCAAGTTTCAATTTGTTATTGCCTCCTTCTCCTTTTAGTCGCGGCAATGTTCCGCGTGTTGAAGAGAGTTTGCCTCCGCGGAAAGCACATAGAAGGTCTAATAGTGATATTCCATTTGGCTTTGCTAATATATTGCAATCATCACCACTACTTATGCCTCTCAGAAGCTCAGGTAGCGTGCAACAGCCATCGTCTGTAAGACAGAACTCAGATGGTGCTAAACCTGCTCAGTTGGTGAAAAAAGAATGGGAAAGCGGTGGCGATAGTTATGCAGAGCGAACGGGTGAGAGGAAGCCTGAAGTTGAAGCTGTAGATGATTTGTTTTCCACATACATGAACTTGGATTCAATTGATACACTCAAGGCTTCGGGTACTGATGATAAAGATGCGAATGAGAATCGTGAAGATTTGGACAGTAGTAGGGCTAGCGGTACAAAGACAAATGGAGGGGATAGCAGTGATAACGAGGCTGAAAGCAGCATCAATGAAGGTGGGAATAGCTTGCCAAAAGTGGGATACGGTTTATCAACAGAGAAGAGGGAAGGGATCAAAAGAACTGCTGGAGGGGATATTGCTTCCACGAGTAAACACTACCGAAGTGTTTCAATGGACAGTTTCATGGATAGATTAAACTTCAGTGATGAGTCACCCAAGGTGCCACCTTCGCCAGGAACTCGTCCTGGACAACTTTCACCCAGCAATCCGATTGATGGAAATGCCTTTAGCGTGGAATTTGGGAATGGCGAGTTTAGCAATGCTGAAATGAATAAAATTATGGCAAATGAGAAACTTGCAGAGATTGCTTTAGCTGACCCAAAGCGTGCAAAAAGGTAACAATTACTATAATACATCCAATATTTGATATTGAAACCTACTTTTCGCTGTTAACTGGTTAGTCTGTTTAGGATTTTGGCAAATCGTCAATCAGCAGCTCGATCCAAGGAAAGGAAGATGAGATATATTTCAGAACTTGAACACAAAGTTCAGACCTTACAGACTGAGGCAACCACATTGTCCGCGCAGCTTACACTATTACAGGTGCGGTTTTTGGCAACTAAAGACTAGAAATCCATATAGCTCTGATTACCATTTCTCTGAAACTTTTGGCCTTCTTTCTTATTTTTTTAACATTCAGAGAGATTCTGCTGGACTCAATAGCCAGAATAATGAACTGAAGTTTCGTCTCCAAGCCATGGAGCAACAGGCACAACTCCGAGATGGTATGGCCCCCTTACCCCTCAATTTTTTTCCCATTGCATTTATACCCTCTGTAACTGTGCCTATTACCTCTCAGAACTCGAACACAATGATACTAAACTCCACCTATGGTCAGACATTATCATATTTGCACAGCCGCTAAAACTTCAGTTATTATTACCAAATTTGAGAGTCTTTGTTTGCAGAAAGAAGTAAAGCCATGTTTTTTAGTTCCCATAGTTAATTACTCTTCCTTTCAATCTATCAATGGCGGTCCTTGTTATATCTTACGTATTTTTCAAAGAAATGAAATAAGGTGGATATTCAACATTATCCTTGTTGTAAGAAGTATTGTCTTGCACGGTTATATGAGCTTCTATGGCTACTTATCGCCGATCGGTTTAGGTAAAATATGTTGCTCTACCATTTAAGGTACTCAGAACGAGCATGTATTTGTTATACAACTTGCACTTAATTTTTACTGTGTCATTATACAGCCTGATATGTTTTAATAGTATGGAAGATTTAGCAGCTGTAATGCATGTTTCCTAGTATCATGCCTTGTCGAAAAACCTTTTACTGTAAATTTGTTCATGCAAAGATATGATGATTGATGATGCCAAAATTTCATTGCTGGGAGGAAGTTCAAATATGACTTCTAATAGTGCTCAATAATGAATATGGGTAAGGATCTTGCTAGATGGCATGACAAACATTTGACGGACTTCCTTCTTTCTTCACATTTTTGTTTTGGTTTATCTCCCATTCTTTACCATTGACCTTAGCCTACCTTTGTTTTGAGAGAAATATTCAACTCTTAATTTTTGTTTTGGTTTATCATATTCATATTGTACTTTGATCTTTGGCTGCTGGATAGTAGGATGTTGCCTTTTAATTTATAATTTATTTCATTGGACTATGCAGCACTAAATGAAGCATTAACTGCCGAGGTCCGTCGACTGAAGATTGCTACTGCTGAGCTTGCTGGGAATCCTGATCTATCCAAGGATATGGTTCAGCAGCAGCTTTCGATCAATCCCCAGATGTTCCAGATGCAGCAGCAGCAGACGCAGCCTTCCCAACTCAACCTGCATCAACAAGCATCCTCCCAAATAAATATTCATCAGCTGCAACAGCAGGCACAATCAAACTCTCACAAAAAAAATGGGGTCACACTCTTGAAGCCAGATTCAAAGCCATAGGCTGGGGGGTTTTGATGCTCAGTTACTTGTCCTATTCCCAATTCATTATATTTCTTTTTATCGCATTCATTCATTAAATTTCCATTTCCCACAAAAAGTATTAATACCTATCGATCAGAACATTCTGCATTTCTGTTGGAACTCCTGTAAAGTGATATATAGGAGTGTCCTAATATATATGGAATCTATGTTTTATTGGTTTTTCTTCCTTTATGGTAGATGGTAATTCACAATGAAAACAGTTTTTGGACTTGATACATACTGTTCAGACATTTGAGGAAGTGATCTGAATTCTCGTTTGTTTTGTTGTTATAAAGGATGTTATGCTCTTAAATCCCTAGTTATCTATTCTTTCCTCGATATCGAATTCTCTAGCATCTTGCCGCCTCTGAAAGGGGGGAGATTAGAGTATTGGGATTTTATATGGTCTTGGAAAACGAGGGAGTTCTTGTGACCAATCCATGGGCTCTGGTTGGGGCCGACGCATTGGCTGAAGGTGCGTCCAACTAAGCTTTGTCTATGTAGCAGCCCGTCCATTTAGAGCCGAGCTCACAGCCAGTTGGAGTCCACATCCACGAAGCCCTAAACAGGGAAGTAGCAAATTACCAGTCTATCCCCATCTCCCTAAAATCAGGCTAAACGCATACAAGCAAAGGAGTAGTTACACACATACGCAGACACGAACCTCTACTGTCAAAGTGAGTCCTCTGTTAACTTGGAATTTCTTCGGTGGTGGTGGATTCGTCCCGAATGGTTGAGTCATTGGCGGAACTCGCCGGACCTCCAAGTCCTTCACTGGAACCCGAAACCGGCAACGATGCTCCACTCACTGAGCAGTCGCAACAACCAAACATGAACATATCTCGTTTGAAGACCCCGGAAGAGCTAGTGGCGAAAGCTATAGCTCCTGTGAAGCCACCGTTTCTCCGTCCTCCACCTGCGAGAAATAACCAAAGCGAATCAGACGCCACTTCCGCCGCCGCGGGCTCGAATTCTGATGGAAAGTCCTCTCAGTCCAGTATCGTAGCTAAAGAAAAGAAATCCAAACGACAGCTTAAACGCGAACGCCTCCAGGTATTTATAATGATTGAATTGAAAATGTTGTTCTTTTGAATTTTCAGGTCCTGGTTCTGCTCGTGGATTGTTATATTTTTAGTTGTTTTTTAAAATATTATTTTCAGGAGAAAAAATCTGCCTCGAACATCTGCCCTGTAATAGCGAAGACTGGAGATGTTAGTTCGTGCATTTACAAGGATAATTGCCGTTTTAGTCATGACTTAGAAGCGTTTATGGCTCAGGTATTACTTGTATAATTATTGTGATCATTGCTACCTGTTGAAGTGTTTCCCTTTTTAGTGATTTTTTTTCATTAGTAAATTTATTGAGTTTGTTGTAAAAATATATGTAGAAACCGGATGATATAGAAGGAGAGTGTCCTTTTGCAAACAATGGCGAGAAATGTCCGTATGGGTTGGCGTGTAGGTTTTACGGAACACATAAAGATGGTGGAAATGCTGTGGGGAATAATTTAGAGAATGCGCCAAAGAACTCCGAAATCAATGGATTGAACAAGGATACTCAGAAGCTTTTGTGGAAGAATAAAATGAAGTTTCCCAAGGCAGATGGGGTGCTCAAGTCTCGTGGACTTATGGTAATAACAGTGGCTAGAATTATAGCTTTTTTGTTTATTTTCCTCCTTTTGTCATGTGATTGTATTTCTAGTTTCCTGTTCGCTTATCATCCATTTTTGCTTATGTTGCAAAGGCTTGGCTTGTTGCTGTTACTTCATGGAAAGATATGCCATATTCTTCTTGTTATCATTCAAATTGTTTTTGTTCTCTAGGGACCGGGCAGTTCAAAGATGCAAAAGCCAAGTAAGGTGGAGGTTGATTCTGCAGCTGAGGATGATTCTCTTGTTAGTGATAAGAATGGACACAGTGAATCAGCTGTTGGCCCAGTTGATAAATTGGACTGCTTGACGGAAGTGATAGATGATGGTGCAGACACAGAAACTGATGAACTTCAACCCTCCAAGAAAGCAAAATCTGACAGTGAAGCAAATTGTTGCTGTGTTGAAGAAACTAATGGTAGTTAAGCTTTTGTCCAAAGTAGTGCTTGTTATTTTTTATTTTATGCTTTTTCCAGCAATGTAAGTTACCCAGATTTTATTTTGCACAGGATCTGAAATTGTGGAGAATGGCTCTGGGAATGGCTTTGAAAATGAAGCGGTTACAGATAGCATACTCTCTGAAACAGAGAGAAGTTTGAAATTGCATCCTCGTGAAAAAAAACTTGTTGACTTGAGAGAAAAGCTTTATCTTGCACCTTTAACAACTGTTGGAAATCTTCCATTCAGAAGGGTTTGCAAAGTACTGGGAGCTGATATCACTTGTGGAGAAATGGCAATGTGCACAAATCTCTTGCAGGTTTCTCTCTCTGCTGCTCAATCAACTAATTTGGCATTGAATTTTCTTTCATCTTTATGATTAGAGTCTTTTGATTGTTGTTACTCGATATTGGAGCGATACATTCTGGAAAAAACATTTTCCTTGCACACTGCATTCTCAAAACACCTTATTTTTGTGTTTGGTGAGTATAGGGTCAAGCTTCAGAATGGGCACTATTAAGACGTCATTCATCTGAGGATTTGTTCGGTGTGCAAATATGTGGATCATATCCAGATACTGTGACACGTACAGTTGAGCTTATAGATCAGGAATGTACAGTCGACTTTATTGATATAAATATGGGTTGCCCTATTGATATCGTTGTCAATAAAGGTGCTGGATCAGCTCTTCTAACAAAACCAATGCGAATGAAAAGCATTATAGAAGCTGCTTCAAATACAGTGGAGACACCTATAACTGTTAAGGTTATCCCTCCTTTTTCTATATAAGCTTAGCATAACATCGTTGCATCTAAATTTTGTGCTTCAAACATTTTTGTATTTACTCCATTTCAACCTCTGCTGTTTTTTTTATTCAATGGTATGTTTACAAGGTTATTCGTTGTTCACTTGTTGAGTCAGGTGAGAACAGGTTACTTCGAGGGAAAGAATCGCATTGACTCTCTAATTGCGGATATTGTCAGCTGGGGGGCCAGTGCAGTAACTATTCATGGTCGATCACGTCAGCAGCGGTACAGCAAGCTTGCTGATTGGGACTACATATACCAGTGTGCTAGAAATGCACCAGAATCTTCGCAAGTACTCGGAAATGGGGACATCTTCTCATATATAGACTGGAATAAACACAAATCTGACTGCTCTAAGCTTTCAGGGTGCATGATAGCTAGGGGAGCACTAATTAAGGTTCAAGATTTGGTGCCCTTACTCAATTTGATTGCTTTTTTCACACATACTACGTTTCTGATTCATATTCTTGTTTCCTCACAGCAGAGTCTTATTATTTCTCCAGAGAACTAATAGTTTCCCATGTTTGACAGCCTTGGATATTTACGGAAATTAAGGAACAGAGGCATTGGGACATTAGCTCTGGAGAACGATTTAATATTTTGAAGGACTATGTACATGCGGGTCTTGAACACTGGGGTTCTGACACAAAAGGTTTGCTTTGCTAGATTGGTTTAATTTTCATAAACTCGCGTAAGTTGTGCTGATGATGTAAAGACAACGATTGCAGTTTGAGAGAAGTTTAATATAAAAACCATCCATGTTTCGATTTTCTACAGGAGTGGAGACAACTAGGCATTTCTTGTTGGACTGGCTTAGTTACACTTGCAGATATATACCCGTTGGTCTTTTAGATGTCATCCCACAGCGGCTTAACTGGCGTCCACCTTCCTACTATGGGCGTGATGATCTTGAAACGCTGATGGCTTCTGATTCTGCTGCTGATTGGGTATGCTACTGCCCTGCTTCTCAATTAAATCTTCCTTTTTGTGCTGCTAGATATATATGGTTTGATCGGATTGTTGTCTATATTTGCAGATTCGAATTTCAGAAATGTTGCTCGGCAAGGTTCCCACTGGCTTTACATTTGCACCCAAACATAAATCCAATGCTTATGACCGAGCAGAAAATGGCTAAGTTGCACCTCGTTTTGGTTTGCGTGGTTGTATGATTACACCATTCAACAATTCGGAACATGTTATGTGTTCATCGAGTTCTATGCCGCATGGGTTGTGCGGAGTTAGCTGATAGCATGTCTTGTTCTTAATTTGATACTTGAAGAAAAACCGTGACATTTGCTATTCTATTGCTGGAAGATTGTGTATTATTTAAGAGAATCATGCGATCACCCTCTAAATTTTGTAGTTGGTACCTACTAAGTTACTCCAATTTGGTTCAAACCCCCGTACTCGAACTACCTCAATTGCAAAGGTAAATCCAATTATACTCGAATTCGCATCCGAAGTTGTCCTGGTCGTAGCCGCAGGAATTTAGACAGGAACTCGAGATCTGAAAAGCAAAACCTTATCGAGATTTGCAAAAACCATGTGCAGGACAAATCATCGAAAAGGCAAATAGCTCCAAAAAAAACTGTCTTTAACAAATAAAAGCAGAAAACAGGTACAATCACTCGGATATAATCGCGGAACACTGAAAAGAGCCAACAAAATTGTGATTTCTAGATTTTGGAATCTTGATTAATCAAGGGAAGCATACGAAGATTATAATAGGATCAGATGAGAAGTCTGCCCTAAACAGCATCCAGTGCATACTGCTGCCACCGTTAATTCAGCAAACTATACCTCTATCAGACTGTGTCATTTTAGGGGTGAATGTTTGCCGACGTCGCTGACTTTCTCCACATCATGGCTTAGGGGTGCTTGAAGCCATCCCCCATCAATTGATTCTAAGCTTCCGTTCAAGCCATCATCAATAAAGTCACCACCCCGTTTAACCTTAAGTTCCTTGGGCAGGACTGGATAATTTCCAGAGAAGCATGCATAACAGAAGTTAGGGGAGTCTTCATCTAACAGCTTCTTCAAGCTATCTAATGGTAAAAATGCAAGAGAATCACACCCTATGAACTCCCGAATCTCCTCCACAGTCATCCTGTTCGATATTAACTCCTCAGAACTAGGTGTATCTACACCATAATAACAAGAAGCAATGATAGGTGGGCTAGCAATCCTCATATGGACCTCTTTGGCACCAGCCTCCTTAAGCAGGCGAACTATTTTTGAGGAGGTAGTGCCTCTTACAATTGAATCATCCACCACCACTACTTTCTTTCCCTCCAAAACTCCTCTAACAGGTGAGAGTTTAAGTTTCACGCCAAAGTCCCGAATCTTCTGTGACGGCTCAATAAAAGTCCTTCCAACATAATGTGACCTTATCAACCCCTGCTGGAATGGCACTCCGGCCTTGGCTGCATAACCAAGTGCAGCTACTACCCCAGAGTCTGGAACTGCAATCACCACATCACAATCAACTGGTGCTTCAGTAGCCAGTATTTCACCGAAAATGTGCCTGGATTCATAAACTGACCGCCCAAATACCACTGAATTGGGCAAAGCAAAATAAATATGCTCGAATATACACTGCTTTGGTTCGGGATGGCGCATGAGGCAAAGGGATTGGATACCATCTTTATCCACTAGTAAAACCTCACCAGGATAAACCTCTCTCTCGTAAGTGGCCTCAATCAAATCAAGAGCACAAGTTTCGGATGCAAACACAACTGCACCATTACTCCTCCTCCCCATCACCAAAGGTCTAAACCCGAAAGGATCCCTCACTGCAACCAACTTATCCTCTGTAACAAACACCATGGAATATGCTCCTTCTAGCTGTTCACATGCATCAACAATCCTCAGGAAGAAAGGCCTGGCCTTTGATATTGCAATCAAATGTAAAACAACCTCTGTATCAGAACTAGTATTAAAAATGGAACCATTATCTTCAAGCATGGTCCTTAATTTTATGTAATTCACCAGATTCCCATTATGAGCAACCCCAACAGACCCAAACCTGTACCCAGCAACGAAAGGCTGCACATTTTTAAGCATAGAAGAACCTGCTGTAGAATATCTAACATGACCAATAGCCAGATTACCGGGTAATTGATCCAGTTTAGACTCATTAAACACATCAGATACCAAACCAACACCCGTAAGAGACTGAAGAACCTTTTCATTGACAGCTACAATACCAGCTCCTTCCTGACCGCGGTGCTGCAAAGCATGAAGGGCCAAATAGCAAATACGAGAGGCTTCCGGGTCTCCATAGATGCCCACCACGCCACACTCTTCGCGGGGCCTATCATCATCGTCAAAAACATCAAAACTTGAAGAAGAATAATTATCTGGGCACTTGTTAGCAGAGGAAAATTCAGAGATGGGGTTTTTGGAGGCGCAAACTATGGCGTGAGAATGGCAAAGTTTATAGGGGAAAAGACAGGGTTTTCCAAGGGTTTTGGGGGGGAGAAAGAGACAGGCTCTGTTGGGGATTCTTTGGTCAAGCTTTAAATGGCTGGAGAGCCCGGTGATGCTGGTGGTGGTGGGCCTGGCAGCGGTTGCCATAGGAAGAGTAAAAGGTGTTCCGAAATGGAAAGAGGCGTAAGAGAGAGCGAGAAGGGCTTGTAGTTGGAGCGATTCAACAGGGAACTCAGTCTAGGAAGTTTCGAAAGCAGCTGATTTTACTAAAACTCAGTTAGTTTTGTACTGTTGGGTGCTGATGTTTTTCCTCGTATAGGATCGGTCAAGTCACCAAGTACCGTACAGCCAAAGTCCTAACCCAACAACTAATCTTTATTTGTGTTGTGTTGTTCTTATTTTCAGGTTTTATATATTTCTAACTTCTTTCATTATTGTCTGTTAAACATTTAAAATTGATAATCTCATTAATTAAAAATTCCTTCCTTAGGTATAGCTTTGGAAACGAGTCATAAATTTATCCGGGCCTGGAGGAATGGGTAACAAGTGTACGGAAGATTGTGGCAGTTTACGAGAAGAACGGGTTCACCCTCCAGTTTCCAGCCCACATTTTCTGGTCGGAGTGGAGACCATCTCAGGCCACTCATCGCCACCTTACTGATATTCCCAGCTTCTCTTGGGCCTAACACTAACCAAGTTTTCAAAGGCCCATAAACAGTTATGCCTACTTTGCTTCCTCAATAGGCCCAACTCATTGGTTAGGCCTTTTGGAACCCAGGTGAAAGCAGCGGCTCCATTTGTGAGCCACATGTGATTCAAGTGATCGTAGTGAGGATGTTGTTGCGAGGATGACACGTCGCATTCCTCAACATTGTTATGCTAGACTGGAGTGTGTCTTATCAAAACCTCTCTCGTGGCTCCCGCTATCCTACGACCAAGTCCAAAAGCAATATCTAGGGCTGGTTCCAGCTGCGTGCCATTTTCTCTTGCTCTTTTTCTTTCTCAAAGTGAACCCCAAGGCCAAGCGTATCCATTTCCTCCAATGGCACCGCCTCCTGGGCCCTATTCCGGTACCAGCACCCTTGCTTTGGTAAATTTCGCACATCTTGTTTTTGTTTTCTATACAGAATATTCATCGAAATCAAATCTGATCTTGAACTCTTTTTTATTAATCATCCAATAAAACTAAGGATACAGAGAGCGAAACCTGATCCAGTTTGTTTGATCATGTTAGGTGGCTCGTGTGTCTGCGTTTTCTGCCGGTTTGGTGTACGGGAGCCTGAAGCTTAAGTATCTCCAGGTGCATTCTTGATTTATCGACTCTTCGAAGCGCTGCATATGATTATGATTGGCATTTTGTTTCAATGTTTGGAGTCATTTTCTTTTCTTTTCAGTTTGCATTGATTATTTATTTCAGCGTGGTGGTAGTTTAAGCAGGCATTATTTCAGCGTGGCTCCATTTGGAATATTCTGTATTGTTTGACTTCATCTTTCAATTGGTAGGTGAAGCTTTTAACTTGTCATCCTCCAAAGGTAAAAAAGGTTGTTTCACTGTGTGAAATTTGAACTGCTATTTTGTTTGGTTGTCGTTCCGAAAATTTTATGGAAATTATAAATTCTAAGATCGCCGCCCTAAGCTTCGAATTATCTGGATCATTGATTCTTTTCCTCAAAATATTTTCTTCTGTTCCTTGCCATTATGTTTGCCTATAGCTATAGCTATCCGCTATCCTAATATTTGCAATTCATTTCGTTCTATTCTTTCTCGATTCATTATTGTTAGTGAAGTGATTTTTGAAGCATTCACTGTCTTTTACATTCTGTCATCTATCTTGCTGTCTATGCCGCTTGTTATGCATTAACACCCGTAAAAGCATTTTACTTAATCAGTTACCATTGCTTACTGCATGCCTCCGAAATCCAGGCAAAGGCAAAGTCTCAAAAGAAAGCTGAAGCAAAGGCAAAAGCACACCAGTAGGAGATGATTTGGTTGAAATTTAGGACTAAAAGTTGAGCTGATTTTCCATCGAAATAATGCCCGTCAATGGAATTGTATCAGTAATTTATCGTGGTGTAAAGATTTTGGGATCATTGTGCATTGCTTATGGCTATGCTTATAATTTTCTTTTTCCTGTGAGTTCTCTAGCTCGCTCTTTGGAAATTATTAGTTGGTTAGTTTTTGCCACTGAAAGATTTTCAGTTTTTCATATCATAGTTGACAATGGGTAAAATGCCCGAAAATACAGGTTTCCTTCAGTGGAAGAATAAATATATCTGTCCTGTGGTCTGATGACTGCGTTCTCTCAAGACTATTTTGGCTTGTTCTGCTATTGTCCTGAATCTTATGGCAGCACATCGAAGTGAAAGTGGATCAGTTGATCAGAAACAGCTGTGGCCATGATTTTCGAATTGAATGGCACTTGATAGGTCTTGCATGTCTTTAATTTAGTTCAAAATCGTTCAGACTGTTTTGGATGCTTTGATACTTTGTTGCAACATCACTGCATTGAGTTGTCAAAGACAAACTCCATCATATCAGCAACTACATATTCCATAGAATCAGACTAGATCACCAAGCACACAATATATTTTCTGAACATCGATAGAACTAAGAGTCGGAGACAGACTCACTGATTACGAAGACAAGTCTAACTCATCAGCATCAAAGAATCGAGTGACCAAAATGCAGCAATGATGAATTGATTATGTTCTTTTAGTCTCTCTACTAGCGTTGTTGATCCCTGGTTTTGGCTAGTGGTTCATCCTGAACGAGGAACTGCAACGAAAGGAGAAGCCCAAGACGTTGTCGTTTTTACAGCAAAAACAGCATGGACAGCTTGATCTAAATATCAATCAAGGCTGATTTTACAAATTCTTTACATATGACAGCTTATACTTATCAGATGCATGAAGGATATACGGGTCCAGCATGGACCTATTTCTTAATAAAAATCGTATATGATCTCAAGATTTTTTTGTTGATATAAACAAACTGGAGCAGCCGACAACAGTTTTTGCTTTATGAAGGGCGACTTAAATGAAAGACAGAACGGCATGGCCCCGGATGCTTGGGATTCAACAAGGTTACCTGGTGCAATCAAGCTTCTGTTACTCGTAAGATCTGGGTTCTCAACATAAAATCAGCTTCTTTCTGGTTTTTATGGGTAAATCGATAACCATAGAGTGCCAAAATGTTTCATGGTCTATTAGAAAACCATTCCTGGTTTGGTAAACTGCAGTATATTATGTGGGAAACTCACTCTTCTATTATCTACTTCTGATGGGACCAGTGATGTTCTATGGTAGTTTAGCACACAATGTTTCTATGCCACTGATACAAGCTACAAAACTTCCTGTTCAGTCTACAGTTTCATATGTCTTTAAGAACAATTATTGCTTCTCTCATCCACCTGATCCGCTCTGTTCACTCATATAGGAACAGTCATGTTGCCTTAATTAGTTCTGATACTGTAGAAAGATGATTTGTCAAAAGTCTGCACTTGGACGGCTCATAGTTGAAAGTCTGCAGAATTTTATTAGATTAAAGAAGTACATAATCCATCGGTTCAAATTAATCTGGGATCTCTTTCAATCTTAAGAACAGTTCTAAATAGGCTGCGTACTGGGGGTATAGACTTCACTGATGTATCATTTTGTTGGATATTGTTTGTATGATTTGTTAGCAAAATGTGGACAACAGGGACCATATATACTTCTTCCCCTACCGCTATCCTGTAGATGTTTGGAGATGGATTTTAACTTCATCCAATATTGTAATACTTGTTTTACCTGGAAGATTGTTGTCGGCAGTTGCTGTTTTGCAATAGAGAAGACCGTAATATATGCTTATGTTTCGCTGCTGGAAAATGCTTGTAACGATACTCTTAACACTGTTTGATATAAAATGAAACAATAATATATATGTATAGTAAATGCAGGAGCATACCTTAGGATCAAACAACCATTCCTTGACTGAGTAGTTTAATAATATACAGGAGCGGAAACAACAAAACTGACAGAAATAGAGTCGCCCTGGTGGTGCCTTTTCCACGTAAAACCCAAATGTACTACCTGGCCTCTCATACTACTTATGTTTGAAGGTGGAAGAACAACGTAACAGATGATTATTTTATCGAACCTTACCTCTGACACCACCTGCATTGATTAATAGTTCATGCGGTTACTTAAATGTGGCTTTGCTTTGAATCCAACAGAAAATAAAGGAATCTGCAGTATATCCGATCTGAACTGCGTACTTCCAATGTATCTACATCAGGTATCTTCAGTTCCTGTAGTTTGTGAACTGTCTCATCTTCCTGCGCTGTCGGTTTACTCACATAACAACATTTTTTTAGCTTTAGGAGTATTAAAGATAAATCTACATAGAGATTTGGTTTAGATATGATCCATGGGATCTCCCTTCGATCAATGCTTAAGTTACGCAGCTGGAATAAAGGAGCTACAGAATTTAAAGGATCATTTGTCTATTGTTGTCTGCGAAACTGATGCAACTGATGCATGGGAAGGAGGAACTGACTAAGTTCACAGTTGGCAAGCTATTAAAAATTCGATAAAGTATTAACAGTCGACATCATCAACCTTAACTTGCTCTAGCAAGCATCTGAAGCTATATGACATGACATGTACAAGGTAGAAAAAGGTGGCACACCTACTCCAGATTTAGTCAATTGAAGAAGTGGACATGTTTATACCTAAAGGGACATAAGTGCATGTTCCTTCATGTTAGCTGCCGTTTACTAAGATATGGGCATTACAGGTCCATAAATCCTGTATTGGACTTGCCTGCACGTCCTGATATCAGCAATAACACGGATTGCTGGTTATGGAAAGGGATTTAGAAAGGATTAGTTTCTAAAATAAGTTCACTAATCACATATAGGAAGGATCTATATTGTCGGAACTGTAATTGCCAAGATAAGTTTTCCTTCTATAACCTCAAACCTGCAGATTAAGAAGAAGGTTATTAGGAGAATATCTATAAATACTTACGTTAAATCTACTTTGAATCACTTTCCTTCCATGCAAGGTCAAACTCAAATTCCCACCGGCCAAGCAACCCTTTTCAGGAAATTTCAGAATTACAGTTATGTTTCTACTTCCAAACCTTAAGTTAACAAGGGCACATCCGCACATGCAGCATCACCTTCACACTCTGAAAGGGTGTTGTACTTGTACAGAGAGATACTTTGTAGTCCGAAATTGTCCTTGGACACAGACTTAGCCGTCTAATCAGTTCACCAAAAGAGCCCAGCATATATTCCCCAAATCTTGCTCTGTCTTACTATTTTAATCAGGATTACTGTGATTAGAAGATACTGGGAGACAGCGGATCGTGGCAGCAGACGGAAATGAATTACTGAGAGAATATTATATACACAGAAACACAAGTCTTCCCCTTTTTCTATTATCCTTGTCAGAATTTGGTAGTTAGCCATTTCTATCTATCATCAATTTAACACTGCTGATTATGCCGACATTTAATGGAAAAGAGCAGACCGTAAAACGCCTTCCTTGTCACGCAAGTAGAGGATTTTGTCTAGTCTAAGTCCAGTAGTCCGTAATAGTATCTAACATGTTTGGTTGGACATCTGGTTTGGGCTTGAACTTATGGCTGCCAAAGGAACGTGCAATGTATATACACTTACAACCGATTGAGGAAATTAACCATTGAATTACGTCTCAAATAGCAACTACATGTACAGGAAAGGATCATGACCCCTTATGGATTCTGCATTTCTAGCAGTACCGGAATCCGAAGATATCACATAACCTGATTAGGGGAGACAGCCATAAAAACAGTGTTACTGAATTTCCTTTTCCTATGATAGACATGTCGTGTCATTTGAGTTCTTTACAAGAAAAATGGTAAAACTTCTAGCCACACAACACTAATAAACCAAAATTTGAACCTGAAATCAGACAACGATCCCTGAGTATGAATAAATAGATTCCCTAATTCAGACGGAGACCCACCCAAGTTCCATTTACCAAAATCAAAACCCTAGTGGGATTAGATACCGTTATCATCTTTTTTGGAAGGGATGTGGTATATATCTTTTCATGATTTAATCCTATTTCCTAAAGTATGTTTCCATGCAACAATTATCAAACCCAACCAAAGGTAAACAAGAACAAGCAAACGCTGGTCCTCCGCTGCTCTTCACATGGTCTTGACCACACCTGACAACATAACAAAATCTGGAGGTTATTATTACCAAATCCAAGGGCATTTCTCTCCTCCATGAACCTTATAAATACCAAAGTCATTAAACCTTTGTGTCCACCATATGTCCATTCCACACGCCTTTCCATTCCACTAACGAGTTAACATCATCATCAACCACAGCAACGTTAGACAGCTACTTGGCATAAAAGAAAAAGGGAAGACAGAAAGTCTCTCTTCCTCTTCCTCTCACTCTCACTCTTTCTGCCTCACTTTCCCAAAGCTTCCGTCGCCTTTCCGCGATAAGAAAAAATGATCAAGTCCAACAGAATCCGCCACATTGTGAGAATCCAGCAGATGCTGAAACGGTGGCGTAGGAAGGCAAGCCTCTCGGCTTCTTCGCGTGCACCATCCGATGTTCCGTCTGGACACGTGGCGGTCTGTGTTGGGGACAACTGCAAGCGGTTCGTTGTACGCGCCGCGTACCTCAACCATCCCAGCTTCAGAAAGTTACTCGTGCAAGCCGAGGAAGAGTACGGTTTTGAGAACATGGGACCGTTAACTATCCCATGTGACGAGGTTGTATTCGAAGAGATCCTCCAAGTTGTGTCCCGATCTGACTCAGGAAACTCGAGCCGGTTTCCGAATGTCGAAGAGATCCAGAGATGTTGCCACGTGGAGAAGACGTATAACACTCCGTTTTTGGCCGAATCCAGGCCGTTGCTTCATTAACTTTACCGACGCTGGTCGGGAAGTAGTTCCTCTGCAGCGTTGAGTCAGTGGGTTCCGAGTTGAAAAGACTAAAGTATTATTCTTAAATAATTGACTGGCGTGCTTAAGCGGGTTGGTGGCTTTTTTTTCTCTCTTTAATTTGCTTGGAACATCATTAGCAGGCTTGGTTTTTGTTGCGGAGATGGCATGTGTAGAGTTTTATTTTTTCCTTAACCGAGTCATCCCGAGTCTAAGCAAAAGTCGGGTGAGTCAAGGCATTTATTCTCTGTAATTTGATATTATCCCCTGTAAAACACTATTCTGACTCTGGCACTAACTATAGAGATTGGAGTAATATATGTGGACATTTGTACTCATCAATTTCCTAAGGTCAGCTTGACTTTTCATCAAAGGAAAGGCCAGCTTGACTATGTTAGCTAGGGATTCTTCTTCGTGTTTTCTTAATATTTTTTTTGCCTCATATTTATATATATATACACCAAAAGAATATGTTCGAATTAAATGAGCTCTTGTGGATCTCTTCCATGTTGAATATTGGATTCTGAGGTGAGATCAATGCTTGCTTGATCATGAACATATATATGCGCGCTTCACACACGGCCGCATAAAAACCAGAAGAAGATGCGAGTTGTTGAGCTACGAAACAGAAGATATTTGATCTGATTTGATATTTTTCTATTATGTTTATCTATGTTCTGGTCTGATTTGACATGTCCCCGGGGTTTGGTTTCACTAATCTTAGCCTTATTCTACTATTTATTCACCGCCTGCATGTCGGTTGCACATATTAATAGCCAAAACATGACTTCGTTTCGTTCGTGATATAAAATTAAACAATCATGGGAAGAGTGAACGGGTTTAGTTAGAACAGAAGTAATAAAACAACTGTAGTTCTGTTGATGTGCCTATCTGGAGTTTCGATGTGACGCCATCGAAGCCAACGAGGTTGGTTCGAGCAATGGCTTACATTAGTTTTTGGTGCTGTAATGTACCTTCATGGGCTGCCGCCGCACTTTTATATATAGCAATCCTCCTCAGGTATCAGTTCCGATTGCATTGGAGCTCTCTCCAAACTCCATCCATGTATGTTTTGCCATATAGTTGGGATCCGATCATGCGCTTAAATATAACAACAGCGGCATGGCCTTCGCTTGAGTACTTATCTGACATGTATGTTTCCATCATCCTGGCCAGACTGCTTTTGACACAGAAATTTTTAATTGTTTGTTTATCTTTCTGATATCTTTTGCACAGCTCTGATATGGGATCCTGAAGTTGTGGTACTGTCCTTTTGGTATGGCGAGCTGCTTTCTTCTGTCCTATTCACTCCCGGCCCCAAGTGGAAAACGGAAACATACTGTTGTTAATTGTGGATGCCACTGTTGTTAGTAAGGATTAGCACCAAACCCAGGCTCAATAATTGACGGACCCAGCCACGATATCTATATGGACCTGCCATCGAGAAAGATTTGGGCCAGATAAGCCTAGTGTTAAGTTGTTCCTCTAATTTGATCGGGTCCATTCGTGGGGTAGCAATCACGTGCACTTCATCTTCATCAGTAATGCCAGCAGAACCCACACCAGAGTTGCATTCCTACCATTCACTATAGGGTCTCTACAAAAGCTTGCCATGGTCACCGATCAGGTCCCCTCAGGGGATTATTAATTGGAGAATGCAGAGGTGATATTATCACAATTTAAAGAAAAATAATTTTTTTTAATCTTTTTAATATGTGATAGGCACTAGCTAGAGGGTACAGAATCGTACCATCCAAGAATGAAAAGTCAGTTCCCTATTTCATCTTTGTTAACATTAGGAAGTTATAGCCCCCCCCAAAAAAATTGCATGGATGCAATTTGGTTACTGGTGGAAAAGAATATTCCCAGCTCTTTGATAACGATGTAGCAGCAGTAGGGCAACAAAACTTTTCAGAAGTTTCCCACCAGGTTCATGATGGAGATTTTTGTTTTCTGTTTCCTGTTTTCTTCTTCGGTACAGAATATAGCCTCGTGGTGGACGCATATGAATAAAAGATGATTATCTGGAGATGTAATTTTTTTTGGTGGAGATTCTGTTTAATTTATATAGTATTAATTTATGCCGTATGTGAATATTTTTCTGTGGCTTGCTTGTCAGGTTTATCGTCAGGAAATTTCAGTTTTTTTTTTTAGATTGTGAAGTATGGTGTGGATCTGTAGAAGATAGGAGTACGTAATAGCAGGCAACGTGGGTTTGTAACTAGTGATCATTGGTAGCAGACAACAGTTCCCACTCCATGATATCATCGAGATTTAAGTACTTTGAACACAACATGTAATCGCACGCAGGACAACTAACCTCTGAAACCAGTGGCTCTCCTTGTTCTTCACCGAATTGGCATAAAAAGGCATGACTTCAATTTTTTATGTTTAAATATTAATTAGGAATAAATATATATAATATCGTTAAGAATAAGCAGCGATAATCATTGATAACTAGAGTCTAAGACATTGTCATGCATATTACAAATTAAACCATTTTCTTCTGTGTTAGGACTGAGGTTATAATTATTTAAATCTACGAACATCATAGTTCTCTAGCTAGCTGTTCTGGTTCTTATCTCCAACCTGACGTTATAGTTGTTTAGTTGCGAACTCTTTTCAGACAAGCGTCCACATTATATGTACATATCATTTTTCTGATTGTCTAGTTAGTAGAGCATGATCGTATAGGGCAACCGTATTTTTGTTGAAAAAGTTGGCCGCCGCCTAACCCAGCATTAACTGTGAAATTTGTCAAGCCATCCTTGACATTTCTTTCGCCGTAAAGCCATGTTACTTAAAATTCATTTCGGATTAGCTTGATTCATATTTCATTCATATTCTACGGATATAATTAAAAATATTAAATAATTTTTAATTTTAATATAAAAGTATTAAGTTATGAAAATTATGGATACCCATATAACACCTGAAGGAGTTGGTCCTGTGGTGTTGAAACTTGAAACTTAAAATTATTTTGATTGCGAAATGGTTGAAAATCGCAGGATGTAAGCTAGGAGAAATTCCCGATTCTTCTTTAATTGATTTATCAACTAAATTGGTAATTAATGAGTCGGAGGTCCAGTTGAAGGAGTTGAACCTTACAAGCAATGGGTAGATTTCATGTGTTCAAAATATAGATACTAATTAGGGATGGTCTAATTAGTCTTAAGATGACCTTAATCTTTGCTTAAAGAAGTGCATGCGGTATTAGAAAGACGTCGACTGTGCATCTATCTGTTTACGAGAAGAAGAGTACAAGGTGTAATGAGCAGATCCTTGTAAGAACTCTTCACAAACAACGTGGGGTGGGTTCAGGATACTGGCCACCGGGGACAAAATGCAGAAGACATGCATGCAGCCAACTGTAAGCTTTTGGATCCACAAATTTGATCTCCCAACTCATTTCTTTTGCGAAATTGACATGAAAGACATGACTAGCTTGTTTAAGTGATCTGTACATGTGAACAGTGTCCCATCTTCATCAAAAGGGATATGTAATTACGACATCGACGTTAAACATAGTCAATAACTCTATAGTTCATTGAATATATACTATAATAGTAAGATAATCCTCATACACTAATAAGGATTTTGTTTGGTTGAAGAAGTCTGTATCCTGCAGTATTTAGTCAGATTTCAATAACTCCATGTAAATAAAATTTATTATGTTGATAATAGATGTCGATAGATTCGGAAAGACATCAATCCTACTATGAACGGAATATTCATTTATTTTTTTTAAAAAAATAGATAATCTTTTCCTTGCTTACCCGATATTTTGATTCATATCCTTTTCTAACTGTACTCAAATTTCTCGTTTGTTTCAAAAGCACAAATTTATTGATCGTGGGGATTGCTTCCTCGTTGATCACTCCAAATGGTGCAACTGCGAACTAGAAAGAAACTTTTGGGACTAGACAGATGCTTTTCTTGGACTCAATGATGCATGCATGCATTTACTTCTTCTTCACGACAAATCAGGTCGGTCACAGAAAGGAAGCTAGAAGATATGAGGAGGGGATCTAACTAGGAAAGAAACCAACCAGATCAATGATGGGGAAAGTAGATATTTTCATACATGGTTTTGTACTTTCTACACATGATCAGATGCAATTTGAAATTGAATTGGATTTCAATTTTCTACTTGGTTAGATATAAATCCATGAAGAGAGATAAGTTTTTTATACCCTAATTAAAATTGGTCCACATACATTATTAAATCTTCTACCAACCTTATCTTTTCAATATATTGAAATCATGGATAGATAAGGAGCATGTTCCTATGTACAGACTAATAGTCAACCATTTTTCTACCTTATTTTGAATCCAAATCCGAATAAAGATTAATAAATCAACCGAAAGATAGTCACCCATTTTGTCAAGTGGGAGGATTTGGAAGATGAATGGTGTAATGGGTTGGGAAAGAAACTACCTAATAAACGTAACCTGATATGGGAGTTAGAGGGAGCAGCAGGTAAAGTGATCGCGAGGCTATTTTGTGGCTAACAGGGAAAGAGTACAAACGCTTCATTTAAAGAAAAGAGAGGCCCAGCTAACGGAGAGTCAGCTTTTCCGCCAAGTTAGAGGTTCTGCTTTTCTCCCAAGCATCCCATTCTAGAGAACAAATATCCAGACAAAGGCATTCTCCTATGAATATTAACTGCTTCTTTTAATAAAAAATGAAAGGAAAATGTGCTGTTTCTTGAGGGAAAGTTGAAAAGCAACGGCCGCAGTCAGTTTCCACCTTTCCAAACAAAAAAAGACAAAGGCTCAAGCGTGAGAGATTTATGCCAGCTTTTTTATGGGTAATCCTTTTGCTTTTAGAAAATGATCATCTCTTCCAGAGCCGAAATGTACTTCCGCTTTAAGTGAAAAATGCAGTAAGCGAGAAGTCTATCAATGGGTAGTTTATCGTTTCTCATAAAGGAAAAGTGAAAGAAAAGAAAAGAAGAAATTTTGGGGCTGAGATGATTTTCTGCAGCAGACAAATTGCTACATGTACCTTATCAGTTCGCTGGACACAACCTCATACTAATGGTAGCTCCTGTGCTATCACCCTCAGATGGTCCTGGAAAAGCCAATTTCTGTTGCATTGTTCTTTGATTTATTTTTCTGCTATGGCTTTCTTTCCCTAGTAGAAAGGTTGACGACGGCACTTGAATGTAGAAATTGGCTTTTCTGGGGAAGTAAGAAAGCTGTTAGAAACATAATGGGTTACAACGTGAGGATGCTACTGATCATCAACAAGAAGGCCTTGAAACCTAGTGGTGATGGACCAAATTTACCGAGTTACAACTGCATGAAATGAGAGTTATTATTGATCATGACTGTTCATGTTATTTTTAGTGTTTAACACATGCTAATTTATTTCCTCCAGAATGGATATACATGAGCATCTAAATCTGATATACATTTGGGCTGCATGTGAGTAATAGTTGGGATACAATTAATGATTAGGTAGAGCTAGCAGGACCGCGCATTCAAGTTGGGTGTAATTTCATAATCAACAGACAATCTTTCCATCTTCTTCTTGTTTCAGAATAGCGATTCTATTATTTGAATTCACCCAAGCACTTGATGTTTATAACAGGATGCGCTTTTCTGCCATTACTTAATTGGAGGAGAAACTCTGTAACTAGAGAGACTGGCTCAATCTTTACAAAACATAAAAACGAAAGAATAGTTTAATTGTAAACTGTACTTTTGTCTGAAAAGATATTAGCGTGAATCAAAAGCTGACATGAAATGAAACAAAGATCGAAGTCTTTCATCAAATCAGTCAAACCTCTTTCCTTCATGAAAAGTTGAAGAAATCACTACTTGTTTGAAGGAGAAATTGCAGGGCGTTCTAAAGGGAAAGAAACTGTAGTAATACATAACCTTGTTCAAACTCAGAAAATTCCTGAGGATGCTATTTCACAGAGTAACAGTTTATGTCAGTGGCTTCACGAGTCTGATACTAGAATTTGTTTATAATATTGAACAGGAGCCACGTCTGATCTATAAATATATATATATATATATATATTATAAAATCCCCTGTATATTTTAAGCTATTAATGTCAATATGGAATTAGACACAGCAGGGATAATCCTAATAAAGGGGAATCAACCAGCGATGCATACTATAATACGTTACAAATCTGATTCCTACAGGTAGAGGCTTGAAATGCCGAGTACAAATGCAGAAACCACAATCATCCGTTGGATGCATGTTTATTATTACTTTAAACATTATATAAGAATACAGTATTATTATGATCCGTACGTACTCAAGTACCCCACATTCTCTGACAGGATTATGCAGTTGGAGACTGCATCTTGATGCACCGTCATAGTTGTCCTTGATTTGATTTGACTGGAGTGTCTTGATCTGCCCATTTGCAAGGATCCTCTGTACAATTTTTTTAACTGATGGGCACTAACAGTGTACAACTGATGTCTGCCAAAGGAAAAACACAACAACTGAGAAATGAACCAGAGAGATCTTTTTAACGATAAGCAAAAGTATACTTCCATCAACAACTAAGTATACTTCCATTAGTTCCTTGGGAGGCTTCAATCTCTCTCACAGTGATATAAACAAATGCATCTGTGAGGAAAAAAGGGATTTATACAAATCAAACCCAGCAGGGTCTTGTAGGCTGAAGGTTAGATAATAATTGACATGAAAAACCCAGAGAGGGTATAAGGAGGTAAAAAGAAGAAGAAGAAGAAAAAAAAGAGGCATAAATAACACCATAACCAAGATCTAGTATCCCAAAGGAAAAGATGTTAAAAAAAAGAGAAGCCATCAGATCGGTGTAGCTTCATCTTTGGTCATCTTCTCCAAGAAAACATGATCATCATCACACACTTCTTTCATCTGAGCATTGATGTTAGAGAGCGGAAAACAACTTCTTCGCAAGGAATAGTGAGGCCCATGTCATGATCAAAGCCAAACTCTTCTTCAGCCTGTCGAAGCAAGCACTGAAACTCCGGGTGACTCAAGAATGTAATTGGAACGATGTGTCTGCTTCTGTTCTCACCAACGTAAACAGCAAAGTGGCCTTTTGGTACATCAATAGGCAGACCAACGTCATCGTAGCTTTGCTTTTTGCCCAAGCTTGAGCATCTCTTGAGGATTTGCTTGAGGACTGCAGCTTGGGGCAGCTTGTTTGACTTCCTAAGGGCCATTTGTGGTATGGGGAGAAGGTTAAGGAGAGGGAGAGAGGAAATGGAGAGTGTTGTAGTTAAAGTGAAAGGTGATGGTGGGCGATGGGGAGGATTGAGGGAGGGAGGGGGATGATGGGGATATTTATGAAGAAAGCTGAGAGAAAGAGGGTCATGTGGACTGTGGGAGCGAAGGACGTAATACCACGGGTTGTCTTTCGTATTGTATATGGGCGTAGAACATGGTGGAGCCATGTCTACTGGGCTTACATATCTGTGTTGGCCCTCCAAATGACAGCATGGACCCCTCTCTCCCTTCGCTTTAATTTCGAAGTTTCTTATTTTCTTGCCTAGCTTCCCCGTTTGATCCAGTCGTCTTTGGTGTTCATAATTACATTTCTTTAATATTTCAATATAGCCATTTTATTAGGGTTTTCAATTTTCGTAGATCCTAATTAACCCACTTTTCCTTGAAATTATATTCCCATTTTCCTTTTCAATTATCGAACTAAACCATTCAACTTGGTTGGATAGTATTGATATCGAACCAAACCAAACCAATTAAGGCCGAGCAGTACCGACATTAAGTTTGATAAATATCAAATCAAGCATAAACTCTTTTTTCAAAAAATAAAATCAAGCATAAACTCCAAAGAACATAGGTTTTTCCTCAGGTTTACAGCGGCGAGAAACCCAATAATATTATAATGAGCATAAGAGTTAGGGCTAGGATAATAAATTCAAGATTTAAAGATTAACAAATTGCCCCACTGGAAATTATTTAGATTACCATCTTCCATCTTCCATCTTCCTTGATTAATGTCAAGAGTCTATCTGTACCTAAACTCGAGGACCCACAGAGGAGTACTGCAGGGTACAGCCTCGCTTATGTTTTGCTATTCTTTTACCGACTGTGGAGTTCCTGAGTCCATGAATTGTATATATAGCCCAAAACAAAGAGTTCTTGCGCAGTGCAACATCTTGGAAACCCATATGCATTTTACTCCTGCTAATTCTGCAGGTTTTGACAGTAACATTGCTCCTCTTAAGACTGGTTTGACAGAGCTTTACAGCTTACGTTTTTATATATCATCAATGCAAAGGACTACTGGATGTCTGCAGAGAGGTACCGACTTTTTGAATCCTTAGAGTTAGGACCACATTACCAAACTGATCAAACAGTACACCTTCCTATCTACTAACTTCAATCTAGTTTAATGTCTAACATTGCCGTATGAACGGCACTTTTTATTTCCCCTTTCGTGGATACTTGATCTGGCATGCCAACTGGCTGGCCATGATTTCCCATTCTTGTATAAAGGTGTACGTCAGGTTAAGAAATAACGGGGAAGCTGCATGCATTTTTGTGCCTTTAAATTTGATTGAGACTATCCTGTGCACAAACTAGTGCTTGTAGACTATATATTTAACATGCTTACGTGCATTGTCTCGCAATTATTACGTTAGCTCAAAGGATTGGAGAAACCAAAGGAGGGCCGCAAATATACGGAGAAAGCAAATAATGGATTCTGTTGTAGTTGCAGAAAATGTCATCTGCTCAAAACGGTGTTATCTGATCAACCGGTGGAGCCCTGTTCATTACTACAAAACAAAGTGTTTCTCAGGCATGTTTGAAATTTATGCGGTCTAGCTCAAACCGCCACCGGAATAGAAGAACTATTCAGAAATAAATCCACTTAAAATGTGCACCGCTTGTATGTATCTCCCTCGTCACAGAATCTATCCCGTTGTTCTTGTCCTTACAATGAGATCCATGGAAGCTGGTTTTGGAAGAAAAAAACAGATTACATCGGCATGCATGTTCTTGTCCTTATAATTACTAATCAGTTTAACAGAGGTAGCGTAAATCTTCACATCGGCATGCATGTGTATATCGTACAGAACAGGGGTCAGTGGGGGCAAAAACTATGAAGAAAAAAAAAAGAAGAAAAAAACAGATTACACCTCGGTGACCATCTTTGGCAGAGCTCTCGCATGTTCTGTGAATGAGATTGATCGGGAAAATGGACAAACCAAGAGACTGAAAAGGCCCACCATTCTTTCTGAAATGGGTGTCCCATTGAGCCCAAGAGACCAAGGTATTTTCTTTTTCTATGTGGTCGATAACGACCTTCCTTTTTCATTGCACATGAATACCATGTTAGTCCAGTTAAGTTAACCCTCCTCTTCCTCTCTAGAGACAACACAGCAAAATCATGTAAACCCAGCGGCAACTATTTGGAACTTCCACCTTTGTTTTGCAGACATTTTTTTATACATAATTTTTTTGTCTCTTGAATATTTAAGACAATAACAAATGTCATTGAATTAACAAATTCGTTGTCAAAATATTTTTTTTCTTATCCAGAATTTGAACAATTGCGAGAAATTAATACCACCATGATTGTCAGGAATAATAAGAGAAAATAATTTTGGATAGATGATCCAAATCTCACACGATGAAGTATTGGTCCAAATTATCCAAATTTTACTCCATAATTATTTGAAACAGCCTGACTACTCAATAGGCCCGAATACAAGTATATGTCTGTGGAATCAACTAACATTGTGTTAAATTCTATGTCTTATTATACGTCATTTGATAAACCTACATTTATATGTCCAATACCACAATAATAATTTGCAACATAAATCAATGTTCGATTGGAACCAAAACTGGTTGGTATCAAAATCCATAATAAAATAAATACTATAAGAAAAATTATTAGAAAATTTTTTAGAGAAGAGACAAAAGGTTCTACAAAGACTTATCAATTTACATATGCCGTCACCGGCCCCTTTATATATATAAGCACATACACATGCATGTGATAGGAATAAACTGTTGTATTATCCTTATAAACAAGACATCATTATCAGCTATGTCCTTTGTATTATACATGCTTCTACTCTAACAATGTCATTATTAATTTTATCCACTGCATGTTTATCTTAAGCCCGCTAATGCATACCCATCTTTTGATACGCCATTCCATATCCATCTCTTCATTCTTTTGTTTTAGCTTTTCATCATAGAAACATATCATCGTTGGTCGTAAAAGTAATATATTTCATCTACACCCTGCCAACAGGGACTTTAATCCTTCGTTGGTTTGATTTTGCATGTTTATCTAATGAAATTGATTGAAACGACCCGTGAAGATGATTAAATTGAACTTTTGATGTTAAAGAAAGGTTGTCTTGAAGTGGTTCTATACAATGTAACTAATCTACAATCGCGGACTTGGTTTTCTCAACATTATTCGAAGGCAGCCTCAAGTTCTCGAGATTCGATCTCTTTTTGCTGCTGATTCTCTCCAAAGAGGTCACTGACAGCGATGGCAGAAACTGAAGCAAGCAAAGGTTATCACATTCACATGAGTTTGTAAGGGCAGCAGCACACAGACACGGAGAATACAGAATATTTTTCATTATATCCATTAAGGTTGGGACTCGTATGCGCGCTTGTGACTATCTAACAAAGACATCTGAGCATACATTAATAATTAGATTAGGACCTCGAGTGCAAAAAGCCTTAGAAGGACAGTGACTGTGTTTAATTGTTAGGACAAGAATATTATTCAGCCGGACCCATCCTAAAGGGCTATCAGGAAAGTTTTCTTTTGAGAATTGGGTTGTAGCTGGAATGTGCCAAACCGCTACGGGAGGGTGGGAGGATAGAACTGAAATGACCAGGACAGCACATGCAGGACCCATCCATGAGCCAGAATAAACGAAACGAACCCATCTTTTAATTTATTTACCTTCTGTAGTCTCGGGATCACACAAGGACTCACAAGTACCTGAAAAGGGCCCTCTGAATTACTGACATTTTGCTCGTGAGCGAGTTTTCAACGTCAGAAACTAAACTACAATGAATCTCTGTTGATAAAAGTTTTCAGAGCTAATTATTTCAGCCTGGTACTAGCCAAATTCCCAAAACAAATGCGTTAACCTATCTGATATGTTTACAACATCGATCGATGATCGTCTGCTTCTGTCAAATCATTGAGAAGAAGAGATATATATCATAAATCTCCATAGACATGCATGTACATTAGCATTATTGATTGATTGGAGGGAGTCGACTTCCGCTGTTGTTGCTGCTCATCTATCGAGCTTATCTGTCAGCTGAGTCTTTCGCTATCCGATCTTGCACCTAATAGAATGGATCCAAGCTGGCAGGCAACACTGCTCTCCAGAAACAAAGAAAGTAATTGCTATTTTCAATATTGAAATGCATAAAACCATCAAGAACAACTCATAAAAATGCAGTGAGAAATTAAGATTGTCTGCAGTAAAATAGAATAATAATTTTGTATGTGGAAAGCAATATGCAAGTAAAAGCGTAGAAGCCAAGTACATAGCTTCAGATGGATAAATATTCACAGAAATTTTCTCAAAGAAAAAGAAAGAAAAGCTACTTAAAAACAGGGATGGCCTCCGAAAATGTCTGGACATGTGCAGTACAGAGCATATCCCCATCTCAGATAAGGTTGCCGAAAACGAGGGTTTAACAACAACTGCATGATGAATATATTTAAAGATTTTTTAGAGAATGAATGGTTAGTTATCAATTGAAAAGAAAGGAAGGAATGTTACAATAATTAATAATAATCCTATTAAAATAATAATAATAATTCAATAACAAACATAAATTTAAATAAATCCATAAATTTGCTATGTTTCTATGATTATTAATAATGTGGACTTGGTGATAATTTATCATGAGATAATTGAAGTCATTACTAGACATGTGAAGTCATTAATGTCTCCTCCATGGCTTGGACCAGCTTTTGGTTCTTTAACTGATTTGGATGGTAAATTCTTGCAGCTTATCAGTTCAATTGGGCCTCGTTGAAATACTTTGATATTGTCCACTCTTGATCCGGGCCTCATTAAAGCGTATTTATTTCAATTGGGCCTCCTGGCTTTAGGTTTTGCTCATTAACTCTTTTAGCAGGGTTTGGTTACCTGAAACGGAAGAGGTATCCGTGAGGTTATTTCCATAACAGAGTCCCTTGTTTTGTGCAGGGACGGTCAGAGCCACCCTCTTTTTTGAGCCCACTCGGTTCAGACATGTCGGTATTGCGGTCCATCACAAACTATACACACCGGCGTTCAACACCATCGCCAACATGTCCTAACCATTCACATGCAATGACCTCAACATTCGTTGTTCCGATGCTGGTTTCCTCCAAACAAATCGCGCTTGAACCAATGGTCTCCAGCCACTACGCCTAACCACCGCGGAGATTGTTTATTCTTGGTCAACAATGGCAAATGCAAGGATGACCCCTTGGTAATCCTTGGACATGGATAGGTACATGTTACTTGTTCCTAAATTATGAGTCCTTGTTAAGGGACAAGCGCACGACAAGCTAGTTGGGGCTTCTGTTTAGATGAAGATGATAATACTATGTATACATAAGTAAGATAAAGCCCAGTTGAAGAAGAAAAAAAAAACAGAGGAAGACATTAGTCTAATCAGTTGAAATCTGACATGTGGATAAAGAAAGAACCCAATCAATGGATCTGCTGCCAAATCTGAGTAAGCCTATAAACTATTTAGAAACTGAAGCAGCCAACAATATGAAATTTTTTTATAAGAGCTAAATGATAAAAAGAAAAGCATCTTCTAGTTTCTTCTAATCCTTTCTAACATTATAAGATAAGACATTTCTCACAGGAAACAATTTCGTACGTACATCTGGAGATTGACAACTCCATGTAAATATTTCGCATCAGTTGAGATAAAAAAGGGATATTTTCATTTTTTTTTTCTTCTCGAACTTCTAATTTGATTGAGGACTGCGGTCCAGCCCAAGACGGCCCATGCTGATGTTTTTTTTTTTTTTTTGTCTTTTTAAAACTCTTAGTCGGCAAACCTAGCCGCTTAAAGTAGCACCAGTTGCTTACGTGTCGCAAAGGGAAAGTTTGAACAGTGACGAACCAGTTCCAGATTCTTCTTCCGCTTGTTCTAGCAGTTTTGAAGACAAAGGTCAGTTAAGTATGATACCGAAATTACTTTCTTCTATTGTTTCACTCGTATATACCACAGGGTGACCCTTTTGTGATATCTCTAACTGTTAGTATTCCTCCAAAATATGTTTAAATTAAGAATTATCTGGTTATGCAAAGAGGTAATAATGGGGCCTGATGAGAGACATGAAACCCAGAATCTCACTTGGTACTGTCATCCATCCTCTTTAACATCCATCCCTTTCTACCATTTAAGAGTGCATCTGGTTGCGGTGTCTCTCTCTGCAATTGGGTGGTGAAAAAGAAGTTAATTTAACATAGCACACCACCTGCCGGCTCAGGACGGTACCTGATTTCACTTTGGTACTTGGTAATTATCACAGGACATCTATCCAGCTCCAACGTACAGAAAATGTACAACTTGAGACTTATCAATCAATTCCTTATTTGCTCTATCAAAAACATTTCTCTATTATTTTTCCCCAAAACGATACTTTATCTTTGTCTTCTTTCTCCCAGTCCCATTGTCGTTTGCCTTTTTTTTCTTTTTTTTTGTGTATCGCTTCCGGCTCTCTTTTTCAATTGTTGCCTTTAAAGCTTACTGTTTTGCTTTTCTCAGGCACCACATTACATATAAAGGATGTCAAGTCGGCAGGCAAAAAGTTGATGCTTGCGTGGTAAAGGTTGTGGAATGAGCAACAAGTTTTGTCAAGAAAAGAACCTTTCAGTTTGTGGGGACTTGGTCGCATTAGCTGGAAACCTGGAACCGCGTGTGCTACAGTACGAAATTCGTCAGGTTAGTGTCATGGATTACGTAGTTGTGTCAAGTCCATGCCATTGTTACAATACAAATTTAGAGGATGATAGCCTAGTCAGATAGATTTGATCTGTTCTGGAAACATCGCATGCCACTATACTTCCAAGAACAAGGGTCCACGAATTGAAAGATATTGGTTAGTTCCAGGATTGCAAACAGCATTGTAGTTTATGTTTTCTCTATGAGCTTTGCTAGAAAAAACAGATGTTAGAGATTTCATCTATGATTTATAGCACCACTTCTCTAAAAAATTAGTCTAAAGCCTGGTTACTGATTTATGATCTTTTCTGGTCTGAAGCGTTCTTGTATTATTTGTACATATATAGCAGGTACCTAAACTCAGCTAACTTTTTTGGCTCGCACACATCCGAATGTGTGATCCTGCTACGGATCAGTAGAGAAAATGCAGCTTTTGAGCATGCACAGGTCCTTATATATTTGAGAATCTGTCATACGTACTTAAGAAAAGTGCAAGAGAAAATTAACGAACTCCAATGGATATTTCTCAGCACCCTGCAGTATTGATAAGATCATCAACATAATGCTCAACGCGCTGACTCTAAAGCAGCAGACAACGATATGGCTTTATCAACATGACTCATAAACAACAAACAAGGATGGCTTCGCTTTACCGATCGATTAGCTACCGTTGTTCCCTTGGGCGAACCATCGGGGGATATAGGGGACCAGATAAAGCAAAGGCGGACCTTTGGAGAAGCTGAGAGGATGGATGGCTTTAGCCCCTCCTCGAATCCCAGTTCATCGTATATATTATTTAATTGCCTAGCATTTCCTCCTTAATACCTTCCATTTGCCCCACCTTCCAAAATGAATGAAGGACGGAAAAGAAATCAAAGCCAAATAATTAATAATTAATTAAGATGAAGGTGCAAGAAGCTGGGAACCAAAAGCAGAACTGTGAGATACATGAAAAGCATTTCTCGATGAATTACTGGTCCACTCAGGTCGGTTGGACGGATTTTGGACAAAATTGCTATAGGGACATGCATGCATTTATAGAGCCATTAAAAATATCTTAAAACAACTATCATGCATATACATCAAATTTCTCCCACATCACAAACTGTCCATTAATTTGTGTTACGCTTTGGGTTTGTCGAGTGTTGCGTACACCCTGTGAGGACCTCCCCCAGGAGGAACCTGATATGGTGAGTGGTTCCTCCTGGGGGGTTCCTCACACACCCACTCTCATCTTTTGTACATTCCTTCTTCGATATATTCTCACGTTTATTTCAATAAAAGAAAAAAACACGTTCCTCTTTCCATTTGCTTCGTGAGTTAGAAGACCCAAAGAAGATTAGAGAATAGTGAAATTAAAATGATGGAAAACTTTTCAAAACAAAAGGAAGAAATTAATAAAATGAGGCAGACGCAAACACGATTTGTTTGGAATTGGGTAAGCCATGCACAATAAAGTTTCTCTATGATTAATGGGTCTACACCTGGATGGGACCAGATTTGAACAAAAAATGTTAAAAGACATGGAGCCATCAAAAATATCTTAAGAGTCATTGATTTAGCCAGTTGGTTGGAGAACCCACCATTCTTTTCTGAAAAAAGGTAACACCAAGTTGACCCAAGTTCAATGATTCATTCAGTAAGCAAAATGAATCATATCCTTTTTGATCGAGACAAGTCTTTCACGTCCAAACCATGCCCCGTATGGAAGAAGGCAATCCTGTTACGAGCTAAAAAGCACGCACAACGAAGGAAAAAGGTCCTTGCTATTATTAGTTCAACAGTGGTATAACAGTAGCGCTCCCCTTATGTACGTATGTATTAATTTTCATCTTCGCAAATCCTTTTCATCAATAAAGATTGTAGGGAAATTGTGTTTAGTGACGGACAAAACAAACCATGTGAAACTACTGAACTTCACTTGCCATCTCCCGCAATATTCTCAACGTGATCTTTTACTCCACCGTTCCATGTTTCCTTTGTGATTGAGGATTAGGTTTTTTTGGTCAGGGGACGTTTACTACTTCTATATATATACACACATATAATTTTTTGCGTACCATGCCTATCATTTCAACCAAAGTCATCAGTCTTCAGTTGCTTCCATAATATACCAACTCCTCCTGAAAAGATAAAGCATAGCTCTATACCAGCTCTGAGATGGGTATTCAATTGACAGGGATTGCTCATGCCAGGCAAAAGCTTCAACAAACACTTTCCGCCAGAATTGCTAGTGTCCTGGCCAATTCTTGTAAGAATGTTCCAAAAGGTCATATTGCAGTCTATGTTGGAGAGGAAGGCTACAGAAAGCGATTTGTCATCCCCATTTCATACCTGAACCACCCATTATTCCAAGACCTGTTAAACCGAGCCGAGGATGAATTTGGATTCGATCATCCTACAGGTGGCCTCACTATACCCTGCAATGAACGCTACTTCACTAGACTCACGAACTATCTAAACTCTTCGTAGATTACCAAACCCAATTGTCAATTCCCCAGGAGAAACAACTCTGTCGTGTATTAGTCTCTTTTCCCCATTATTGGTCCTCTTCTTTTCATAATTCGGTGTCGTAAGACCACAGACGAGAAGACAGCTAGCCTCCTCAGTTTTGTGTACTCGTCTAATGCCGATTCAAATGTTAACTTGTTATGTATCTGTAGCTTTTCTGCAATGTAATGGCTATCAAGACAAGTCCTGTCAATTTACTTTTGTCAATCTAGTCCACTAGGTTAAAATATATGGGCTCACTAAAACGGACTCTGCTCTAATACAAATGACCCAATGGGTCTTCACTCTGGCCCAACAAAAATGTCGTTTCCACCAGCCTCCACCGAAAGCTGCTAAATATAGAAAACAAGCCACTGGTTTTCGCAGAGGAATTCCGTGGTCTCTTAGGACATGACCTTTGTCCTTTCTGCTCTGTTTGCGTCAGAGACTTAATTGATAGGCTGCTAGATCGAGGAATCTATCTATTTCTTCTCCTCCTTACTCTTATTAGTGATTCCCTTCAAGCAATCTGTGCCAATCTAATGCAGACGTAAGGAATCAGTGCATATGCTACCGTGAAGAAGATGACATGCCTAAAGTAAATAGCAACTTGAAGGATTCTACCCGTGACCTAAACCAGTCTCCGATCAGTGTGCATGAGCTGGTGGTTGATTTGCTTTCCCCGGAATTCTATCCGCTGGTTCTGACAAACTGCTGCTGTTTCTGCATATATATTGTATTCGACGAGAAAACCTGAGAAACGATCAATGTTTTGTATATTAAGAATAAAAATAAAGAACCAAGAAAGTGCATGTATATCGATACGGTATGTAAGGCTACAGTTATTTTCTCAGGGAATGAGGAAGGGCACGTGAACCTGTTGATTCTGTGTGGACCCAAACCAAAATATCCGGAAGGCCAGTTTGTTCTTAAGCAGTCATAAACAAGCCTCGATCGAATATTAATATGCGGCCATCTCCGCGTCCATAGGTTTCAATAGTAATTTAAATCGTCATCAGGCGGGTTTTTAGCGAAGCCATATGAGACAGCTGATCTGCTGGAAAAGTATGGCACTCCACTCTTGAAAACCCTATAAATATTTTGCACCAAATCTGCTCTTAACCACAGCTTCCAAAAGGGCTTGTACCAAATCGAAACGCCTATAATTTTCACTGGCCAACTCGAGCTCAGACATGGGTATTCGGATGATGCTAAATGTGAAGCAAATGCTCAAAGGAAAGCATGTTATTGCAAGAAATCGATCAAAAAATGTCCCTAAAGGGTACGTTGCAGTATACGTTGGTGAAATGCACAAAAAGAGGTTCGTAGTGCCAATTTCTTTCTTGAGCCATCCTTCCTTCCAAGACTTGCTTAACCAAGCTGAAGAAGAGTTTGGGTTCAATCATCCGATGGGTGGTCTTACAATTCCTTGCAGAGAAGATGCCTTTGTCAGCCTCGCTTCCCAGTTAATTGGTTCGTCATGAAAGAAGAGGGAAATCATGCATTTAGCAGCTTTTCTATTTCTTCTTTTGTAAGAAGAGGTTGTCCGATATCAAATCATAGTCACATTCGTTTTCAAATGATCATTACGTGAAGCGCCATGTGTAGTGGTTAGAATGTTCTTTCTTTAGAACTGGTTCTGCGTATGGTATATAATCAGCATCCTGAAATCAATACCATGGCTAGCCAGGAAAGCAAACAAAATAAAAATCCCAACAACAGATGTCTTGGTGGAAAGATAGTTACATCCCTATACTATTCTTTTATACAATCCTCGGTTTTTAATTTATGCAGGTAGCTTAGAGTCTGTATATCATTTTTGTTAGGAATTAACCATCCTCTTTCTGGTTTTGTTTCCCCCCCAAAGAATATTTTTATTCGTCTGATTTTTAGGACTTTGATTATTTAAGATGGAACAATTAAAAATACAAAAATTTTGTCATCCAATCATCGTAACCAGATTATTAATTCTTAATTAACTCTTTTCCATCAATGCACTACACAATCCTTCGAGCATGGCATGTGAATACCAAATCTCTAATATTAGAATAATGACAGACAATACTTTAATCATGGCAGTGTTTGACCATTCAACTCATTAAGCAACACTTAATTACAGTCTTGGTTAGATTCATCTATGTGACCTGTTCGAGTCAACTCACGATCCTAAACTTACGCCAGTTTTTTGGGCACATCCGAAATAACATAAGCCTAACATTCAACATATGATATTCTAAAGTGGAGAATGAAGCATAATTAATTAATTAATGGACACACTACCCTAGACAGTTTGTTTTCCACTTTCCCAAGTTCAGATTCTTCAGAGTCAGAACCCGCAAAAAAGGGTCAAACATTAGTTGTATCTGTTCACTGCAAAATATTCCCAACCTCACTTGGTAAGGTCAAAGTGAAGCCGTGATACACAATACAAGCTAGAAAAGGACCCAACCAGAAAACCCAATGACCATGACATAACTGGCCACCTTTCAGCAGAGCTGGACCGAGGCACCTTGCCGGGTTCAAGCCCACACCGCCATAGCCAGGCCTGCCTGTAACATACATCGACACAAAGATTGCCAGAGCCATGGCCCCTGCAAGTATAACACATACCATTCGCAATCCTAATTCCTTGCATCTTCTCTGGTCGAAAGCTACTGTTACTGCAAGAAAAAGAACCACAAAGAGGTGCATGAAAATTCAAGTATCAGTGCATTTCCTGGGCTTATACCTTCACGATCTCTATCCACCGTGCACCCACCTAACGAAAACTTTTCTTCTACACTCGCATCCATGACCCTGCGGATTACTAGATAAGCTATTATCGAGCCTACACACTGTGCAATGACGTAGAGTAATGCTCTGGCGAGAGTTATTACTCCTTGAAGAGCAACAATGAATGTGACGACAGGACTCATGTGACCTCCAGATAATGGAACTGTAGTCACGAGGAAGAAGAAGGCGATGATGAAGACTGCAACCGGTACTAGAAGCTTGGGTTCAACCTCGTGAGATCCCAAGCAAGAGATGATTGAAATAGTTAGGGTGAACAAAAGGCAAGCTGTCGGTACTAGCTCGGTGAATGCCGCTCTCCACATCTGATAACATTTAATTAAACCGAGGATGTTTTCACAACTATGAAATTCGTGGGAAAGAAGGATGACAGCTGATCAAACTTAATTACCTCTGGAGAACGAAATTCATGGGAACCAACTGAGACAAGAAATCTTGTAATAATGGAGGAACTGGTTCCTTTGGAGGGTACTGCCTCCTCACAATTCTCAAGTGATCGATTCTGAGAATGCATGATGATGGTCTGCATCATTTTCGAGATTATCCATATTCCTCGATTGCCATGAAGGAAAGGGATTTTATATCCAAGTACGAGCAGCAGGACGGGTTCTGTACGTATAGGCCATTATATACAAAGAGAAGTGTCCCATTTCAAACAACAGCAAAACGAAACGATCAGATGGTTTGCAGTAACCGAGACAAATTTTTGGACTGTTGTAATAAGGTGAAGGATATCCATTACCGAAGCTAAGCTATTTGTAGTGGGTTTTATATACCATTTATGCCAAGTTATTTATTTCTTGAGAAACAACAGTTGACAAAGTAGAACTACACAGTTAGGCACATTAGAGGCATATGCCAACAGTTTATAAGTGTTAAAAAGACTTAGAAAAAATGCACTATAATCCGTCAGCATTTCCGCAGAATCACAAGCTTTGAAATTGCTATTTCCTGCGATCCAGTTCAGGTTTCAGATTCAGGAAAATGCTTATAGGAATTATTGCAGAGCAGTCACGCACCACACTTATGCAACCAAATGGTCCCGGGGAATAATCTTAACGTAGAGGGCGAATGCCACACAACTAATAATTGGACCAACCCAAAATATCCAGTGGCCTGTCCATAGATGACCTCCCCTAACAAGTGCGGGGCCAAGGCACCGGGCTGGGTTCATCCCAACTCCAGCATAGCCTTTGGTTGCAGTCAATGTTGTCGAGATGAAGACGATGAGACCAACTACCAACCCAATAATGGAGCAGACAGCAATTCGGCCTAGAGCCTTGGCTTGACGCTTGTCGAATGCCATCCATATGGAAGAAAACAAGAACCCAAATGTACATATTATCTCCAACCACAAAGCCGTGCCTGTTTCCAGGCCGATCTTAATGGGACCATTCGGACCTGGTGCAATGACATTCAGAGTGCAGCCCCCAAGTGAAAATGATCTTTCCGTGGAACTGTTCACTACGGATTTTAGAGCCAGGGCACCTAGAATTCCTCCGAAACATTGGGCCAAGATGTATACTATAGCCCGTGAGGCAGACACAATGCCTGTCATAGCAGCAGCTACGGTGATGGCAGGGTTAATGTGGCCACCGGATATGGGGGATGTGGCGAGGAGGAGAATTGCGACTGTTACGGAGATTAGGGCAGACATGACGAGGTTTGGTGTTTTTGTTTCAGTCTCGTAAGATGATATGACAATGGTGTCCATTGCAAAAACCAAGGCCCCTGTACCAAAAACCTCCGCCATTGATGCTCTCCACACCTTAAGGAAGTAGAATCATTACTCTGTCAGTAGTAATTTAGATGGGATCCCATTAAGAAAATTTAAGCTTGAAATTCCGAATTTAATGATGAGCTCAACCATTTCAGGTCGTATTTAATGAACCGAGTGGCAAGGAAAAGATACCAACATTTAACGAAATAAGATCTTCCAAGCCCAGAAACCGGCTCAATGCAGTGCCTTTTTGCTTCTTACCCTTGACACCGGTAAGCTCCCTACCAAAAGAGTTGAGATAAGGAAAAGCAAGCAAAGCAAGTCATTTAACTCTCACAAACTTTAGACAGAGAGAGGAAAAACATGAATCTTAAATCCATTCTAACGTTTTTTGTTTGTTTTTTTTCAAACAAGAAATTACACAGATCAATTATAAGACTTGCTTTGGTGTAGTGGCAAAAGGTTGGACTTTGTTTCCACAGCCATTCTCCTCATCCTGGCAAATCCCTGCATTTCCTTCCATCTTTTCTTCTCCTTTTCTGCTTGATCCTTGTCTCCATACGGTTGCACTATAAATATTATCAGAAAGTGTAGGATTGGCAGTTGGAAAATAATATCTGCAGTTAGTCCGTCGCTCTCATCTCTGATGCAACCCATTTCATATCTAACAGTTTTAGCGGCCACTAAAGCTTGGGCATTCATTAGGGCTGCTGCACCAACAATTGTTGACAATGCTGAGCTTTTATGTTTAAATAGTATGCTGTAATGATAATGAAACCTTCATATTAAATTTTGAGATGGGTTTTTTAGATGAGGTGCATTGACAGATAGCACAAATTATTACCAAACACTTCTGAACCAAAATTTAATGGTGCCACTGATGCAGAAGTTATTACCAAGGACCACTTGAAGTGATGGGTTTGCCTCTCGCCGTGTTGGCAACTTAGCACAGACAAGAATGAGACATCCCTGGAATCTCCGAAATATCTTTCATTTACGTTCGAGAGTTTATCAAAATATCTTGAGCAATCTATGGGAAAAGCGACTTGAGTAGTTTCCAGAGAAGCAATGGAACAAAAATGCAGGTCGCGGGTGGGACTTGTTGCTCGCGTTTGAATCTAGAGATTCTTTTTGGGGTAGACGATCTTCTACGACTGTTGAAGCAAAAACACTACGCTCGCATTTTCGTTGAGGATGGAGGAGTCGTTAGACTATTGCAGATAAATAGAATGAAAGTTACCAACGGGAAGAACCATTCTGTTCTTACAAGCTTTTATTAAGGAAGAACCATTAGATAGAGACCAGTGCGAGGCATGGTTTGAAAACTTCAGCATGTACAAATGTGATTGTAACAAAAAGGTCGACCCAATCATGAGTTCTAACGATAAATATCAAACAAAGTCCCCTGCATTCCCAATCATACAAGCACCCAGTTCACTGCCAACCATAATCGCAAGAGAACCACAGAGTGGAGACCAAAACAGAGTGCAAGTGCAAGAGAATTTGCCCAGGTCACTCGACGGATGACAGTGTGAATCATGGACGCAATTCCCGAAAAACCAATCTTCAGTTATACTACTCCAGAAGGGAGACGGAGAACAAGCTGGCCTCCGAACACGCTGCAAACCCATTACACCATAACATTAAAATGTTTGTTTTGAGGAAATATGAAGTCATGCTCATATAACTGCAGGAAAGAAGAAAGGGTGTCGATGAACCTTTTAACATAGTAATAGCAGAAATCTGCTAAGATGAAAGTCTGAATGATCTCTGATATAAGAACCATCGAAGGCCATAATCCATACCCCAAAGCTACCAACAAGTGTCCTTTAGTGTCTATAACCTGTGCAAGAGTAAGAGATCCATGGGGTTAATAAGATGGCAATGCTTCTCATGAAGCAGGAAGAAAAAGAGCTTCACATCCATCAAAGGAAAGGAATTGATGGATAACGCCAACCACATTCAACAAATCACATAAGTCTATTAAACGATATGCAAAATTTGAGAAACGTCTGCTCATTGGGACCTTGTTCGCAACCATATGATGGATTACTTAGCTATGGTTAATCTCACAGATGCAGGGACCATCATCATAATTAGCGCACACAGACAATGTTAGATGTGGGAATTAATTCCAAAAAGTCCCGAGACCAACACAACTAAACAATGCCTGATTTTCTAGAAAAAGAACAAACCTGAAGAACCCAATGAGCACAACTGAGGAACCTTGCAACACCAAGGGCAAAAACATAATGCGCCGTGAATGGCTCGACAATCTGAAAGTAGGACGGAAGATTAGATTCTATTTTAAAACTCAGAATGCAAAAACGTATCTTTCAGTCTATAAAACTGAACCTTTGTGTTTTGCATGACCCGCAACTGAGGTAATACAGAAACAGCTTCTAGGTATACACAGAATGCCCAGAAAATCCGATTCACGAAATTATGAGATGTTGTTGGATGGATCAACAAAGCTAAAGCAGCACATGACGCCAGCTGCATCCAAATTCAAGAAGTTGATAAGAATTGCACGCATAAGAACCTTGGCAACATAATACTGGAATACTCCCCAATGCACAAAGGAAGCAATTTTGGCATAGATTTCAACATCGATAAAATATCTCAATTAATAAACAAGCAAATTGCACTAAGCTGGATATTAAAAAAGAAAAAAAGCTGATCAACACCCACCACATAACCATTTGCAAAATTGTCCTTGTCCTCCATATAACTAGACTTTAACTTCAAACGGATCATATAAATCACCCAGAGAGTAGTCCCCAATGTAGCTAAATCAAGCACCGTATGTATATCATATTCCATTACAAAGCTACAGTAAAGCCTCACGGCCAAAAATATAGCAGTCAATTCCTGTGTTTTCAGTGAAAGCCCTGCAAAAATCATTCAATTCAGTAAAACTTCCAAACAAAAAATGTTCCAAACTTTGAATCAAATTGGAACAAAATCCAGAAAAAAAACTGCTTTTGGGTTTCTTACCAGTACAAGTTTTCTCCTTCGTGAGCTTGTAGATGAGGACAGAAATGCCAATGGAATGGACAGCCTCGGCAACCACAAAGAGGTTGTCATGGTCGTGCACGATCAATCGTAGGAACACGATTGCCACCATTACCGCCACCACCGCTAGAAAAGCCTTCGCCTTCGGCGGCTGTCGTCGAACCCATGTCGTCACCACGTGGATCGGCCTCCTCGGTACCTTCATGCTGATTTTCTTGGAAAACAAGCGTAAAAAGAGTTGTCGGAGGAATACCCAAATAAAAAAAACTTCCTTTCGATGGGGGCACGGTTGAATTTTTATTGTAATTGATAAACGCCCGGAGATGATTACTAGATCAAAAACAAAGTAAGAAGAAACGAAGAATCAAACGTTGTTATTGGCGCACAAGCACCTAAAGATCAATCGTTTATTGGGTGATTCTTTTTTTCTTTTTTTCTTTTTTTCCTTTTTTCCTTTTTTCCTTTTTTCCTTTTTTCCTTTTTTTTTTCTTTTTACTCTTTAGTAAAGAAGAATAGTACCAGCAATAATGAGCAGAATATATTAGGTTTTCTACCTCTTTTTGCGCTCCTAAAGGGGAAAGCAGTTACCCATCTAGCTGAAGAAAAGGAAAAAGTATTGGCGGAAATGTCATTACTGATATGGGGCAAGAACATAATTTTCGGTTGTTGACAGTTTCCACTATTCTGCCTTTCATGTTTCATAATCCATAGTCATAAAAAGAAGAGATAGAGCTTTTTCTTCCCCCACTATGCTATCGGTATTGGGGGTGCCTGTCCTTTCCAGCGGCAACTTTGATAAATGTTTCCTTTTCTGCATTTTCCCACTACATGATGTGACGTTTCTATCAGTACTGCAGGAAGTTTAAAGACTCCAGCACAGAACATGCAAATAATGCAACCGAAGAAGTCAATGATGATGGATAGAATGTGAATTACTGTAATAAATAGCGTGTTGACATATAATTAATGTTCACCATCGCATTCCTACCAGCAATAACATGTATCTTCGATTTTGTCGAAATAATACAATGAAAACACTTGCTGTGTAATGTGTTCTCTCCCCAAGAAAGCATCGTCAGGATGTAACATGTGGTTATGTACCAACCCTGTTTTTATGTTTTCGTTTTTTAGAGTTGGGTTTGGAGTTGGATTTGGATTCCAGAAGCCCTTAGAAAATATCCTTTTTCTTGTGCATCATGATCAACATCTAAACTAAACCAGGAGCAGTGATTTAATTAGACTATCAGAGCAAATGTGCGAATATTTATGAGTTGAACGACATAAAGAGATCCTACAAACACCAAATTTACGGGGACATCCTACCCAAAAAAGGCCAGGGCCAGTGTTCAAAGCGGAATGGAAATATATTTTTTGAGGTGAAATGGAAGACAATTGCATTATTAGAAAGTCCAGGAATTGGATCTCCTAAGCACGGGCTTCATTTGTTTGTCTTCTTCAAGTGCGACCATACCCAGATGAGAAGGGTCGTCCAACATCATTCTGGCCACCAAGTAACCCGCAATGGACCAAGTTTGGAATTTACGAGATTGCTTCCCTATGAATCTACCATGCTTCCCGTCATAATATTCAGGCCAGTTGTCTTTCAACAATCTGGATTCAGCAAGCTCAATGGCACGTCTTGCAATCTGAGGGCGACCAGTCTTGATACAAGCAGCCGTGAGAAGCCATAGAAGGACTGCACCAAGTGATAATAAAAGTATAACGAAGAAATGTCTCAGGTACCAATCATAAAATGGAATATGACCATAGATATGCATGATGCAGCTCAGCAGACCTACAATAATAAACTATCAATGAGCATGAACAGAGAGGAATATGGTTTTTCAAGGACATTTTTCAGCTGTGCACAATTTGGGAGGAGCCCTGTACGTGCAAAAATTTAGTGTTGAAGCATACCTGGCCAGGATCCTCCATTGTGGTAACTCCAACGAGTGTTTTTGGGGTCACATCCAGTTACAATCCTCCAATCATGGCTCTCTAGTGCAGGATAGCAAACCTTGAGCGGCATTTCCCCAACCAACTCCTCCCACCGTGACTCTATGAGGTCCATGATTGCCATGGATTGCTCAGGGGTGGCCAGAGATGATAGAATTGCAACGCAGTTACCCAAACAAAACCAACGGAAGTCCATTTTAGCAGGACTAACATTCCCAATGAAGTAACCGCCACGAGTTGGCATAAAGTCAAAAATCCATTCTGGAAGAGAATCAGGTATGACGTTAAATTTGTTAACTGCAGTGTGAGAGTATTCCTCTGTTTTATAGCGATATATGTCATTTAGTTGTTTCAGGTCAATCCAGAAATAACTCCTCATGTGAAAGCTTAAGGCATGGAGGCGTTTAACAATCCTTTCGACAAATTCCTTTCCCTCCACATCTTGTTTCAGTAGAACCAGAGCACATCTTAAAGCCATGAAGAACAGAGCTTGAATTTCAATGGGATACCCGTAAACTCCCTGATAACCAGAGGTTTGTTCAGTCAGTAGATAGAGAAGCAGAGAACCAAACAAAACCAGTACTGACTAATTTATCTTTAGCAAATACAAATCCCATTCAAAGCTAAATTTATTTGAACCATGCTTGATCAGTGCTGTTATACTTTTACCAGGAACTATAGCTGTTTGCATGCACCTTATAAGGAACCTGTCTAGCCATATGGCATGCAGCAAAAAGCCTCTAAAGTAAGATGTAGCTGCCAAGAGCAGTGCTAGATTGATGCAAAGGCATGTTAAATAACTCAGTTAACCACAGTAAGCTAGTTGATAAATTCTAGACATCAAGATGAAGATAGACAGACTTTGGCATTACACGCAAGTAGTTCTGAGTCTTTCCATCTATAAGAAATTGACGTTAAGAATGAGAAACCTACCATTCTGCGATCAATCATGCAGCATCCGTCGGCACAAAGAAGGGTGGGAAATGTGTCAAACCCCTCCGACAGGCACAAACTCAAAATCAAGCGCATACCCTTCTGGCATTCCGGCCGTTCAGCCAATGACGTGTCACCTGTCGATTTGGTATATGCCCGAAGCAATATAATCCACCAAAATCCCGAATCAACAGGAGCCACTCTTCCTATAGCACTCTCACCAAAATCTGCCATCAAAGTCTCATTGTTTCTAATTGGATCATGAAGTACCTTAAAACTAGCAGGCATTACTCCTTCTCCAAGCTGGAATCTATCTATCTTTTTCTCCCATGATTGAAGTCGAAGAGTCTTTAAAATGAAATTCTTGACTATTTCTGGTTCACCATTCATCAGAAAGGCCAAGGCACTTGGGACAAAATCCCTCACGAACACCTAAACAAACAGAGAGACCATGTTTATGTCCCAAATCAACAACCACAAAAGGTTATTACCTCATAGACCGATGTTACAAGGACAAAGACAAAATCATGCAACTCAGAGAGAGAGAGAAGCAAGTCCTGAAATAAGGACCGACTCAGCACGGGAATGCTAAATATAAAAAAAAACTGTCATGCAGCATATACAGCATATACAGTATATACAGCATCATTGCAGTAACTATCTAAAGGGTTATTACCTGGTCATAGTTGAGATTTTCCTCGGAATTATCCAATGCTGCTATTGTTCCAACGGGTTGGCCGCGGAAGTAAACCAAGGACCGCCTCAAAGCTTCCCAAGCTTCTGCCATTACTGGATGCGGATCAAAGGGTGACCTTGGGGTATTAAAGCCGGACCTTTTACCAGGTGAATGCTGTACAAAATCCAAATGGTCCGTGGAGAAGCGATAAGTGCTCTCAGGCCTTGAAGATAGGTGGGGAGAAAGTGCCATAGACAACTCATGAAGCGATCTCTCATCACATGATCTCTGTCTCTCTATAATCAGAGGCCTTGGCCTCTCCAGCAGCTTGGAGAAATCCAATTCTTCAACCTCAGCCACAGTAAAATGGGAATCTCCATTCCCGTGAGGTTCATTCTGAGAGTGATCAGTCACGTCCCCATTCTGTGCAGGAAACATTTCGGAAACTCGTTAAAGGCTGGGTTCTCGGCGATGTTATACCGATAAAGCAGTAGGCAATCTGCAAGTTGGCCAAGAAAAGGTTCAAACTTCCCAACTAGAACAAAAGCAAACGTTAAGCAAGCAAGGTTGATCAGTGCATGCAAGCAAAAGCAAGCGCCATTTTCAAATTTTCCCTAGTTTTCTTTTCATCAAACAGTGCACAAACTGATTACGTCTACTTTCAATCCAAGTGTACGATCCGAATTTCTCTTCTGGGTATAACGAGACCATCCACAAGACTCCACTGATCAGTATGGTTCAGATCCAAAAACAACAATCTTAATCGGCAGCAGAAAAGAGTGTTAAAAACACCCATTTGCACATGACGCCACCATATATATACATCCGTACAAGCACAATTCTAAATCACATACCTCGATCGTTTCACTTCAAAATTTGTAACGAGTCACCAAGCCATGAACGAAGAGACAGAGGGAGAGAGAGAGAAGAAAGGCAACTTGACTAGAAAGTTAACGCCTAATCCATGGCACTACATTTCATCTATTTATCAAAACGCAATCTTTTTTGTATTACTAAAACTCATTGGCGCCTGTATAAGAAAAAATCAGGTTATCGGGCGTGCTGGACTTGACTGGTGCCTCTGGGCAAGTTCGAATTTGCATCGATCCTTTTGTGGGTCTACATAAAATAAAAAAAAGCTAAAACCTTGATTGAGAATGACGGTTTGATTTGTGGACATGCATTGATTGTACCTGAGGGCGCAGTGGTACTTGGGCCGTAAACAGGAAAGGAAATGGAAACAGTTCACTTTTTTGGCTTCTTGTATTGGACTCACACTGCAAGGCATCTTTGCAGAGGGGAAGATGTCCGTTTGTGCACGTGTTCTGCGTCGTCACGAGATGCAAAGATTCTTCATCGAGTGATTGCCGATTAGGTGACGGCTCGGTTTATCCTAATCAGGAAATCTAAACTGCGTTATCAGTATAATTACTTGCTGAGAACCGAACCGGGGGTGGAGAATGAGTCATCTTTGTGTCTCTAAGTATTTGTCAGCAAAAGGAAGATACATAGTATATGTCATCAGCTCCTTTGGTATTTTTGCTGGATTTGGGTGGCATCGTTATATACATAAAATGTCACGTGTATTTGTGAAACAGAGGCCACAAGAATCCAACTTTTGCGTCCAAGGCCCTCCTTAATCCTTCCCCTAGTGCAAGTTCGCCAGTTCCCGCTGTCCCAAGCCTGCTTTTATCATCCTGGTGGATATGGGCCTGGATGGCAGGGTGTTTCAGCCCGCACGAAGACTTGTGAAGAGTAATAAATGTAATTTGGTGGGCTCTATGGAACACTACTACTGCAGCAGCAGTAATGATTCCTTGGAGAAATTTGTGGCATAACATTTGAACGGCCCATCAATTTTGGTCGGCAAAAGCTAGTGTTAGGTTTAGGTGATGTAAGAAGAGGCCATTGTCATAAACAACAACTTTGAGACAACGTTTAACAGAAGAAATAATTATTGGCAGATAAGTGGCATGAGCTAGTATTGTCGTGTGCTTTTTCAAAAGATAATTGTCTTTTCTTTTCTAAGAGGTAATCGATTTATTTCTTGAATGCGACAGCTTGTCCAATACCCTCTAGGTAGCTTAAAAATCAAGTGTTGGATTACTTTACTTTTGAAACGATTATGTTTTTCGCCCTCAACCAACAAAAGTCAAGCAATTCGACTGAGCAATAACCAACATGTGTCATGTGTTTGGTTTCGGTGAAGAGGAATTAAGGTCTTACGGATTGAAATCTGAAAAGATATTAAATCCTGTTTACGTTAGGACAGATTCAATGGGTAAGTAGAAGTAGAACAGAACTTCTCAGCATCAGCCATCGAACACAGACTATACAACTGATAGCTGCTATGTCAATGCATCAACCATTGCCTTAGCCATTACAAAAAAGTCTGTAATCATAACCGAAACTGAATTAACCTGTATTAATTATATGCATACCGTGCGGTGAGCTGATAAACACAGAAACAGAAGAAAACCAATTTGGTATCTCAGAAGCCAGTGACACAATCAGAAGCAGCTACAACCCCAAGGCGAGCTCCCTCCAGAGTGAACATGACGAGTCCTCCCACACTTGCCGCATGGAGACGCGACAAAGATCAAGTCATGATTCTCCATAGATGACAACCACCGAACTATGACTATTAGCACTAAAGCAATGACCAAAAATACCCAACTCATTTGCGGCTCTGCCGTCTCCTCCGTCTCCTCATATCTGAAGAGCCATGATATGCCAAGAAAGGTAGCTACCACTGCCAACAGCAAGAGAACTGGATATGGTATTGGATTTGCTCCGAAGGCGGAGTTGCTTCTTCTTACACAGTAATGCATGGTTTTCCTCGTCTTTCCCTTCTTTCTTGGTGTGTGTGAGGGAATTTTTACAAAGCTACCGCAAGTTCAACAGGTTCCTCAGGCCCAGTTTATTTATAGCAAAAACTCTGCCATCTTATTTGTTGCCTGCTATGGAACTAAGTTGTAGAAAAGGTATATACGGTAGGCACGCACACTGCATTAGCTGTTTCCTGGCCATTCTTTTATTCTTAGATGTCTAGACTTGTCAACTTTAAAAACTTCAACACGGAGATTAGAACACGCAGTACCCTCAGACCAACTGGCAAAAGATCCATAAGCTAAATAAAATTAAAATGATTATGGGGGCAGAGAATTGAAATGCATTTTAGTACTCATCCAAAGCTGTTGGTGGAGCATCCTTTTCCATGAAAAGATGATCATGCATGTTCTGTGGCTACCACAGCCTCTTGATTCAAGCAGTTATATCTTCTCATAAATTGTAGTGACCAATGAAAAAAAATAAATACGAAAAATATATTTAACGAAATGGTCCAAGGAGATGTCGATAGAGATTATCGCTATTATCCTTTTAAAAGTACAGGATTACCCCACTGGGATATGATGATTCGATCATACATACTATGCACACGTCGATACGGTGCCGTACTCTTCTTACCTCTGTCGCGTGCGAAACTAAAGTCTAAAGCAGCATTTTCCAGTTACCTAAAAGTAAGAAGAGAAAGCTTTTGATTGTTATCCCCATTTCTTTAGCTGAGAACTAAGACCTGCATCTACTGGCCTTGATTTCGTTTGATAGTGGTGGCCGTAGTTTTTTTTTTTTTTTTTTTGTTTAATTTTAACACGGACGGAAGGGACATCTTGACGACAATGAAGACTCTGCGGTTTTTCTTTATCTGCGTCCTTTTCCTCGCCTCTCCTCTTCTCCAAGGTTCTACTTCCTCATTCTCCCGATCTAGATCCATACTGCACTCACTTGTTTGAAACTTTTGTTTTCGATCGATGATATAACTGTTTGCGCTACTTTGTTTCTGTAGTGTATTGTAGTGTGATTGTTTTTTTGTTGTTGTTTAGTCGGATTAGGATCTCATCAGGTTATAAATTTTAAATTCGTGTGTAATTTATCCCATTCCTTCTGCCTTTTTTATTTCCGACAGCGTGTTTCTACTGCTATGCAACTAGCATGCACCCGATTGACAATCATTTTGGATATATTTCATTGCATGTTTTCTTCGTGATCGGGTTGTTCCATTCGCCGGGATTGCATTGGTGAAAATTGAATTAAATGTTGCGTACAATGTTGATGGGGCTGGTTTATATTCTTGGAAGTGAATTATTCGCGGGAGTTAAATCTGATCTGTGGTTTTTTATTTCTTGTTAGTTGCCAGGAGCCAGTCGGATTCCTCGGAGTCTGCTGAAGAAGTCAGTGATCTCGGGATTATCGGTGAGGATTTTCAGGATTTTGCCGAAGGGAGTTTTAGCCCAGCTCCAGGTGTTGAGACCGTGTCTGTTTTCCCCAGAAATAGCGCTCGTTGTAAGAACTCAGTTTATACTGCAGTTTCTTTTTATGTAATTTTGGGAGATGCGCATGTGCATATTTTAATTTTATTTCTCACAATTTTTTTTACAGTGGTGACTGCTGGTGAGGAGACTGAACTCCTCGTTGGAATGAAAAATGATGGTATTCTCGTTCTTAACCCTTCACGTTAATATGATGTTCAGCTTACCTCTATACTTTTTTTATCATTTTTAAAACACTAATGCACTAATCTAATGCCATGCATTCTTTACCACTACTTGTTCCATCTAGTCAGAAACAAATATCTTATTAGTAGTTTACTTCTTTAAACGTTAATGCAGGGGAGTCTAGCATAACTGTGCATTCTATTAGGGCCAGTGTCCATTTACCTTTTGATCATCGTCTGCTGGTACAGAATCTCACTGCTCAGGTAATCACACGTTTTTATGTGTTTGAATGCATAATTCACATGGTCTGCAATTTGAGTGCGTTTGATGTTTTTTGACTGGGGATGACTATGTTTCTAGGTCTTGCCTTAACCTTCTCATCGATAATTGGTTTTTGTATGGGTTTTACGCAAAACATGCACACACACAAGTATATACGATCAACAAGTAATATAATGATAAGTAAAGCGTCAATTTTTTTATCTTTCCTAAATAAGTTTATTATCTGTCTAAATCTCCTCGGCTCATGCCACTTTTAGCTCTTTATCTTAGAAAGAATATGTGGAAAGACAAAGTTGTTTTTCATCCACTGATTGGTTTATGTTAAGAACGAAATGAGAACAGAAGAATATTAAGGCAATCGGTCCTTATTTCCTGATACAGACTTTCTGGGCAAGTCTGGAAAAACCCTTTTACAGAAATGAAGAATGGGTATGAGAACAAGAGGATTCTAGATGAGGAAAAGAAAACAGATCACTAACACAATGCACACCCATAACAGATTCCTACCTGCCTAATAAAGGTTCTCTGCACATTCCAAATACGTTGCTGGATTCCGTTACACATAATCCTCCAAGTTACGTGGGCGTTTCCTGTTTCTAGTCCCCCTACGGGGAACCTGTCCAGCTGCTTCCTCAGCTACCTCAGCTTCTGTATCCCTGTCAGCATCCTTGCTGGCCTCTATAAGCCGACTCTCATCCAGATTCACCACATTACTCTCTTCCTGTGAAAGAACCTTGTCCTCAAGGTTAAGTGTAGGATAATTCTTCAGCAGTTGCTCCTTATCTTCCCATGTATCTGCTGTCTCATCCATTCCCTGCCATCGTACCAAACATTGTTTAATTTCCCTTCCTCCCCTCTGTAGTACTCGAGTCCTCATCACCGCCATAGGCTGTAAAATCAGTGAGGTTGAGGAATCCACCAAGTGTAAAGGGGTAACTTGCTGCAAGGGAATTCCCACACACTTCTTAAGCACTGATACGTGAAATACATGATGTATCTTAGCTGCTTCAGGTAAGTCTAACTTATAAGCCACCAACCCAACCTTCTTCATCACCTGAAAGGGTCCAAAGTATCTTGGTCCTAGCTTGCTATGATTCTGTAATCTGACTGAATTTTGCCTATACGGTTTCAGTTTGACGTAGACCCAGTCACCTTCATTGTACTGCACCTCTCTTCTGTGAGTATTCGCATAAGCTTTCATCCGGTCCTGGGCTTTGATCAAATTGCCACGCAGCCTCTGTAGAACCATAGCTCTATTCTTAAGTTGTTCATCCACTTCTGCATTTTTAGCTGCTCCCGAAACGTATCGTGTGATGGCTGGTGGTGGTCTTCCGTATAACACTTTGTAAGGTGTTAATTTAATTGCTGATTGATAGGCGGTGTTATACCAGTATTCCGCCCATGGTAGATACGCAAACCAGTTAGCCGGAGTATCCCCCGTAAAACACCTCAGGTACATTTCCAATACCTTGTTCACGGCTTCTGTCTGTCCATCCGTTTGAGGATGGTAGGCGGTGCTTGGTGACAAGCAAGTGCCCTGCAAGCGATGAATCTCTTTCCAGAACGAAGTAAGGAATTTGGGATCCCGATCCGTAACAATAGAGGTTGGCACTCCATGTAGGCGGATAAACTCCGAGACAAAAGCTGTAGCTACTGACTTGCTGGTTACAGGGGAAGATAATCCCACAAAATGTCCATACTTTGATAGTCTGTCCACTATCACTAAGATTACTGTCTTCCCCTGGGAACATGGTAATCCTGTGATAAAATCCATGGAGATGGCTTCAAATACCAAATCCGGAATTGGAAGAGGCTGGAGTAATCCTGCTGGTTTCGTTGTTGTATCCTTCATCACGTGACAGACCTGACATTGCGAAACAAATTCTCGTACATCCTTCCTCATTGTCCGCCAGTAGAAGTTCGATGACAATCTGTGGATTGTGCGTGATATGCCGGCGTGCCCTCCTACCAATGAAGAATGGAATTCTGACAATAGTTGTTACCTCAGTGGTGAATCTGAAGCAATGATAATTCTATTGCGGAAGAACAAAATCTCGTCACGAACTTTGTACTCCCTCATCTCTTCCTTATTGTTTTTCCATTGATTCTGTAGTTGGATCAACTCCGGATGTGTCCGATTCTCATCTTTGATTTTCTCCAGAATCCCGTATTCCACCTTGGCCAACGGAAACAGCATGGCAAAATCGACCCTTGATAGTGCGTCAGCCGCTACATTCTGCTTCCCAGCACGATATATTATCTCAAAATCGTACCCAATAAGTTTGCACAGCCACTTCTGCTGCTCTGGAGTCTGTATCAATTGTTTCTGTAAGATTCTTCAAAGACTGCTGATCAGTAAGGATAGTAGCTGAGGCATGGCGCATTCTGGGGCATAATTTCTGGCTGTAATAAGCGATGGGATGTCCTTCTTGTGACAGGACAGCCCCAATTCCCAGGCCTGAAGCATCTGTCTCCAGCACGAAGGGTTTTGTGAAGTCTGGCAACCGTAATACTGGTGCCTTGGCCAGTAGCTCTTTCAATTTATCAAATGCTGTTTGAGTAGTCTCGTTCCAAGCAAACCCATCTTTGCGTAATAAGTCTGTGAGGGCTCCCGCCACCGAGGCATAATGAGCTATAAATCGACGGTAGTACCCAGCAAGGCCTAGAAATCCTCGGACATCCTTCACTGATTTAGGCTGTGGCCAAGCCTTTGTCGCCTCTATCTTCTCGTTATCCACAGCCACCCCTGCTCTTGTGATCACATGTCCCAAATACCCGATGTCTTCTCTACCAAAGATACATTTGGAAGGCTTGGCTACCAGCTGATGTGTACGTAGCAACTGCAGAATTACCCGCAAGTGCTCCAAATGCTCCTCCCATGAGGTGTTGTAAACCAAGATGTCGTCAAAAAATACCAGCACAAATCTTCGTAGATACGGCCTGAATATGTTGTTCATCAGGGATTGAAACGACGAAGGAGCATTCGTCAACCCAAATGGCATTACGAGAAATTCGTAATGTCCGTCGTGAGTGCGAAATGCTGTCTTTTCTACATCAGCCGTCTTCACACGAATTTGATGATACCCTGCTAGCAAATCTAGTTTTGAAAAATATTGTGTTCCATATAATTCATCAAACAATTCGTCGATGAACAGAATAGGAAAGCGATCACGTACTGTGACCGAATTCAATGCGCGATAATCAACACAAAAGCGCCAGGTTCCATCCTTCTTCCTTACTAGCAGAACCGGGGATGAGAAAGGACTATTGCTTGGTCGAATGATACCTTCGGCTAGCATTTCTGTCACCAGCCTCTCAATCTCATGCTTCTGGTAATGGGGATAACGATAGGGACGGACGTTCACCAGAAGGGTGGAAGGCCGTGTGGTTTCTGAAACACGTCTGCAAATTCCTGTAATACTGTCGCCACCTTAGGATGAACTAACAATTCTGAATTATCAGACTGTGGCACTATCTCCAATCTGAAACATGTTGCAATCCCTTCTATCTCCCCCAAGCGTCGAAGTGCATTGAACGAAGCATGCTGAGCCGTAGGACTGACCTCTCCTTTCCACTGAACCCGCTTTTCCCCGTAAGTGAACTCGAATTGAGACTTCGAGTAATCTGTAATCACAGGTCCAAGCTGTGCCAACCAAGAGACCCCCAAAACCATATCCCAGCCTTGAAGCGGTAACACAAAAAAATCAATCTGTACCTCCTGACCCTGTATACTAACTGGGACTTGTCGAGTGATACCTGAACAGAACAATCGTTCACCATTCCCTACCAACACCCCAAACGTCTTAATGGATTCAACTGGTAATTTCAGAAAATTAGCTACCCTGGTTTGCACAAAACTGTGCGTGCTCCCTCCATCCAATAGAACTTGCACCGGAGACCCATTAACATGCCCCGTGAAACGAATAGTAGCAGGGGAAAGATTCCCGGACATAGCATAATGTGAAATAGCTGTTGTAGGGGTTACCTCTACTGGAATAGATGGTTCCTCTCCTCCTGCGGCTTTTGTAGGTTCCTCTTGTGGGGTAGCAGTGAACTCATCAGCATCAGCGAACAATAGCAATCGTGGCGACGATTTACACTTGTGGTCTCACGTGTATTTTTCGTCGCAGTTGTAGCAGAGTCCCTGAGCTCGTCGCTGAGCCACCTCAGCTGGAGTGAGACGTCGCACCGGCAGCTTGGCAGTTGAAGAGGATGACAACACTGGCTTAGGTTGAGACGGATTCGTTTTTGGCGTGGGTAACAGTGGCTGAGACTGGCCAAGAGTGGGCTTCACCAGACCTTTTTCCAACAGAATCCGATTCTCATGTACATGGGCCATACGAACCACTTCAGCCAAGTCTGAGGGATCCGTTGCCAAGACTGAAGTCTTAATGTCATCCCTAAGCCCAGAAATGAAGCACCTAACCACAAACAGCTCTGGCACTAACATGGATCTGTTCATCACTGCTTCAAAACGATCGTGATATTCATCCACTGTAGAAGTTTGCCAAAGTTTAGCAAGCAATCCCTCAGGAGTTTCCAGGTCTTTGATACGAAATCGTTTGATTAGGGCCGTAGTGAAAGCCTCCCAACCAGCTAACTGTTTGTTTCGATGCATCCATTCAAACCATCCTGCGGCACTCCCATCCAAGTAAAACGAAGCAATCGTGACACGCTCCTCATCCGAAATATCATAGAAATCGAAGTAGCGTTCCGCATTAAATACCCAGCGTTGCACTTCCGAACCTGCGAAACGAGGCATTTCAACAGGAGCTGGTTTGTGGCGACCCAAGCGTGCATTCCCACCAGCGAGCGAAACCTGTGGTATGACCCCTTTTGACGATCCTTCACCGATTGGTGAACGAGCAGAATGAACTAACTGTTGCAGGAGTTTTTGTTGCTCTGCAAAGGCTTGAAAGAGACCCGTAATATCCGAAAGGATCTTGGTATGAGTCTCCTTTACTGCCGTAATATCAGCATCCAAAGTTTTGAACCGAGTCTGGTATTCCGCCATCTGTGCAGAATACAATGAAAGCACCAAATGTTAAGAACGAAAATGAGAACAGAAGAATATTAAGTCAATCGGTCCTTATTTCCTGATACAGACTTTCTAGGCAAGTCTGGAAAAACCCTTTTACAGAAATGAAGAATGGGGATGAGAACAAGAGGATTCTAGATGAGGAAAAGAAAACAGATCACTAACACAATGCACACCCATAACAGATTCCTACCTGCCTAATAAAGGTTCTCTGCGCATTCCAAATACGTTGCTGGATTCCGTTACACATAATCCTCCAAGTTACGTGGGCGTTTCCTGTTTCTAGTCCCCCTACGTGGAACCTGTCCAGCTGCTTCCTCAGCTACCTCAGCTTCTGTATCCCTGTCAGCATCCTTGCTGGCCTCTATAAGCCGACTCTCATCCGGATTCACCACAGTTTACTTTGTCCTTTTTGGTGGTTGAGAACTGTTGCATCTTGTTACGGCTGACATGGATAATTATGCATATAAAAGAATTTGTTATTGGCTGTTTAGTGGATATAGAATTTCTTGTGTACTTCAGTACTGCAGCTATATTTAACAGCATATATATTGAAATCTTTATTTTACTTGTAGATGTTCAACAATGCAACAGTTCCTCCCACATCTCAGGCTACTTTCCCCTACATATTTGCTGTAAGCAAATTCTTGCAGGTATGTGCATTTAATCGAGGGGTCTATGCATTTTTATAACTTACAGGATTCCAATACTTTAGTATGTTTGTCATGTTGTGCACAAGTGACTGAATAGAGTGATGTTCTGAATTTATGTATTTTCTTTTACTGCAGCCTGGAACATTTGATCTGGTGGGCACCATTTTTTATGAGATCGATCAGCAGCCTTATCAGAACACCTTCTTCAATGGTACTGTTGAAGTTGTTGAGTCAGGTGGTTTCCTGAGTATCGAGTCTGTTTTTCTTGTCACCCTTGGAATAGCCCTTCTTGTCCTGCTTGGTCTATGGATTCATGGTCAAATACAGAACCTTTCCAAGGTATTCACCTTCTGCTATTTTATTCCTTTTCTGATTTAGTATGTTAAGTATTCATTTCAGAAATTGATCCTCCCTTATACTATTTACCTTATAGGGAAAGCTGTTCTCTATTCTGTAAGATATCTTGTATATGGACAGAGGCTCTGCTATACTTACCTCTATGAATTAGCTTAAACGTTTTTTTCATGCTTACATTAATGAATTTATTGAATGAAATGTGTTGCACCGCTCATGTTTCTGTGTGATATCATTATGAGGTATATAGGCATCCAGGTAGTCGCTTTGTTGAATTTTTGTAACACAGCCTTTTGTGTTGTTTGGTTAGAAAACAAAGAGAGCCCCGAAGGTTGAAGTTGGAACCGGAACCAGAGATGCCTCCATGGACGAGTGGCTTCAGGTTTATTAATCATTGCATCTGGAAGAATTTCTGCCGTTTATTTTCTAGATTGATTTTGTTTGAAGTCTCACTGATAAACTGCTGACTGCCTTTTTCGAATTCAGGGAACTGCGTATGCCCGATCACTGACCACCAAATCAAAGAAGAAATAGATGGGTTCCTGCCCCTTGAGCTGGATAGGCAGAGTAACAGTAGTGAAGGGCAGAAGTGAAGACGCCTGTAACTTACAACAGCCATTTGGAAGATCTCTAGTTGAGGCCAGTAGTTGAACTAATTCTGGTAATTTAAGACTTGCCTCGTTGTTGTAGCATCTGAAAGAAAATTTTCCTTTTTCTCTTGGAGAATTTTGAAACTCGACCTTTTTTTAAGAAGCCATCAACATCTGAGTAGATAGGGACAGAATAATTTTATTTAACATCTAAATCTTTCTCATCTCGCTAGCTCAGTTATCCATTTGATCATTTTTCTCGGCTGCTCATCATATCAACATGTCTGACTGGATTACAGCCAAATGTCATATACCATATTACCATTAGCTTGAACACAGATCCGAACTAACCCAGCTGTTACAGATTTGTAAACACGTTGGCCCATTGCCATGGCCTGACTTTAATGTTACTTTGGGAAGAAAAGTCTGCATATGGTTGCAGAAGAGAAATGAAATGCATAACATAATGTTATGTTGCCTTCAGGAAGCACCGCCCAGGCCGCCTCATTTATGGCCTTTTGTTATATACCTTTAAGCTTCTTGGTCGACAGATATTATCAACAAACTTGATATGCTACTGTCGTTCATGAGCTGTGTTTGTTGGAAATGCATGATATGCTAAAGGGGCTTCCCAACTACCTATATTTGTTACAGTATGCTATTTCAGGCATAATCTGCTTCGGTTTTTCCCTTCATTCTCACAAATTGACTTCCTTAAACTTCGATTTCTTCGCAAGAAAGCGGCAATCTGATCGTGTTTTCTTTCATTTGGCATCAGCTTTGTCATAAAAGACCTCTTCAATTTTTTGCCCTCGCATTAAATCAAATGCCAGCTTGGGGTTTATATGACTAGAAGCTTCGTCTATTGGAGGGAACCATAGCACTCATGCAGGTATCTGTCAATCTCAGCTGGCATGCGGCATTAATAAGAGAATAGCCATAACCTTTTCATTCGGTAGAAGCCAAAATCTTAGACAAGACAGATAATTTTCGTCAATCTCAGAAGTTAAAATAGGACATTGAAGGATCCGTGGAGCTTACCATCATTGCAGAGAATGATTCACATCAAATTCCTTTGACCTGTTGGTTAGCAAAGAGTTACTGTTAGGTGCATCAAGCTTAACGTTGGCGGTGCAGTGCCTAACTGGTTGGGAAACCTGAAAGGAACAGACACAGCACAGACATACCGCAAGCAGTATCCTGTGTATCTTCACTGAGAGGATAGTTCGGTCAGAACATGAAACAAAAAAGATGGATAATGTACGTTGGGATTTAGGCTACCCATGAATGTGGGCAGCGTGAACTGACTTCTGGTTGTACTTTATTCTGAAGCGAGGAAAATAGTAATTCACAAGCTATTTCACACAGTGCATCTAAATTTACTCTTTTCTGAGGTTTAGAAACAATACCATATCTCGTACGTGTTTGGGACTGGCTATATTTATGAGCTACAAATATTAGGCGGAGAGCATGAGAATTTAGTTGAGCACAGTTGAGAGCTCATTCAATGAGAAAATGCCTTCCTGTAAATGCTCAAGCACGTCTGCACGTTGCTATCTCTTTCAGACCAGAAACAGTGTCTTCTTAGAGGGTCCTGACATCATGTGAAGCCCTTAATTTTGTGTCGGCGAGCCTCTGGAAACATTATATAATAACCATGAGGAGTATCGGGTCTCTCACGCCCTGGCCTAAAACAGTAGAAGCTCCTAGCTAGTTAGGTTTCTATTTTACAAGAGTGGTGTGTCTTACTCTTTTCTGTAACAGTAGTAATTTCTTTGGAGTCGTCCTCGTGATTCCCAATGCGGGTCCTTCCCGTTTTTCGAGGAGCATTTCTGTGCTTGTGTGTTTCTTTAGTATTCTCGACAACATTCTGCTTTGCCGGTGAGGATAACACCGCCGAGGTAGTTGGTACAGCAGAATGTACGGATTGTGCGCAGGGTGCCAGCCAGGCCTTTTCAGGTAAGTAAACCCATTGGGCTCTAGCCTCCATGTGCATATATAGGGGTAGCTTGATATCATCTTATGAAACGTTTCTGCAGGGCTTCGAGTGACCATTGACTGCAAGTCTGGAAAGGGAGGGTTTTTGAAAACAAGAGCAGTTGGTGAGCTCGATGAAGGTGGGAAGTTCAAAGCGTCCCTTCCTAGTGACATTGTAAAAGATGGAAAACTGAAGGAAGAATGTTATGCTCAACTTCACAGTGCATCAGCTACCCCTTGCCCTGCACATGACGGATTACAATCCTCAAAGATTGTCTTCATGTCAAAGGACAATGATAAGCACACGTTTGGGCTTAAAGGGAAACTAAAATTTTCACCGGTAACTTGTGCTTCTGCCTTCTTCTGGCCTCACTTTAAGCACCCGCCTACACTTAAATTTCCACCGTTGCCAAAATGGAAACATCCACCGTTGAAAAGCTTCCATCATCATTTCCAATTTCCTCCTCTTCCACCAATGGTTTTCCCTCCATTCCCACCGAAAGTCTCACCTCCATTACCACCTAAAGTTTTACCTCCATTACCACCTACAGTTTTACCTCCATTACCACCTACAGTTTTACCTCCATTACCGCCTAAAGTAGTATGCCCACCGAAGCCTTTACCTCCTCCGGTACCAGAAGTCAAACCACTTCCACCACCAGTGCCCGAAGTGAAGCCGCTGCCCCCTCCTGTACCTAAAGTCAAGAAGCCATGTCCTCCTAAGAAGCCATCTACACCCTACAAGCCTGAACCACCTGTCTCGAAGCCTCCTCCAATCCCAAAGGTTGAACCACCTCCAGTTCCAATCTACAAGCCTCTTCCTCCAATCCCAAAGATTCCTCCATTTACCAAGAAGCCATGCCCACCTCTTCCCAAGCTGCCTCCTCATCCATTATTTCCTCCAAAGAACTTCCACCACCCCGGATTTGGGAAATGGCCCCCCCTGCCTCCACTTTCTCCCATTCATTAGGCATATCGCAATATCATTTCAAAGTGCAGGTACGTAGGATGAACCTTGTCTCTCGTATGTACGAGAGCAATGCTGTGAAGTTTCCTGTAATGTAATAAAGCCTCGAGAGGGAAGCTAAAGAAAGCAAAGAAGGAACTTTGAAAGGAGACAGGACGGGACTGGAGGAAGATTGTTCAGTTATTCTGTTCTCGTTTGTTGATTAATGGTTTAAACTTGAAGTGTTTTTTATTTTATTTTTCTTTTTATCACATTTTCACCTGTATCTGTATCTGCCATATTTGATTGGCTACTGCAATATTACTACTTTTCTCCGTTTTACGTGGTCGTGTTGCATGCATCTTCACGTTTGACTTATCCGGTGCCAATAACCCACCGGAAAGAGATGGATGTGCTTTATATGGGTTAGAATATTGGGAATCCCTGCTTTTTGCCTGGAAATCGCAGCAATTCGCTAACCATTTTGCTTCAAGCTCTGTTGCAGAAAGTAGCTTTGCAACTTTGTTCTCAATACAATACAAGCATAATGCTGTAATGTCATTATCATCCACTGATTAAACATCTAAGGACTTAAGTTCTTCTCTACAAATATCAATTCTTTGTTGGTTATACGTTAGTAGTTGTATGAAATTAGTTAGTTGGACAGCTCAGTGGAACTCCCAATTTTATGCCACGGTGTCGTTTACACGTTGTTTCGTTACGTGTCGTGTCGGTTTTTGTTGGCTTGTTATTTTTGTTTAGACGCAGGAATTATAGTCGTTTCAATTACCCATCATCATTTATCACGATATTCATTTGTAAGAACATCCAAGTAGCGTGAACGTTTGACTTTGTCGGGATTTATCACACACATAAATATTTATAATAAATAAATAAATATTTAGACATCGAATATCCTCTTACGTGTTTTCATCAGGTTAAGCTCACAAAATAGATATATTACCCTGATAAATAAATGGGAAAAGAAAAAAGGACGAAAAACTTAATAACTTAAAATCACCGCCCTCAATCTCCCCGACTCTTTGAGACTTATGTCCGACCGTCAGATCCAATCCACGCCACCCTTCACTTAATAAATTGAACCCCACCTCCTACGCTGCCAAACCACGCAATCTCTAGAGCAAGCCAATCTTTTCGAGACAGAACGCGGAACACACACGAGAGAGGAGAGAGGAGCGGACACCAAGAAGATGGCGGCAGCAGTGTCTTCTCCTTGGGGCAAGCCCGGCGCGTGGGCTCAGGACGCCGAAGAACACGAGGATGAACTCCAGCAAGAACGAGAAAAGCAACAGCAGCAGGGCTCCGTGTTTTCAACGAGTTCTGAATTCCCTTCCTTGGCCGCCGCCGCCTCCACCAAACAGCCCAAGAAGAAGAAAAATCAAACCCTTTCCTTGGGTGAGTTCACCAGCTATCGCGCCGAACCCAAAGGACCCACTCACGACGATCTCCTTTTCCTCCCAACTGGTCCCCGCGAGCGCTCCGCCGAAGAACTCGACCGCTCCCGCCTCGGTGGGGGCTTCAAATCCTACGGCCAAGGTCACCGCAACAACAACGGCGAGGATTCATCCAATTCTCGATGGGGTGGGGGGAACCATAACGCCAGCAGTGGTTCTAGGTTTTCCAATCGGGATTCCAACCGGGAGTATGCTCCATCCCGAGCTGACGAGATAGACGACTGGTCGAAGACGAAGAAATCTCCGACTTCAAACGGTTACGAGTCGAGGAGAGAGAGAGGTCCCGGCGGCTCATTCTTTGAATCACAGTCCAGGGCGGACGAATCCGATAGCTGGGTGACCAACAAACCATCCGATCCGCCCCGCAGAGTTGGCAGTTATGAGCGGCGAGGCAGTTTTGATTCGTTATCAAGGGACAGACAATCGTCTGACGGTTTTTCTGCTGCGGATCAAAATAGTTCTTGGGGAAGGAAGAAAGAGGAGTGCGGTACTGCAAGTAACGGTAGGCCGAGGTTGGTGTTACAACCACGAACGCTGCCTGTTAGTAGTAACGGCAGCGGCACAGCAGCAAAACCTAAGAGTGCTAGCCCGTTCGGAGAGGCCAGGCCAAGAGAGGAGGTACTTGCGGAGAAAGGGAAGGACTACAAGGAGATTGACGAGAAATTGGAGAATGTGAAAGTTAGTGATGGGAAAGAAGTGGAAAGAGGGCGGAGGAGCATTGGTAGTAGCCGTTCCAGTTCCGGTAATGACCGTACTGAAACCAGTTGGAGGAAGCCTGTCGATACCATTGAGCCTGTTGATGCAATTCAGACTGATGGTGCTCCTCTGAGGTTTGTTAACTATGTTCTCTATCGATTAGTTTTGGGTTTTTGCGAGCTAACAGTTTTTTGTGACTCTTGGCTTTGTGGTGGTGTATTGCTTTATATGGATGTATAGCTGTGTTCCCTTCCGTTGGTTAATGTATTTTTTGCTTGTTGGCTATTTCCTCAAGTGCCATTTTTTCTGAAGCTGAGCAAATTCAATGATTGAAATTGATTGCTTTTTCATTCTGCTACGGACTCCATTACTTTGAATATTCTACTCATGCCAACTCTGTACAGGAGGCTTTTACCTCCATTCAAGATACCAGTCTGTGGGTGCTAAGTGAATGGTGATGCTGTATTTTCGTTTTCCTTCTGCTCTTGATTTATCTGTGTGACCCCTAATTGTTTGAAGCCATTGTTGGTAAGCAATGGAATATTATTGGCTCATGTTACTTGTTCTGAGAATGTATGAGATGCCATTCAATGAACTGCTTAACCCTGTCAGATTAATTTTTCACTGGATGCAGTGCTGAGACAACCGAGAATGTATACGCTGCACTGGATGGGCTTCCTGAGAGTGAGCTAGCCGAAGGCATCTGAAGCTGGAGTTTTGCAATTTTGGGAAAGAAGGAATAGAACAACATCGAATTTTTTGTTAGTTCAAGGTGTTTTGTTTTTTTCTTATATGAGTGTCCCTGCGACTGCTGTTATTGATGAATAGTGTGTGGAGACAATTTTGGATGGACTTGTTATGATAGAACAATTCTTCAGGCGTCTTGGTTTGACTTTAGCTAGTATTGAACTTGAGAGTTATGCCTTTTATTCTACTGGATTCATCCACCCGATTGATAGAACATTATTTGTCATGTTTTCTTCCAATTTTCACATATCTGCTGCATTGTATTTATGTTTATCGAATTCTAGATGTAAATTCGAAATGACGAGATCAAGGAGAGCATACAGCTAATGTTTTTACAGTCTCACGGTAAACAAACTCTGGACGGCTATGCAACCAAGCGTGTTCAATTTTGATGGAACAGAACCTCTGAAACGAAAGATCACGACCTCTTTGAGTAACTTAGGTTGGACACCTATATCGCCGTTTCAATTGCAAACACTATTTGATGGATTGTCTGTAGAAATCTTCACTGCCTGATTGGTTAAGGGAGGACAAATGCGTGGAAATGTCCCACAAAGATTACATAATATTGAGGCTTGCAATTGAATCATATCATTGTCAAATTCCTAAGAATGATCTACGAGGAGATAACAAGGTTCAGTTGACCTTTTAACCCATTGTCCGTCATAAGGTTAGTCTCTTGCAAGTAAGTCGAGCACAGTTCTCGATGCTTGTCTTAAGGTCATCACCTTTATATGTACAGATATTCTGTATTATAAATCTCATCTTCTTTGCCATTTCTCAAGCATGTAGATTTAGTTGCACAAAGAGTTCGATTTCCCGAACCAACTACAACTTCCAGATCTCTGATGAAAAGTCACTAACATGGCTAGAAAAACAAAAATGAAGATTACCAAGAGAAACACAACCGTCAATCTCCTCTCTTCTGCCCTAGTATTATCTCTACTGCTCCTGTCCGAGCTCGTACTCCCAAACAACGGTAATACCTTACCGGTCAAAGAAGCCACGATTCAAGGAATCCAGATTGCATTCAGTGAAAACAAGTTAACATCAAAGCAGTTAGTCAACTTCTATATTGACCAAATCAGAGCTCTGAATCCTCTACTGCGCAGCGTTCTGGAACTGAATCCAGACGCTTTAGCTCAGGCTGATGAAGCTGATCGAGAGAGGGAGAGAAATAAGGGCGGGAGGTTCTTGGGATCAGACCTGCACGGGATCCCTGTGCTACTGAAGGACAGTATAGCGACAAAAGACAAGCTGAACACGACTTGTGGGTCTTACGCACTTTTGGGTTCTGAGGTTGCGCGCGATGCCCACGTGGTGGAGAGACTAAGAAATGCAGGAGCGGTGATTCTAGGCAAGGCCAGTCTTAGTGAGTGGTTTTCTTGCCGGTCTATTCAGATTCCCGATGGTTGGTCTGCTAGAGGCCGTCAAGCTGTGGTCAGTCTTTCTCTTTACTCTGGCAGTGCGTCAAGTCATTAATTCAGTACTTAGTATTTTTCTGTTTTGCAAATTTAGAATCCTTACGTGGAATGGGGAAATCCATGTGGTTCAAGCAGCGGGTCGGCAATCTCCGTGGCTGCAAATATGGTAACAGTGTCATTGGGGACAGAAACCGATGGCTCAATCATTTGTCCAGCAGATCACAACTCAGTTGTAGGGATCAAGCCAACTGTTGGACTCACTAGTCGTGCTGGTGTCATTCCTCTTTCACCTCGCCAGGACTCAATTGGGTGGGGCTTCTACCATTTTTAGTGACATGAACTGTGATTGCACTTAAAAAAATGTAAAGATGTTTATGGATTGCTCTGCATTCTTCTTCCAGGAGCTATAACACAGTAATTTGCATTATGTTGTAAAACGCAGGCCCATATCCAGGACAGTATCTGATGCTGTGTATGTGCTTGATGTTATTTCTGGTTATGATCCGAGAGACCATGAAGCTACGAAAGAAGCAGCTAAGCTTATTCCTCCAGGTGGTTACAAACAGTTTTTGAGAGCAGATGGGCTGAGAGGGAAGAGGCTTGGGGTGGTTCGAAACCCATTCCAGGACTCTTTCAATGATTCAACAGCTATATCAGTATTCAATCATCATCTGGAAGTTTTAAGGTATTGTTAAAAAAAAACATGCACATCATTTAGATTTCTTTGTGTGTAAGCTGATGCTACTTTTGTTGCTGTATTTTAGGCAAGGAGGTGCAGAAGTTGTTGATGATCTGGAAATATCAAGCATTGATGTAATTTTAGATCCTTTTGGAAGTGGTGAAACAATCACGTTGCTAGCTGAGTTCAAGCTCTCAATCAATCGATACCTTGAAGAACTTGTTAAATCTCCTGTGAGGTCATTGGCGGACATTATCAATTTCAACTCCCGTAATCCTGATCTGGTATGCAATTTCTGGTTTTGGGGTGGTACAATTCACCAACTTAGCTTATCAGCATATCAAATTTATTAGGAATTCACAGGAGTTGGAGTAGTTATAGCATTAACCTTAAATGGCAAACACACTCATGCATGCGTGTATGAAATTCAACGTCTGGATGGAATAGTTTGTGTTCTGTATGTGTCATCCTGGGAAATAATGCAGGAAAACATGAAGGAGTATGGTCAAGAACTGCTCATTGCATCAGAGATGAGTAAGGGGATAGGGAAAGACGAAATGGCGGCAATTAAGTTAATGGAGAAACTATCACAAGAAGGATTTGAAAAACTGATGAAAGAGAAGGAGTTAGATGTCATGGTTACAATAGGCTCAGGTGCTTCTACTGTCCTAGCCATTGGAGGCTACCCAGCGATTACAGTCCCGGCCGGCTATGGCTGTACTGGAATGCCATTTGGAATATGCTTTGGGGGACTGAAAGGCACGGAACCAAGGTTGATTGAAATTGCTTATGCATTTGAGCAGATTACGAAGTCCCGTAGGCCTCCTTTCTCTGGCTTATTGAACTCGAATGAAATTTTACTCCTCTGAACTTCAAAACTCTCAGCATGCACAGAACTTGCAACTGCCAGTTTACAAAGATTGTAGTTCTTCAAAATGATGAGCTATGTTGTGAACTACAAACATTTGACGAGGTTTGGTCTTAATGTTTACGTTCGTCTTTGGACAAACAGAGTTTTCACTATTAAAGAATTTATCATTCATAAATGATGCACCTGCACCTGCACCATACACATTATTCTCATGAGATTAGCACCGACACAATCCCTAGTATACAACAATGGGACTCCTCACACTATGCTGGCCATCAGACCACACCAGCGATGCAGACTCCATAGTTGTCCCTGACAATTTTCCACCAGCAACGGTCACAGTAAAAGTCTTGTTCTCCTTCAAGGATTCAAAGGACAGGACGTCAGGAACCACTTTGATATTCAATTTTGAACTAGAAAAGACCTCAGCCTTATAGGTGGAGTTAGCTTGTCCGACATGGGTGACTGTTCTGTTGAACGTAATCGAGAATGATTCATTCACTGAGATCTTAGCGGTCATCGTTGGATAATTCAGATCCTTTGTTGATCCTTTACTAGAGCCAGGAGGGCAACTGCTATCATTTCCAGCGATTATTCTCACTGTCTCTGCATCATAGCCTAGGCTACAGAGAAATTTTACGTAGTCATCTTTTGAAGCTTCGTAAACAAGACCAGGATCAATAGCTTTCACTGGATTTATATGTCCGGACCCATAAGCAAATTCACCCTCTGGATTCTTCGTAGCATTCATAGGCCAAGCTGAAAATGTCATAATTGCAGATTTAATGGCTCAAGGCAACTAATGAGGCAGTCATAAGAATATAAAGAGATTACTCTTACCAGTAGTCATAATAGCAGATTTAATAGCTGAAGGTGACCAATGAGGATGGGATGCTTTTACGTACGCTGCTACACCAGAAACATGGGGGCCAGCCACGGAGGTACCAGACATTACACTGTATTTAACTCTCCTGTCGTCATCAGGGCTACTCGTAAGCGCTGCAGCTGGTGAGAAGGCAGCCAAGATATCTACACCTGGTGCACTAATGTCTGGCTGCATTTCATTAACACCATGTACAGTATATGATTAAGATCAAACGAAGAGCAATGAATGATGATACAAGTAAGTACCTTGAGGATATCTGGTGCTAGACGATTGGGGCCTCGAGAAGAGAAAGAAGCAACAACGGGTGCCGTGGTATCCTTAGTAGCTTCAGTTTTTAATATAATCCCTCGAGGGTATCTGCAGAATACAAAGCAATAATCAAAAAGGAACCGAATAACAGAGATCACAGACATGGATACTGTAGATGTAAATCTTACTTTGCGGAGTTCACATATGACCTGACCACATCGAAATCTTCAGGACTTAATCTCGCTGCAGGGAATGGGACAATCAAAGCGACATTTGCAACAGAGGAAACTTCAGGCGTAATAACGCCAAGCGCACCATTACTTTTTGCCTCATTTGTCCCTAAAGCCTTTTCGCAGAGCAAAATTTTCCCCTGGACCAAAGTTCTGTTCAAGCATCCCTGGAGACAAAATCTGAACAATGAAGAATTCAATGTTATGTCATTTCTTAAATATCTTTGAGTTAAAGCAACAAGGTTGGCAGAATTTACCCTGCCAGATCTTCAGGACAAGAACTAGATGCTGCATCTTTCCCATGTATTAGAGGAATTTTACCATTTAGAGTGAAAGAATTTAAAGAGGTTCCCTAGTTTCACAAGCAGATTGTCAGAAAGCAGAACAAAAATGATCACCACACATCTGTGCAAATCGAAAAGGACGAGATCAAGGAGCATACAACTAATGTTTTTCCATTCCCAAGAACAATTCTGGTAATCAGACGACGATCTGTGGTGCTTGCTGCCACGGAAAATTCCCAAGGCGCCACACTGTCTACTACTCCGGGATTGGGACCATCATTTCCGGCACTATGTACGGTGAGAATCCCTTTCACCATTGCATGAAAAGCACCAATTGCTAAGACGTCATATTCTAAGTCAGTGACAGAACCAAATCCAATTGAGATGTTGATAATGTCAACTCCATCTGCAATTGCATCGTCGAAGGCAGCCAAAATGGAGGCTTGGTCGCAATAGGTGCCGCAAACTGTATAAATAGCAATTCTTGCAGAAGGAAGGCCGCCCCTGGCAGAACCTTCTGCCAGCCCATAAAAGCTGACATCCTTCACAATGTTTCCTGCTGCCGTAGAAGCTGTATGCGTTCCATGGCCGGTAAGATCTCGCGCAGAATCAATTACATAACGGTTGGGATAATATCTCGCTCCAATGAGTTTCCTGTATAAAATCAATCACCGACAGGTATGTAGTTCATGACCTTGTAGTACTGTGTCAAAAGGTATTCGACAATAGCTGATTTGCATACATACTCTGAAGAATAAAAGAACCCAGATCGAAAAAACTAGTTTTATCAAGTGAAATTTTTACTTGTTGCAGGTGAAATTTTTTCCGCCTTGACAGACACCTTTCCATTTCTGGGGTGGAGGACCGTAACCCTCGTCACCAAAACTCTCTGATTCTGGCCAGATTCCAGTATCGATTAAGCCAATTGTAATATCACTGGCTAGCCTAGGACTTTTGCTTAAGCGCTCAGTGAAGCCCATGAAATCCCATGATTCCGTGGTTCGAAGTTTGAGGGGTGTACTAGGAAATACCGATACCACTTCTTTCCTTTCTGCATCCACAGTTGAGAATTCATGCTGTTATTATCTGAAAATTCAAAGAACCATGTTGCAATGTTTCGCAGCAGCACTTACTGGCCAGGTTTTGTGCCTCCTGACTTGTGAGCTTGGCCGCAAATCCATTGAAACTCCTTTTGTAGCTTCTTATGAGTAAATCCTCTGAGAAACTGGTAAAGATTATAGAGAGAGGCAGAGAATTGGCACACAAGATTGTTTAAACTTGAAGACTAATCACAGTAGAATTCATAAATATAACCTGTCTTTAACCAGTTCTTGAAGTAAACCAAGGTGATGAGATGTTGGTTTATAATGCCCTTCAGGAAGTGAACCCAAGTACACAATGTAATCCTGCATAATCAACTTAACTGGATAAGAAGAAGGTAAAATTGAAAAGATGTCCACCATCAGAGAACTAAGAATACTGGTTTAATTGCAGAGAGTTAAGCCTTCTGCTAGCCTTTCTGTATTCTTCGGCGGCACTGCACAGCAAGCTTGTGTTGACTGTGAGAATGCAGGCAAGAAAAGAAAACCATAAAAATCTATATTTCGCCATTGCTTGGACCTTGAAACCTGTAAGCTGTGAATTGCTATTTTATAACAGGTTTCAGCGCATTTGGAAAGTAGATTTACTTCCTTTTGTAGGGGTGCTTTTTGGTAATGTAGCTGTATTTATAATAAGCAATTCTGTGGATGAAATCAGAATGGTGTTCTGATTGATGTCCTGTCAGAACCTGCTATGCATATATTCCTTTTATAAATTCTACAGGAATATGTGATGTCTATTCTCCGTAATCATCAGGAAACAAATATTCAGTTGTTACTTGCATTACAAAAACAAATGACCCCTGAAATTCTGTCCCTTATATGGCAGCCTGATATGCCCTATACCTAACAAAGCTCGGTGGATCTGGGGATTGAGATTAGCTTGAATTTGTTATATTCAAACTAAAAACAACTCAGATCGTTGAGGGCGGTATCCAACTGGATCATGCAAAGAAAGAAATATTGGTTGTAGAAATCCATCAATATACAGGCAAGAGCACCAACTAAACAACATCTGCGTCCTTCTCACAAACAGAATGTACTCGTACAACTCTTTAAGGAAAAAGGAAATTTTCCTGCCTGGCAATTTCTATATTCCAAGAACTCTGGTCACCCTTTAGTAACTTCATCCAAATGACGTTGGAACCCAACGTTTTTCTCTGATACACCATAACTTACCTACTGTAGGAGAGAAGAACAAAAGCAAGAGGAGGAAATTGCCTTTCTCCTCCGCCTCATTCTTCCTTTATTTGATACAGCTGGAAAATGGGTTCTCAGGTTTCTAAGCAGATAGAGAAGCGTAAAGCAATCTCAACGGAGAAGAAAACTCTCGCTGAACTTAAGGTAAGTTGCGGGGTTTCATTCCCAGGATCTGACTACCATCCATTAGACAGGAAAAATTGGATGGCAGGTCTGAGCCCAGAAAAGCTACGGATAAACCAGATTGTATGGCCTGGAACCCATGATTCTGCTACCGATGAAATTGGCATCCCATGCATCTCTCGCCCTTTTGCTCAGTGTCAATCCCTGTCTATACACCATCAGCTTTGTAAAGGCACCAGGGTTCTTGATATCCGGGTTCAGGAGAATCGACTTGTCTGCCATGGAGTCCTGACGACGTACAGCGTTGCTGTTGTTATCTATGACGTCAAGAAATTCCTCTCAGAAACTCAGTCAGAGATTATTATTCTTGAAATCCGCACAGAGTTTGGCCATGGAGACCCTCCTGAGTTTGGTAAGTATCTGGAGAAACATCTAGGAGAATATCTGATTCAACAGGATGATCATGTATTTGATAAGACAATCAAAGATTTGTTGCCAAAAAGAGTGATTTGTGTATGGAAGCCAAGGAATTCGCCACAACCAAAGGCTGGCAGCTTGTTGTGGAGGGCAAGGTATTTGAAAGATAACTGGATTGATACAGATTTGCCATCTACAAAGTTTGATAGCAACGTGAAGCATTTGAGTGAGCAACCTCCAGCGTCATCGAGGAAATACTTTTACAGGGTGGAGAACACTGTTACAGCTCAGGCGGATAACCCAGTTCTGTGTGTTAAACCAGTGACAGGGCGAATTCATGACTATGCTAGGCTGTTCATAAATCAGTGCTGCGCAAAGGGATGTGAAGATCGGCTGCAGATCTTCTCCACAGATTTCATTGATGAAGATTTTGTTGACGCTTGTGTTGGACTTACACATGCAAGGATCGAAAGGAAAGCTTAGTCAATCTAAGTTCTTTCACATGTTAGTTCTATTTTGCTTCTCATTCAACATATTTTCCATAAAGAATCATGATCTTCTACCTCCAGATCCTGAGTGGATGACATCTCCTCTCCCTCCTTGTTGGATTGTTGTCGGTCGTTGCTTTTCCTTTTCCCCTGTTTGTAAAGGCTCCAACTGGGTTGGCACATTGTAGGCGATCATCAGGCCGGCTATAAAAATCTTGCCCAACAATACTAAAGTTATACTTTTCTTCAGCCTGACATTAGGAACAATTGCTATGGTTATATCCTTTTTTAAACTTTCCACGAATACACTATTGGAGGAAGCGTATTCTCTTTTACTGTCCTTCACTATGTTTGTTGAAGAATAAGAGACAGAGTCTCACTAATCTCCCATTGCTAAATCTTATGTCAGACATTATCGTTATAGATTTGATAGATTAGAGGGAGATAGATATTTAGAAGTAGGATTAGACAAGCATAAACATGTAAAGAAACAATTGGCTAGTTTTAGAATTCTTATCCATCGAGTTTGGGCTTTTAAACACAGATACATACATCGAGTAACAATGTAAAATAAAAATAAAAATAAAAATTAGGTGATTCCTGCCAAAATAAATGAAATAGTTTGAATAATTAAGCTTTAGTTGTAGTATCTCTTATAATTACCAAAAAGGGAACCTCTCCTCTTAAACTCATTTATATTTAATACAACCGGAATACAAAACCAAAACTGGCAGAAACTAGGCTGGAAGGAAAAACTACAATATAGCTTCATCATCCATTTGGTTCGCGGTAGGTAACGGCTCGTCAGCTCCTTCCTCATCAGATGACGAATGCAGTTCATTGTCCTCCGTTTCACTGGGGGAGGGTGATGGCTTGTCAGCTGTATCCGTCGTCGTAGAAGGCTGCTCAATTAAATCAGCATTAGTGGCTAACTGCTGGTCAGCAGTATTGCCTCTTAACTCATTATCGGAGAAAAGATCGACCTGCACAGGTATAGCTTTCTGTTGCTGGGATGACATTATTCCCGCAATGGCTCTTAAAGGTGCAGACTCCTCATCATTATCACCCACATTTGGTTCTTCCCCAGAGTCATCGTCCAGGCGTGGAGGGGGAACAAAGAACGGAATTCTACCTCTCTGCCAATCATGGAGAACCATCTTTGCGGCAGTCTTCAAGTCGGATTCACCACCCTGAGCGCAGCCCATTCAAATTAAACGTATCAGCATTCAATTTCGCAATAAAAAATTATGGCAAAAGAAAGCAGATGTAGCCAAGTATATATCACCGCCCATCAAACAGAACTTAAGGCATACAAGTCAGATGCTCCTGGCCAGTAAGCTCTCCAAGTTACCAACACTTATAGCATCAAATTATCCACACAACTGTGAAGATAATCAGAGTGCAAACTTAATAACCCTCTACCTACCCCTACAAAGCCGGTTTCCCCTAACACCACAAGTTAATTTTAAGTAATAGAAGTGGGAAGTACCTTCAAAAGTTTGCCTGTAGATTTGCACAGCTGAAGAAGAAAGTCCTCGTCATCATCCCTATAAACAAGACAAAGCAGTTGCTAATTCAGTGAGACACGAGTAACAACATTTTTACCTATTAGAACCAATACAGGCATATTCTTGCAACAATTTTGAGTGAGGAAATTTTTCAGCTAACCCAATCAATTTTTAAATTTTGGCAAAAGTACAATGGATAACTTCAGGATATGTAGAAACACAGTTCTATATTCTAAATAAAATCAAATATGAATCTCAAACTACTTGAGGCATTTCATGGAGGTGCAATACCACGTTGCTGAAAATCTAAGAAGAAAATTTTGTAAAACTATTTCAAGTAAGACAACTTGAAGAGTAATGTCTAACCACAACACAGGCCAATTGAAGCTCACCATTCTTTAATCTTATATGCCCTTTGCAGGTGCTCCCTCTTTACACGTTTCAGAACTTCCCCAATGTGCTCGTCAGCATCATGCAAGTTTGTGACGCGAACCTAGAAAAGGCCCTGACTATTAAGAAATATGAAATTACAAAAGTTCATTTGCTAAATATTGTAACCTGAATATATTTTCAGAAGTGAGAATTGAGAACTCCAGCAAATTTCCATCAAAATATTTCCCAACTCAAATCTATCGTGACCTAAACTCAGGTTTGTGCTCAGGTAGTACAAAAGCATGCATATGAGCTGGCTTAATAGGGTCAACGGAATCATGAATACGACTTGGAAATCCCACTAACCACTTCTATTATAAACCTGATTCATGTATGCAATAAAATGAACTGTATAACCATCAGCATTGTCATTGTCTCCCAATTGGCAAGCAAGTTATGGAATAGACTGTTAAAAAAAATGTAAAAGGAAGCTCCATGTAAAACACAAACATATAACATGACTTTGGGAGAGGAAGGGACATGCTACCACTGCTCAGAAGAAGTTTTCATGATCTGCATTTGGTACAATTGGCATAAGGAATTAGAGATTTAGGAGCATTTTTTTCCCGTCCATAAGCTCAATATTGGGGACTATAATATCTATATATTATAACATTTTCAGTCTTGTCTAAGATGTGTACTGCGAAGGATCTGTGATTTTTTACAACTGTCTCGACCAACAAAGCATTTATTATATCAATAAAAATGAAAAATAGAAAAGAATGAAACACACAGACGAGGTTAGAAGAGAATAAATTGCAATGTAAAAATCAGCAACCAAACAGACAACCTAGTGACTTGTAAAGTAAGGAGGACAACTTTTAAATAACATCAAAACATGAGACATACCACACCCTTGAGTACAATATCTGTTTCGGAGTCACTGTTCATGTAAACAACTCCGGGGCAGTCAATCAAGAATATTCTCTTCGTGAGTGTGATATATTGCCAGACTTTAGTCTCTCCAGGGATTGGAGCAACCTTGCAAACCTAAGCAAAGGAACAAATCTATAAATTGAAAAAAAAAATGCAATTAGGCTTGTCTTCACTCAGACCCAATTAAAATTGAATAAGGACGAATTATTACATTCTTTGTTCGGAGAGTGTTTATAACCGATGACTTTCCAACATTGGGATAGCCAACAAATCCCACTGATATCGACTGCTTGTCACTTTTTATGCGCGAAAATTGCCTCAAGATAGATAGAAGAGAGCCCTAAATTCAACAGGATTGGGTTTGAAACATTAAGATGCTGCTTAAGAAGTATATTATAAACATAAAACAAACAAAACGTTACAAATAAAATAGAATAGGAAAAATCATGGTGATGGGGTATATAGCAGCAGACCTTGCCAAAAGATTTGTTTATGCTCGCATGAAATGCCAAAGTTGGATATTCCTTGGACAATACTTTGAGCCATCCTTTTGTTGCCCAAGCAGGAACAAGATCACACTACAAAAGGCAAAAAAAAAGTAAACACAATAAATATCATTATCTTAGAGCATTATTGCAACAACAGCGCAGGTACACAACTAACCTTGTTTAATAGAAGTATCAGGTGTTTGTGTTTACAGTTCTCTTTCAAGTGCTTCTCTAGATGATAACACCTTGTGCCTCGGGGATCCCTAGCATCCAAGACCTGTAATGAAATGAATGAGTGGGGGTATTTCCCTTTCGTTTAATCAATCGCCTTGCAAACAAAAATGTATTTTCAACCTCACAAGAGGCCAATCCACTGGAGTAGCTAAAATACACAAAACTATACCAAGACACAACGAATGCACATCAGAGGACAGCAAATTTTAGAGACTGCCTAATTAGAACAACTTTAATGAATTTACTGGAAAAAAAGAAACTCAAACATCTCTAATAGCTGAATTAAAAATAGACCAACCTGAACAACAACATCCGAAGAGTCAATAACTTTATACAGCTCACCCCATATACGCTTACTCTGGCCCTTTTCAAACATTGTATGGCGAACCAGATCCCTAGACCCGTCACCGTCTGCTTGACTTCCATCAGCAGAATCACTTGCGTTGAAAGCTTCTGTACATAGTAAAACAAAAGCTGAGTTAGCAGGAAGCAATAGTTAAATTGATATAAAGTAATAACCTGCCTAAAGAAATGTAAACATACCCTGAGAATCATCAGCTTTCCTAACCAAGGCCTCGTAATCTCCAGCCATTAGTCTTGGACGCTTCCTCTTTCTCTTAGGTCCAAATGCATCCTCAAATGGCTCAGTATTAAGGAGATGAACTCTAGCTTGCTTCACGCAACCAAAAAATTTCAAAACCACAAAACATTAAGTGAGAACACTGAAAATGACAGAAAGCAAACTAGACTAACCTTCTGATGGTCGTTCAATAATGACAGTGGCAACTTCCGCTCCTTCAACAAAATATTGTAATTATTCGACATCCGGCTTTGCAGCTCTTCCCGGAAAAACTCGAGCTCTTTCTGATTCACAACTCGAGTATTCCCTACAATTCATTCATTTTCCTTAAAAGCAAAACTCCAATGCAAAAACTCTATACAGCAATGTAACGGTTGCTTACCGAACCAGCGGCGGTCTGGCTGGATGCGGGTGTTGGGGAGCTCTTTCGACTGGAGGTCATGCTTCAACACTTTTCCCTTACGATCGCGCTTTGGCCTCGTGTTGTACATCTTCAGCCGCCGCACAGTGGCGGCGCTGCGCTTCTCGCTGCCGCTTCCATTACTGCGGTTCGTATCCAGAGAGTGCTTCGGCTTCCCAGACACGTTCACTCTCTTCTCCTTACCCTTGACCATCGTTGATTCCAATTCCCGTTCCGATTGCAATGGCAGAAGGGGAGAAGGCCACGCGAAAGTGGCAGAAGGGGAGAAGGCCGACCGAACCGTATATTTTAGGGTTTGGAAAAGAAAAGCACCTGAACAGCTTTTTTGCATTCATTATTTAAAATAAAATTTCTTTTTAATTTCTTTTTGTTTTCTGTTTTATCTAAATTAAAAGTAGCCTCCAATGTGTTACCTGCTACTACTACAGTCTTAGCATTAAGTAAGAAAAACAACAAAAAATTATAATTGTTATTTTATTTAAAATTATTATAATTAAAACAAAAGAATATTTTGTAATTGTAATTATTTCTATTTATTGAATGCGAGAATATAATGGGCTGACAAATTCGTTGAAGGGGGAAAGAAAAGCTGGAGCGATGAGGTGCTCGTGTATGGTCTAATTTTATCTTTATTCTTTAACATTAAAATGGGACCTGCCTTGTTGAACTTGTTATTTTGGGATAATTTAATTTATTGAATGAGGGAATAATGCAGAGCACCTAATGTGGACTCTTAAGTCAATAAATCTTATGTCAGACATTATCGTTATAGATTTGATAGATTAGAGGGAGATAGATATTTAGAAGTAGGATTAGACAAGCATAAACATGTAAAGAAACAATTGGCTAGTTTTAGAATTCTTATCCATCGAGTTTGGGCTTTTAAACACAGATACATACATCGAGTAACAATGTAAAATAAAAATAAAAATTAGGTGATTCCTGCCAAAATAAATGAAATAGTTTGAATAATTAAGCTTTAGTTGTAGTATCTCTTATAATTACCAAAAAGGGAACCTCTCCTCTTAAACTCATTTATATTTAATACAACCGGAATACAAAACCAAAACTGGCAGAAACTAGGCTGGAAGGAAAAACTACAATATAGCAGCTTCATCATCCATTTGGTTCGCGGTAGGTAACGGTTCCTCAGCTCCTTCGTCATCAGATGACGAATGCAGTTCATTGTCCTCCGTTTCACTGGGGGAGGGTGATGGCTTGTCAGCTGTATCCGTCGTCGTAGAAGGCTTCTCAATTAAATCAGCATTAGTGGCTAACTGCTGGTCAGCAGTCTTGCCTCTTAACTCATTATCGGAGAAAAGATCGGCCTGCACAGGTATAGCTTTCTGTTGCTGGGATGACATTATTCCCGCAATGGCTCTTAAAGGTGCAGACTCCTCATCATTATCACCCACATTTGGTTCTTCCCCAGAGTCATCGTCCAGGCGTGGAGGGGGAACAAAGAACGGAATTCTACCTCTCTGCCAATCATGGAGAACCATCTTTGCGGCAGTCTTCAAGTCGGGTTCACCACCCTGAGCGCAGCCCATTCAAATTAAACGTTTCAGCATTCAATTTCGCAATAAAAAATTATGGCAAAAGAAAGCAGATGTAGCCAAGTATATGTCACCGCCCATCAAACATATACTTAGTTGTTTAGTACACTATCATCCAAAATCCATCTGTTCGGCTTTGCTCATCAAATTCAAGCGCACTGACATTGGGTGCGTTTGTGGGGCTTCATGAATATTTCAAAAACTCCATCTATTGGAGTTAAATACTATTTCTTAGTGTTCTAGTCAAATTGGACCGAACCTCATAAATTTCTAGTGTTCTTTTCTAGTTAATAGGTTTTGTTTGGTATAGTAATAATGATTATTATACTGATTATTTTTTTTATAAAAGAATATTTAATATAATCGCTCATTCTCTTAACTTTTGTGGGTGTTATTCCTAACAACGTTACTTACATAATGCTTCTTCCATCAGCCTCCATAAAAGGTTGGAGTTTGATGCCATATCCAGAGAGGCGATAACAATGATTGATGACCCTAAAGAAGCCGCACCATAATTCATTTCCTCCTATTAGATTTTGTTTTTAATAAGGAATGCATTTTACATGAATTAATTCCATAACCTAAAAAAAATATTTAATTAATATTTTTCTGATTTTCTCCATAACAATGTCCTAAATTCTAGATTGATTCTTATCCATAAACATTACTATTTGCACGAATTATGGGAAATATTTATTGTAAGGATAAGAAAATTGCTGACTATTTTGGAGGAAGTTGGTGGGCTTTCGCCTTGTTTTGCTTGTCACTATGGAAATTCCATAATTTCTAAGGCAACGTTAAACAGAGAGTACCACGCTAGACCCAAATTTGGGTAGTTTAAGAGAAACAGAGATATCTTGTTAGTTCCGGCAGAAGGGAATCGTTTTCGAAGACCCGTAGGAGAAAGTCCCCACTGCGCATTTATGGTTCGACTTCCATGTCTTTACCAACCAATTTACTTGCTATATATGACGCAGGAATCGTGGGTAGTTTTTAAATGTGGACGTCAGAGGAAAATCCGTTATACCGTACACAAAAACTCCTTTGTTTTTCAAACAACATTCACCGGCGGCGCCACCCTCACCACCATTGGCCCGTCACCACCTTCTAACGAGTTGATACCGTCAGAACGGACCAATTAAACCCCAAAGAAAAAGATCATCATTTGGTCTTTCTAGTTTGAAGGACAGAAGTTGCATTGATCACTTATTCATTGTTTTACATCAACGAACATATCTGTTCTGTCTCTCCCTGGAATTGTTTCAATCCTGAGGATGATTCCTATCCATTAACGTTTTGATCGAAACTCTGTAGGTTCTCGTCCGCTGGGAGCATGGCGGACATTGTTAAAGAGATCCTGGCGAGGCCAATACAATTGGCTGACCAGGTGACGAAATTAGCAGATGAAGCACAATCTTTCAAGCAGGACTGTCTGGAACTGAAGGCCAAAACGGAGAAGCTTGCAGGTCTTTTGCGCCAAGCAGCCCGTGCGAGAAACGACCTCTACGAACGCCCAACGAGACGCATCATTGATGATACGGAACAAGTCATCGACAAAGCCCTTAATCTGGTGCTCAAGTGCCGTGCCAATGGGCTCATAAAACGCATGTTCACCATCATCCCCGCTGCTGCCTTCAGGAAAACGTCGATGCAGCTTGAAAACTCGATAGGAGATGTTTCTTGGCTGCTTCGTGTCTCTGCTTCGGCGGATGATCGTGATGATGAGTATTTAGGGTTGCCTCCCATTGCCCAGAATGAACCAATTCTGTGCCTGATATGGGAACAAGTTGCTATTCTTCAATCGGGGAGTTTGGAAGACAGGTCGGATGCAGCGGCGTCGCTTGTTTCTTTGGCCCGAGATAATGATCGGTATGGAAGGTTAATCATAGAGGAAGGCGGGGTTCCTCCGTTGTTAAAGTTGGCTAAGGAAGGGAAAATGGAAGGTCAAGAAAATGCTGCTAGGGCCATTGGGTTATTAGGTCGTGATCCGGATAGCGTCGAGCAGATTGTGAATGCCGGGGTCTGCACTGTGTTCGCAAAAATCCTGAAAGAAGGGCACATGAAAGTTCAGGCAGTGGTGGCTTGGGCTGTTTCTGAATTGGCAGCACATCACCGGAAATGCCAAGACCATTTTGCACAAAACAACATAATTAGGTTTCTGGTCAGTCATCTGGCATTCGAGACGGTGCAAGAACACAGCAGGTATGCAATTGCAAGCAAGCAAGGGATGTCTATTCATTCAGTAGTAATGGCTAGTAACGATCCAAGTGCGGATCAGAAAAAGGAGCAGGACGATGAGATTGTTCCAAAAATCCCTCATCCGATGAATAACAGAGCTCCTAATCAGATGCAAAATGTGGTATCGAACTCTGTTGCATTGAAGAGTCAAACGCCTGGGCGCGCCATTCATACACAAGCAAATAGCCCCGCAAAGAATCAGCACCATCCCAGTCAAGTGAATCATGCGAGAGGCCAGGGAAGCAACACAAAACAGCAGCATAATACCCATGTATCATTAGCGGGAACCAGCATAAAGGGAAGGGAATATGAAGACCCAGCTACAAAAGCACAGATGAAGGCTATGGCTGCACGAGCCCTTTGGCAGCTCTGCATAGCAAATGTCACAATTTGCCGTACCATTACAGAGTCAAGAGCACTTTTATGTTTTGCGATATTGCTGGAGAAAGGTGCGGAAGAAGTTCAATCATATTCAGCGCTGGCATTGATGGAAATCACAGCAGTAGCCGAGCAAAATTCTGACTTGAGACGCTCCTCTTTCAAACCCACGTCCCCTGCTGCCAAAGCAGTAGCAGAACAATTGCTTAAAATAATTGGAAAAGAAGACCCGGACCTCCTCGTGCCCTGCATACAAGCTATCGGCAACTTGGCAAGGACTTTTCGAGCGACGGAAACTAGGTTCATTGCACCATTAGTGAAGCTGCTAGATGAAAGGGAACCTGAGGTTATAATGGAGACGGCAATTGCTTTAAACAAGTTCGCATCCACAGACAACTTCCTTGGTGTTACTCATTCAAAGTCCATTATAAGTGCAGGAGGTGCCAAGCACCTCATCCAGCTCGTTTACTTTGGCGAACAAATGGTTCAATTTCCCTCGTTAATTCTGCTATGCTACATTTCAATGAATTGTCCGGACAGTGAGGTTCTTGCGAACGAAGAGGTCCTTATTGTGCTCGAGTGGTCATCGAAGCAGGCACAGTTAGCTGCAGATACTGTCATTGAATCTTTATTACCGGATGCAAAGAGTAGATTGGAACTATATCAATCGAGAGGTTCGAGAGGATTCCATTAACATCCTGGAACGTAATGGGTTTCAGGCCACACTCTCTTTGTAACCTCTTTGTTTCAATTCTTCTTCCTTGTAGATAAAATTAGCATTGTAGTGCAATCTTCTCTCCTTTTTTCCTCTTCACCTCTCATAGTCATATCATTTATCAAAAACAAATTTCCTTCCCAACAACTGCATAATAATTTGCCTGTTTTAGCTGAGTTACATAAAGCAGACCATGTGGTGCTCCAGAACTTTCCCCTTTATAGGAATTTCCTGGACCATCCCCAATTCCTTATTTTCCTGTATACCTCTCTTTATTGACATTCTGGACCACTGTTATTCTTACATTACCTCTTACAGTTTCTTATTATATCAAAACTACATTAGTGTGTTCCTTTTTTCATGTTTTGGTTTAGTCTCAACTCAAAGCCAATGAAATATTTTGCCTTCTTAAGCGATACTGGCAGTGAAGGAAAGCAGAGACTCATCTTTTCACCGGAATTTTGCAAAACTCAGACGAGTAACATTTTTAAAATCATGAAGTTGCAGAACCAGGCAGCAAGGTAGATAAAAAGATATCATGTTTTTAGCAATCTCGGGAACGGGGATGAAATGGTTGTTTATAGACAAACTTTTTGCTCTCTGTGCCTCTGAACACTGAATAGGACCAAGCCTGGCATCGAAACGTTACACTTTGACCACTCCTTGTCTTGCACTCCATGTCCACTTCTCGTTCTAGATAAGAATTGAAATTTGCAGTTTTACCCTCCTCCTGTCAAATCTCAAGATCAAAACTCGTGCAGTAAATACATTTAATAAATGTCCGATCGAAACAAACAGACAAAAGTTACATAGCTGCTAAGACATGTGACTATGCCCTGGTTTGTCAATTAACCATTCTTAAATCCGCTTGCCAATGTAATAAATTTCAATTGGATACAGGGAGATAGAAGCAGAACCTCCTTGATACAAGGACAAATCGAATGGATAGGTCCAATCCAACACATGCTTTTGCTGTCAGTTGATCCTTTGACTGGTCTTTCCTTCAAAACATTCCAGGCACCTACTCACTCACTCACCACACCATACCAAAAATGATAATTTATGAAATGTTTTATGTTTCTTTACTTTCCAGTGTTTTTTTTTCGATTCCCAAATTACCCCTCGTAAACCTAAAATACGATTTCACCATACGACAATCGAGAGGATAAAACCGGCATTGAGAGCAGCAATCCAACGGCCTTACATCCATGACCCAAAATCCCCAGCCGTTGGATCACAATCTTTAAACCCCCATCCCGGCAGCCGTCGCTTCGCTTTGGGAATCAGTAATTCAGGGGTAGTATCACACACGCATCCCCGCTGACGTGGCACGCAGAGCTGTTTATAATATTTTAAAGATTTCCCCACTTACTGCTTACATGGAAAAAGGCCGCCCCTCTAATGCATAAAGGGATCCGAAGAGTCTTCGTAGTATTAATTTCTGTTCTGTCTATTTACAGATTTCCAAGTTTGAGTCTTTTCTAGTTTTCTTCTTTTTTGTGGGTTTTTGTTTTTGTCATAGCGGTGCAGATGGGTGAGAGGCTGTCCGGAAAAGTGAGATGGTTCAATGACCAGAAGGGATTTGGGTTCATAACCCCAGACAACGGCGGAGAGGATCTGTTTGTTCACCAGTCATCGATCCGAGCCGAGGGCTTTCGCAGTCTTGGGGAGGGTCAGGAAGTGGAGTTCCAGATCGAGAATTCCGACGACGGCCGCACCAAGGCCGTTGAAGTCACTGGACCCAACGGCAACGCCATTCAGGTGCCAAGTCGCGGGGGGGGAAGGAGCTCTCGTGGCGGATATGGTGGGGGAGGCGGGTATGGCGGAGGAGGTGGAGGCGGCGGCGGCTATGGTGGCGGCTATGGTGGTGGGAGTAGAGGAGGAAGAGGTGGAGGTGGATATGGAGGGGGCGGTGGTGGAAGTGGATGTTATAACTGTGGGGAGACAGGACATATGGCCCGAGATTGCCCTAACAGCGGCGGCGGCGGCGGCGGCGGCGGTGGTGGAGGGAGATATGGTGGTGGAGGTGGTGGTGGAGGGGTAAACTGTTATAACTGCGGTGAGTCTGGTCATTTTGCCAGAGAGTGCCCCAATAGTGGTGGACATTAGGGTTTGTGGGAAACCATAATCTGTTTTATTTCGCATTTTGTTTAGCTACTTTGGTTGATGTTTCTGGGTTGTTTTCTTGGTGACTTAAATGGCCACCGCCTTGGTTGGTTTATTATCCAGTGTGGTTTGCTCTTTCAATAAAAAGTATGATTTTGGTTATTATGCCTCTGTTGTTTTAATTTGGTCAAATTGGTAAAATGCTGACTGATAGCTCTCAAGTAATGACTGACAGTAAAGAGAAGAATGCCATTATGGTGAAGCAAAAAGAATGCCTTCTGATCTGTGAACTCGAACAGTTTTCAAGTGTGCTTATACACAGTATATATTTCCATACACTCCCGTTTGGCGATTTACTGTTTACTTAGTATATATTTCAATCCCGTTTGTGTCTGGTTGGGTTGATTAGTAGGCCTTGTTCGTACTGATATGTCATTGTTGAGATATCATTTCTTGAAATGATTTCGACTCTACTTTTCATTCATCTCTCTGAAAAAGTCTCTTTGGACAAGATCCTTGATTGATGACAATGACATGTATTGCTGCTGCCCATATCTTAAACGTTCCTTTAGATTTCATTGGTGCTTTAGTATGCAAATTAGAGGGGGGAGAGGAGCTAAGCTGCCGTAGCCTTTCACTTTTGTGGAAAGTTCATGAATGGTGCCTACCTAAGCAGCAATTATAGAGAATTACTGTTTTGTATTTCAGCCTATTATGCATGTACAGCTAGCTCTTCCAAACCAGGACTCAACTTGTTCTTCAGGTTGTTCTTAAGGTTGTTCTTAAGGATAAGCTTCTTTATTCTGTTAATGATGTATGTGCCAACTCCATGGTCCGCAAGGGCACAACAATGATGCATGTTGAAGTGAGAGTAAACTCCAGTTCTGTGTTCTCTACTTTGTGCTAACTACACGCAGAATGTTTCACCGGCAGCGCCTGTAGCGTTTGGTTCCGAGAGCCCAATAGCCCAATTTCGTTTTCCAGATCTTGGACAGGCCTCTGAAGAGCTCTTGGGCTGCTCTTGTGGAAGTAACTCTTCACTGTGTTACGGGGCCTGAAGCTTCGGCGTCCCAACAGAAAAGTTAATGTGTGACCTGTGAACTCGGTGATGGTGGCCAGGTAGGTATATCCAACGATGAGGGTTGGAGAACGTGAGATCTCAAAAGGAAAAAACGTGGTAGAGGAGATGATGAGGGTTGCTTGGCCGTGGCTGCTAACGACGAACAGAATGGAGGATGTGAACTGGCGGGGAGTATTGTGAAATTAAAAAATTAAAAGAAAAAGGATAAACGTTCATTAAGCATAATGCGAAGGTGATGTTATTCTTTACTTTTTAAATGCTCTTGTTGGCTATTTTTGTTTGACATCCCAAAGATATGTGTTATGGCAACAATAACTTTGGGATTCGTTGCTAAAAATAAAAATATCCGAATTTCTAACACAACCAACTTTCTTTCGAACTGCACCTAAGCTGAATTAAAACTGCAATGGAATAAGTTTTCGTTTCGGTGCGTTATACATAAAACATGTGACAGAGCAATGTCGGAATTTGATCCTTTTCTGTCCACGTTCCTAAAAGGCACGATAAGATGCAAGTTGGTTGATCAAGGGCAGAAAGCAAAGATGCGATTCTGTGGGTTTGAGTGCTTTGATGAGGGAAGTCTGGGAGTGGCATTCCGTGAGGGGCCTCGTCAAGGGCTGCGGGTGTGGTTGTAGGCGTGGTGGAGGGGAGGAGGCGCCATGGCACTTGGGTGCGGCACTGGTGGCTGCAATCCTGGCGGTGGGCATTGGTAGCACTTTGTGAAGAGCCCGAAAGTGTCAATCTGGTGAATGAAGTTCGTCATGCTGGCCCATCCACCGAATCCGAACCCAACAATTAGAACCCACACCACCACAAACACGTTAATCACGAACGTCCCAACCCACCTCCCCATGTACTTGGATGGTTGCTCCACCGCATTCTGCATCACACACCCAGATCACCAAAACAGTAACAAGTTTAAAAATCATCGTATTTCACGAGACAATTAATGGCTAATCGAGGTTAGAGATAGACTGAACAAGTTTCTGGGATTTATTTAATCAAGTGGGTCTCACAAAATAAAAGCGGGTGTTTTTTGTGTTCCATTCTGGACTCCTTCGTGGGTGTACTATCTTATGTTACTCGTGGACTCCAAATTGAAAATTGCAGAAGAAACAAATGAACAGTGGAAGTAATTCAGCAATTTCAATTAATGGGTACTTGGGAGATAGAATTTTTAGGAGTGCAGGGCATATAAAACGTATCAGGACAAAGACACTTTATGGGGTTACAGGTCAGTTCTGAACTAAGACCTGATACTCTGCGTTATTGTTCCCGGACAAATCTCTTGCTTTATGCACAGCAGGATGCAATAACAGTTTGCTTTTACTTTACATTGCTGTTGCAGGTTATCAGATAAAATAAAAGCTTTCGTCCCGGATACTTTATCGGCCCAGATATTAACAGTTTAGGAGAAAGGTCCGGGGTTGGTCTGCTAGAATGTGACCACACGTCACCGCTCTGCATTTGTTAAGCTAACTAACCAATCACTATTTATTAATTCTAAGTTGTGTTCAGTCAAACTTTGAAATCACTCAACTCTGACAGAAAGTAGATTTTCTCGGATTTTCCACCAACTACTGTTAAAGTGAAGGCTTCGTGATTAGCTTAATGGTTGCCAACTGATGCAGGAGTTAAGAGTAGACTGAGATAATAAAAGTAGAGATTACCTCTCTTGCAGCTGCTGATCTGAAGGTGAAGATGTGGGCTAGCGCCGGAATGATATAAACTGTGAAGCTTACGAGAAGTGATCCAACTGTGGAATTGATTGGTCCAAAAAAGGGGAATACTATGGCTAAAAACCATATAGGGATGACCACAGGCAATCTTGCTGCTGCCCTTTTGCACAAGCTTTTGCACTCATGCATCCCTATTGCTTTCTCCCAAACAAAGTACAAAGGCGTGGAAGCAAACCCAAATGTTATGAACTGCAGAGTAATTGCACAGAAGTAATTAGTGACTATTCCGTAGTGTAACCTTTTTTTTTTCTTTTGATCGGGATAAATTTGAGCAGAAAGACTGGTTTAATTATACATAATTGCTGGGGAGGATGCTTGCCTGGTGGATGAGCATTAAAATAACAGCCATATCTCTGAAGGGTGATCTTGGGAGGAGAGAAAAGGCATTGGAGTGATTCAGAAGCGTGTCTCCAAAAGCCCAATATACTGCTGCTGCAGAGGGAAGTGTCAGCGTCAGCACATACAATGTGGCCAGCAAGTATATGGCCTTGAACTTCTGAGGCTTCCACATTGCGTGCATGATCTCCCTGTTCACCAAATTTAATCTCCTTTAAATTTTGTAGTACTACAAAAGAAATCTTCCACAATACCACCATATTCTTAGAAAAACTAGTTCAACTTCCATTTTCTATTTGCCAAATTAATACAGGTAGTCTCCATCACATTCCCTTGTCTATAAGAGCATCTCTGAGTTCCTCGCATAGATAATCCATATTTCGAGTGTTTAAATTAGCTATGGATGAAATAGGAACAGAAACATTAATATTCAATGATCCTACTGTATAACTGCGTAACCATACTGTGCAGGTAATTATGTTTGCAAAGGAACTGGTTAATTTCAGGGCTTTCTGAGGAAAAAGAGGCCTAAGTTCTAACTTTGTCTAGCTCCTATGATTTTTCCATCACGTGAAAGTTAGGAAAGAGAATCATTAATTTCTGAGTCGAGGAGAAACAATCATCTAGATCAAGACTTGAGCTGGTGTTGAAGGACATAGCTTCTGCAATGACATCAACTTTATGGGCGGGTAAAGAAGGGTAAGGGAATCTACTGCAGAAGAAAGAACTTTGTTTCATTTCTTGGGCACTGAGGAGGGTTGCAGCCCTATCTCAAATTTTACTCTGGCCTTCTACATAATGTCATTTCTGATAAAATACCACCTGATGTAAAACCTGCAGGATATAATAATAGAGTGCAACAACTTTATGTACTTTCTCAGGTGTATACTTTAGGATAGAATACACGCCAGAAAGAATATGAATCTATTACTGAAGCCTGCTCATCAAAGGGGAGGAGGAAAAGAAGAGAGAATAATGTTTCATTTCTCTACTTTTTCTCTGTAAAAGCATTGAAATCTAACAAACCAAGAATCCCTGAAACCGGAACCCCTTCTCATGATAAAAGCAAAAGCAGAAAATAAAAAAAGTTGATTGGCTTTCTACATTGAAAAAGAAGGATGGTTTCCCCAGAAAACAAAACCCTTTTCCTTCCCATGCCTAAGGATTACTGTTTAGGAATTAATTGAAATCAACTCGATAGACAGCTCATGAAAGCTTCGGTCTTTAATTTAGATCACCGGCCATATAGTCAGATCTTGCCTAGCAACCGAAAGATTAGTCATTTTCAGAATGACGTTATACCGTTCGCTATGTACCCCGACCCCGTTGAGGATCAGTTTCAAATCACAATAGTTAATTCTAAGGCAGGCAGATTTGTAGATACCGTAAAAGACACGATATGGGTATCAGAAGTTGTCTTACACTGTAACGGCATGTCCCCCAAATGTGTAGAGAATGTTTGTGGCCCCAGTGAAATATAGGACCATTTTCGTTGGACCTGAATGCTTAACCCCATCCACCTGTATAGAATAAATTCACAAAGCAAACATTATATATATTCACCTATAATAATCAAAGCTTAATATACACTCAACCAACAGGACAGTCCTGAGCCCAGAGTCCTGACAGCAGATAGGACAACCGGGATTTGGTTTGACACAATTCAAAGGAGACCAAACATGTGAAAGACAGAGTGTCCGAATGCTATGCAAGAGCGTGTCATGGTTCTATAATTATATATATTATATTATGCATGAAAAAAAAAAGCATGGTGTGTTACTTATCAGGTGCTTCGATTCAGAGCTGTGAATAGAAATACCTGGCCATGGAGAACAGATGCAATGGTGAGGTACCAAGCAGTGTAAGTAGTCATAACCAGGCCAAGGAATGACCAGATTCTGTAATTGTGAAACGAAGGAATAAACACTGTGGTGGCACAACATGCCCCAAAGATGTAAGTCCATGTCCTTTTGTCCAGTCTGTCGTTTATGTAGTATATGTTGCTGCAAATATTTTAATAAGAATGAGATGATTCCAGGATATATGCAGCCTTGTGATCAACTTTTCATTATATGGAGAGTACATATTCTATGAGAATAACGTTAAAATCCAGAGTCAGATTTAACCTTGCACAAGCTATGAGTTGAATGACAGATCCAAACAGAAGAAAAGTGCAGTTAAATGCCAAACCCACGTTCCTCCAGTATTTTCCGAGGAGCCCATCAAGAACTTCGAACCACTATTTGATGTGAACAGAGCACAAATTAATACAAGTAACCTAACTTGTTGAAGAAATGCAGTAACAAGTGGTACTCAAGTGCAAGAGAAGTTAGGTTTGGGCTGCAGAGTGGAAAACCTGGATGACATGATTCCTGAAATCAACTTTTTCTCTTTGTTTTCTTGTTCGATATTCTACATAGAGAATGCTAATGAGATAAGCTGTCCAGCTGCCCAGCAACCCATAGAAGAGCTGGAAGAGAATGCCAGACAGCATTCCTAGTTGGGAAAACGAATATGGCAATGTAAGCAAGACTTGGGCCACCTGAAAAAAGGGAAAACCAACTCGTGTTTTGTTGAAAACATAAAAAGGAAAGAAATCTACTTGACATACAAGTGCTTTCTAATAAAGGAAGACAAAAAGATTGAAAACCTGATTGGAGGCACAGCTAAACCAAGCGTCATAAGCAGACCCGCCATGCCACAGAAACTTAGATAGCTTTGTTTTCATGTTCTTGGGCTTCCCTTCAGTCTCCATCTCCACATAAGTCCCGACTATCATAGTCTCCACCACCTTATCAGCAGATGCCATATCTGTCATTCCCTCCGTCGCTTTTTGTTGGTATTTTTATTCTCTCCAGCAGTGGGTGGTCTGGCCTTATATATATAGTAAGTTCTGTATGGAACAAAGAAAGGTCTTTTAGACTGGAACTGGATTGAAGAGAAGCATATTAATGTAGTGGCGTATATATAAGACAGGAGAAGTTCTCGAAGAGTGGGAAAAGGCTGTGTTTGAAAGGTCTTTTTGATAAGCTATTTTGGAAAGCGAGTTAAATCTGCTTTTCGGATGTTTAATAATTTTTTTTTTTTCGTTGGTGTGAAGAAATTCCCTGGTTTTCGAGCTTTTCCTCTTCCTTTATTACCGTAATTTAGAATGGTTTCACTGTTTTGCTTATTTATAGTTAAATCTATTTGTTTAGAGAGCGTGGATGGTTTGTCCGCACGAGCGGGTCTACCCTCTTCCCGAGCTAATTATATATTTTTATTTCTGTCTAATCTAGCCTTAGTTGTCTCGATAATCGTCAATCTGCCATTGTGGTTCGACCCTGCCGTTCCTGGGACAGCAATGTACTACTTGTTCAAGAGCAGAAAGAGCCTTTGCATCAGAAGGAATATTTTAGTAAAGGGCTACGAGGTAAACCCCCCCAGCAATATTACTTGTTCGAAGAACAAGGCACATAGGGGGGAAGGCAGGGGATAAAAAGAAAAAAATGAGCTATAGGGAAGAAGCGAAAGGGAATTATAGCCTAGTAGACCGCATGATTGCTGCCAAACGGGCGTGGTCGCTTTACAAGAGGAAGAAAGCTGCTTTTCTCACATGGCATAAGCTTTGTGAACCCGAGAATCCTACCTTCTCAAACCCCAAACCCCCTACAATTTCTTATTCGCATGGAGTCATACTTGTTTGTTTACCTAGCTAGCTACAAGAAAAGGAAAAAAAGATACTTGTTCATACCCTTTTGCACCAAGAACAAACAATAGATTCATAGTCTTTAAACAGAGGTCCTTTGTTTCTAGGATTATGCAGCAGAGTAGTGGTTAGTATATCAGATTTTTGAATTTTGAACTTGTTACCCTGAGAGATTATGCTTTATCTCATGATTATAGATCATAATGATTTTGTCTTTCTATGCATAATTATCATAAAATAGATCCACCACATGTTGCTGTTATTATTAAGAAAGGTCATCGCGTCCAGCGGATAAAAAAAAGCTGGTTTTGGCATCCCGCGCAACATATTGATAGGACCTGTTGGGCACCACATTGTACTCCAGTTGAGTCATGCTTTTCCATTCGCATGCATCAGAAACATTCCCTGTTACTTGCAGCAGGTAAAAAGGATAGAGTTCTGTGCTTTTGTGATGGTAAACGGCACTACCATTTTGAACAGGACATGCTAATCTTGACAATCTTGTCTAAATTCTACTCTGTAGAATGGGAGACCAGTGGACAGGAACTACATAATTGGGTTTTCAATAATAAATAATCTTCCACAATGCAAACCAGCAATGCTTGAAAATTATAATGGATCCAGATTAATTCAATGAAGCTAATGATCTAAAATTAGCATTTTCGATAGCACGCCATGCCTGCAAAAGGTGAGTGAGCCACACCCTGTCGATGAAATATCATCGATCCTAAGGTCAACCTATGATGAACAATAATCATTCTGTGCCATGATTCTAAATCACAGCAGAAAAGGGCATAAACCATATATTGAATGTAAGGCCTTTCAAATGTTTCTTGTTAAGGCAGATATATCTCATCATACTCATCAATTAGCTTGCACGAATCCTCTTTCAATGATGTGCCAGTCACCTGAAGTTGTTGGAAACATTTTAAACTCCAAAAGCATCAGTTTCATATGCATAATCTGGAGAAGGGATTTGCTCAGGAGATTTATTCATGTTATCTTCCCAAACTAGATCAAACTGAGCCGTTTTCTTCTCATCTACTCTTCAGGAAGAGGCATGGGGTTGAAAACCTGTATTATTGACTTTAAGCTTGTGGGTCCTTAAACTTGCAAGTCTCTACTGGTCCAATTTGGGTCAGTCTCATCACAGGAGCATCGGCTGCCCATATTGATTTGGATCAACAGAACACCATCATGATAGGCCACCCTTTATGACCTCCGTAAGGGAAGCAATTTTCAAGAATCAAACTATCCTCCTACGAGGAAAATTCATCTGCGATTCCACTTTAAAGCTGCAGAACGGTCCAGAGCACAAGAAAGAGAGCTTCAAAATGTGTCTTATTGGGTACTGTTCTTGGCTTCACCTGTTGATATATGACCCGGACCCCATTTTCCCCTTTTCCCCTTTTTCCCTTACCTTTCTTCAGTTGTGAAATTATGATGTAAATTCTATGCCTCCTTGTGTTGCCCTAAAGCTAAACAAACTCTTCCAGTCACGTTTTAGGTTGATTGGTACAAAGAAAAGAGGTTTTCCAGACCAAACCTTTTTGAAAGGATTAGTCATTGTCGTAATATGGACCTGTCTTCATTCAAGAATTTGTAGAGCAGTCCACTGGCCCCAAAAAACACGAAAGCAGCGCATTTTATAAACGACGTGTCTGTCTTTTCTCCTAGGTTTCGAGGAGTCCAATGGGCTCAGAAAAGTACAGAGCCACTCGATAAAGGCCCATGTTCAAAGCTCTCAGAAGTTTTGGTAGGTGGATCAACTTGGCAATTTCATTTCTTTACAGAAGACCCCAGCCCACCGGATAATTTGCTAAGTTAGCCCAGACTAGGTTTGGGTTAACTTGTTGGCCTTACTGTGTGGTTTAAGAAAGGCCTCTATAATTTTAAAGGCCCATCACTACTTTTAGAATAGACCGTCGATATAATATATTTTTTTCCCGGCATAGTTCTTCGAAAGTTAACTTTATCCGGAAAAATGGGTTAAAATTCGACAAAAGTACAGACATAGGAGCAGAAAAAATGACTGCCTCTTTTATTATTATTAGCACGTCCTCACTGTTCTCCCTCAAACCCTGCCTTCCTTTTGACCTTAGGCCAGTATAGAAAAGAGATTTGAACGATCTCAAAGGATCCTGTGATGTGGACCTGCCAATCATGCAACTACTTCCCGTTTAACTGTGTTCAAATGGACCCAAATTGTTCCTAAATATTTGACCGATTTCGACTATCAAATAATCGATATAGATAAAGAGTTATTTATTTACCAAGTAAACATTTTTTATTTTTCTTTTACTCGCGATGTTATCTCGGATTGGAATGGGCCATGATTTATGGTGGGAATGAGCTACTGGACCCACCAGTCTTACATGGCACACATCAACGGTCATATTCTACTATGTGGCGTAGTAAATGGCCATGATACTGTCGGACCCGCATCCGATTTTAGTCTACATCTCCTCCTTGTCAGATAAACGTGGGATTGTGGGTCCTAGCACTTTCCTAAAGTGGCGTTGATTGAGACACGTAGAATGCTGGCCAAGGAGATTGGTAGGGCCGGTTAATCGGTGAAAGCCCCCTTTCTTTCTTTCTTTTTCTTTAGGTTAAATTAAATAGTATTATATATTATATATATAGTGAGAGCAATATGTAAAATTGTATGTGTTAAACTTTTAACCTCCGGCGTAGATTAATATTTTTTACCATACTGAGTCATTTATTTATGTTTGCGATAGTTGAGGAGAGGACGAAGAGGAGGCGGGGTAAGAAAAAAGAAAAAAACAAGACAAGAACCCTACCCACTGTTCATAATGTCTGATATATATCAGTGACATGAAGGATAATGAGGGCCAGACTGTGAAGAATCAAAGTACTAGTGTATCTTTATATAGTTTGGATTTGTTTGCAGTTCCATTTACTATTGTCCATCTCCATTTATACCACTCTTCCGGGAAACGCGCGTCTGTTTAGAGTTTCACTCTGTTCAGCTGCCTCCCTCGCTCAAGGGATCAGGGCCTCTGTTGCCACCTCCTCTACCTCCATTGAGACCTCAACACAGACTCTTACCACCAACATCTAAAGCAATAACCTTCAGCACACATTCACTAGCCTCAATGGGTTACTCCTCCTCTCCCATTCTCAGCCTTCTTGTTCTGCTTCTCACTTTTAGAGGTAAGGACGAAGGGAAGGATAGTCTTATTATCTCAGACAAGTTTCTCCAAACATAATTCCGAGCACAAACTCTTTCTTTTTCTTTTGGTACCACTGATTGCTCAACAAGTATCAAGTTTTACTGCAAAACCGAGTGGAAACTGTTCTCTGTTTCCCCATGCACGCATAAAGTGGAAGTTATATTCTTGGACTGCTACTAACCAAAACCATGTTTTTCATTTTGTAGGTGTGTTAGGTTCCACATTTACATTCATCAATAAATGTGACAACACCGTTTGGCCAGGTATTCTCGCCAATGCAGGCAGCCCTAGACTCGAAAGTACAGGATTCGAGCTTCCCACAGACAGCTCTCGCTCCTTCCAAGCCCCAACTGGGTGGTCTGGTCGTTTCTGGGCCAGAACAGGCTGCACATTCGACGATTCAGGCTCCGGCTCTTGTGCAACTGGCGACTGCGGGTCGGGCCAGGTCGAATGCAATGGTCTCGGAGCTGCCCCTCCCGCTACATTAGCCGAGTTCACACTGGGGTCGGGCGGGCAGGACTTCTATGACGTTAGTCTGGTCGATGGATACAATCTACCCATGGTCGTCGAAGGGAGTGGTGGATCGGGTATGTGCGCTTCGACCGGTTGCACTTCGGATCTAAACCTGCAGTGCCCGCCTGAGTTAAAGGTGGGGGAGGGCGAGGCGTGCAAAAGCGCGTGCGAGGCGTTTGGGAGCCCCGAGTATTGTTGCAGCGGCGCGTTTAATACACCGGCTTCGTGCAGGCCGTCGGTTTACTCGCAGATGTTCAAATCTGCTTGTCCCAAATCTTACAGCTATGCTTATGACGATGCTACTAGTACGTTTACTTGTACTGGCGCAGATTATACAGTCACATTTTGCCCTTCCTCTCCAAGGTTAGTATTAGTAGAGCTGTTCCTTCGTTACTTTAAATTAGGCGCCTTCCTGTTCAGTTTATCCCTTTATGGTTGGTATGGACAGTTGATTGCTTGTTTGCTTAGTTAAACATGATGATGTTGTATAATTCTAAAGCACAAAAGAGTGCATCTTTCCTTTTTTTGTTCGTTTGCTTCAATTTGCTAAGTTCCTATCAAAATGATGTCATGTGTCTCTTTGTTTTTTGTTTTTATGCCCTTGGCATTTTGTGGTTTGCCAGATCCATGCCATCATTGTGCTTTTCTGCTTGTTATTACTGTATGAAATCGGGAAGCAACCTTTGGAGTTGCGAGATGATGGCAAGCCAACAGTGCCAAAGACTCCCTTTTGTGATTTATTTTTGCCATTCTTCTGTTCGGTTGACCATCGATATTTTTATTTGTATTAATGCCAGAAAAATCAGTAATTTTTAGTATTCTTGTTTGTGAAATTAACTGTGTTCTTCAAACTTGTGGTGTGTAGTCAGAAATCTTCAAGCATCGCCACACCAGTGGCGGAAACAACACCACAGGTGTCAGGGTCAGGATCTGGGATGGAGTACTCCGGTTCGGATACCGGTATTGGTACAAACACGGAGGCTAGCAATGGCTCAGGCACTGGTACTGGATCTGGATCTGGATCTGCATCCGGAGAAACAGTGCTGGCAGATGGATCATGGTTAGCTGGTTTGGCCATGGGAGACTCCTGCAGGACTGCTTCTCCTGCTGCTGCTGCCACAACTTTGTTGCTGCTTGTTCTTTTCTTTATTTGTAGCACTAGGTAGTAGGGACCTTGCTCCTGGCTTCTCATTTTGTGCTCTTTTATGAGAATTCTTTTTTGGGTTTTTAGTGTTGGTGCTTGGGGTTTGCTTTTGTTGGTAAAGCTGACAGATTCCTTAATCCAGATTGTAGGCCACCCATTTCCAGGATTCTCTTCTAAAATTTCCAATGTTATATATGTAGGAAGTGTTTGTTTATATGTAGTGCTTGGGGTGTTTAGTTTCCTTCCGCCTTTCTCTTGAAGCTTTTGTGGAGGTAAAGCGACAAACCAGAATTGAGAAGAGGCTACTGATTTTTCAATGTGAATCGAGTTTTGTGCTCTCAGTAATGTGAATATGCAAGAAGGATTGTAGGCTCATCTTTACTGGATTACTTTGCGGGAATTGCAAGATTTTGGCTCATCTTTTGTCGTTTGAGGCATGGAATCAGAATATTGTAGACTGTTGCCCATAAGTAATCATTCGGGTGTATATTAAAATGACATAATCATCAACTGGGACCTCAGCCAAATGCTGTTGTCCGTCGGTGCTTGCATAAGCGAGGAACAATTTGTTGGCCATAGGCTACTTTTCAGAAAAGTAAACTGATATTCTATTATATTTGAGGCTTGCCTTTGTTGGGGAGGAAAAGTTACCAAGAAAATCGCTTTGGATGCAATTCTGAATTCCTGATACAACTCATCTACAAAGGAAGTAAGGTTTCTGAGATTAATCTGGTCAGAGGGTTAGGACCTCCAGTTCAACACTGATGAACTGGCAGAAACTTGAGGGAGGAAAACAGACAGCCAAGGTTTCTTCCACCAATTTATCATTACAATTTACTAATTTAGCTTCAGTTGAGGATGATAATCATGTTTTGACAGATAGGATTAAATTATCATATTAAATTATCATATTAAATTATCATAAAGTAATCATCCATCCTGAGAATTATCTCGCCATACGAATGTCCAAAGAGGTCTATATAATATTTCTGGGTCCCATCCACTATTTTCAGCAATGATATTCTGATGAGCCCTCATGTGACTTGGACAGCCTTTTCAACTCGTGAACTTTGAACAGAGTAATCAAGATTCACCAGTGTACATGTTTGCAATCTGTACAGTTTCAGGGTCTCTGCAGGCCGTTGGTTGGATAAGCGTCTGTGTTATGATGCAGGGAAACCTTACAGAGCAGAACCATAAGTAGCAATACAGTAAATATCTTCCAACTTGTCTAAGATCTGGATTCCAAAGCCTGGTCATGCCCTTTAAATGGGAAGATTTCCTTTTCAGTTTGCAGAATAACCTGTGACATCCATTCATTCTTAGTCATTACTCATGATGGGAAGTTTGGTGAAGCATTAACTGCTGTTAAATTACTTATATCAGCGCAAAATACTTTAAACTGTCCACAAATCATTCATCTAGTTGGTTGATGCATATTTCATTTCTAAAAGAACTCTCTTCGATGTGTGACAGCTAATGGTCTAAAGGTTCGTTTGTTTTTTGGGTCCCTGTGGTCAAGAAATAATGCAGTCTACTGAGTACAGATCTTCTGTTTTAACTATCCTCTTCGCTGGGAGTATGGTTAAGAATCATACGGGTTACAATTGGATGTTAAAATGTTTAGTCTCCTCGCCTCGACTGAGTGACAGAGTTGAATTCTTGGTTCTGTTTCCATTTTGTACTCTTATCCTGTATTCGCCTAGGAACCCAAAAAAACTGTATGAGCCGTAGTTATCTGTGTGATTGGTTATCTTTCCTGTTTTCCATGCTTTAAGTAGCCTGTCGACCACATCCCCAGCTGGAAGGCTTTGAAGGTCTTTATCAGTAAGGCACATTTGGTAGCACCCATTTGGATGCAGTGCAGTCCAAAGCATAATCCCGTTCACTGTAGGATGAGAGAACCCTTCTCGTAGTACTTGTTCTAGATAAGTAGCCTGCAAAAGGGGCAGCATTAATCATGCAACGATACAGACACTTACAAGTGTTAATGATCAAGGAAAAACTTGGAAGGGTATCAATAAGAACGTTACTTCTCACCTGCATGTTCTTGTCAAATTTATTGCTGATGTCAACTTCTGTAAGCCAAACTGGGAGTCCAAGTGTGGCCAATTTGTCAAGAATGGCTCTCATTAAAGGAAGATTTGGTCTAGAAAAATGACCTTCTAGGCCAACTCCGTTCATTTTTGCTCCTCCTCTTTCGAGTTCTCTTAGTCTTGAAATGTAAATGTCTACAGTTGAATTCACATCCTCGCAAACCTCTACCACATTGAATTCATTCAAGAACAAGGTTGCCAAAGGGTCTTCTTTATGTGCTGTCTTGTAAAAATGTAAAGTGGCGTTAGGACCAAGCTGCTGTTCATAGAAATCAAAATGTAGCATTTCATTGCTAACGTCCCAGTGGACAAACTCTTCTTTATATTTGCTCATTAGACTTTCAATTCTCGACCTCACAGCACATCTTAGTTCTTCACCGGCAAGATTACGAACCCATTTCGGCGTGTATCTGGGGTCCTCCCAGAATATGTTGTGCCCTCTGGCCATTATTTGGTTGGCCCGAATAAATTCCAACATTCGGTCTGGAATTGTGTAATTGACCTTTCCTGCTTCGGGCTCTGTGGCGTACCACTTGAGTTCATTTTCAAAGACTGCAGCATTGAATCGCTTGGCAAACCATTTCTGAATCACATAGAGGAAAATGCCTTTTTAAGATCCTATAGCCACTTGTTCTTTATTCTCTCTACTTTCTGACGATGTAATTAAATCTGTATATCGACCAAATTACCTGGTAGGGAACATTTCCAAGAATAGTACTTGCAATCGCTGATCCAAACGGGAAATCCTTTGAGACTTGTTCGATTGTGACAGTTGCTCCTTGCAGCTTATTTCCTTTACTATCTGATACATGAATTGTCACAGCACGCTTCCTTACCTGGAGTGATATTGTTTCAGCTGATTAAGAAGCTGCTAATATGGACGACTCCTAATGTTTCACAGAGATACTAACGAAAAACTTGGAGCTGGAAATACTGATGTCACTATCTGATAAAGGGCTAATTGATTACACTGTTGATCTTAAGCTGCTGATTCGTTCTCCATTGTTTATCAGTAAATGGTTGCAGGGAAGCGCTTGCAATTGAAACGTTGATACATTTGTTGGTTAAAGGCTGCACCAAGAGGAAGAAGTAGATCAAAGTTTAGTGATTGTATCAGAAGTGTGATAACAATTTCACCTTAAAGTTTAGTGTTGATGATTTTGAAGGTGAATCAAGACAGAATCCACCCTTGAGAAATGACCAGCATCCACTCTTCGCTAGAACAGTCCCCACACAGTTGTATGAGCTATTGTCTGGAGTAGTAAGGCTCGCTCGTACAAGAGCAGAATCTGCACCCTGTATCTTCACCCAAACTGTTCAACACCAGAGATAATATATGCTTAACTGCAATACCGAGTCGATTCTACATATGGTCTGCAGATCAGGGAGATGTGTTTTTTTTTTGCATATAAATCCTTGAGAGTTCGACAGTTTAGGATATAACTTGAACATGAAAAGATGGCTATGGCTGATTAATTGTTCGTGAAAATTGTACAGTGAACAACAAAATGCACCACTAGAAGCATGTATCAAACGGAAACTCAACTGGAAAAGCAATAGATGGTGCCTTCACTGAGATTGTGCAACCTCAAGGTCGGGGAAGGGTCGCCATTGGAGTAATTGCCAAAGCTACCTTCAACAACTGGTTCGGCTGGGAGAATGCCACCATTGTAGAGTGGCTCTTCTGGCGCTGCCTTGCACTGCCAAAACCGCGCAACTTTGCCAGAGTTGGTGACAGTGTTGTGCTACCAAAATCACTGCCTAAGGATGCAAAATTGAAGCTAGAAATAAGAAAGGTTCTGGCAAGTTTACCTCAGAGTAAGCAGTGTAATCGTAAAGTGGCCCGTCTGCATTATAAAACCCAATCACTTAACTGCTTGCATAGGGAAAGAAAACCACTTTGAACCCAAATTTTCCAAAGCAACACAGGGGAGTCAGGGAGTACCATAAGAACAGGCGCCTAAGGAAGCTGTGCATATGAGAAGGGAGAAAGCAAAACCAAATGAAGTACCAGGAATCATGTTATGGTTGCTTGGTAAAAGTACTTGCATGAATTGCAGAGTGTATATGGTTATATAGGGAGAACATTCTGTACACTTAGATTTAAGCTAGCGACGATATTGTACGTGTTGAAATGACGGTATACAACGAGCCTGCGAAAGAGGTGGTGCCATTGATCGGGTTGAGAGAGGTGGGTTCACAGGTGGTACAGTGACTTGTTCGAAGACATCCCGTGCCCTTGGTTCACATGTTGCTGTTAGCTTGAAGGAAATGCCAACCGTTCAATGAATGGAATTGCGTTCACGGGGGGGACATATTTTTTGGCTCTATCTCTACTCCCCAGCGCTGAGGACATAATTCTATTACAGGTTTATCTTTTAGGAATCGTTGCTTGAGTAGTGATCATATGCATGTGTTGTGATCGTACGTATGTGTTGAGCCACACCAAAATAATGAACCCAATATTAAGTGGCTCTGAAGGATGAAGTGCGTTCTGAGACTTGGTGTGGACTTTTCGTAAGCAGGGGTTCCACAACCATCGCATGACATGTCCAAATGGTGCCAAAGGGGATCCAATACCCTCAGCTTCCTAATGGCCTCGTAGCCTCTACAGCTATCACATAGCCCTTAAAGGCTTAAAGCTCAGAGAGGCTGGCGCCCAACTTACCCATCTATCCCTTCAAAGCAATCACAAAATAAGGAAAGCTCCGTTTTTCTCATTTTTTCAATTACAAAACAACATTTGAAAAAATCACAAGACCACGACCAAGGTCATTACAAAAAAAAAACAAGACATCGAAAAACGGATTGATCTGAGAAATTGGCGTCATCCTCTTTTCTTTTTTTTTGTTTGACAACTACTTTTGTTACACAGATCTTCCATTCTTGGAACAAACTACGAGGCCCGTTTTATTTATGACACTTAAACTAACCCAACAGAGTGAATGCAATTTGCCTTAAAAAAACCCATCCAAATTGCAGTTTTCATCATAATTCCTTCATATATTTGACTGTATCTTATGCAATTCTTTGTTTGAGTCATTTATTGTCAAAACCAAAAGTATCCTACAGAATATTAATATTAAGATACGCACACACTTATTATTGATTACTCACAAGATTGAAAATAGGAAAAACTATCCGTAATCCTTTTTTTACTATGGAAACGCATAATTAGGACAGCTACATGAAATGCCGTGCTGATATTAGAACTTGAAAGCCCTATTGACAAGCTGTATCTTTTACTGAATAAGAAGAATCTATTGAGAGTAATCCGGTTGCAATATGACAATATAAACTAGAAAATGAAAATTGAGATTGGCTTAAATCAATGACCAATCAATGTACGATTTCCTACAACTATTTGGAATACATTCGATTTCCTATAATGAACATGGTTATTATGAGATCCAGTCTATAAGGGGGTCAAGTTATCCAATCTCATATCGGAAAAGAAGGTCTTAGATTTATATATGTTGTGTGATGGTATCATTTGTAACAAAATATATTTTTTGGGTCATTTAGTTAGAAATCCAAGTCCAACTCAGCGTTGTAGTTGTGATCTATCACGCGCACATGGGTCTGGGGACAATTACGAGGAATGCAAGTCTCTATGGGTCTGGGGGCAATGATGAGGAATGCAACTCTCTATTGCAGGATTCTCTAACCATGATTCTGATACTCTTCACCATCATATCCATTTCAACCACTGGAACTGCACAGTCTACCTTCAAACGTTTTGAATTTTGGTGCCCGAGGAGATGGGTTAACCGATGATTCGCAAGTAAATATCTTAAAACCAATCCCCTTGCAACCGCAAGTTTATTTCAACTAAGTTACATTATATTCCAAGCTACTGTTATTGAACAATAATGGAAAAAACTATACAAGTTATGATCGTTGCTTACGTTATGGTTAAATAATTAGTTAATTATCATGAAATTTTAATTATAAATTTCACGTAATTTCTCTTTTTAATTATGTGCTGTTGTTTGTGGAACCATGAAGGCTTTTCTTGGAGCATGGAAAGCAGTATGTGGAGCTAGTGGAAGCACAACCACTCTTGAAATACCAAACTAGTGAAAATTCTTCAACTCGAGGGTCCTTGCAAATCCAGAAGCGTACACATTCAGGTAAAATTAAGAAAAATTGACATGATTTTCGGTAAAAAAAAAAAATACTTTCCTTCTTACTGAATGAGCGGTATACATTCTCTTCTCAAACAGGTTTCTGGGAAGATAGTGACACCAAGTACCGTGAGTGCATGGGGTGATTATGAAGCTGATTGTTGGCTATGCTTTCGAGGCATTAATGGCCTGGTCCTCGAAGGGACGGGCTCAATCGACGGTCATGGTTCGGTCTGGTGGAACCAAAACAAATGCAATCGCCCCAGGGTAAGCCGCTACACCCTTCAAAAGAGATCGATTTTGTAATGCAATTTCCATTTAACCCTACATATTGTGAGACTACAAATATTGCAGGCTTTGCACTTGGACCATTGCGATAACCTTAAGATAAGTGGACTTTCCTTCGTTAACAGTCCGAAAGCCCACGTTGTCATAAATTCCTGCAATGGCGTAACTGTCTCCAATGTTCATATCACTGCTCCCGGTGAAAGTCCTAACACCAAGGGAATTGACTTGTCCAAATCAAACCAAGTCAGGATTTCTGACAGTTTTATAGGAACCGGTAATTTTCTTTTTATTTTTATTTTCTTACCCTTTGTAATGTTTTTTCTTTTCGATTTTTGGTTTAAGTCATATAGTAATATCTTTATCCCTTTTTGCTAGAAATCAATTAAAGGTGATGACTGCGTCGCTATAAACGGAGGTTGCTCCAATGTAAACGTCACCAGGATTGATTGTGGACTTGGTCATGGAATTAGGTTTGTGAACAAAAATTATTGAATTTTTTAATAATTCAGTAAATGGGTTTTTTTTTTATGATTATTGGATTTGTTGTATGTACACAGCATTGGCAGCCTGGGAGACAGTGAAACCGCAGACAATGTGGAAGAGATGCATGTTAGCAATTGTAACTTCACTTCAACTCTGAACGGAGCAAGAATCAAGACAAAACCGGTAATGATTTGACTAAGAACAGTTACTATATATGTATGTACAAGCCTTTTGTTTAACTTGTTAATCTGGCATTAATTAATCTGCTGCAAGCAAACTCAATTTTCAGGGAGGAACTGGTTTTGCTAAGAAGATTACATATGAGCATATCACGTTTGTTAATACTAAAAACCCCATCATCATTGACCAGCATTACTGCAACGGGAAGCCGTGTTCAGAGAAAGTAAGTCCCTAACTTACTGGAACAGTCTTCATTTTGTAAGCTATACATCATTCCTGCTTCTCGAATAAATGTTTATTCTGAACAATATTATTGCAGCCTGATGCGGTGGCGGTAAGCGACATTACATTCACTGACATGCATGGAACATCGGCAACCAAACTGGCAATTAAGTTGGACTGCGATAGCAAATTAGGCTGTAACAATATAAGACTGCAAGATGTGGGCATCACTAGCTCGGATCCTGGAAAGGGAGTCACTGCCTTTTGCAACAATGTCAAGGGAGGAGAATCTGTCACCGTGACGCCACCGGTTCCCTGCCTGTCAATGACCAGAAGCATCTTCTGGAAGATCGTTAATTCACCTCGTGATGTTCTAAGGCACATGGCATTTTAGAATACAACTTGTGCTGTTAATATGTTTATTGGATTCATGTTTTTCCTTTATCTTGTAAAAAACGATCCAGGAATGTGCACCAATATTTATAACGTGCAACATTCTTACGTACTTACTGGTTTGATTCCTTCAGAATGATTCCTTGCTTTATTTGGTACCTTCAGAACGATTCCTTTTCTGTTGATAGAACATAATGTATTTATTCAGGACAAGTGGTTATTTTGCCCCACCGTTTCCTTGCTTATGTTAATGGCCATAGGAAATTCTTTTAAGTGCAAAAGATTAACCTGAGAACCCGCATGCTTCTTACTCTTCCAGGTTTATATCTTGCGCATGATCGCACAAGGAATGCGAATTCGTTAAGAAATTGATTAGGGGAAAATTTTAATCTTCATGAAGAACAATTTTTTTGAATAAATTCCAAGAACTAAACATATCTAATTTGATACATTCATTTTAAATGGCATTACATTTATATGCATCAGGCAATATTATTTCGTCCATGTTCCAACTAATCAATCCATAAAGTTTAAAATTTCAGATGCAAGCTGGTATTGAATTTCGGATATCACCGAGCAAACCCTCTCAATCCTTTGCCATTCCTTTCCTCCTGCAAGCACCATGCAGTTCTCTTATTGAAGACTGGATGGTGCAGACAATTTTTTCTGTTTCCGGGTAGTGTAAATCTTGGTATAAACCTTCTTTGTTCTAATGGCCAACAGGACATCCAGACCAAATCCTATCACACAGGCAATAGCCATGATGATAAATACATTCCTGTAACAATGGGCACCTACACAAGTGTTACCACCACCTGGTGTCGGTATGGCTTCTGCATCGTATAATAGTCCAGCCAGCAGCCCAGAAAAGAGAAAGGAACCAAGAGGGAGGTTAAGGATTAAGATATTGTAAATGAGACCGAAGTACTTAAGCCCAAACAGTTCAGATGCCGTTGGGACAGAGACAGCCAGGCGAACTCCATAGCAGATGCCTACAACAATAGACCCCACGTACAGGGAGCCAGGCAAAGCCACAGCCAATAGGATGTATCCAAAAGCCATTAGAATTTGAGATGCTGCGTTCCATAGAGGCCTTGGTGTTCCAGCTTTCCTGTAGAACAATAGATAAGGAAAATGTCAGAATTTTGTAAGATTTGTTAAAATAACATTATGTAACGTCAGCGTTAAAACACCATCTCCGGCTCTAAAGCTGACCCAGATAAACTTGGAGATTACTACCAAACAAACACCAGTTGAAGTAAACACCAGATCCACCTATGTGATGACTATTATAACAAAAATTCAGAAAAAAAAGACGAAAAAGGCATGCGAAAGTGACCACCTTGATCATGCCACAATAGACAATAAACAGTTATTTACTGAAGGATACAGCTAAGCTAACCATGTTTCTTTCTAACCGAGACTAACTTTAGCCACTAAAGTAGTATAGCAATTGGCGGAAACAAGAACTCCGAAAGGGCATGTCAAACTTGGCGCCATATACATCCTCAGGCATGGAAGGCCTAGGTCCACCAGCCTATTAATTTCAACACCGGCGAGATGCGCATAAAGATGGTCCCACAAAAAGTACATTTCCAAACGACAAAAAAAGAAAATAAAGTTTGTGCTTTTGATCTAAAGTTCGCTGACTAGTATGTAGGGCCGCCAATAAAGATATTTTATCGCTATGTCTTGAAGAAAATGGACCACTTCCATGGTCTACAAGCGAAACAACTGCGAAACAACCGTGTCTATCATTGCTCAACATCCAGAATCGGGCAAAAAGTAATCCAAACCAAGGTGCAAATAGGCAACCCATCACCGGAACTTTTACTTTTCAGAAGACGAACGTGCAAGCAAACCAATTCAAATCTATTCATTTGAGTAAAAGCAAGGCAAGAGGGAGATAAAGAATTTAACGACAACCAATGACAGCAACCATGTGCAGCTTCGAATCTCAACACCAAATCCCATATTTATATTTTAACTTAAAAGATTTGGGGGCAAAACAAGGCAACCAAGATCAAAACCTAAGGCCAGCATGCTAGGGGGCAGCAAGTAGCACATAAAAAATAACAGATATCGACAGAAATCTAGTTTAACACTAAAAGTAGAAAGTATGCAGATTATGAAGAATTTAATATAGCAGCTAAAACGGACCACCTACTCAAAGTTAAGCTTACCTGATAAAGTGCTCCGATATTGTACCGGAGAGAATTCTTCCAAAGAAACCCCAAATGCTGGTCAAGGAGACGAAGATCGAGACATCCACGTATCCAAGAGCCAAACCAATCTGCCCCATATTGTTCATCACGGCCAGACCTGTTCCCACCCCGCACAGAAACGATACAAATAGTATCCAGAAATCCACGGTCAACAATGCCTCCATTATAGTGTGCTCCTCCCCAATCGCGGGCTTCCTATTTGTCTCGGCTAGCGCTACCTGCTCTGTCGGAGGAGTAGGCTGCTGCTGATGAGTCACTTTTACTTCCTGCTCCATTATTTCACTCAACAAAGGTTCAGCAGCCGGACCCTCGATGTCTCGCTTGATCCTGGACCGGTTCAAGCTCCAGCTCCTTGCAAAAGAATAAACCGGAACAGCTAGCGGGGAAGCCAAAAGTATCAGGAGTACAACAGAGAACCCCAGAGAGAGCGCGCGAGAAGGATTCTTGATGATGACATCGTAGGCTAGAAGATAAACAGCGACAATGACAGCAACAACGTTGAAGACGGAGAAGTAGTTGGTCTCTTCTTTCTCCTCCGCTGCAGACTCAGATGGTGGGATCTCACGGAGGAAGAAGACCGCGATGAGGCACACGGCTAGAGGAACGAGAGCTAAACTGAGGACAAAAATTGAGGGGTCATTCGCGAACAAAGCGCTGCAAATATCGGTGAATATGGCGGTGCTGAGCCCAACGTAACCCTTCAAGATTCCGGACACAGGACCGCGGTTCTTCCGGAAGTTGCGGAGACACGTGACAAGAACCGCCGTGTTCATCCATGTTGTACTGTTGCCTCCCAGGCACAAAAATACGCACATCTGCAGTGGTAGGACATGAAAGTGCTTACACGACTTTGAAACTACGAGACTAGAAAAACAGAGAGGTAGGTCCATGAAAAAGAAAAGCAACACGTTCCGTCTTTTAAAAGAATTATTTCTGTGTTTGATGAATTGAGACATAGATACCAACCTGCCAGTAGGGGAGAGGCTGGATTCTTCGGCTGATCACAAGCCATTGTCCGCCATAACCTATGAGACCCTCAATCGAGCCTATGAGGAGGAGCACAGAAGTGGGCAGCTTGTCGGAAGCAATACCGGCTAGGATACCAAAGGCTTTGCCTACATCTTTGGCAACTGAAAGGTTGTTGAGCTGGAGTTGGGTTAGATTCATAAGAGATTTCAGGGCATCGGAGTAATTGGAGAAAGTGTAATTGTTTCCAGAAATGGCCTGGACCCAAACTGCTGTGACAAAACCCAGCCATTTCACTGCCGTGAGGGAAGTGGCAGAGTTTTCGAAGAAGCCCATTATTGGTAATGGAAGCTACTAATTAGTTACAATCCTTTGAATGATGCAAAGATCTGTAAGGAATTTAAGGAAGAATTTCTGGCTGCCTTATCTAGTATGGAAAAAGAGAGTCGCTCGTTGAGTTGTGTTTGTGCCTGGCTGGGCATGACGATGAGTTTACGAGGCTATATAGCGACACGTACGGTGCAAGTTGTACTGCTGCAAGGAGCGTGCCTTCCTGTCTCGCTGCTGTAATAATGGCGTGGGGAGAAAAATAATCCTTTTCTAATTGGCTTCTATGAACCGTACTATCTGAGGACGAAATTTGATTGCTTGGAAGGTTTCGTCCGTCGTCTTTGCGTCGATTTCCCATTAAACCGTGTTCGATGCGGGGACGTGGTTTTGCCTTTCTCCTACGCGTCGACTCTTTGCCATTAGTTTCGCCTTTTTTTAGCTTGCAAGTATTTATCTTTTCCTCCATTATAATTAAATGAAATGTTTCAGATAAAACGCAAGCAATCCCTCTATGCAATCGACTTTTCGGTAGGCAAATACTATAGACCTATCAAGGTAGGATAATTTCCACGCATGGCTATTTAGGTTATGGGCTCCAAAAGAGCCTTAGTTTTAGAAAATTAATTAATAAATATGTCCCCATAGCTATGTAATGTCAAACCCGGCTCGATCCATAATAACAAAAAGATATCTCCAATGCACAACCTTTCCCATCCACTTGATTTAGAACGATAATGACAAAATATTTTTTTAAGTAGATATTAACAAGTTGCCGCGCCGTTTGAATTACCCTTTTTCAAATAAAAAAAATATGAATCTGGTGGTTCAATTAATGCAGACAAGCATCTTATTGAGAGATCCTTTTATCCCCCAACAAAAAAAAATCCATTGCTAGTTGTTTGATGCCATTGAATATCTAAGACTAATGGGACGAATCTTAGAATTTAAAGTTTGATTTTGAATATAAAATAGTTTAAAATTGATACCCTTTTAAATTAAAAATAATACTACCGCATAAAATATAATTGATTCTCAACGCACATGAGCTGCTAAGCTGCTAAGGAAGAGATGCGAATAAGTGATATGTACGAGTACAGCTTGTGCGGTCCCAATCTGTACAAAGCACGTTGCCATCAAGATTCCTCATTCCTGCATCAATTTTGATAAGTTGGGTGGGTTTGTGTCCACATATATGTTATCTTTTCCCCTACATCAAACCCTGAGGTCTTTGGCTTCATCATTTGATGCGACGCAACTAACGTTTGCCTTTGCAAGTACTGACGGACACTATGTTTAACATTTCTAATCTCGATTCTGTCGTTATTACCACTACTGTTGGTAGAACACGAGCTTGGAAGCTGTTCTGCCTTCGCAAGTTGCAACTTGCAAGTGAACTTCATATTCTACTGTACCCGCCCAATGATAAAACCGAGAGGCCAGTGTTGCTTAGCACCAAAAACTTGGATCTTCCCAAGTAGAACATAATGTATATACAGAGGATAATCTTGAAAAGCACATGCTTTTTGATGGGAGATCAGCGGGTGACAAGATGAAAGGCGACATAACAGCTGCTTTATTTGACAATGTGAGAAAGAGCGGTTCTCGTATAAGCACAAGTCCTTATATGTTAATTGCTGGAGTCTATTCCGGCGGCTATTGATTATTATCCTGAGATGGGTGGCCGACAAACACAGCTCATTTCCCGAAAAGGAATATGATTGATCGTTTTTTAAAACACTGATGAAAAAGGAAATCGATTTATGTTGTTGCCTTAAAATTTTCAAGCCAAAGCTTCCCTACATTATACAGTAACCGACGAAGAACAGCAAGGATCAGTCTAAAGTTGTGAGACCCAGTCCGTAGGGGCTCAGGTTATCCAATTTTATATCGGAAAGAAACGGGGAAGGTCTTGAGTTTATATGTATTGTGTGATGGTATCATTTGTAACAAGATGCATCTTTTGGGCCCTGTGGTTAAAAGCCCAACTGAGCGTTGCAGTTGTGATCCATCACGCACACATACACACCCGCTGGGCTGAGGGTCCGGGCGGCCGGGTCGTGACAAATGGTAGCGGAGCCGATCACGTTCCCTCTTCCGGGTGGGCTTGGGCTGTGTTGTGTGTTCACGTTTGGGCCCGTGAGTTTGGGCCCACGTCAGTTACGTTTGACTCCGGTCTATAAAGAGGGAAGATTGTGAGACCCAGCCCGTAGGGGAGGTCAGGTTACCCAATCCCACATCGGAAAGGAACGGGGGAGGTCTTGGGCTTATATGTGTTGTGTGATGGTATCATTTGTAACAAGATGTATCTTTTGAGCCCTGTGGTTAAAAGCTCAACTGAGCGTTGCAGTTATGATCCATCACGCACACATACACGTCCGCTGGACCGAGGATCGGGGGGCCGGGTCGTGACAAAATTAGATCACAGCCCAACTCACCGCAGATGTTACAGCTAGCCTACAGTTGTTTCTGTATCAATGTGTACCTCGTGTCCTTTGACACAGAATTTCTGTTAGGTGGTTGGGAACCTGTTCGAACCCACCATTAACAAAGGACAAACATGTCTTAATCCAACTTGTGCCAGACCGTCCTCGTAGTATTTGCTTGAAGGAAGAACTGTGAAATTGCAATCTGATAAATAGATAGAGATATCTGCAGATTACCTCATGATGCCGGAGAAGAAGATAGGCAAGGATTATAGACTCTTCAAACTCTTTTTCTTTCATTTTTGCGGTATGTGATGTTGACGACAGGTTGTCCCCATTTAGTGTCAGAAATAAAAAAAGCGACTTGACCATTTATTTTTGCTTTGCGGCAACTAGACATGACCCGTTCGGAAAAAAGGGACAACGACAGAAAGAAAAGCTTCTGTCTATTTATCTCATCTATTTGTTTATCCACCAAGCACTTTTGCAATCGAAAAAATCTTTATAAGTTGTGGTTGAGGAAAGACAATAAAATAAATTAAAAACTAAAATTGCAAAGGATAATCTGTTTAGTATTTGGGCCGAAGGAGGTAAATTCAAGCTTGACCTTGTCGGCGAATATTGCAAATTCTTTAATAGGCATCGAATTATGTCCAAACTAACTATCGGAATCTTGTTTCTGGATACGAAGCCCAATAATAACCAGACATGGACGGGAAACCATACAAGTGGATTGGGCCACACGTAATGTACAGTTCCGACTTCCGCCAATTATTGTTCACGTGTCTTGGTTTGCTTTCTCTGGTCTCGCATCTTACTCTATGCCTGACTGCCTTATCTTCCACGATGACGACGTGTCGTGCCAGAACCAAGAAAAGAAGAGAGCTGAAAATATATTGGCTCTGCAAGCTCCAGTGATCTCCAGTTTTCCCACCGGAGGAAATCCCTTTGGAGCGGTTATAAGTTACTCACATTCTTGAAGCCGAGCTGCCAGGAAGTGCTTTCCGAGATAAGAAAGAGCTGTTAATGGACAATGACTATCGTCTTTCACGCTGTCGTTGTTGTTGCGTAGCACAAGTTTTACCAAAGCAATAGTGGTAGCTTTAGCGAAATCAACAAGTTTATTGCTGGAAACTCGTAAACCTAACAATGCCCAGAGAGATCCCAGCTTGGGTCCGGCAGCCTAAGTTCCTCGTCCTCTTCATGGTTGTCGTCATTTTCTTCGTTTTCGCTATCAACAATTCTCCTCGACAGGTACACCCTTTTCCTTACTTTTTCTGCTTCGCTGTATTTATGTCATTGATTGCTTGATTTGCGGATCCGGTTTTTGGGTTTGGTATTTCAGGTTTTGTGATCTGGGTAAACTTGTAGCATCGAGTTTTGCTGTTCTCTTGTTGGCGATGATTAATATTATTACGATTTAGGGATTGTGCGTGCTAAACTTGTGCGCTATGAACTAAAATGTGAAGTTACGATTTAGGTCAGCGTGAAGGTTGCCTTGACGGGGCATTATTGACGTGCAGTACATGTATCTTCTTGCTTCCTTACCTTTGAACCACTAAGATCTTGTGAAGTTTTGGGAAATTAACGCTATCTACTGTCACACGGCAAACTTGTTATAGTTCAAAGTCATTGTCCCTTTTGGTATTTGAGGCGGCAATATTATTTCACTCCCGGGAATGTTGCATTCATCTTATCCCTGTGCAACACTGGATTAATCCGCATTAATATTCTTTTTAGGTTGAAGATAAGGCAGTTGAAGAGGAGTACGAGATCACCCACAGGGTATTCTTGGATGTTGATATTGATGAACAACGTTTAGGTACAACACCATCTCTGTTATTTTAGAAATCAGCTATAACATTTTCATATTTTTCATCAATCTCTGTTTGTCCTTTATTTTTACCTCAACTAGTTCAACGTATTACTTGTGGTTCTGCAGGTCGAATCGTTATTGGATTATATGGCAAGATTGTACCGAAAACTGTAGGTATGACTTCAATATCTTCAGTGAAATCTTTCGGTGCTAATTTCCTGGGTTCTCTATATATCATGTTTGTTCATAGAATAGGAAATACAAGATGTGTGGGTCCATCATGTGTTTGTAAATTCAAATTCGAGGTTACCAGTGATTCAGTTATCTGTATATGGAGCAAACTGGAATGCCTTGTGCTCATATAGAGCATTGTTGTATTTCAAACTTAATAATACAACCTACAAGATAATCCACCACCACACTTGACTGATAATTTAAGAATACATTCATCAATGATTTTGACGGTTCAGTCAGATATCTCATTGTTGGCTAATGCTGAGGTTTTTGTGTTTTTGCAGAAAATTTCAGGGCTTTGTGCACAGGTGAGCCATCCTACGTTTAATTGATTTCTTATTTACCTGGTGCCTTAAGCAAATTTTGTGGTTGTTGTGTTTAATATAGCTTATAATCCTCTTCCAGGTAACAACGGAAAGGGTGAAAATGGGAAATTGCTTCACTATAAAGGAACACCATTTCATCGTATTGTATCTGGCTTCGTGATTCAAGGTGGTGATATAGTTCATGGGGATGGAAAGGGAGCTGCTTCTATATATGGTGGTGTTTTTCTGGATGAGAATTTTAAGATAAAACACTCACATGCAGGTGCGTCAATGCTTATAATTACAATTGATTTCTAGCTTGATCTAGGGTCCTTGGGCATGGATCTGATATAATTTAAGCCCAAAGAATTCTTGAACTTTGATTCTGTTCCTCTCCTTTATCATTTCTCAGCGTCTTCCTCCTGTTTTCTAGGTGTTGTTTCGATGGTGAATTCGGGACCAAACTCTAATGGCTGTCAATTTTTTATCAC